>JAWZYV010015404.1:0-1200000 GCA_038373885.1 Cheiracanthium punctorium | reverse complement strand
AAACCGAAGTAACAGTTGACTTTTTCTATTTCATTTTTGTTTGAACTTTTTTTTTAAATAAATCTTGTGCAGATTTCAAGTGTCGAAATTGTCGACGGTGTCAATACATTTTTACAGATGACTGTTTAACCAAACTCTGCCATCGCGTTTGTCAGGATTTATCCTTTTTTTTAAAAATATGTAGGATTCAAAACCAAGTTAAGGAGTCCATTTCCAGTTTTTGCGCTCTTGCAACGGATCCAGGCTTTTCTCTGGGGTATTTGGCTGTCATCATTAGCTTTTGCCAGCAAATGCTTCCGTATCTTGGAAAAGAATCTCCTCTTTTTTTTACGGCTTAATCAATCAGCTCTTCAACGGCGTTATACCGTAATCGCTTCGAGTCCGTAACTTCTTAGCCAGGGGGATGGTAAGGGTGCGGGGGTGCAAGAGAACAATCGTAATGGATGCACTTGCATTACGGCGGAAGAGACGCAAGATAACGGGCTGCTAAAACTCCATGCGTCGCACACCAGCACCATATATCATTTGGGGAAAAGGATTTTTGCCTTCGGAATCCAGCACAGAAAAAGGAAAATGTAGAAAAAGGGGGGGGGGCGATCGATGGTATTTTCTCACGAAATTGAGGATCAGTCAGCTGAGACGTGAGGAATGAAATTTGTTTGAGATACTCTTTTTATATGCATTTTTTTCGTACATTTTGTTCCATGCTGGAAGGAAAAGAGAAAAGGAAGGAAAAAAAAATATATAAAATGATGGAAGAGTGGATTTTTATTCAGATGAAAAATAGATCAATACATTTTGAAGAAATTTGATAAGGAAATGGGGGGAGGGGGCGCATTTTGTTTGTGTCGAATGAAAGTTAGATTCTGGAGACGGTGCAAGATTTTTTTTTTTTTTTTTTTTTTTTACTTTCCCAGAGTTAGAACTGCTGCAGTTCCATTAGCGAGCCGTTTCTTTAACGACAGGCTGTTGGGATGTTTTATGGCGGTATATCGTGCTTTAAATCGTCATGTTTTATGGTTTTTAAAGCTAGCCTATTTTTTAACACCGGGTTCGTTTTTATTATTTATGCTTCTCCAATAGATTGTTAAAGAATTTTAGCAATTTTTAGAGAAAAAAAACCTTAACCTAAAGCTTTACTAATGTATCAGTGCAAAATATATCATCCAAATAAATTAGTTTGATACATAATTATGTTAAAATGTAAATATGCAATTTTGCTTGAAGTTTTAAATAAAAGTAGTACTGTGTCTTACACTACCAATGCCTTCTTATGGCCCACCTTTGTAATTGAAAATAATTTCTCATCGTAAAGCATAGTTACTTTAATGTTTTGCTTTTATTTAAAAGAAGAGAATAATTTTTCTTTTGTTGTATTTGAATATTATAATTTGAAGAGATAGTTAAAAGAGCGCCAGTTATGTTTTTTTTCCACAACGTCTGTACAGCATACAAGGGCCAGCTCATGAGTAAACCCACTCTTGAAGTCTTTTCCTTGATTTGAGGAGGCATATTTGGTTATTTAGCAAAAGCAATGTTGCAGGGTAGTTGTATTGGCTCTGGAATGGTGAAGAACACCACGTAATGGTGTTCTTCGCTACTAAGCAGCCAAATTTCTTCAACTCAGTAACTGTTAGCGAAACACGCCTGATCAGTATAAGAAAGCATTTTCTTTTTCACACCAATTATGTAAAAATATGAATTAAATAATTCGAAGCTACCTCCACAATATTTTTTTCATTTACTTTACGCAGTTTAATTTTACACTCCTTGGGCAGAATTGGGATTTACCTCACGTTAAGTTTATGAAACTGCTAAAATGCGAAAAAAAATGTTCTTCTAAAATTTTCTGTAATAAAAGTTAAATAATTTCAAAACATTTCCCACAACATAGAAAAAAAAATTCTTTGGACTGTTTTACTAAAGTTCTTTTTTTTTAAATCTTCTTTTAAAAATCACATATAAAACACGGGAAAAAACCCTAATACCGTACTGCGCACCTGCATTATTGATTTTGAACAATCAAGAACACACGCTCTATGAATTTGATAGATATTCTGAATCATGTTGAAAAAAAAATATTTCTTAATGGTCTGAAATGAAAATTTGAACTTTATTTTTTCTACAGTGCTTCCCAATCTATAAATATTAATAATCTTTCCTTCTCCCTATTCTAATAGAATTTTCCCCCCCCCTAAACGATCTAGCGCGTGCCCCACCCTCAATTTATTTTTTCGATATTACTGAGTCATAAAAAACCCTCCAGGGTAACCCAACCTCCCCCCAGCTCTTTAACTTAAATACTGGCACGATAATCGGTTTATCCCCTGAAGAAATGACCATCCTCCCCCAGTTCCGTTAAGAATATTGTTATATCCATGGCAACGAAGGTATGCTCGGGAGCCTTGGCCATATGTTCCTTTTGCGTTTCTGAGATTAAATCGCTGAATATCGCATTAACTGTTATGAAATAACTGCAGAGAGAAACCCTGTACATATTTTCTCCTCTTGCTTTTCCTGGTGCACACGAACTGTGCATAAAATCTAGGAAGAACGAGGGCGAAGGAAATGGTGGTAAAATAAGGCGCTAGGTAGTGCGTTAGGCTGTCTCGCTTTATCAATAATATCGTATCGTTAAAAATACATGCTATAACGTAAAATAGTCCTAGAAGAAAAAACGATTATATAGTGTTTCCGAAAAGGTGGAACACGCTTTCACCATGATTTGGCTCCATTTATCAGTTAAAGCGACAAATCACAGTTGAACGTTTCTGTAAAGAATGTATGCAGCTAATTTAGCTCCATTGTATGGCGAAACGTCGAACTACTTCTGTTAGTGGTGTAGTCGCATGGTGATGATAACGTCGATGGTTATATATCCCCGATTCCGCTATGAATATAGTCAGAAAAAGAAAGAAATACGCCAATTTAAAGGGAAGAAATAAATAAATTTAGTTTTTTCGCAAGTAAAATCCTTTTTATTGCATGCTCACTTTGCACTAATAATATCTTCATACAAATGAAACCGCCATTTCTCTATATTATTGGTTACTAAGATGTGCTCTTTCAAAATTAATGAAAATTTTACTGCAGTCAAACAAAGCAGCTATCATCAGCCTGTGACAGACATTGTACAATATGATGAGATTCATTCCGGTGCAGCTAACCCAAAAACTTTTTTTACCAATTCTATCTTTTTCTCATGCCCCGCTTCTCTTATAATAATTCAACGAAGTTTCTCTTTAAAAAAAAAGAAAAGAAAACAACCCTTTACAAAATCTGTTTTTTTGTGAAGGTGAAAGAAGGAAAAATCTATTAAATTGTTATTCAAAAGAAGCGGGCTGGCCAGGAATCAATATTGTCTTCCGCTGTCGAGGTATCTATTATCTCAGAGCATGTAAGAACGCATGCTTTTTTTAATGCATTTCCCCCCAAACCTTTGTTTTTTAAGGAGTTTAAGGTTTTTTAAATTTTTTAAAGTGAAATGAAAGAACATCTACTACAATTAGTAAAACTTTGAAGCCTATTTTATGTTAAGTTTCAAAAATAGAGAAGAGTTTTGTTTCTCTCTCAATCCGAATATACTAAACAAGAACAACAAACAAAAGGAAAGACAATAAATGTGAAAACCATGTGTTAACTTTTAATGTTTAAAAAAATTAAATAACATGATTTGAAACAAATGTTTCTAACACTGTATTCTTTCCAATCGGTTGATTCTAAAGTTTATTTTCATTATATTTTGTTGATTTCTTTCAATGGTCTACCAATGGCCGAGCGCATAAGATACTAAAGATTGATAGGTGGCTGAAATGTGAAGGTCCAGGGTTCTGGCCTACCGCTGGCCGGTTGTCGATCTAACGGTCTAGAGTCTGAGGCAGTTTTCTCCAAATGTAACGTGAATACGTCTTAGAACTTCTTGAAAAGTACTCAGCCCAAAGCAACCCTTCTTAGGCCGATAGCCCTCGTGTAGCTTTGTTTAACCATCACAACCACTTTCTTCCAATACCATCACATTCGTCTATAGTCAGAGAACAACAAAATACGCAGGATCTGAAGTGAAAGAGACAATAACGCAAAAAAATTAATGAAGATTATTTTTTAATCAAGTCAGATTAATAGGCTAAAATTCCGGTTAATACTAAGTACAATGGAAACGAATTGGTCTGAAATGTACCTTCATACTTTTATCTTAGTATAACTATCACAAATTAAAACAATGAAACTGCGTTAATCCATATTACTGTTTCAACAATCTTTATATATTTTTAAAAACGTATTTTTGCGTTTCTTTTTATTTCATAGGCTAACTTAACGTATATTTAGTACCAAGAATTTCGTTTATTTTCTAAAAATCAATGTAATACTACGCCAGTCCGGTTTCACCGAACGACAAGATCTTCTTTTTAAATAAATTCCATAAATCCAACTAATATTAAAATGCAAAGTTTGTCAGTTTGTATGTTTCTTACTTTTTCACGTTGAAACGGTAGGACGCAACTGCATGAAATTTGGAATGGAGGACATTTATACCATGAGTTAACAAATGGGCTATCTTTTATTCCGGAGGAGGTGGGGTTGGAATTCCCCTGTTTCTGTGATTTTTAAGCAAGTGTCGATAGATGGTGCTGATTTACCGTACGAAAGCTATAGCAGCACAGTAGAAACATATTTATAACTATGAATATGCATTGATTTTTTTAATGATAATTTTGTTTATAATGTCATAATTTTAATCGAGAAATAATATAATAACTATTTTAAAAATTAAATTGTACTCAACTTCAAATGCTTAAGTAAGCATAGCCTTATACAGTAAAAGTATATACGGACAGAAATGAAGGAAACGCATCGATATTAAAAATGCACGTATTTGCGAAAAACAAAATAGATCAGTGCATTAGAGATGGACATCAGATAACAATTTTTTTCCGAAAATTGTGCCTTAACCCTTTAACGCGCCGTGTTCCCGATCTGGGAACACCAAACTCTGACGTTTTGACTGTTGCCAGTCACGAAGAATAGATTGGATTTTTATAAAAATAGTTGCGGGTGACATAGCTCCCACGAGAATCCTTTACTTTTGAGCACGTCATTTCCCGTAAAAAAAATTGTGACGGATATTTTTAACAGCACTGACATCGGCTGAAAAATGGAAGAATGCGAGAACAGCTGGATAGATTGCCCAATGCTGAAAAAAGGGCAGCCGTTTACATCGCTCGACTTAACTACCAGCAAGATGGCGGACGATCGAAACGTTCATCCTGTGCCACAGATCTAGAGACCCCTTTTTGACGACAGCTGGCTATGCCACACAGCTCTAGATCTGTGGCACGCGATGAACGTTTCGATCGTCCGCCATCTTGTTGGTAGTTAAGTCGAGCGATGGCAACGGCTGCCCTTTTTTCAGAATTGGGAAAGGTTTGCGCCTCAAAGGGTTAACCTCTAATCTACCCGGTCAACGCCGGCCTTATCTTTTTTCAAATAAAGCATACACACACTCAACAAATCGCGAATCATCATCCTGTACAACTCATTCCGTCGCCAGTCTAAGTAAAAAGGATTTCACCCATTTTTTCCCTCACCCACCCCCTCACTGATAACCTTCTTTTCTAATAACTCAACGAAGCTTCTCTCTAAAACAAATCATCCCCCCCCTTTTATAAAAATATCTCTCTCGTTTGAAGATATAGGAGGGGAAAAATCTATTAAATTGCGATACAAAAGGACGTGGAGGAAGGTGCTCAATGTTGTCTTCTTCCGTTGTCAAGCTATCTATTACTTCCAAAATTGTAAGAGCACACCAACTTCTTATTTTTGGGTGGTGTAATCCCCCTCCCCCCCGATCTTCTATATTGTTTTTTAAAGGAACAGTGGGTTAAGTTCTTTGCGCGCTCTTTACCATGACAAAACAAGGCAAATGAAGGGATGTTAACAACAAATTAATGAAATTCTAAAGCTTGTTAAGTTCGGTTTAAAAAAGAAAAGGAAGAATGAGAAAGGTTTAGTTGCTTTTTCTCTTTTGGATGACAGAAAATTAATAATGACTAAGCGAATGAATACATCAACTTTAGGACGGTTTTCGGATATGTTTGGTTTGGGAGAAAATAGTTATGAATTTATTTGGATTTAGAAAGAAAGTTTATCGACATCTATGACTGTTTTATTCCTTAATCTCAGCTGTTCCTAAGTATAAGATAATTTTTATTTGAAAGTACAATTTTACATCATAATATTTGGACAATAATATATGGACTAATTTGATTCTAACCCCAGACCAAACCGCTCGCAAGGCGCCCATTAGCGACAGGGGAATTTATTTTATGTAATTCTAAGATTGACACAGACAAATTGACGTATTATAGATCATGTGATTTTTTTTCTGATATTTACTTTATTGATAATGTTTTGATTTAATTTACAAGAAAATCATAGAAAGTATATCATAGTAAACACATTATAAATATTTTCCAACTCAAGCGTTTTTATTGTATTTGTCTGAACGTAATCTGTTCATGTAATTTTAAAAGCACTTGTCGAAGACTTACTGAGGTTTATAGCAGCATGCTGTGTGTGCATGCTGTTATAAACCTAATATACAGGGTGGTTATAATTAGACCTTCTCTATAAACATCATTCAGCAGCTGAAACGGGTGATCAGATTGCTATCAAATTTGGTATATGGACTTTACAGGAGATGCACTCAAGGGAGTTTTTTTTATTTAAAAAAACGTCCAGAAGGAGGCGCTTTGCATGGCGCATTCAGCTCAAAAATATGACCCAAAGTAGTCAACAAATGCTATAAAATTGTTGAAGTTAAAATTGAATAAAGTTGGTATATTTCGAAATGCCCATTTGTATAGTTAAGTTTACTGATTTTTCATGCAAACCACCATCTAGTGGACATTTTTTAAAGTATTTTTTTAGTTTTTTGAGAGAATCCCATGTATACTCTATTCTGTAAATTTGATTACAATCCGTTTTAGCTGTAGAACCCTGTTTATTGGGGAAGTTTAAGACAGGTTTGTCGACTAGTTTTAATTTTGCTATAAAGTGTCCAGTGCTAACGGTGCCCAACGGCTATTTCCTAAACCGTTAGTCAGAGACTCAAAATTGCAATTAAAAATGCTTTAAATAGTATAATCTATTATATCAGAAACATACATAAACGAAGTCAATAAATCAATTCCTATAAAAATTGCGGAATTTAAAATTTTATACGGTCCATCAGTTATATTTAGAAAAATTTTCTTTACACAATTTGATGTACAATAAAAAAATTCGTCCTTCTACAATCAAAATTTACTGAGTTAAAAGCAGCAAATATTTTGACTTAAGTCACGTGTCTATGTTTAAAAATGTCCCGTTACGGGAAACCTTTAAGGGACCAGAAAATTTAAATTATAAGTTTTTAATTTCATTTTCTGGTATACTGTGAACATAGAAGCAAAACTAATTTTTAAATACTAATCTCTAAGCAGAATGTTATAGTCAGGCTCTATAAAAATCTATCCGGGGTCAGACTAATTAAATCGTATATGTGTAGCATGCATATGTATAGCACCGAGTATGCTACGCAAAGTACAGGACGAGTATTAGTATTGCAGCTGAAGGAAGCTACTTTTGAGCAAATGTTACGCTAACAGAATTTGTAGCATTATTTTACGTTTCTAAGATGCATATATTTGTATTTTAAAATGTTTCATTTTCTAATTGAATGTTTAACGAAGTATTTTATTTCCTTGTTTTTAAGTTATTTGACACCAGTTCATTTAAAAAACTCTTTAAAAAGTTCTATTTTCAGTATAAGCTACATTTTTATATTAATTTATTGGATACACATAGTTAAACGTTAATCTTCTTTATTTCAATATACATTCATGAAATAGTTAATGAAATTGCTAATACATATTACAAGGCTCAAAGCCAGGTACATTTATTTTTCTTAAATTCATTTTGTATATAACTCCTATTTCGCTGCTCGAAAAGTGCTGTAACTCGGGTGAATTTTGGTCAACGAAAGACGCTTTTTTTTTAAATTGTGCATGAAATTGTACAAAGAAAATTTTCTAAATATAACTGGTAGGACCGGGGGGGGGGGCAGTATGAAAATTTAAATTTCGTAATTTCTATAGGAATTGATTAATTGACTTTGATTGTGTGTGTGTGTGCGTGTGTGTTACTGATATAATATATTGTATAATTTAAAGTATTTTTGCATTTGTAACTATGTGTCTCTGACTAACGGTTTAGGAAATACCCATTGGACACCCTGTATATATATTTATATATGCATTATATTCACATTCTGAATGAATGAATTCTTACAATAAATTATATAATTTTAATTGTTCCGTATACTTATTTCATTTAAAACATTTTAATAGTATCCAGAGATTTTTCTTTTTTCAATATCAATAACGTTACTGAAAAATAAGTAAATAAAAAAGAGATAAATAAAATAGTGATGTAAGTTAAATATGTCTACCTACGCACTGAAATGAAACAGAAAAATCAGAAACACATGGCACAAGAGATAACATTCCCGTTGACAGCTGTTGACAAGTTTCAGAACACCACATGAATCTAACTCAGCGTGGACAATGTTATTCGAGTCTTAAATAAAATGACCACGAAGGATTTTCATAACACATAAGCTTTCCACTCGTTACATAAATTTGGCCACGAAAAGAATATTTTCTGTTATAATACAAAACTTGCACATATTTAAATGATAATTTCCATATTTGTAAGAAAAAAATGCATTTTAGGTTTCAACATTTAACAATTATTATTGCAACTTTTGATTGAGATTACATGCTATAAGAATTTCGTATTTTTCAATTAATTATTGTTTTTACGTAAAAATTACTTCTTTTTATTCTGAACACGCATGTAAATATTTTAACATGTAGAATAATTACTTTCACTAACAATGTATTGTTGTATTTTGTAAAAATTAAGAAAGACTGTGTATATTTTTAACTAGAGGTGCAATTAACTTTGTAAAGATGGGATATCAAATGGAGTATTGGACTATAGTAGCTCATGTAATATCGTGCTTGTCGGGCGACCAAAAAAGCCTAATAAAATCAGTAGTATAATTAAAGTAATTAAAAAGAGTCACTTCTTAAAAAGTAATGCAAGTTATAAAAATGCTCAAAATACGGTAGAATGAAAAACTGCGTTAAGAAATATTTCCTCAAAGTTTTCAATTTGTGTACGATAGTTAAATTTTGTATACAACGCCAGTGTAAAACATTTCTCACTTTGTAAAATGTGCCCCATACTCTATTGAGGCGATGAACAAAATGTCAGCCTTTCAGCATAAAACACCTCAGATGTATATTTTAGTAAAGTTATTTGATGGGATATTCTTGAATTTGAATCTAAATGTTGAATTTGGTAGAGTGTGAAAAAATATTTTCTTTTGTAATTTCTATACTATCCCTGAAACACGATCATCCAACGTGATTTTCTCCTTTCGAGAGCCATAGAAAAATGGTTTAAGTCATCATGTATATATCTTCATACCACTTTAGGATGTAATGCTCAAATTTTGTTTTTCAATCTCACTTTCCCCTTATCCCTAACGGTTGAAAAAATTAAAACGTGTTACCATCTTTTTTTGGGACATCCTGTATAGGGGCACAAAATTTGAAAAGCGCCCTGGACACAAAAATGTTAGTCAGGACCTGATGATTTTTCCTGATAATGTCACGCAAAAATTTTTACGAACATTTTGTGCCATCTGCGCTTTTCACTCTGCATAGCATTACCTATTCTTCTTGCCACGACAGTTGCGCTTAAATTTTAGAGTCTGCTAACAGATATTATAACCTCAACTTTTCAAGACCTATTCTTAACCAGAAAGCGGAACGTTTCGAATTTCATTTCACGCCATATGGTGGTAACATTCCCTATTTTTACAAAAAAAAAAAAAATCGAAACTTATTTTTTGAAGCACCCTACAGCACATTTTCCTCAAATATCACGCCTTACTACCCTTACGAGACCTCATGACGTAACTCAATTCTTTCATTTCAGTTTATCTTGCCGAAAAGGCACCCTGTGATGTATGGAGTGCCAAAAATTATCCCCTCTTTCCCCTCGGGGGAGAAATACATTTTTATAACTCCCACCGTTTAGCTCCCTCCGTCCCTCTATTTTCAGTCATTTTTTTTTTTTTTTTTTACTTCCTCAGTCGGAAGTCTGATCTACGATAGAATATTAATTCTGATAAGTCAAGGTTATATATAGGCAAACATGTAATGCCATTTATGTGTACAACACTACAATATCTTCTAGAATATATTAAGGGGATTTGAAAGCAATGTTTAATTTTTTCCCATTAAATTAAAAAATAAATAAATTTTCAACTAGGTTTTACTTACAAACAATCTGATCCTACATACAGTGAAAAAAATATTTTGTCGAATCAGCAAAAATTTGAAAAAACGGCAAAATTATACGGTTGAAATAACGCATACGAAATTTTTGTTAAATCAACAAAATTATTTGGTTATTTCAACAAAATATTTTGTCAATTTAACCAAACAATTTGGTTAAAATAAACAAATGTTTTGTTAATTTAACCAAACTATTTGGTTAAAATCAAACGAAGTATTTGTTTAATTTAACAAATTTTTTGCTAACTGGTATGTTCATGGCTCATTTAACCAAATTATTTTCTTGGTTTTTCTGTTGTTTTTAACCTACAAAGAGTTGGTTGAAAGTTTCTGAGGTCATTCTACTTAATATATCAATTTATCAAAATTTACTTTTTTATTTTAGTGCTTTTATAAATCTACAAGTTTAATTTCATCAAATTCAACGTCAATTGTTTTTTTTTCCGTTCCATAAGACAAACTTAGAAACACAATTAGATTATTCAAAACTCGTGTTAAGTGTTCTTTTCAAGTATGTATCCACATTCAAAATAATTTATTTCCGAAAATTGGGCCAAAATTTACCACCTATGCATCAAAACAAAAAATATATATATAAGTAGAGTTTTTAGTGAGAAGTCAAAATGAACGTTAGCCGTAAATGTAGGTAGACTTATGCACACAAATAACCACTAAATTAATGATCTTGAATTTGTGAAATATTGTTCATGCATACTGAAAACACAATTAGATAAGTTAAGGAAGATAAAAATACAGTAAGAAAATGAAATTTTGTAGTGCATTTAAGTAACTTTACTGTCAACACGTCTGCTTCCCTGTCAATAAAAATTATAAAAAATCTGTGTCAATCAAACTTATTTCGTAATGGTGTTTCTTAACGGCGTATACTTGTCATTGATAATTTTTTGAGAATTAATACTAATATTACAATAAAAAAGAATCACACGCACACACAAAAAAAAAATCCTTGAACCATGATAAAACAGTGATCAGTTTTTATTTTAACAATACTAACATTAATTAAGCAGCAGAGGGGATTTTGGGAGAAGCAAGCTAATAACCGTGATTTGAAATAAATAAAAAATAAAACATCATTCGAGATAACCACAAACCAAATGAAATATATAGTCCGAACATCGCAACCTCGGTTATTAATACAAATAAAAATTTCTTTATATGAGCAATCACGTTCGAATACATATTTATTTTATTTTATTAGGGAGACGAATGTGAATTCTAACTGATTCACAATTTGTCTAACGAATCTGATATTAAGTTTCTTTAAAATATGTAGATACATATAAAAGTATTAAAACAAAAGTGCTTTTTTTTAATAAGTAAAATAATTGGACTGAACATCCGTAACTTTCGACTATCCCCCAATCGATTAGTAAGCCTTTTATTTGATATCATCCATAGTTCAAAGTATTAATAAAATAGATCAAACTTCATGTAAAATCTGATCTTCCGTTAACATTGCACCGCTCATTCACGCATGCGTAAATTGATTGTTAAAAGATTCGGATTCGTTTAAATTCAACAAAACGTTTTGCTGATTCAAAAAATTATTTTATTACATTAATATGGATGAATCAAACAAACTTTAGTAAAAAAAAAATCTGTTTAATTAAACAGATTTTGTTAAATTCAACAAAACACCTTTTAGCATGAATATACTTCTGGTAACTTTCTCTTGGATTTTTCGTATTTAGTGTCATTTAAAATTTGTGGCTTACTCATGTTTAATAATAATATTACGAATTCGTAAACGTCAGTGAATTTATGGAACTGGTCTAATTTCTTCAGACTAGTTTGGAGATGAGTAAACAATAAAAAATTTTCATACTACTGTAGTTGATTATGCTCCTGAAAATAGTCTTATCAATTCGAGCCAACTCCATAAATGTACAGACCTCCAGGAAATCTAAAGCGAGAAATGGTTTAATATTTGAAAATTTCACTGTTTCTTATCTATTATTCATACTAATGCTACATAAAAGGTGATCCCATAGAAGAACTCAAAACTAGATGGTAATGGCACTAAGCGGCTTCAAAATTCATTGTCGTTTACGAAATCCGTGAACTTTTCCTGCAGAAGTCCTAGTAATTTTACATCTACTTGTACTGAAAGTTCTAAGAACCATGAACATGGAATCCTAATTATTTTACATCTACGTGTACTCAAAGTTCTAAGAACCGTGAACATGACTAGTAACGCTCATGCCAACTTTCTTGAAAGTGTGTCTTTCGAGAATTGCAAAGTAAGAAATTCAAGGATTTCAGTCTTAAAAGTCTCAAGGATTCAGTCTGTCGTTTCACGGACAGATAGCAACACATTTTGAATTTCGTTTTCGTGTTTTAGTTAAAGGGTCATTTTAAAAATTGGGTAAAATTTGAAAATTTAAAAAGCAAAAATAAAATTTCAAATAGTTCTTTTTTCCATAATATAAAACATACTTTGTTTCGTCACATTATTTGAATATTATTTATGCATCTTTTTATTAACACTTGGGTTCTATTTCTTTCAATCACAGGATTTTTTTCTTTTTAATTTTCGATGATTTTTTATTATCAGACTTGGTGAAAATTCTCGTGTCTGTTACCGGACATTTTCTTTGAAATTTATATACTTATAATAGAACACACGGCACTATTATAAGCCAGCACAAAGTAATGCAAAGTAATATATTATATAAGTATAACGTCCTTATGTCTGTATAATATGGTCTTTTCCTTTTAAAAATATTTTTTTTTTATTTTTTGTAAATTTTTGTTTATTATGTCTCTTACCAAGATTGTCATGTCTGCTATTATAATAAGTAACAGACTTAATAAGTACTACCGTATAATAAGTACTTATTCTAGTAATAGACATGACATTTCAAAAAACAAAAATTCATGAGTCTAAATAATTCAACAAGAACATGAAAAGAGACATTAATTTAGACTTAAACTAAAATTAAAAATATCTAAATTAATCAATTGAATTAACAAACAAGTACATATATTTTGTACAATTAGTTAAGGTAACACATGGCATGCAATAAAAATACTTATTACAAACAGGATTTTGCTTTTTCAATCAAATGCCAAGAGCTCAAGATGACTGCTTATATTTCTTTTCTGACCATACTCTAATGGTAAATAGGTGTTGCTATTCTGAAATTTCAATTTTGTTGTTTAAAAAGTTGAAAATAATTTATGGTAACATACATGACATTTATGTCTGGACAGCTATATTTAATTATCAAAAATCTTATATTTTTCTTAAAACCATATAAAAACATTTTCATAATGTAATCTAAACACTATTTCACAATGCTGAAGTACGCCAGGACAGAAAATTTAGTTTTTGAGCAGTAATTCCACATAAGATGCTTTTATGTTCTACGATTCGGACAGCTGTATTTCTGTATTATCTCTACTCATTTCCTTTTTTTTTTAAATTATTAAATAGCAGGTTTTTGAATCTATTGTTTCAGTACTGGAAAATGTCTGATTAAACACATGATAAAAAGACGAATCATTTAAATTTTCTTATAGATTGAAAAAAAAAAGAAAAAGAAAATTTACAGACGGACAGCAAATGGCACTGAATTTTGAAAATGACCCTAAAACGCTCGCTTAATAGATAATTATATTTCTTTAGTCAGTTTTGGGGTAAAATACTTAGTGAGATTTATTAAAGCACGTAAATAAAATAAAGGAATGCCGGAAAGAATTTGTTTTTCAATTCTCGCAATTTTTTTAAAATTGGGATGAAAATTTGCATAAAACTTATGTATGTTTGTTGATTTTCACGAAACTTGGTTAATTCAACGTTACATGAAATGCACAGAATCTTAAACTCAAGCTGTTTGTATATGTGAAAAAATTTTACTGTTACTATTTTAATGTACCGTAAAAAATATTTAGAACTTTACGACTTTCTATTTCGTACGAAAATTTTTGATATTTTTCCCATTTTAAGTTTTTTTTTTTTCTTGTTAAGCATTTCTATCTTTTAAAAGTTCGTATACGTACTTTTTTTATTAAAAGAAAAGTTATTTCGAGCTTCAAAAAGATCATATTATGGAGACGATATGAAAAAGCTATTATCCGAGGAACGGGAAAATATTCAGGCAACATAGTTTCGTGAGCGCAAGCAATGCCTATTCCTCTGGGGTGGGAAACACAAAAATGGCCTATTTGGCACGTGTAGTGGGTAGGGTGGTTTTTTTTTTTTTTTTTTTTTTTTTTTTTTTACCTCCGGGGTGGGAATGTAAGTGTATTTTTATTTTTCCTACCCTTGAGTATATAGATCACGACATCATTTTCATAACGCTTTCTATCACCCGACTCATACATGTGCAGGCTTAAAACCTTCCCATGCACTACATGAATAGGTAATTAACTTCATAAATAATGTTCGGGACAAAAGGTGATTAGACTGAGATTTATTGAGGATACAACTTAATTCGTCAATTTAATTGCCGCGATCAAATATTCATTCGCTCGAAGAAAACCTTCTGGTGGAACAAAATCTGAGAAAATTAGAAGGTTCATTTTATTCCGTGTAAACGTTATTATGGTCTTCTCCCTCCCCTCCCCTTCTATGGCCACTTGTGATCTAAGCGTTGTCCACTACCAAGGAAGAAGGGTTGGCTATCCTACTATATAGTTACGCTGATACTGAATTACTGATTCTGGGATAATTCCGAGTAACCAGTCCAAGATAAAACTTTTGCCAAAAGCATTCCAAAAAGATAAAAAAGTTAAGCGCAATAACATCTGCACCGGCTGTACGATCCGCTTGAAATTTTTCGTAATTATGTATAAAAATATAGAAAATGATCTGTGCAACTTTAAAAACTGAAAACCCACCCGTTCCCTAATTCTTAAGTGATTTTTCACTATTTTCAGCTCCATTTTATTTCTGATAGTAACGAAAGTCAATCCTTTGCCTGACAAAATTATCTATCGCAAGTGACAATGCCGTCATACTGAAATCACGGTTATCAGGCTTTAAAGGGAAAATTGAGATTAAAATTTGTTTAAAATGGTGTTTCTGCATTACGTAGTTCATTTTTAGTAGACAAAATGAAATACGTCTGCATGAAACATTAATATAAGAGGGGATGTTTCCAGCGAAACGTAATCGAAATGCGAAAAGTTTTCGTGCGATTTTAGAAGAAAATGCAATTCCAATTTTGGTATATAATAAAAATCAAATATGAAGATATTTATTTTAAGTGGACGAAGATTAAAAAAGTCTTTTTTTTCTAGCGTCCTTTGTAATTGCCTTCAGAACGTCCTTTATCTTCCAGTTTTATCAGAGCAAAAAATAATATACACTGCTTAAAGAATGCCAGCTTTCGTAGGATTAATGCTAGAGCAGAAACTAGAATGCGCGGTGTCGGCGGATATCGTTATGGTACAAAAAACAACTTTACAGGGTTCAAACGCAGAACCAAAGCTATTTCCGTACGTTGTTGATTTGAATTGGCTGTCTGATCTCCCAGGCTATTTTAATAGGGGAAGGTTCTTTTTTTTATGGGAATCGCTGTAACATGTTTTAATCATGAAATCAGCTTACAATCGGAGAAACTATAGCTTAATCAAAACAGTTATTCTTAAGTTTTTAGGGTAAATTTACCTTTATATATAAAACAGTTTATTTTAATGTTTTTTCTTTTTTTAACAGGAATCGCCGTTTAAAATTGTTTCAGTTAGAAAATCAAGTAACGATCGGTGAAATAGTGTAATCGAGCACTTTTATCATTATTTAAGTTTACACTTTTAGTGTAAATTGAACTTTATTTATGAAAATTCGGTTATTTTATTTTACTACAGTCAAACCTTGTTAGAACATCAGTTTCAGGGCCAATTAAAAATGGCTTACTATGCGGAATGACTTCTTAAGCGGGGTTTATATTAAATGAAAAATTTTAAATGTTTAGATAATAAGTGTGCCTATAAGTAACTGACATTATAATTTATGTAAATTAGTAGAATAAGATTTTAAATTAATGAAATGAAGGATAAATTAAGGAAATTATTAGTAAAGACAGTATGTAAGACTTATAATTTAACTAACTGTACAGTGTACCATATTTAATCTGTTACCTCACGGAAGTCGAAACGAAGAATAGCCCCGGATGAATTGCTAAAATTTGTTGATGGGGCACCAATCTTTCAAGGTAAAATGCTGAGAGTCGTGCTCAACAAAAATTAAGTGCTTTACGTAGGTAGCCTTGACAAAGAAGTGGATCGAGTTTCTGTATTGCTCTCTTAAAAGTGCCTCTTAAGTGGAATGGTTGAAAAAATAGCGACGCAATAAGCGGAGTAAAGTATGTGAAAAAACGTATTAAAAAAGTAAGGACTTCTAAAAAATGATGTAATATGCGGAGTGACGTCTTATACAGGCGACTTACTAACGAGGTTTGATTGTATTATTATTTTTATAACGGGGAACCAATGTTTAAACTTGTTTAAACGGGAAACGCTGCTTAAACCAGGCCTGAAATCGTACCTTGACACATGATCGTAGCTGCAGTACGCCAACCGCTATATAATCTGGAGCGGCTGAAGAATTCTCTATATAAATAAAACGGGGGCGAATGTTTGACGCTGTCCATATCATTGCAATCAGCGTTAATTGTTTATATTGTGATTAATATAAGAATAGTGATTCAACCCATAATACTCTAAAAAAATTAGCCGTTCATTGCAGGAAACTTTCGTAAACTTTTATGGAAATTTTATATTTATATTTGAATTCAGGACAATATCCGTAAATCAAGGGATCGGATCCTCTATTGAGCTAAATTTATCCTGGAATTTCACATGGAAAAATTCTGTAAATGTACGGAAACGGTGCCAGCATATTTTCCATATTGTTATACTTTTTTATTTGTACAGTGAACTTATGCAAATCTGTTTGTGGCTATTTCAAATAACCACTATTTTTTATTAATATGTTACTAAACTCCTGTTTGTAACACTCCTCAAAGCTGTTTTTTTAAATAAACATATCCCCTAACAGGATTATTTTGAACTACGAAAGTATTGAATTTATTCGATCGAAATTTTTGAAAGTTTGTCATTCCTCTTTTGTTTCAGATTCATATTTATTATCAGCGCAAACGCTGGGTAACAGCCCTGGGTATTCAAAGGCCGAAGCCACAGGATGCAATCACTGTACAGAAGAAAGAATCTCTGCCGTCAATTCTTTACCATCATGAGAATGATTAATGTTTTTTTTTTCTTCGAAGGCACTATTTTTTTCAGTAACTACCCTTAAAAAATATTCGTGGCCCCCCCTTAAAAAATATAAACAGCAAAACAAGTACCGTTTTGGTTGCACATTTAAAAGAGGTATCAATGCCAATGATATTTTCGATGGATATAATTATTTTATGAACATCACTTAGACAGAGAATTTATATTAACACCTTTAAAATGAACTGCAAACAATGACAGCCCATTGACCTTAATATATTGAGATTCTTCCATATGATCTTGTAAAATAGTTATAGAAACTATTTTCAATAAGGTACATCTTAATGTACATAGCAGTAACACATATCGATGTTGTAGCAGTGTATTGCCCTAACTGATAAATGAACGAACGAACGGGTGACAGACATACAAAATTTTGAACATTGTTTGAATGTGTTAAAAATGCAGCACTCTGTTTCACCTCCTATATCTTCATGTGAGGAAGCTACAATTATTAACGTCGAATTCCCTTGACTTGCTCATTGAACATTACAGAACGCGATCAGTTTAAAATTTAGCTAATTTCTCTACCTTATTTTAGAATGTAAAATAAGGAAAGAGTGTATTTATATATTTCTTATTTCCTCTTATGTCTGTTTTAACTAAATCGTGATCAAGCATAATACTCCTTAGTTCGTCTATCTGCTGATAAAAAAGCGAGATTTACAGATTCAATAGATAAGACAAAGCTCTGATATAATAAACGACAAAACAGAGAGGGTTTCTTCGCTCCTATTACTAATAAATCTCTAAAAACGGATTATTCTTTCAGACTTGCATCACGAATTTCGTGATATTTATTCCTCCAAAATCTGCGATGATGTCAATTAACGCCAAGTAACATGAAAAATGAACACAGGGATATTTTATCTCTGTTCCTACGTATTATATGATCATTTAGAAACAAGTGCTATCGGAAAAATCTAGTGGAAATAACCGAGTGTATTTGCATTTCTTTATCTTTTAACATTTGTTGGGCAGATTAAGTACATCTATTGGTAGTTTTCGTGTAAATTGCACTACTTCTGATCCTTTATCTTTGTACATCTAAAACAGATTTTTGTCCGTATGCATGTTTTTATGCAGATGTATGGCTGAAGCTTTATGCAGTGTACCCGCTAAAGTCCGTTTCACCCGATAATTTCATAACGGCAAGAACTGTACTCATAAAAGTAAGGTCTAGGTATAGTAAAGTCAACATATGCTACGAGAGGAAACCGATGAAAACGCCACCTGACGGTTAAATTCAGAGTTAACGTTCTTATCATAAGAATGAACCGAGGTATCCGGGATTACAGTCAGGTGCAAAGTTGTTCAACAAGATAGATTTAGTGAGAAACTACACTTTATTTTCACATGATGCTTACTAATTCACACAATAATGCTACGGATAGAAGGTATAAAAAGAGCATTTGTTTGGTCGAATTTTCCAAAGTTGCACTTGACATTAGCTCATGCTTCATGTTAAAAGTATTTTTCGTCATTAGCAACACACATCTGGACGCTGGTCGAGATTCCCACTGGAAGTTGTACAAAATGGCTGGTAACACGCTGCCTAAAGCATCAGTAATACGACTTTAAGCCTTGCATTTTACGAATTCAGATTTTAACATTAATGTGCTCAAGATGTCTTTTCTTAATAAATCGATGATGCTGAACAACTGCCATTGCTAAACTTGCCAATGACTTTTTTCAACCATCTCGTACCATTTTTGAGATAAGAACGTTAACTTCAAATTTAATCGTCAGGTGACGCTGTAAGTGGTTTTCTTACATAGCGCATGGTATCTTTACTATACCTTTGTTCTGGCAGTTGAGAAATTATTGGGGGGACAATTGAGTTTATCTGGCACACTGTTATGTATGCATACCTACATGATATCTTTGAAAGAACGAGAAAATATAATGTTAACTTTGTATAACTTAATAATGTATATGGAAAATTTATAACATAACTTTTATTTAATCAGCGTTATTTTGTATGACAGCGTTATTTTGTATGGAAGTTCTGTGAATGTATTTGTAAGATAGAACAAGTAAATATAAAAGAAGTGAAAAGTGAAAAAATTTGATTATTTCTTCTTGTGGATTTTGTCTCCTCATTAATATATTTTGGTACTAAACATTGGAAAAAGGGCTACTTTTTTATCAACTTTTGTTATGTTGACGAGGTTACTAATGCTACAAATTTTGCCTTCTGGCAGTCGGGAACATCTTGAATAAGTAACATGGACCGTCCAGTTCGAGTAAAATGTAATTAACATGCACAAAACAACATTTGCAATTCTTAAAATTGATAAAAACAATAAACTTTAAAATTGAATAGTTTAAAAAAAAATAATTCATAGGAGTGAGTTGAAATACAGCCTTTAGCATATTAAAAATAAATTAGCTAATTTTGGCTTCCACTATTCCCCTCAACGCCAGCATTTAGCGCCTGTGCATTTACAACTCTTTATAATCCAAATAACCAGAGGGGAGAATTGTACAGCCTGGAGAAATCAGGGGGGGCTGCGACAATAAATCAGGGCTTTCTCCTTTCTAACAAAAGAGATTGCCAGCAACCGTTTGCAAATCCTTTTATTTCTTATGGGAATATCTGAGTCCTCATAAATACATGGCAGCATATTATGAAAGAGGTGTGGAGAACGGAGGATTACTGAAAGATTAAGCCTATCCTACAAAATGCGGATTGTGGCAGGGGGCGAGTGCTTTAAGGGGGTTTTGTAAAAGGCACATTACGCAGTGCATTATAGTCCAAGAATGTGTAAAAGGAAGAGTAGATGTAAATTGCGGTAAATTTTATTTTTGAATATAAGGTGACCAAACGTCCTCAGTTTTCAGAGCATTCCCCAATTGCAGAATTTTTTTTCAAACTGTCCCCAAAATGTAAAACAGAAATTGGGAGCCAAATTTTAATTTCTTAATAGTAATTTCATTCCAATTTTTTGAAAAATCAACCATGTTTCTTTCATTTTATGAATGTTAATAATGCTTCAGTTGAACAAATAGATGCTTACTTGAGAAAAGCATTGAATTTATAAAACATCCCCAATTTTTGTTACAAAATTGGAGACACCACGTTGATTTGTCCCCAATTCCTTGTTCCCCAATTATTGTAATGCTTTACTGTGATCTTGATAAAACATTGTAAGTTATCCACATGTTTTTAAAAATAGTTTATTAGTTTAATTCCATGAACTATTTCACAAGTAATCGAATGTTAGTTTTTTTAAATTTATTTAACAAACAAAAAACTGTCTTGTTATGCTTTCAAAGGTTATTTCAAAGTTAAGATTCCTGATATTTAGTTTAAATTGAGCATTTTTTACGAGGAGTACATGTAAAAAAGTTACTTTATTAAATTTATTTTTTTAAATGCTGACCAACATCATTTCAAAACATACTTCTATTTACTTACTGTACAAACATGTGTTTTCCTTTGCGTGTATATAGACTATCTCAGTCTGTATGCCACATATTCCTAAAGATTTTAATAAGATGAGCATTGTAATTGACTTGGAGAAACTCATTACATAGCAACATAAAGTACACCAACCCAAAAATGTATTCTAGTAAAAGTAAAAATTCCTATGTCGATTTCGTATATTAAAAATTATTTATCATAAAACATGAGCGCAGTTATGCATAAATACATTTTTTCATATTTCAGCTAAGCTGTGTGTTTTTAAAAATTGATTAAATATTCGCAAATCACAATAGAAAATTTCGCTTATACTCGAATACATTTTTGAGAGTGTACCTGAATAATGGATGTAAAATACACTATACAGATAGTTGAGCATGAAATAAGGGATAATTTTAACAATGTAAAACGGTCTAGCGTCTAACATGCAAAATCATGCATGCAAAAACAGCGTCTAACATGCAAAATAAAGTATTTATCTCATATTTATACGATTTAGAGAGATTTTTCTTTATGAGAGGTAATACCTCACCGAAAACAAGAAACTTCCTGCATATTGGCGTAACATTTTGAGATGCTCGCGTACTATACAGTCGGCCATAAAAAAAAAGAAAGGGGGGAAAAAAGAAAGAAAGCGAAAAAAAGAAAGAAAAGAGAAAACTTTGACCAAACGGTACGATTTCGCACTAACTGCCATCAGAACCTTAAGTATTACGTAAATCTGAATAACCATGCCACATGGTGTGAAATAAACAATAACGAAGAAATTTTTTACTTTTCTAGTTCAAACACAAAAATCTGCCATAGGAGCGATAATTTATATTTTATCTCAAGATTCAAAATTAAATCTTTTTCAAAGCTGCTCCATTAACAATAACTGAATAGCCTAATCCTAAGCCTCTAAACCGTAGGAAATCTCCGGAAACAAAATCACCCCATTTGACGGAAAATTTAGTTTTTATAAAATGGTCGATACGTAATAATACGTAAGTACCCATTTTGATAGTAAAATAACTATTTTACATTTCTTAGCATTAGGGCAAGACACAGATCTGCTATTTTACCTCTTCATCTTAAGAGGCCTCTATAGTCGGGTTGCGGAGATTCAAGTCCCAATGCTTTAGCTATGGAGAAAAGTGCCTTAACGCCTAATCATTTTTCTCAGAAAGTATTAGGTATTTTTGAATGAAATTTTCCTGTGTGAATCTTGAGAACTATTCGCAAGGATTGCGCGAATCAGATTTGAGTTAATTTAGCCGAAAGAGATTTTATTGCAGTTACTTTCTGAGAAAAATGATTAGGTGTTAAGGCACTTTTCCCCATAGCAAAGCATTGGGACTTGAATCTCCGCAAGCCGACTACAGAGGCCTCTTAACTTAGACAACTTTCTGTGGGATTGTTTTAATGATAGGCTTAGAATAATGGACAGCTTAAAAACAGCAATTGAATATGAGATGAGAGTATTTTGAATTACTTTATCACAAAAAAGTAATTTAATACTAAAATGCTGAAAATCAGAAGCATGGTAGTGTTTTTTGGTTGGCGGTGATAGTTTTATCATATTTTTAGGATTACTCTGCAGCTGCTCTCTTTTTCTTCTTTTAAGAATGCAGGTCCAATGATTTGAGTTGTTTGATTGGCTTTGATGTACATTTTCTTGAATGCATAGCTCATAACTCAACAAGAGTCATATTTACAAACATTACGACTGTTACTTAATATGAGGGCATTAGACGGTTGCTTTCAGCATTCATGCTAACAATGGTATATTTTAGTTGACGATTGTAGCATTCACTTGTATCCAGTAGGAAGAAACTACTTCGGAAAAGAATAGTTGCATTACAGAAATTCTAAATTTCTCAATTTCGTAGAGGGTTTTATTTCAGACGCAAAATTAGCTTACCTAGGTTCGTACAAAAATGGGCGGTTTTACCTTTCTCACTCGATGAGGTGCTGGAGTGTATATCATTTTCTTTTTAGTCTCAATAAAAAATACATTCACCCAAAAATTACTCACCAGGTTATTTATACGCGAAGTGCATCGAAAGTTTGTGCAAATTTTAAAATTCGTTAACATTTGTTTGGATGGAACAAATTATTTTCTTACGGTTCGCACGTAAGACCATAAGATTAGAGGGAGAGAGATCTAATTTCTTTCTTTCTTTAGTTTCTTTTTTTATGAAAAAAAGTTATAGTTTAAAAAGTTTCTAACAGAGGGCACTGTCATATAATGAATTTTTGAAGTTTTCACGAACTGGTGTGTGTTCAGCCTTTAAAAATATACACAAGAAAAATTATACATAAGAAATAATAATAAAAATATTACGGTTTGTATGAATGTGACTTGAAATAGATTGAATCTTTTGGATAGGAAACTTGCTACACATGATGTAAGTCAGAACCATCTATTGGTAACTTTTTAACTGTAACAATTTTTGTTAAAAAATATTCTATTTCCCTCTAATCCTTTTCGTAATTTGTACCACTATTTATCCTTTTTTAATGAACTTTTAAAATTTTCACAGAATTTCTCTCACTCTTTATTGCAAGTATTCCTGTATGAAGTTTCAAAACAACGTCGGCCCGGCAGTTCTCACGTCATTCTTAATTTGCATGTGATTAAATTTGTCATCATTTCATTGATCTAAATAACAGCTGCTTGGTGAATGGGTTTTTAAGACTCCCACTCTGACCTACTAATATCGGAAAAGCCTTCATCCGCTCTAATGGTAATGGCTGCAGTGCTTTTTACCTGCCAAACTGCGAGAGAGTAAAACAAGGCCTGGGTGGGAAAGGGATTAGCTAGGATTAACTTAAAATGAAATGCAGTGAGTTAGATGGAGAGGAAAGCGGGGGAGGCAGAGAAAAAAGAAGTAGGATTTAGTTTCCTAAGATAAAAATGAGCATTATACACGGAAATTCTCCTTTAATAACTTTCATGTGGTGTATCGAAGAGGCAAAAAGATAATGAATAGATAATCAGATTATAAAATAAATTTTTGTGTATAGTGAAATCAGGATAAGTTGTTTTAACTACTTAAAAATGATTTACATTATAATTATTATTTATAAGATAGAATAATCAAAAATATTAAAGTTCAGTGTATATAAGGATTTGTATATACATAAGTTTTAACTGTTTTAACAATTAAAAAATTAAAATGTCATTTTAATTGAATGACAGCAAAAATTGACAGCAAATGAATTATAGAAAAAACCAATGATTTAACATTTGGTTTTCTCTATAAAAAGTAATCGATAAATTGTTACGTTGCAAATCAAATTAAATGATAAAATTGAAAAATTATTGATAGCATTTCATTGAATATTCGTACAAAAATAATGTTATTTAAATCAAGTTTTGTAAAACCTGAAGCTTCAAAACATTTTTTTTCTGAAAATTACCTGGATATGACATCGAATCACCTATCTCCAGTAGTATCTGATTCGATACCAAACTTTAAGATATGTAACCACGTTTTTGAAAAAGAAAAGGAAATGTAACAACTGTCCTAAGATAATTAAAAAAAAATAATAAATAAAAAATCAGAGATGCTTTTTACAGAAAAACCTTTCGTTAGGTAGCTGTTTTAGTTATCTAACCGATCCTCAGTGATACTGTGAATAAATTTATTAAATTAAGAATACTCAGGATCATTTTTAAGCTTTATTTTTTATTTTTAAACTAAAAGTATATGATAATCAAATCATTTAACAGCAATTCTCAAGTTCTAGTCCTTATATATTGTGGCATACAAATATTTCCTAAATCTCCTATCAGTATCAAAGAGACTTAGAAAATTAATTAAATATGACCTGTTTTAAATATGCAATTCCTAAAATCTTGAAGACTAACACTTTTTTTGACTTTGTATGTAAATAAGCAGTTGAGCGCCACGAAATTTTATAAATTTTTACGTACTTTACACTTAGAAAGGGTGGATATATATATATATATGTATTGCAATAAGTGTTTCAGCTCGAAAAAACTCTCCCAAAAATTATTGTATGCCGTTTAGTCAATCTTTAAATAAATCTTTATTACACCATCACAAGATAACCAATTTCGATTGCCGTAGCACTGTTTTTCATATTTTGCTGTTATATACGAGAAGACACAAGTATTCGTCTTTAAATCGGTTTCTTAATTCTTCTCGTAACTTGTTCAGATATTTGCACTTTTTACTGATATTAACGTCATCAAGATAACATTGTCAAATAACTGATACAATTGAACTCGCTTATAACGAGAGCAAAGGGACCACGGTATTTACTCGTTTAAGCGAGTGCTCGTAAAAAACGGGTTCTTGAAAAAATCATAAAGATTCATACGCAACTATGATACTTGCTTCATTATTTTTAAAAATTTTGTACAGTATAAAAGAAGTTGGCTACTTAGCTTTGTACAAGTGTCTTATTGTCTTTGTTGTTCTTCGGATGACACTCATACCCCCCAAACATCGTCATGTTGCTGGCTTCTAAAAAAGTTTTAAGTTTTCTTGCGTACTCAAAGGCCATTGAGTATGTTAGGAGCAATTGCGGTTGAAATTCTTCATGTTTGTCGCTTTTATTGACTCGGAATGTCAAAGGAATTTTTCCAAAACATAAAGAATTAGCTGAACTGGAATTCGATAGACATAGTGTAAATCACAAAAATATTGCTCCCTATAACTGGGATTTACTCGTTAAAAGCAAGTTATGTTGCCGTAGAGTTAACATTGTACCAACCAAGTATTTCCGATTTCTTTGTTAAATCCGGGTTCTCGTTAAATCAGGGCCGAGTTTGACTCTATTTATCCAATTACTTTTTGGAAATAGCCTTTATTCTCTCAACTGGGTGCTCTAATTACTTCATCCCATTTAACATCAATGCCAGCACATTCTACTCTGTCACAATTCCGGTTCAACCACTCCAAAACAAAACTTTTACCGTTATTATTCCAGACGTATAAAAAAGTTATATTTTATAAAAACGCAATAAAATTCCCACCGTTGGTGCGATCGGTTTGAAATGCTAGATAATCATATAAAAAAATATAGAAAACAATCTGCGTTTCTTTAAAAATCTTGAAATTTATCCGTTCAATCAATTTAATTCAGCTCCATTTTATTAACGAGAGTAAAAAAACCTAATCATCTGCATGACAAAATTAGGTGTGTCAATTCATATTTGTGTCATATTGAAGTCACGGTTATCAGGCTTTGAAGGGTAAATTGCGATTCCAGTGCGTTTAAAATAGTTTTTACAGGCTACCCAAATTAATTTTTTTTTACAAATAAAATAATTTCCTCTGCATGAAGCATTGATGTAAGAGAGCCTGTTCTCACGAAACGAAAGCGTTTGAATAAGAAAAGTTTCCGCACTTTCCAGAAGAGAATGGAATTCGATTTCGGTATATAATAAAAATAAAATATGGGGTTATTTATTTAAAGTGGACGAAGATTAAATATATTGAGTGCAGACATATTTTTGTGAAATGTTTTTTTTTTTTTTTTCTAGAGCTCATTGTAATTGCCTCCGAAACTGGCTTTATATTCTAGTTCTTCCATATTTTCTGAACGTACATTCTCCCATTCGGATACCTCAATGAGTGTCTTTGTCGTCCCCCAAACTTAGAGGATATGCTGATAAAACCAGGAAATAGCTTCCCTCAGCACATTATGTATCACGTACGTATCGATTCACCTGAGCACACAGCCCAACTCAAATTCTCGGCATGGTACCCTACGGATATCTCATCTTATAAATCCTCTCCCCCCCCCCTTTTTTTTTTTTACTTGGTGATGGATATTTGCTGAGAGCTCCTTTTATTTATTTCTTGCCGAGAGGGCCTTCACAGCTCATCTCGCTACACTTTAAGACCCCGTACGTGCGCTCGGAAGCGTTGATGCTATTACGGGACTGCTCGGAGAGTTGGCAACTCGTGGCCATTGAAGTGAAAAAGCTTCTCCTCCCCCATTCGGACGTTCCGATTTCTGTGCCTATGTGTGCGACGTGATGGAGAGTAAATACCGAGCGGAATACGTGACGCCGGCGATGTTTGTGGATGCCCCAGTGGGTCTGGAAGTGCCCATTGTGGAGTTGAGAAGTTGGTAGTGTATCACATCGCCACTGACGGAGATATATAAATATAGATTTTTTCCCCAATACACAAACACACACACACAGAGAGATATCTTCAAATTCTTCCGTCTGCAATGAGCAGTTATTTTTCTTTACTAAAATATTTGCGAATGATATTTTACATTTGGCTTGGCAGGTACTTTTGTGATTCTTGCAGTTTATTGGCTGTTACGATTCACAGATATGCTTTTATCTTACTTTTATGCTGCTCATATCGGTATTTCCTCTCCCGTACCCCTCCCTCTTAGTTATTTGCAATTTACACTTTTTTTAACGTTTGGAAAGAATGAAAATCAAAAGGGGCTGTTTGTCCATCGATATAAAAAACCTCCGTTTAATAAGACGCGATTGGCTGGTCATCTAAAATTTTGCACAATATTTGGCGCAGTTTGGATATTTGCCATCACGCGAGATGAGCTATTTCGCGGTGCTAAATACGCCCTAGTGACAAGGTTATGTATAAAAATATACGGAGAACTGTTTCAGTGACAACCATAATGAGGAATGATTATCTATTATGCGCATGCGAAAATTGCCGTTTCATCTCGCCGTGGTGGTAAATATCCAAGCTGTGCTGTTTTGATTCACGAAGAATAAATTTGATTTCAATGAAATACCCAAGGAAGACATCTAGATAGACTGCCCAATCTCGAAAAAGTGTCGCCGTCTCCATCGCACGATTTAACTACCACCAAGATGGCGGTCGACCCAATCACATTTTTGGCACAGCCAGCTGAGTCAAAAATGATCTTTAGCTCTGTGGCACGCACTGGGCGATTCGATTGCACTTCAAAGGGTTAAAATCCATTCTTCAATCACCTGACTGTTGCAACACAAAGATACTTTATGAAATCCTTTAAGCTAAAAGCAGCAAGTTAGTTTTTTAAATTAATATTTTTAACTTTTACAAATGCAATGCGTTGCACTTCAATACTTGCTTTTCAAAACTTTCCAACAAGGTTGAAAAATGTTCATGATTTTCGGTTTGTCTCTCTGTCCATATGTCCGTCCGTGCTCTAACTCCCGTAAATAGGCACCGATTACTACGAAATGTAATACTGTTCAAAAGGAGGTATGTAGAATTTGCAGCTCTTTTACAGAAACACCCAAAAGAATGTCAATACATTATGGTTTCAGCAGTTTAGAAACATTCATTCATTCCAAGCACAACACAATAGACTTCTATAACAGCTTCCCAGACAGCACAGCAAACTTGCATCAAACTTGCAGCAAGCTTGATTTATCAAGTCAATAAGCTTGAATTAAGCTTGAAAATTTCAAGCGTGTAAGCTTAATGCAAGCTTGAATCAAGTGTTCTAGTTTACACTTGCCCAGCTTGCATTAAGCTTGACATTTCAAGCTTAAAAAATTTTCCTAAATACACGGGGCTCCGGTCGGCGAAATCGCTCCACATATTTTACTTTGCCACGCATTTTCCCCTCTACGCTGAAATTTCAATTAAATTTAATCTGTTCCCATCGAGTGTTCATGGCTGAAATAGAACCCGGGACCTTTCTGTTGGGAGTCGAACTCGCTATCCGTTCAGCTACTAAGCTTCACGCAGATATGACTAAAGTTTGAAGTGATTATCACGCCGTTTTCTCGCCAGATTGATAAGTGGGCGATGTGTTATTTGTTTCTTTTATTTTTCCATGGGATGCATCAAAATTAAAATAATGTTATGTGTGATTTAGAGACTTTACTAATAGGGAAATAAACATAATATAGACTTAAGAGCAGCACACGTTTTAAAACTTTCAGCACCGCAACACTCATGAGAAATACTGCTCGCCAAAATCGAGACAAACGACTGATTTTGAAATCAATTTCGTAGTATAATTGTATTTTATTTTGAAGAATTTCTATATTTAGAAATATAGAATGGGTTTACTTACTTAACACAAATTTTGTGTTAAGTAATCTGAAATCAAAGAAACAGATCGTTAAACGTTACTTCGAAATGCTATATCACAGTTGCTAACATGTATGGAATACAAACACTTAAGTCATTTTTGTAAATATTTCTTAAAATAACATTTAATTGAAAACTTTTGCTATTTTTAACGCTAAAAATTCTCTTTACAAATGTGGTTAGTTATTTTCCTACATATTGGTATGCTATATCCATATAGAGCATTTCGAAGAATTAAAAATAAGTTTAAATTAATTTATACAAATGTAAATTTGAATTATTTTCATTGTTCAAACTTTATAATTAAAAAAATTATTTAACTTCTGAATTTTTTTTATCCTTTGTAATTTTATTTTAAAACTACAAAAGTGTAAGATGTAAGATTTTTGGGCCCTAAAATCTGTAGGCCCTGGGCAGTTGCCCCGTTTGCCTTGCCGCTAATATGGCACTGGTAATAAAATAAAACACATCTTTTACGAACTTTCAGCAAAATTGAGGACGCTAGACAATTAATGTCCATTCTCTTTCACAGATGGCGCCATCACTGAGCACTTTGAAAGCTAAAATCAAGCTAGTATCACTTGTCAAGCTTAAATCAAGCTAGTATCACTTGTCAAGCTTAAATCAAGCTGTATTTAAGCTTGACGATTCAACTTGACTCCTGCAAGCTTGCTGCCAGCTTAAAATGAGTTGAACTGTCAAGCTCGCATTAAAACGTCAAATTCAAGGAAATGTCAAGCTTGATTTAAGCTTATGTGCTGTCTGGGTTACTACTCATTTAAAAATGGAAATAGCATTTAATTTTTTTTTTACAGTGTTTACATTACAGGATACAAATTACATTAACAATAATATCCAACTTTTTTTGAGGTTATCTTCAAAATCTCACTCAATTTGGCACAAAATGTTCGTTTTGTTGGAAAGTATTTAATAATCGATGCGTTACCATTCTTTCAAAACTAATGTGAGCCCTATGCCCTAAAAGAGGGTTTATTAACCCTTAATCTCCCGACAGTACTTAGAAGTCCCGCTAAATTAAAATAAAAAAAAAAACAAAAATCTATTCATTGTAACCATTCCTTTAAAAAATACTACCAAATACTTAATTTAGTCGGCTTACATAACGATTGTATGTTATATTAGAGTAATTTTTTTTTTAATAGACAGCTTTCCACTCACTTTCTAATCATGTCGTGCCCCCTTCTCCTTTAAGAGCATTAGTGAATTTTCAGACGTCTGTTTTATGATTAAAGGATTAGATTTTATAAAAGTGTGTCAATCAGAGTATTACTTGACTCCTTCAGATTTGTTGGTCCCATACTCTTTTAAAAAAATCTGATGTGTCCAACACATGACTTCCTTGCACGTCCATTAGATCAAAAATATTTTCGACGCACTTCCTCTAAACTTATTTGTTTGAAAGAGATAAAATATCAATAATAGTAAGGTTTAGCGATTTCTAGCCAAATATTTCGATATCGCCAAGCTGAGTTCAATTTGAAAGATTTCCTTCTGACACTTTATTTGGCGATATTTCACCAAAAGCCGACAAACTTGAGATAGTCTGCGAGATTTTGGGGATAGCCATAGTAGTCATTGACCACAGACTTTCAATGAATTAAATGCATCCATACACCTCAATGTATTTAAAGTCATTTGGCTCACCCTGAAAATAAATTCTCAGTCGATTGCTGTCAAAAAAGATATTGAAAACAGTTAGATATTACAATAGTTCTAAAAAATACGAAATAATTTTTGGCGCCAAATTTGGCGATATTTCAGCGAAACTCGTCAATGTCGACGACATTTGGCGAGATTTTAAGCATGAACCAAACAATGACAGATTATCGCCAAATTTGGCGATATTTCGCCAAAACTCGCCAAGAACGATGACAAATGGCGATACTTTGGCATGGACCAAATGACTGACTATCGCCAAATTTGGCGATATTTCGCCAAAACTCGCCAAGGTCGAGGACAGACGGCGAGATTTTGGGAATGTACCAAACAATGACTGTCTACAGTTGTATTATATTGAAGATGTCCATAGGCATTAAAGTACTGAAATTCTTTTCGGTGGTCCTGTAAATAAACTCTCCAGTAGATTGGAACCAAAAATCGAGATGCACAACTAGATGTTACAAAATCCTTTATATGAAATTTCATAATAGTTTTTGAGATTTGAGAGTTAAATATGCACACACGTACACCAAAAGTAGCCAAGCTTGACGACTTTTGGCATAGTTCTTGAGGGAGGCACGTGACCGTGGTCGGACCATTACCTAACTTATGTGGTAGGACGGTATTGTGCTTGAAATGGATGAATGCCCCTAAAAATGCCATTGACCGTAATGTATTGGAAATCTTTTGAGTGTTCCTATAGCAGAACTATAAATGCTAAAGACACTTTTTTTAATGGAGAAATTCATTTTCTAACTCTTTACAGCATATATTACTTCTGAGTCGTTTGAAATAGCCCAATACCTCTAAAAAACGCTTTGATGAATTTCGGCCCATAGAGCGTAATGTATTTCGAATCTTTTGGGCGGTTCTGTAGATAAACTATCCAGTCGAATGGAACCGAAAGGGGAGGTGCACAACTAGATGTTACAACAATCCTAAATATAAAGTTTCAACATTCTACGCCTAATAGTTTTTGAGATATGCGAGTTTAATGAATTTCGGCCCATTGAGCGTAATGTATTTCGAATGTTTTGGACAGTCCTGTAGATAAACTATCCAGTCGAATGGAACCAAAAGGGGAGGTGCACAACTAGATGTTACAACTATCCAAAATATGAAGTTTCGACATTCTACGCCTAATAGCTTTTGAGTTAGGCGAGTTTAATGAATTTCGGCCCATAGAGCGTAATGTATTTCGAATCTTTTGGGCGGTCCTGTACATAAACTATACATTCGATTGCCACCAAAAGGGGAGGTGCACAACTAGATCATAGAACAATCCTAAATATCAAATCTCAACATTCTAAGACCAATAGTTTTTGAGATATGCGAGTTACATACATACGTACGTACGTACGTACGTACAGACGGCATGGAAAAACTGGCCACAGTAGACTCGCCGCTGGTCAAAATGAGTTGCAGACGCGTTAATATGATCGTGCATGCTAGCCTACGATGAGATGCATCGAAAAAATTTTTAAAATTAAATTTAGATGTAGTCAAAATAGGTTTTTTTGTCGAAATTTGGCCCCCAAAATTTTTCGGGAGCACATTACTTCCTTATACTACGTACAAGGAAGTAAAAAGATTCGTTAACTGTTTATAAAAACAGTCATCAAACGTATAGCTTATTAATTTTTTCGTAATTTTCGTTTTTATTGCATTAATCAGTATTTATCATTCATTGCCTAAATATAACAAGAGAAAACAAATAGATTCAAGGCGATATTTTGGCAATTCTTAATTCAGTAGATAAAGGGTTAAAGAGAGACAGAGAGAGAGAAATGGTAGAGTCTTTTCTAACACCTGCAACCATGCAAAAGCTTTACAAGGTTAGAACTCCTCTCATCGCACCTGCCGCTTTTTTTCCGTCAGTCCAACGTAATTACTTTTTGACCAGAAAAGGCTCCGTAACTCCATACCGATATCAGAAAACTATACTAAGTCATTCCAGAACCGGAATGTCCCGCCAAATGGGCCGAGATGGTACTCGATATTTAAATTCACACGATATTCGCCTCAAAACAACTAAAAGAATAAGGATGATGCGTAGCCTAAAGGGGAATTTCTGTTTTAACGTCTGATATAAACGATGTAATCCTCCCCTGAACGTAGGACTTAGCATACCTGTCCTATTAAAGAAACAAAACAAAACAAAAAAAGGATCGAAGAATATAAAATTGTCGTTTCGCTTGTATACCTTGCGGATGACGAGCCCCTTTCTTTCTGTTTTCTTTTAGCGAGACAGAAAAAAAAATGAAAGTTGATCATGAGAGAACATAAAATTAAAAAAGAAAAAGTATATAAAACGATTTGAAAGTGCGTTAGGGATCTAGATCACCTGGCGAGTGGAACGCACGCGCGGCCCACGTGCACTCCGTACGTTCGCATATACTCAGACAGCCAAGGTCGCAGGGGAAAGCTTTTTTTATTGATGTTTCAACCGGTCGTGGGGAGAAAAAATGAAAAGCGCGACCAATTCAATTTTTTTTTCTTTTATGAATTGACGACATATTGATGATATATTGTGTTGGTGATGAAAAGTCATTGTCTGGGTACTCTACAAGGAAATAAAACACTTTCATTGAATTATGATCACTATGAAAGATAAATTTTACTGTGTAATTTCAGAATTCGTAGTGTGCTTTTGGAGCTGGTAGGTTCAGCCAAGATGACTAGAAATTACAATAATAGAAAAAAAATCTTCTAATCACCACTTACATTGATTTACAACCACTATTCAGGCAGCACAACAACTTTCTGAAAGTCCATTGACTTAAGAGAACATTGCTGTTCTGCCTGTTCATGAGAAATAAATTCAGAATTCGAAAATTTAATTAATTCAGAATTCGTCGTGATCCATGCAGCACAAGTTCTCTGAACGTTTTGCAGCACAAGTTCTCTGAACGTTTTGCAGCACAAGTTCTCTGAACGTTTTGCAGCACAAGTTCTCTGAACGTCTATAACGTTCAGAAAAGAGAACGTTCAGTAATGTCTCTAAACTAAGACTTTCATAAAACAAATTTTGTGCTGCCTGGGGAGCTTCTGGAGAGGATAATTTGAGCCAAGACTACTTTGAAATCTAAGCTCAAAATAATTTCCTTACTGGACCCTATAAAATAATCCAAGCAGCACACAGCGTCTACTAACGTTCAGAGAACCTGTGTGCATGCTATCTGGGAAGATACTTTCATGGATTTATAAACACCACGAGAAGTATATTTTACTGGTTAATTTCATAATTCATCGTGAGCTTCTAGAGCGGGTAACTTCAGCCAAAGCGACTTGGAAATCATAATACTGGGTCCAAAAACTTTTCCTCGTTGTAGTACCCTTTAATAATCATTTTTTAAATGGTTTTTTGAATTGTTGGTCTCAAATTTCAGCAATAATTTTCGAATAGTTTATTTGTGTGTCCAAATTATCATTCATTATTGATATTTTACAAACCTTAGGCCCTAATTAACTAATTTTCACTAGCACTTTACCACATTTTAAAAACTGTTTTAACAAGCATTTATTTTAACGACCAATTTTAAACACTTTTTGTCGTTAACATGAGTGCTTAAAGGAGTATGGTCGATTGCTACTCAATTCCTGTTCCGATAAATTACCGTGTATTATGCTGCGGATTTGGAGATATGTAGAATATCTCTTGAAAAAATGAACCATGCGCATTTTCAAATGAAACACGGCTAGCTGTAAAACTGTTAGAAAAATTTTGTAAGGAAGGCACAGTTTTTTTAAAATAAATTATTGAATGTTTTGCTGCTTTTGTGTTATGACACGCCTGCACGAAGAGCATCTCCTATGGGTGTGCCTTGGTCGAAGGACTTTTTAAGGGGCTCTAACGCGTATTCACGCTACATCTGAAGAAAACCGCCAAGAACTCCAGACCGCTAGATTTACAGCCGAGTGATATAGGCCTGAATCCGGGACCTTCACACTTCCGCCATATACCATGTTCAGTGTCTTTATTAACTCGGACATGGTAGGGTGCTTTAAATAATTGAAGTACAAAGTATTCTAAACTATCATAAATAGTCTTATTTTATTTCGTTTCTCACAATGCACTTCGTTATAAATTTTATAGCAATAAAATATAAAGGGTGTCCCAAAATTTACGCAAGATTTGAATTAAATAGAAAACACAGGTTTTTTTTCAATTTTTTAAATTGAAACATACAGTAGGTAGGATAGGGTTATGTGCGGAATAGCACATCAGGCAAATAACCTTCACGGCTTTACTGGCACATACGCACACCTTTGTCGAAATATTTTGCCATTTTGCATAAATATGTCTGAATTTTGATGCATTGTTGCATCCTCCGCGCATCCACCTTCAATGCACGGGTGGATATGGGCTTATTGAAGACCTTTGACTTCAAATAACCCCATAGAAGGAAATCGATTACTGTTAAATCACATGATCTTTCTCATCCATACATCATCAAAATCACCATGAATCAAATTTTCAGTATTTTTGAAATATCATCCAACAATGAAAACGGGTTGTTCATTCGTGTAATGCTTCAATTTTACTAACCCTAAACTATCAGCTGTCAAACCATTTCTTTTTTTTTTTCTGCCAACGCTAAATTAATTAATTTTCTATATAATTCAAACCTTGCGTAAATTTTAGAACACCCTTTCGAACATTTTTGAATGACTTGTCTTCATAACAAAATTCACGAACCGCCAGTGAGCACTTTAAATTGAATATATTCTTTCAATTACAACTCAAGACCCTTGATGATTTTAAAAGCATGAAAATGGCCACTTAACTGATTAAATATTATTTTGAATCGGGAATAAAGACATTCATTCAACAGCACCAGTAGTGATCGATGATATTTGTTAATTTATGTCTTTTTATTTTTCATTTTAATGATTACTCCTATCGAGTTCACCAGCAAGGCTTTTAAAATAATAACTTTGCTTAAAAAAAAGAAACTGAATTCAGTTACATTTGCGAGTAAAAAAAAAAAAAAAAACCACTGTATATACATATCTTTGTTCCATGTTATAAATGAACCATTAGTTCTTGCTAATTAAATTAAAACATTGGTCTTCATTTCATGAAACATGAAGAGGAGCTGATTGAGAGAGATAAACAAGTTTTTTTTAATCATTTGTTGTTGGCATCATTATTGCAAGCAGTGCCATAACAATGTACATGTTTCAGAGAACTTTTTATTAATCTGCAATGAAAAAAATTTGCATATCTTTTTCCTCGTTGTTTTTGCCACTAGTTTTTTAATTTATTTTTAATGAGATAAGAAACATAGCTTATCTAATAGCTTTTAGAAAATAATTAAGTTTTGCTATTCTGAAAATGCTTATTGGTAGATTTTAAAAGTTACAAACAGATCTCTATTGAATTTAATTACTTCGGACTCAATTTGAATAGGAGGAGAAATTAATCACCCTTAAAATGCTAATTTAAATTTTTAAAAAATTGAGTCATGATTTTCTTTATGTACAAATGAAGGTTTATTTAAATACAGTTGTTGACTTTCAAAAAATAGTTCATTGGGTATCTCGAAAATTTAGTGACGAACATTTTGGGGGATGTAGGACACATAAAAAGGAACTAGAATCGTATTGAAATGTGGGGTCAAAGACGTTGTGGAGACGTTAATCATTCCACAAAACGTGTTGAAGTGTTAGTTAAATTTCCTGCCATGCTTTGAAAAAATTTAATTATTTTTCTGTAAAAAATACCGAATTGAAATTGATGAATAGTGTTTCATTTTGAATTTTGTGACTGTAGGAGAATAAACTATTTCTTATGAAACTGGTTAAGATAAGTTAGCTTTAGCCCCCTTTGTGAAGTGATTATTAACCAGCGACCCCACATTAACAGCGCAAAGTACCACAAAACTGCATCCCCCCCCCAACGATTCCTGCTTTTCACAAGAATTTAATTCGTTATTAAAATACGGAATAAACGCCCTTCCTAATCGTTTCCCTTACTCTTTTGCAAGTCTTGGGCGCATTCCTGTTTTCATTGCATTTTAAAACAAATAACTCTGTGATTCACGCTCGTATTACGCAATCAGCTTCAGCTGCTGATCGGAGAGAGAGACCGCAGACAGAACGGAGCCTCCGTTTGAAAGCAACTTGGCAGCGTACAGGCTCAGTGCTAGACCATATGAATCGGAGAAAGTTTTATTCATTTTTTTAAAATAAGATTCTTCTTTGTAAATAATTTGATTTATGTTAAATCCGAATGTGATTATTTGAAAATGAAAACCACAAGCTTCCTAAATAGCGGAAATATTAAAACAATTTTTGGTAAGAGGGGATCCCAATGATTTTGCTTAGTTAAATGCCGGTTTAACGGGAGTTTACTGTATTTTTATCATTGCACATAAAAATATGTTATATGTTTTGAAATCATTTTCATGCCACTTAATTTTAACAGGAAAATACTGATCAGTTTCTATACTTTAGCTGATTTTTAATGTTTATCCGTCCTACCCCCTTCCCAATTATCCCTGAAGACTGAGGGGGCGCTTCTGTGGTATTTCATGGTATGTGATTCTGAATCTTTTTTAAATAGTCTATCTCATTCAAAAATTTGATAAAAAAGGAGTTCCACACTTTTCTCTATGCTTCTCTTGAAAAACATAAGCTTTGTTTTCATGTACATATTCGATTACATATGAGGCATTGAAATTCGTAGCCAAAAGATAATGACAAGCAATGTAAATTTTTACCTGCTAGCTTAAAACTGTCCCAAAAAAATCATAAACTACCTATTCAAAAACTATCGATTTTCATGTTAAACAAAATGTGCCACAATATTCTTATAAAATCTATAACCAAATTTATCGAAATCTAAATTTCTGAAGTCTTATACTGCTGCCCCTGCTTTAGCGTGCCCATGGACGAAAACACACATGCGCTAACTGAACGAATCCATTGGCAAATAAGGTTGAGGGTACAAAACAGAGGGAATGCTTACATTGTGGACAGTTTCGGAAACAAAGAAAGACGATAGTTTAAGATGAGCAATTTCATTTTCGATAAAAGGAAATTAATAATTTGACGTTTTAGAGTTAGAGAAAGATTTAACGTTTAACAATTGCTTCTTAGCCCAGTGCTATTAGCTCCGCCATCTTTCTAATCATACCTCTTTCTGCGTTTGAATTCGTCCCTCGTAGCTGGGCGAGCTTAACGTTGGGGGAACAGTATAAAGTACTTTGTAAATATATATTTATCAAATGCCTCGAAATTGATTTATCCCCCAGCCAACTGCTATTCTCAAATTTTTATGTAATGTTTTCACCAAAAGCTGACCGGTAACTGAAAAATACACGCCAACGTTAAAGTGAGTTAAGACGAAAGAATTCCTTTCAACGGTACCGGAGTAACATGGCTTTGCTCTCTCGAAACAAGGCATTTTCCCTCCTGTGTATATGCATTTGTTTTCTTTTACTAGTCTCAAGGGAGTTGTTCTCTTTTCGGTTACATCCTAACGCAGATGAAAATTCATCTCAGAATGAACATTATTTCCGAAAAGTTTCTCCAGAGACGTACGGCAGGTGTAGGGAAATGCATAGAATGTTCTAATAATAATCCGAATGATAAAGAGAATGTGCAATTACAAGACAGACACGATTGTGTTACAACATATTTATATCTGGAATATCCGCATAGTTACCGTTAAACTTCGAGATATGAACTTTATTTTTAGACGCAAGTTCACTAAATTAGGGTGATTGTCTGTGGCAATTCAATATTGTTCCTTATATATTGGTTTATAAACAAATTTTTATACGAGTTTAACTGCATCAGTTAGTGTTTTCAAAATCAATGGTTATAAGATTCAGTAAAACCTCCATAAGATTGACACCTTCTGTTCCTGCAAAAAGTGTCCAACTTACAGAGGTATTTTTCTATATTATGGACACGTTTCGTGCCCCATAAAAGCGTTCAACTTAGATAGGTGTCCATGTTATGGGGGTGTCCAACTTGGAAGGTTGCACTGCATTTCCCCATTGGGGGATTTGATATAACATGCTGATGACACAGCGTTATGGTGTTTTCAAATGAGAAACGTCAATAAAGCTGAAAAAGAGGAAGAATTTGAGGCTAAAATACACTTAAACGTTGAGAACTTGATTCACGATGTCTAAAAGGGGTTTTTTATATTAACCAATGGGGATTGTATGTTTATCATCTCAACCATTAAAATGAAAATCAATATAACTCGGTTTTGGGGGGGGGGGGTGTAGTTTAAAGAAGGTACGCATTACACTAATCACAGTACTTAAGTGTGAGCAACATATGCTAGAAAAAACTGCAATTATCGTGTCATTTTACGTATTTAATGCTTTTATTGATGATGAAATAATTTGATGAGAACTTGTATTGAAAAGAGTTCAAAAAGAACGAAAAAAAAAAAATCTACTGCACTTTAACAAGCTTTTTTAAATGCATTAATCATAACAATTTTTGATTTACAGTGTAATATCAGTCTTGTCATGAAATACCGCGATAATATCATGTCAACTAAATCTGGCAACAGACCAAGATTTCCTTCGTTCCGCAGTTTCATAATTAAATAACATCGCCTTGCAACACAGCTTCGCTCCCTACGAAACTTTTCGCTTTACTGGCCATATTCTTTTGTCGATAATCAAAATGATAAATTTATTTATCTAATGGGCAATTAAATATAATTTAAAACGAGGCCCTTTCTGCACGGATTAAAATGTCATCTCCCTGTGCCGGCTGACAATAAAGGCGGCACCGTTTGCAGAAGAGTAAACTTTTGTAAATTTGCTGGGAAAATAGTAGTAGCAGAACGAAATTAATTTCACTTCACCGTGAGAAGTAATCGTTTGATTCAGGGAACGGGAATTTCGATGGCTCCTCAGATGATAAATTGGTAACTGCGGTGGAGAGTTGAGATAATTTCGTATTTATCTCCGGCTAATTTTGATGCAATGTTCCCCAGAGCCAACACGTTAGGCGTGTTCGGGTTTTGTTCTTACGCAATGCTGCGTAGTGATTATTAAAATTTATAAAAGTTAATTAATACGCTTACGGCTAATTTTTCTTTCGTTTATTATTTTAGTTGACGCTGAGTAACACACTGGGATATATTTTATTGAGCAAAAGTTGCTTTTCAGAACACCATACCTTTGTCAGTCGGCTTATCTGTCCTCCTTAAAATAGAATTTTTTTACCACACGCTTTTTAAATTTTACTCCAGTTAATTGAAATTTTATTTCATATACAAGTTCAATTTAGGTTTCTTTTTCATCAAATTTATCATGTATGTAATAATCTTCCCCGCATATTTCTGTTTTCTGGTTTCTCTAGCGTTTGCACGCCAAACATAATTTTTCATTCTATGGATCTTCTTTTATTTTCTAGTTAATTGAACAGAATTTTCTAAATAATTATTCTATGTTATTTGTCTAAAGACACTTTTATCTTTAAGCTTGTTCTTTTAACTCGACTAAAAGCTAGTCGCTTAAATTTTATGGAGTGTATGGAAATGTTAGGGAACAATTTAATAAATTTGAGATAAACAGCTACGAAAAGAACTTCTTTTACAAATTCAAGGTTTCTATAAAGAACTATTGGATATTTTTTAAATAATCTTTTTCCTTATTCTGAAAACACCCATCTAATACGAAACAAAATTTCTCTAACGCAATCAGAAAAACATTAATTATAATGGAAGTTATGTTCCTCTAAACGTACTAGAGAAACTTTATTTCGCTATGGAATTGACGTTCTTCCAATGGCAATAAAGAAATTCTGCATTTTTTTAAATATTAGATGGATGTTTTCAAAATAAGAGTGGGGGAACAACGGTTACAAATTAGTCAGTAGTTCGTTCAAAAACCTTCACTTTGGATAGGCGGTTTTGCGGAGATCGTTTCTACGAAGAAGGCCCTTCAAACCACAAGAATGAATGATTCACCCAGTTAATTACAACACCAATTGAAGATTGTGGTCTTGATGCTTTCATCGTTACTGACAAAGGTTGGTCTTTTAATAAAAAACGAACAAATTTATTTAACATTTATGCATAAACACGAACATTTGCTTGACGATAAACAATAAAATGAGCTTAAACACAAGAAAAATATATAACCGAACTACACAGACTTCAGGGAAGTGAGACTGGGTTCTGGGAGAGAGAGCTGAGTTGTTAAGAACGATTACATGATAAACGAACTACTGCGGGATTTACTAACGTAGGATTAACTAAAACTTATTTTTCTGTTTTCGAAATGCACTGCACAAAAATGAATCCCCCCTCCACCCCACGAAGTATACCGTTAAAGGAGGATAAATAAAACCACAACTGCATTAAAGATTGACAAACACAATCAGAGTAGAACACGGGAAACCGAAAACAATTCCATCCCTGTTTAGAATTGACGGACGATATAAAAGACTCAGAAGTGCAAGGAGAGAAAGTAAACAAAAACTCGACAAGATAACAGGGAAAAACGTCCTCCCAATGAAATTGGAATCCATCCAACAAAAAAGAAGAGGAGGAAAAGATAGGAACGAACGATCGTTGTGTGAGACGGAACCGCCATCTGTCGATCGATGAAAGCATTACTGGGAGCAACGACCCAGCGCAGTCACGTGCCTGCAGTAGGCCGGGAGGAATCTCCTCATTTCCCGCGGAACAATGAGGGTTACTATGAGATGCGTGCTGTATGGATGCAGTTGTATGATGTCAGGGGAGAAGGAGAAAACAGCTAAATTCACCTCACCTGTGACAGGAAAGACTGCGCGTTTGAATAACGTGATTGATTAAGCAAACTCTGGAAACTACTTATTTTCTTTTCAAACAGAAAAATATTATCAAATATTTAAGTTTTTTTTTTTTTTTTTTAAATTCTAATTTTTGTGCAAGGCGCAATTTAGTAGAATTAGTGCATGCTTTTAGAAGTAAAAGCCATGGGCACCCGTAGGAATTTTTCTAAGGGGGGCAAATTTCAAAATTTTAACAAATTTAGTTCTGATTTTGCCATTTGTTTACATCATGAGACATTAACCTAAAACGCTAGGGGGGGGGGCAAGTGCCCTACCTTGCCCCCCTTATGGGCGCCCATGGTAAAAGCACATCTTGTCTATCACATTTTCCCCCCTTTCTTTTTTCGGTTCTTTTTGCTGTTACTTTCAGTTCTTTTTTGTGTCAAATATTACAGTTTTTGAAGATCAAACTTGAAAATCGTCCATTATTTTAAGAGAAACCTACCAATTTATATGCGGCAATACTTTGTTCGCATTGCCAATTATTTTGTGTTCTGCAGCTTCCAAATTGACTGTTAGAACATAAAGACTTACGGTTAACTCTCGGCACAAAGGCCAACTGTCATTCAATCTTCTACGAAATAAGGCTTTTTCAGGAACATTGACAGTCAAAATCCTCTTGTGCCAAAAGTGAACCACAAAGATAAGAGAAGTTGGTATTTCAGTGAATACTAACTAATTGCGATTTCAGAAAGATATCATTAGAATGACGTCCAGGCGATATCTTGTTGTAGATATGGACATGATTATATAGATATGAACATGTTCTGAACAAAGTTGTCCAGAATATGACCATATATGTATAATAAGATAGATCCTGGTTCTGGACAAATTTGTCATGAATGGACAATGTGCTGTCTGGTTCATCACAAATACTACTTCCTGTCTAAGGCATCCTTTTACAGCTTTCACAGCTTTTGACATACTTTCTTCCAATCCCCTCTACTTCTCTAACTCTTCTACGTTTACACCATCTTAAAACAATGTAAAGGCAAGATCATAATACAGGCAACATACCCATACAACCCCATTCCATTGAACGGGTGCATTTAAAAAATACTCATGCGAGAAAAAAGGAAGGCAAATGGAGAAATTAACAAGCTCTTACCTGATATCGTAATCGTTGATGTACAGAAATTAATTTACAGCTAACTACACAACTATTATTAACGCTGTAATCATGGACGATATAAATAAATAAATAAACAGTAAAATGCCAAAAAGAAAAAAAATATGCGGCTGCGAATGAATCAGAAACATCTAGGCACGCCGTCGTCTCGCTCTCGAACTATTGCGGTTGGCTGATTACACAAGTATCTTGAGTGTTTATTCCGTATACTAGAGTAATTTTGTAACACCCCGTAAAAGAACTTTAAAAGTTGTTCCTATCTTTTTACTGAAGGGTAAAGTGCTATAAACTTATTGTATTGAGCTTTAAATGGATGAATGTCTCTAAACAGCCATAGATCGTCATGTTTCGGAATTGTTTTGAGTGCTCCTATAGAAATATAAATGCTACAGATACTATATTTTCGACAGGGAGCATTATTATGGGATCCCTAAAATAACATATAGTAATTCTGAATTGTTTTAAATAGACTACAATGAAACTTCTCTGAGCGGCTACCGGCTACCCCACCGTACGGAGAATATTTGGACGATGTGAAGGATTTTATTTACTGTTATAAGATAATTGCTATAATGCGTAATATAAACAAGTCTGATTCATATTCCTTATTTAAAATGAAATTTAAAACTTGAAAATAGTACTTTATTTAATGCTTTCTTACATTTCTTGAAAAGCGGATACAATTTGTACCTGTTTTGAGTTTTTACTTTTCTCTGAAACAACCATTTTTTCAAGTTCGTTTCTTATTTTAAAAAGCAGATCTGTAACCGATTCGTTTGTAACCGCTTCGGAATTTTCGATAATTTCGTCGATTTTCCCTGAAGTCGCTTGTGTTGAAAGTTTAGCTTGCTTACCAATACAAACATCGGGACATTCCTCGTCAGGGATGGAATTGGAAGACCCAAAAATTCATTTCTAAAAACGTTTATACACGCAAACATACTGTTTTTGTCAGGGGGGGGGGGAAACGTGGGAATGGACTTAGCAAGTTATTCGTGGGTCTTATATTCGACCATAAACCTGACCTTGAGTTTTTCCGCTCAAAATCAAATCATGCAGTGAGTAGTGTTTCCCGAAAAATGAGATTGGCGATCCACCTCGGTGGCCGTTTAGATGGGGTCGTGTGGCCGCTGATAGAGGTTATTTTAACATTAGGTCTATGAGCCGAAAAATTCGTGCCATGAAAAATTGGACTTTTAGAGGGGTGGCCAGGATACAAAGATGGCCGCTCGAAGAGGTTTCACTGTATATCTCTCACATACGCATTAAAGTATAATTACCCTTATAACGTAATACATTGGAGAGAGCTGTAAACGCTACATACACCATTTTCAGTACGGTACATCGTGCAGTACATAGGAATAATATATAAACATTTCGTAGAAATCGATGCCTATTTACGGCAGTTAGAGAACGGACGGACGGAGAGATAGCCAAACCGAAATCATAAACCCTTTCAACTTTAATGGAAAGTGTTAATAAGAACAGCTTACGTACTATTGATCAACTTAGATTCTTGAACTCGTATTATAAATCTTTAAGCTCGCTATTTCGAAATCTGTCCATATACATAGAGTACATTCGACTACTAAATTAGTAGTACTCCTTTAATATTAAAGTATCCAAATAATCTCTTAACCCTTTGAAGCGAAAGCATTTTCACATTAATGTAGAAGACCAACTGGATAGATTGCCCAACGGTGAAAGTGTGCAGGTGCTGCCATCAATCCATTTAACTACTAACACATGGTGGCCGAATGAAAAATCCATCTGGCGCCACAGAACTGAAGTTTTCTGACACGGCTGGCTGTGCTGCGTATCTGTGGCGCCAGACGAGCTATTCGATCGGCCGCCATGTTGTTGGTAGTTAAATGAATCGGTGGTAACGATTGCACTTTAACAGCATTGAGACCATTTAATCACTTTTTTTTTAGGCTAGCAGTGAAAGAGCTGAAATAAAATGGTTTCAAGGCTCAACCACCGGGCGTTAAAAGGTTAACGCTTTAACGCGCAGTGTTCCCGCTCTGGGAACACCAAACTCTGACGTTTTGACTGTTGCCAGTCACGAAGAATAGATCTGATTTCTATAAAAATAGTTGCGGGTGACATAGCTCCACGAGAATCCTTTACTTTTTAGCACGTCATTTCCCGTAAAAAAATGGTCACGATTCTTTTTAACAGCACTGACATCTGCTGAAAAATGGAAGAATGCGAGAACAGCTGGATAGATTGCCCAATGCTGAAAAAAGGGCAGCCGTTGCCATCGCTCGACTTAACTACCAGTAAGATGGCGGGCGATCGAATGCACAGCCAGCTGCGTCAAAAAAGGGGTCTCTAGATCTGTGGCACGCAATGAACGTTTCGATCGTCCGCCATCTTGCTGGTAGTTAAGCCGAGCGATGGCAACGGCTGCCCTTTTTTCAGCATTGGGAAAGGGTTGCGCCACAAAGAGTTAAACATTTCATGACTAACTATTTGCATGTATTTTTACTTAAAAAAAAAAAAAAAAAAAACTGACTTCTTGCTCCTTAATCTTTGATCACTATAAATTATGTGCACTACCTCTTAGACATGGTGATGTATTTTGCTAATCGTCAATAATTCAGTACCACTAAACTAGTACTATAAGTAGTTCTATACATTTCCGTGATATAAAAACAAAATGTTTTTTTCAAAATAAAATATGACTGAGTCACGTGAAGCAATTTTGTTTACGTGTTACTCGCGCACATCCAAATAACTAACTGCCCACGTACAAACTGACAATGCACGAAATTGACGGCAATAGTTAGTAAACTATGTAATGAAGTATTTAACAGAGAAAATGCAGGGAGCGGGTAACCTAGGTAACCGCCAGAATTTTATTATCATTTAGAAGCGACAGACAATTTAACGCCCTGAAGTCGCTTAATAGTTCCTGAACTGCTTTATGTATTTCTTGAGTACTCTTGCTCTGTAAATAATTTTGTCAACGGCACACGTAATGGTTAAATTTTATAGGAATCAAAGCGAAAGTTTCAGTAATAACAGATAAACACTACTGAAAATTTATTAATTTTCTGAACGGAATACTCTAGAAGAAAGCTTTTCTTCTGCAGTTCTCTAATATCTTGATATCTTTTATGAATATAAAAATTCCAAAACACGCATTTATTTTATTGGATAATCTCCCTTCGTAAAATATTATAAAACTTTAATTTTTTAAACAGTAAAAATCTTTTTAAAACAATAAAAATACAGACACAAGTTTTTTTTTTTTTTTTTTTTTTTTGTATTTCTGGAATTTAGTATTTCTAGATTTTTATTGGGTTTAAATTTTCTTTTACTTATATTCCTTTTCGTATAATAGATTCGCTCTTATTTTTCGAAGTGTGATTTTTGAGTATTTAAGATATTTTATCTATTTTTTAAGTGTGATTTATAAGATTCCTAGTTTATTTTATAATGCTTAGTTTTTTTCAGATAGATACATAATTTTTTTAATTCACTGGAAAAAATTCCTCTTTCAGTACTTAAACCTCTGAATGTTAACTTCTTAACTTTAATCCTGATAAGTCGACACAGTAATTAAAAGCATAGAAAATACATCATCAGTCATCAGGAAAGAATCATCCAATTACAAAATTCAACATTTTCCGTAATTAGAAACGGAAAATTTTGATTAATGTGCCATTGTAAAGAGGCAGTGCTAAACTTTTAATTTGTAAACAATTTCCTATAAATTTATAAGTATGGACTGGATGGGTCTGAGTGCAGACCATGATTTCGTCATCATAACATATAGCTACCCTCCTAGGTCACCTGACTTACCCTGATGTGACTTCTTCCTTTGGAAATATGTCAAACATCTTGTGTTTATAGCACCTTTACAGCTACATGTTTATCCGAACTTAAACAAGACATTTGTAATGCAGCGTAATAAATATAGCATATTGCTAATAAAAAGGCTAGTAATCAAAAGAAATAAGAAAAATAAATAAATAAACGAAGTTAAAATGTACAAATCACATTTATTTGGTTATACGACGTATATAGTTTTATTCACGTTCTTATTTCAATAAACTTTATTTAAAAATACATTCGCTAAAGACTTCAAAAATTTAAGTTTTGTGGAACAGGGCACCATAAAATACTCATACATAAATTATTCACATTTTCAATTAAAGTTATTACCATAAATTTATTTTCGAATGACTTTTATGGGCTTATACGTAATAAAAAGATAAAATATACTTTAAATTCTAATCTTGCGTCAATACAGTCGACATAAATGCGGCCACTTCCACTATAAAAAAGAAAATACAAATCCATAAAACTATCGTAAACGCACCTTTTACGTCTGTAAAAGTGAAGTCATTATGGGAGGATATTTCAAATGTTATGTTTTCTATCGCTGCAATTTGTACCGTAAGAGAAACAGGCAAAAAAATTAAAGTTTTATGAGGCTGAACGATGTAATACTGGAAGCGCTTTCCAAACGCCCGTAAGGAAGTTATTTTGTGTGTATTACACCAGCTGAATACAAGAGACGATTATGGTTAAGTTTCTGTTATATAAGGAGTTGGTTCGGAAAAATGAAGCATTATGATCTTTTAATGGATAATGGCTTGTCAATTCGATTGTTTGGGGTTAACTGCGCAAAGGACTTCTGGGGGGAATAAGTAAGTAGGGGTTCTTCTTAGTGTTTTAATTGTGGTGTAGGAATTTTTAGCTTCAGTCTGCTGCCGTGGTGTAGATTGAGAGGCCGTCTTTTTAAGAAAATGGGAAAAGTTGCAGTACGAATTCTACTGTAGAGTACAAAACACAGCATATAACAGAAGAACGCCTCACCGAACAAAAGCTATTAAAATTTTACTTCATTTCTAGGTTAAAGCATCATTTGCAGAATTAAATGATAGTAGTGCGGTGGTTGGTAGCATAGAAAAACCGTACGGCTTCACACCGGAGTAAAAAGTGTTAAGTGACGAAAAAGGCGTGGGAACAGAGTAAGCCAGCGTGGAGATAGCGCCAGGAGCAGGAAAGAACGGTCGCCAATAAATCGCCCAATTGCAAAAACTCCAGTTGGCTGCTAGATATAAATCAGTTGTAATAAATTTCAAATGTAGACTCGCCAACAGGATATGGTTAAAAGAGCTTGCTAACTAAGAAATTTTACTAATAACTAACACTAATTAAGAATAAATAGCACTACAATGAAGAAATACAAAGAAAATAAAAATAGAAATTAGGATAGCATAACGGCTAAAACCTGGGAATTTTAAAAAAATGGCAAAGAGTGTTACATTTAAAAGTGTTACATTAGGAAATTAAAATTGGAACTTAATTAAAAATATGTGATGACTCCATCACAGCTGCATCGACTGAGTAAGATGAAATGAATGCTAATAAGAAATTACAAAATAATTAAAGTTCCCGCATCATGTTCTTTTTACTCCTCATCAAGATATAAATAAATTAAAAGATTTAAAACTTTTCGCTCTCAGAATCTCCAAACTTTTTATTAGGATATTAGGTGACGCATCTTAAAGTAATGCTCCATCCGGTTTATCATTACAATAATTTATACAATTAGGTTCAGGTTAAGTTATTGATTAAGGCAAAACTACACGAAGGGGTTCCATCTTTCTGAAGGGGGTTACCTCGGGCGGAGGACTTTTTAAGGGTTTCTAACGCATATTCAAGCGTAACTGGAAAAACCACCCAGAACTCTAGACCTTTATATCGACAGCCGTGCAGTAGAACAAAAAAGTGGAAGGTCTCAATTCAGCCATCTACCAGTTTTAGTGGTCTTAACCACACTGTCACTGGCCGGCCCCAATTAGGTTTAAGAAACTCAATTAAAAAAAATTAAGCTGGAAGAAAAACCTTCATCTAATTATCAATCAATCAATTAAAAAGCTTAGGTATGAGATTATCAACAAAAAACTTAGAAATTTTTTGGATTTAAATTTAAGGGGGGAAAAACTACATTCCTATCTCAGAAAATACTGTGCATATAAAATGGTAAAGATTTGGCAATATAGCAGTGCTGAATCAATAGCAATGTACGATCATTTATATGTAAAAAACATTTATTTTAAAATGAGACATTTACAAGTGTGCTCCTTACTTAACTATAGGAACAGCCTTTTTGTTAATATTGCATTTTCCAGAACCGTTAAATAACAACAGAAATACTGGTAAGGTCTCCCACCCAACCTACTTCAACGCACAACAAAATACGTACCCTTACGTGACTGCATTCATTTTAAAATACCCACAATTGCATATAACAATGTGGAGAAGCTGCGCGAACCGATAAAATACCCATAAATGAAGTTATTTTCATCGGATAATAGCATCCATTATCGAAACACTCGGAAGAGGGCTTCTCTCTCGGAATGATTATTGTTTGAGTAAAACGCCAAATTTCGACCTGTGGTAGAAAAGTGTGTTTGCTTTTCGTATTGCATAAAATGGCAGTTGTTTCAAAGTCAGTTCGTACGTTTTATATATAATAAATATACCAAAAAGGTGGTAACGGGCTTTAACCCTTTGAGGCGCAACCCTTTCCCAACGCTGAAAAAAGGGCAGCCGTTGCCATCGCTAGACTTAACTACTAGCAAGATGGCGGACGATCGAAACGTTCATCGCGTGCCACAGATCTAGAGACCCCTTTTTTGACGCAGCTGGCTGTGCGTTCGATCGTCCGCCATCTTGCTGGTAGTTAAGTCGAGCAATGGCAACGGCTGCCCTTTTTTCAGCATTGGGCAATCTATCCAGCTGTTCTCGCATTCTTCCATTTTTCAGCAGATGTCAGTGCTGTTAAAAAGAATCGTGACCATTTTTTTACGGGAAATGACGTGCTAAAAAGTAAAGGATTCTCGTGGAGCTCTGTCACCCGCAACTATTTTTATAGAAATCAAATCTATTCTTCGTGACTGGCAACAGTCAAAATGTCAGAGTTTGGCGTTCCCGGAGCGGACACTCTACGCGTTAAAGGGTTAATTCTTTATCTATTAGAGATAAGTGGGCAGTGGCAATTGAAAAAATGTTCAAAATAAGGTCGGAAATAAGACTCCGTTAAGAAAAAATTCCTCTCGTTAATTTTCAAAAAGTTACACTTTTTAAATTTGTATTCGGTCCCCGTACAAAACAATTCCCATTTCGTGGGAAAATGGGCCCTAGACACGCATGAGGCGGCATACAAAATATGACAATTACACCTTTAAAAGCGTCAGAGATATGAATATAAATATAACGCTGACTTAAACCACTTTTCCATGATCTCGAAGGGGGAAAAAAATCACGTGGAGTGATCGTATTTCAGGGGTCGTACAGAAATTACGAAAGCAAATCTTTTTATTCCCCTCATCTGGCAATAAACGTTTACATTCAAAATCACGAATAGTTCCCGATTATATTTCTTTATATCTCTGCGAAGTTGCATGATGTGTACGGGGTACATTTTGCTACATGGAAATGTTTTAGTACGGGGGTCGTATACAAATTTAAAAAGTGTAACTTTTTGAAAATAAAGGAGAGGAAATTTTTCTTAACGGAGTTTTATTTCCGACCTTATTTTGAACATTTTTTTCAATTCACACTGGCACTTTTCTCTAATAGATAAAGAATTAAAGCCCGTTGCCAGCTTTCTGGGTAGCGTTGCCAGGCGTCCGGATAAAGCCGGACATAGTTAGGCTTTTTGATTGCGTGTCCGGCCAAACTTAACGGTATCCGGCTTTTTTAGGCTTTTTACTGGTGACTTTGGCTGATTAGTAATAAAGTACTTGAACTGATTTGGCATTCGATGTTATTTATATTTCATTAGAATTTAACAAGATTCATGGTAATAATCAAAAAAGCTTGATTTTACATACAATTTTTATATTGTACCTATTAATACTGAGACAAAATCCTCAATATTGTAGGCTGTCCGGCCTTTTTACCCAAATGTCAGGCCAAACTGACTGGTTTGTCCGGCTATTTGGTTTGGCGACCTGGCAACCCTGTTTCTGGGACACCTTGTGTATTTTTACTAGAGAATAATGTAACAAAGGAGTTGGTAGAATAACTTAACAAAGTGGATGTCACGTTTATGAAATCCCATATTGGAAAGGCTGTTGATGTTTTTATTGATCTACTTGCCCATAGATTATGTTGAAGTCGGAGTATCGATAAAATAAATTAAAAATAACAAACTTTCTAGTCTGCTCGTGTGAATGATCGTTGTTGTTGTGTTAAGGCAAAACTACACCAGGAGTATATGTCTTCAGTGAAATGCCTAGGGGAGGGACTTTTTTAAGGGTTTCCAACGCCTATTCATGTTTCATCTTGAGAAAACCTCCCAAAACTCCAGAACGTTAGATCGACAGCCGCGCAGTAGGCCAGAACCCTACCCTCACAATTCAGCCATCTACCAATGTTCAGTGTCTTATACAATTTGGTAAGCGCAGGTGTGGACGAGCGGTGATTTTTTTAAAATTTCAACTGAAGAAGGGTGGACGTTTCATTCCACCCGAAACGAACGCTTTGATAAGTGTCCTTTTTTATGATACGATTAACCGATTACGATCATCATAAAACGTCTCAGACATATCTTTAAACAAAGATGATCAGGGGTTATGCAGGAATTTGAATGTGAACGTTTTATGGCACAGTGCATAAAATTATTTTCTTTCGTAATTTCTGCACGACTCCTGAAACGCGATCATCAGAAGTTATTTTTTTCTCTTGTACCGCTGTTGAAAAGTGGCTTAAGTCAGCATATATTTAGCTTCATGTCTCTGATACTTTTTATGATATAATTCTTAAATTTTGAAAAGGATTAGAATTAAAAACGTTAATTAAATGATTTAGAACCAGGTTACAAGTTTGTCCCGATTTTTAATCTTTCTGAGCGAATTTAGATCTTTTCGTTTCTTTTTGTGTGTTCATATTCGTAACAATGTTAATTTTAAAAAAGTCTTTTCTATAATTGATCGAAAAGTCATTTTACCCATTATGCTTTTTTTTTAAACCAGAATATATATATATTCCTTGTAGCGGTTTATTTACGATTTTAAAAATCTTTTAAAAAACAAAAAACAAACAAACAACGATAAAAAAAATCACACTCTTTCATACAAAATTTCAGGAGAAAGAAAACTTAAAATGTTCATGACACAGAACTTTAACCCTTTTACTATTCTAAAGTTGAACTGACCGAGTGGATAAGGCACTGAACAGAACACGGTACATGGCTGAAGTGTGAAGGTCCAGCGCTGTGGCTTCCCGCTAGACTGTCGATCTAATGGTCTGGAATTTTGATCAGCTTTCTTCAGACGTAATGCGAATACGTGTTAGAACCCCTTAAAAAGTCCTCATACCAAGCACCCATCAATCTAGGCAAAAAAACCTTTGCGTAGCTTAGCCTCACACAACAGAACTAAATTTGAATTTAGATTAAAGTAATTTAACATGCATTATTATGAAGCTTACATCGCTAAATACAATCTACTTTCCGAGCAGCTAATTCCATAACTTGGTAACTATGGTAATATCTCGGCGAATGGATGAAACTTTCTAAGAGGAAGAGAGTTCGCTAAAATATTAACAACACATGTATGCATGTGCCATATAAATATTAACATCAAGCAAGACAATGTGGAAAACATCATGTAATGAGATTTCTTTGAAGAAAGCGCATCGCATCTGATATTCTAAATAACTCACGAGAATTCGGGAACCTGGTTCTATCAAAATGTTTTCACGAGCTTGAATTATTTAATCCCTTTCCGGGCATATACGCATACCTTTCCCTAATAAAGCTCTCAGCGCATTTTTGATATGTCTACCTGGTTTATGAAACTTTGATATTCTGAAGGATTTTGAAGAGAAAACTCCTCTCTAAATCTTACTCCAAAGGAGATGAACCTGCACTTTATGGCTCTGGAAATAAAGTAAGGGTTAGGGGACATTTGGGGGCTGAGAGAGTAAAAACCTTTTCGAACACCCCCCCGCTTGATTTAAAGGATCTGGAAGGAGATATTTATTGGGGTTTTTCGGAGTAGATAAATTTTGCAATGAGGCAGCTTGAACACCATGAAAAGAAAAAAAGTTGGATTTTAGAGTTATATACATCAATGTTTGTTCAGCTTTAAAATTGCAGGAAATATTGCGTAACGTAAAGGCATTGTTTCTGGAACTCTGTGCAGTGCGTGTTTTAAATTATTTATTTTATTTTGAATATGGTTGCTTTAAAAAAGTCTTATTAAAAGCAAGTATAATTTAAAATAAATAAAAAAATAAAAACGACTTTAAATTACTTCACCATAACGGAAAATTATTCCCATTCCAAATTAGTAGGTTTTGGAAAATATAGCAGATATCGCCAAGCTGGGTTCAGTTTCGGAAACTTATTTCTTGACGATAAATCTCCAAAAGTGGCCAACCTTGGCAATTTTTGACATTAAGATCAGCGCCGTTGTTGCATCGTGTCGTCATTCAAGCGAGTAACTGACTCCGTGGTTCCAGGTTGCCATGGAGACAGACGAATTATACTCTCTTCGGAGTGAGTGGCAACGGCGAAGGGAAGAACGTACGTGAGAAAAAACAGAACAGCTTGCAGCAGTTATTGTTATGCCTTATATTTAGTTTTGATTCGTATATTTAGTTTTGATTCGTGTGTTTAGAATTTAGAAATGCGGTTTTACTGTAAATAAATGTTATGAGTGAAAAAAACTTCTTATTTGTCCCAATCAATTCGGCCGTCTCATTTATTTTGATTAAATGAGTAGTTTTTTCTCCAGTCGCCGACAGATATATATTTTTAATTCCATCTCTTTGGGATGTTCGGTGACAGCCGTTATGGACAACCCTTTGAGCAATAGCTTAAAAACATGTTGTTTTCCGACTTGGAATGGGACCAAAATAATATGGGACTAACCCTGAACCCAAACAGCACAGCAAACTTGCATCAAACTTGCAGCAAGCTTGATTTATAAAGTCAATAAATTTGAATTAAGCTTGAAAATTTCAAGCGTGTAAGCTTAATGTAAGCTTGAATCAAGTGTTCAAGTTTACACTTGCCCAGCTTGGATTAAGCTTGACATAGCAAGATTGAATCAAGCTTGACATAGCAAGCTTAATTTCAAGCTTAAAAAGTTTTCCTAAAACAAAATTTCCTAAATACACAGGGCGCCCGTTGGCGAACTCGCCCCACATATTTTATTTTTCCACGCATTTTCTCCTCTATGCTGAAATTTCAAGTTATTTTAATCTGTTTCCTTCAAGCGTCCGCGATTGTTCTCGGGACCTAAGGTTTGGGAAGCCAGCGTCCTCACCATTCAGCTGTTCTGCCTCGCGCTGGTATGACTAAAGTTTGAAGTGACTGTTATGGTTGTCACGCCGTTTTCTGGCGAGATCGTTCAGTGGCCGATCTGTTTCTTTTATTTTTCCATGGGATGAATCAAAATTAAAATAATGCTATGTGTGATTTATAGATTCTACTAATAGGGAAATAAGCATAATATAAACTTAAAAGCAGCACACGTTTTAAAACTTTCAATATCGCGACACTCATGTTGGGCAATAATGGCCAAAATCGAGATAAACGACTGATTTTGAAATCAATTTCGTAGTATAATTGTATTTTATTTCAAAGAATTTCCATATTTGGAAATATAGAATCCTTTTTTTTAATTCTATGGTCAAGTACATTTATGACTGATGATAAACTATTTGTTATGTGGATGTGGCTTTCCAAATCAAGCAGTAATCAAGTTGTATTCAAGCTTGACTGTTCAAATGACTTCTCCAAGCTTGCTGCAAGCTTAAAATGAATTGAACTGTCAAGCTTGTATTAATACGTCAAATTCAAAGAAATGGCAAGCTTGAATTAAGCTTATGTGCTGTCTGGGAACTATTCCTTAAAAAAAAAAAAAAAAAAAAAAAAAAAAAAAAATTGAAATCGGTCCACGCGGTGAAAAATTATCGCTGTACATATTACAAAAAGATAATTTTCAAACAATAATTAAAAAAATAATTTATAATATCCCCAATATTTAACTAAAATGACAGATATTCGTCAAAATACCAAAAAGAAGTAAAAGAATTAGAAAGTAAATTTTAAGTATGACTTACCTGCCTGATATAAATTTAATTTTTAAATTTTCTTTTATCAGTTTTTAATTTCTAGACCTTCCCGTAATAATGAAAAAGGGAAATAGTGAATAATTTTATGGTACTAATGGCTGTCATGCCTAGATTTAAAATAATACGGACATAACTAGATAAATTGAAATTGGTCAAGAGAAAATAAGGCAATTTAAGCATTGACAAAAAAAAAGTTAAATTTAACAGTTTACCTTATAAAATTTTGAAATAGACTCAAACGTTTTCACAAGGTTGAAAAAATTATGATTATTTCAAGTCAATATTTGTTTTAAAATGCTTTATTTCTATATATTTATTTATGAGAATCTAGATAATGTTATTTTAGTAAGCAACACAAAAACTAGCGAAGTGCTTGACAGTTTCGATTTTTTTTTTCAATTGCACGCAAAATTTTAGTATGCGTTTATTATCAGTTAATTTTAATGAGTTGAAAGTTTTACGTTATAAAAATAAAACTCCCCATCAATTAAAATATCTATACCAAATATTAATGCTCTGAACTGAAATAAAAAAATTTTTTGAGGCAACATTAATTTTAGAATACGAGAAATTGAAGAAGAAATTTTTTAAATGGCTGTCATTGTTGAAATTTACACTTTTAATATTCCAGACATTAAGAAAAAGTATATTTAATGCTGTCATAGTTCTGATTGAAAAATAAATTTCTTGAACTTTCACGTGTAAATGATTTAGCATGCATAAATAATTCCCACGAATTCATCAGCTTAACAAAATTAAATATTCAAATTCTAAGTACTTTGATTTTTTAAACTAAATTTGAATTCCAATTAACATCATTTTGATGCTTTGCAAAGCATTGAAAGTCTAAATGCTAACTAAGTAAATTCTCGTATAATTTAGTTATAATGATCGTATATCTTAAGGCTGTTCATTTTGGAACTTTTCAACATCTTTTTAAAGAATTAAATTGTGCTAGATACTCGGAAAAATTTGGAATGTTCTTTTACAAGGTATAATGTGATCTGTTTCAAACAATGGACCTGTAGGAATTACGAAACAGTCAGAAAAAAATGCTAAGCTCACGGAATTTTGCACCATTTCCCTAAACAGGTAACTCCTCGGCCCAATTTTATAGGAGATTTGTGTACTCATGAATTTTTTCTGTAAATTGCATGAGACATACAGATTTTCTGTCAGCATTAGTTCATAGTGAACTGGGTGAAGAAGCATTATAGATTTTTGCAAGTGTTTAACGTCTTTGGGTTGTTTTTAAAGATGTTCAAAAGTTCTTTGATGACGATCCTTAGGTGTGCGGTGGTTGCGTCGTAAACCCACCTCACTTCAGCGCTTTCACTAGTAGTCGCAAAAAAATATGGTTAAATGATCCGAACGCTGAAAAAGTGCAGCCGTTGCCATTGATCCATTTAATTATCAACAACATGGTGGTCAATCAAATAGCCCACCTGCGACACCGAGCTAAAGAAGTTTTCTGACACAGAGCTGGGCATTCTATCCAGCTGGTCTTCTATTTTGATGTGAAAATATTTGCGCTTCAAAGGTTTAACAAGGGAATGTACGCAGTACATTCCCTTGTTGCCCAAAACAGCAATGATACTACCAAACACACATCCAATTTTGAGCATTTTTGAAGTTACATCATGACTGCATGTTCTGTTAAGTAAGACTGTTTTAAATGGATATCAAGCGAATTAAAAAAGTATGCCATCACTCGACTTAACTACCAGCAAGATGGCGGACGATCGAAACGTTCATCGCGTGCCACATATCTAGAGACCCTTTTTTAACGACAGCTGGCTGTGCCGGGCACCTTTTTTGATACTAAAAACATTTTTATGGGAAGTGAACAGTGATCCGGTGCATTCCCATAACCATTGCATTATCCTATCCAACAGACTGAAGGAGTTTCACAATCAGGATTCTAGCCAGATTCCCTGAAGCTTTTATAATCCATCATACGTCTAAATTTCTAAAGCAAACAACACAACGTGATTGATGGCGGCTTGTGTGGATGGTGATTTAGAAATGCAGGACGGATGATATTCCAAATAACAGTTTAACCAACAGTTGGTAGCATTGACCGTTCAAAACCTTTCCATAAAATTAAATTATTCAATTCATTTTTTTCATATATTTACTTGCCCCCGTAGTGGCCTAGTCGCTAAGCTTCTTTCCCCATGAGAACGCCGAAAGTGAAGCAGCCCTGGCTCGGTCAGTACTTGGAAGGGTGAAAGCCTCTCTCGGCTGGACTGCTGTGGAACCGTGCAAGCTAATGGGAGCTGGTGCATGTAAAATCTGTTCGTGGCCCCAATGTCCTCCGTGTTCAGACGATATCTTTGGGGGTGCCGATTTCAGGTGCTAGTCTCTCATCTGGAATGGGTTCGAAATTAGAGAGACCCTGAGCTAAATCGGTCTTCCTACCATTGAGGCTCATAAAAATTTAAGCCGTATCCTTTCCCAAATCGTCGTCTTACACGGGGATCTGGCGTCGCTTCGTTGTTGCCAGAGGGCATAGGAAACAACAGCAAGAACATATAGTTACTTTTTTAAACGAAGCTCTGAGAGTGGTATTTCCAGGATAGCCTGTGGTTCTTGAAATTTTGATTTTCTCGACTGATTTTGAAGGGAAAGGGCATCCAAAAACGCAGTCCAAAAGAGATTACCTTGCACTTTATGGTGCTTCTGGAATAAATAAAAGTCGAAGGCTTGAGCTAAGCAGTGAGAAAAGCCTTTTGAAAAACTCCACTTAATACGGAGAATCTGTAAAGTGGATGGTTTTTTTTTGTGAGTTCATGAATTTTTCTGAAAGTGAGGCAGCGCTTTGACAGAATAAGAAAAAAAAATTGTTTTTCGAAAGTCATAAATCAGTGTTCTTATTTACCCCTTAAATCTTATAAGAGACTTACGTTACTAGAAACTCAACTTTTCTGGATTTGTATAACGTGCACTGAATAGTAATTTGAATTTTAAATTTAATGTAACTTAAAAGATTCATTGTTATTACCTATTGAAAAAAATTCTTAACAAATTTAATCTTCCTCGCAATTTAACTAAAATTTCTTCTCTTCATATTAGTTTCTTCAGATTATAATATGAATGAATTATATTCTTCAGATTATATATATATATATATGAGGCGTCAGATATTTCAATAAAGTTCCAGTGTTAAGGCAGGTAAAACGGTTTATTAAACATTATCTTTAAGTTACAGTATAGATTGAGAAGAGGAGAGGGGAGACGGATACAAAAATCAGCGTGGACTAATTAAGCAGTTCCAGTGGCAGAAGTCTCTCGATTTTCGATGTGCGGGAGTATTTACGCTTACCACACCACGTGGTTTGCGAAGACATAACTCCGCCTCTCTCTTATCTCTGATCGAACCACACACATTTACCAACATGACCCACATCCGGGGCTACAAGGGCGTGGGGACACGTGTACATCTAAAGAACTCAGAATCGACGGCCTGATGTCTGACAAATAACAAAATAAATAAAACATAGCTCCAGAGCGCGCGTGGCAAGTATGACAGGAAAGCAAAACTTACAGTGAAAGTACCCGCTTGACCAATACCCAAACTAGTAAAACACAAATTACCTTTTTATACATTACAATATCCCCCCCGGCAAAAGAAGTCTGACGAGCAATATCATTGAGGTGGCCAGTCTCTCACTTGCGAGTCAGACGTCCTAACATCCTAATCTTAAAACTGCGAACTAATCTAATTTTCAAGTTTAGACACCTTAAATTTTTCTGACTAGAATTCTGGAGTTATGTTGTACAACACTTGAGAGGCAGGATGCAGTTTCTAAAATTTGACAAAACATAATGATGCAATAGTACGAAAATCTTACAATAAAAATAAAACAATGAGTGCGCACAATTTTTTTCAAATATCACAAGTAAATATTTACAACCTAGGTGGGATACAATAATACTGCACAACAATATAGTAATATAATTAAACAAAATGGAATAAACATGGCTGACATTCATTTTCTTTGGCAAATACTTATGGCTTTGGCTTGCATGGCATAAAGTGAATGGAATGAAAATAACTTGGCAAAAGTGGCAAATGCGTTGGCAAAATGGAGTAAATTTATTTAGTGTAATGGCAATGTAAAAAAAAATGTAAAAATGTGCGTAGTGTGTAGAAAATTTCGAAAACCATAGCTGTGAAACAGCAGTACCGTCACACAGGTATGGGGTATAGTAAATACCACTTGTAGGCATTTTAAGTTTGCCCAAACTTTAAACTCTCCATAGTATGACAACAAAAATGGGTTCACATGATCCCGAAAAAGGAAGATAATTGTCAACTACGAAAGAGAAAACTTGGCCATTGCCTCATAGCTTCCAAAAAAGGGGAAGAAATGACTCAATAGACAGTTGGGAAAAACTGGGGATTATTGAGAGGAAGTCCCAGCCTAGTCTAAGTCTAGCTTCATTTATTGTTTGCATAATATCTATAAAATATACAAAGAAAAAAGGTGCAGTTTTACTTACACCGCACACACTCGGACTTGGGGACTTCTTCAATGACTAAGAGAAGCGGGTGACAGAGAAAGGTTGGTAGAAGCATAAAAGAAAAAAGGATAGACGATAGACTTTATGTCGAGTATTCAGGGTTCCAAACTCAACACTTAGAGATTTTGAATACATTTTTTTTTCTTTTTATTTTTCTATTTTTTTGATCAAATATTGTTAATTAAATTTAATCACCTTCGTGGGCTAGCTTTAATTTGTCAGGAGGGTAATAAGGTCTTAATTTAGAAGAGTGAACTATTTCCGTAGGTTTCTTAGTATGGTAATTAGGTTTATCAATTTCGAATGTAACTGAAGAACATTTGTTTACAATTGAATAAGGACCTGAAAAAGTAGGAGATAATTTACGTGTATTTGGGTAGTTAAATTCTTCATAAATTACAAGATCTCCTGGTTCGAAATTAGCTTCTATGAATTTATTGTCATATCTAATTTTATTTTTATTATGAAATTCTATTGTCCTTTCTTTTGCTAATTTTCGAGCTTCATCAACAGGAGGATAGGTATTTTCCGAAATAGGTGAGTCATATGGCAATTTTCCAAACATTAAATACATAGGTGTAAACTTCGTTACTGAATTAGGTGTGTTATTATATTCACTAATAACCTGCTCTAGTAACTTAGTCCAAGGAATTTTAGAAGGTGAAGAGTTAACTTTACATTCTAATCTAGTAACTATGGATTGATTTTCCTCTCTACTTTTCCATTTGTCTGTGGATGATGAGCTGAAGTTAACAGTTGTTTAGTATTGTAGTTCTTGAGGAATTTTTTAAAACGCGAAGCAGTAAAAGCTGCATTTCTATCACTAAGTATCTTTTGAGGAACTTGAATGTTGAATATTTGTTTTAGACAGTTTACATAGGTTTCAGTAGTGACACTTTTCGAAGGAAAGGCCCAAACATATCTTGTAGCATGGTCAATTATTAGATGTAGGTATTTTTTTTGTTGAATTGTAATAGTTGAAACCTCCTACAGTATCAATAGAAAGACATTCAAAGGGTTTATCAGTAGCAGGTACAGCCTGTAACAAACCAAATTTCTTCTGTTTAGGTTTTTTGTTAAATTGGCAAGTCGAACAATGTTTAACATAATTGGAAATATCTTGAGTCATATGAGGCCAATAATAGGAAGGTGAAATTATACTTAACATTTTTTGAACACCAGGATGGCCAAAATTTTCATGTGCATTTTTCATTAAAGTTTTTCTTAAGCTCATAGGCACCACTATTTTTTAATCCTTTCTTATTTATGGTAATTAAATCATTAATGATTTTATATTTAGGACCATGCATATTTTCGGCTAATTTTTGATTTTTAATTTCTTCAGCATCTAACAATAAAACCGAAGGTTGAATTAGTTGGAGATGTTGAGAAGGAGGAATCCTTGATAACATATCAGCTTCGACATTTGTTGAGCCCTTTAGGTACTTTATTTCATAGTCAAACATACTTAATTTAAGGGACCAACGGAATAATCTTCCTCTTAAATTTTTGACATTTTTTAACCAAACCAATGCCGAGTGGTCAGTATGAATGACAAATTTTTGACCGTGAAGGTAATGATAAAATTTATCAAGGGCATCAACGATAGCCAAATATTCTAATTCAGTTATAGTGTAATTCTTTTCATATGATCGAAGCGATCTCGAATGATATGCAATTGGGTGCAAGATACCTGAGGCATCCGGCTGCTTCAACACAGCTCCAACTGAACAATTTGATGCATCAATAAATACATGGATAGGTAATTTAACGTCGTATAATTGTAACACAGGTTTAGATATCAAAATATTTTTTAAGGTTTCAAAACTTTTCTGACAGTTTGTTGACCAATCCCATATAGCGTTTTTCTTTAACAAATCATTTAAAGGAGTCTTAATTTTGCATACCGATCAATAAATCTGTTATAAACAGTTACAGAACCAAGAAACCTCTGTAGATCCTTTATATTAGTAGGTGGCTTCAAATTTTTGATAATTTCAATATTAGCATTATCTGAAGTAATTTGACCTTGTTTAACCTCATACCCCAAAAATTTTATAGTGTCCTTAGCAAAGTTACATTTAGATAATTTCAATTTAATATTTTCCTGCAAACAAATTTGGAAAATAGTTTCTAAATGCTGCATATGTTCTTCCATAGAAGAAGAAAAAACCATTATGTCATCAAAATAATTATAGGCAAATTTAATTTTATATTTATTTAATATTCTTCTCATGACTCTGTTAAATATAGCAGGCCCTGTCTTAATGCCAAATGGCAAGACCTGGAACGTATAGAGACCTGTATTAGTTACAAAGGCTAGTTTTTCAGTATCTTGAGGGTGGATGGGCACATGCCAAAATCCAGATGCCAAATCAAGAGTTGAGAATATTTTCGCCCCACTTAATTTATCTAATAAACTGTCAATACGTGGCAAAGGCTCGGCATCATTTTTTACTATATTATTTAATTTACGATAATCCACACACCTAGTTTTGGTACTCTCGTCGCGTTTATACGCTAAAGTGACGGGTGCAGCATAGGGGCTATTGCTTTCCTTAATTAAACCAGCTTTTAATAATTGTTCAATCTGAGAATTAATTTCGTCTTCCTCTTTAGGAGAGGTTCGATAAGGCCTGAGGCAAACGGGTAAGTCAGAAGTTAAATTTATACGTTGAGGTTCTACATTAATACGACCAATATCATATTTATTTTTAGCAAAGATTTTCTCATATTTATTTAATAATTCCTCTAATTTTGGATTGATAGCTTTATAAACAGTCTGAGGACGAACGCTTTCCTCAGAGGCTTTGCTATCGGTTGAAGAACTGGGTTGATTTAAATGTAGAGACATAGGTAAGGCATCATAATTGTATAAAGGTAATCTAACATTATTTTGAAAAACACATAAATTCACACAATCAATATATAAACAAAACTTTTTACACTCTGGCAAACCCAATATGGCATATGGTAGGTTTGAATAAACTATAAAAAATTTTACACACTGAGTAATGTTTCCAATTTCTAAATTAACATAACACACTGTATCAAGTATCAGCAGTCCATCTGCGGGAGTAACATTTAAAGGTGAGACTCTCTGTACTTCTAAATTAAATCGTCGAACAAAACTTTGCGGCAAGACAGAGAGTGTAGAGCCAGTGTCTATGACACAGGGAACACTTAAAAATTCAAAATTGTCAATTTTGGATTGAGTTAATTTTTTCCTTAGGTACCCGGGTACACTAAATAGTCATAAGTTCTCTTCTCGCGAGGTCTCAGTACCATTATTTTGTGAATTTAAAATAGTGGTGTTCGAAGTCATATTCGGGTGAGTCATATTTGGTGTCGCGTATGGGTTTGTCGCAATTTGGTTGTTACTTTTAAAGGGACAATTATGCGTCCAATGGAAAGCATTAATTATCCCTAGCCCCTCACATTTTCTACATGGAGTTCTAGGTAGTGTGCTTTCTTGGTAATTGACATTATTTTGGTGGTGTAAACTTTGAGGACTTTGAGATAGGGGTCGGAAACGGAGCCAATTATTTATTTGGGTTCGCCCTTGGGTTGAATTATGAATTGGTTGACGCCAATTTGGTCTGTTATAAACAGGAGCATGGTAGGGTCTATAATTCCGAAGCTTGGGTGTAAAGTAACTAGGATTTTGTGCATTATTGGGCGAGGAGGTAAAGCTTGCCTGTTGGGGCGGTTCGTGAATTTTAATTAATTTTGACCCTACCTTAGCCACTCGGTGGCACTACTGGGTGGTTGCAGGGTTAAAACAGCTCTCACATTACTAGGAAGACCATTGGTCAATCCTTCTAATATTATATTATTAGGTAGCCCCAATTTTCTACTTATTTCTAATTTTTCATGAAAATAAGTTATTAGATTCGAAATTTTTTCTAGTTTTAAATTTGTAAAATCCATGAAAGTAAAGGTCGTACATGAAATATATTTTTCCCTTAGTATTTCAATCAATTCCTGCCAATTTTTACAATTTGCAATATTATTTATGTATGTTGTTAAGGCAGAACCCTTAAGAAATTTTCCTATATTTTGAAATTTCCAATCTTCGTCTTTATTTTGTTGTAAGCAACACCGTTCGTAATATGCTATCCAACTTTCAAAACTCATATTATCTTCAAAATTAAAGGGGGCAATAAACTCATCACTTTTTTGCAGGGACATAGTGGCAATAGTTTGTGTATTTTCTTTACCATCTAACGACATGCTGAAATTTTTTTCTAAATTTTTACCTGAACGGAGAAGCATTTAATAATTGCATTCAGAAATTTTATTTAGCAACATTAATAATAATACTGCAATAAATTTACAAAATCTTACCTTAATGAAAATACTATACTAATGGGGAAAAAAATGCAGATACATCACTATTTTTTTTTATCAACACTAAAATAGCACTTTAAAATAACACACACAATTAATAACCATTTAAATATAATGCTCTAATGTTCACTTCAACTCTGAAAATATACGTACTTCACTTAATCAATATCCACAAGTTGAAATCGTCATTCTTCAACAATAAACAAAACACACACAAAAAAATATCTTCTCTCACAAGTTCAATGCAGGCAGGAGGAGTTTCGGTCAACCTAAGTTGCACGCACAAAAACAAAAATATTCGGCACGGAGAAAAGGGGGAAATAATTCACCAGTTGCACACACTTCTCGTGGGGCCTGTTTTGGGTGCAATGAAGGCAGTGAAACTCCGTCGATTTCCATCGGATTTTCAAAATAACAGTGGACGTGTGAAGAAAAAAAAATAAATAAGGAGGCACAGATTTCTGGATGGTAAACACGGTACAGAAAGATGATATCAGATAACGGAGGGCAGGCACTTCTTTAATTTACGTGTCGGCATCAGCGTCGTTAGTCGCTATGGAAAACTCAGGAGCGCAAATTTTTCGATGGGCTTCATGGGAGGATTCGATGGGAGGTCAGGCGAAAGTAGTTTCATCAAAGCAGGGAATGAGAAGTCCAGATATCTGCAGTCGGCAAAGAGGCAAGTCGGGTATCTCTGATCGGCAGGCAGTCGGCATAGCACCGCATCTCCAGCGTACTCTGCATCTTCGAGTAAGCAGTATACCCCGCCTCCCAGATTACTGAGCCTTAATTTTTTACAATTTAAAAATTTTAATTGGCACACAGGCAGTCATCCTGTCGACTATTTGAGACGTCAGATATTTCAGTAAAGTTCCAGAGTTAAGGCAGGTAATATGGTTTATTGAACATTACATTTAAGTTACAATATAGAATGAGAAGAGGGGAGGGGAGACGGGTACAAAAATCAGCGTGGACTAATTAAGTAGTTCCAGTGGCAGAAGTCTCTCGATTTTCGATGTGCGGGAGTATTTACGCTTACCACACCACGTGGTTTGCGAAGACATAACTCCGCCTCTCTCTTATCTCTGATCGAACCACACACATTTACCAACATGACCCGCATCCGGGGCTACAAGGGCGTGGGGACACGTGTACACTCTAAAGAACTCAGAATCGACGGCCTGATGTCTGACAAATAACAAAATAAATAAAACATAGCTCCAGAGCGCGCGTGGCAAGTATGACAGGAAAGCAAAACTTACAGTGAAAGTACCCGCTTGAACAATACCCAAACTGGTAAAACCCAAATTACCTTTTTATACATTACATATATATATATATATAGCATACATAATTACTAAAATTAAACAACACAATTATTCATTCACTGTCTCTTTCCACACACTGTAATTTAGCGCAGTGTTGCAACATTAAATAAAACATGAAATAGTACATTATACAGAACAAACAAATCCCTCTATGAAAGCATTTACATCAAACAACAGAAAAAAATAATATAACAAGCAAGTCTCGTCAGAGTGAAAATCACATTTCTAGCTGTCCAGGATTACATGTTTACTGCATTTGGGATTTAAGAATTACAGCAGTAATTGCAGCAATTCTAATGTATATTTACAGTGTACAGTGAATATTCTAGAAAATTTGATTAGAAATGTAACATCTGAAAATTAATTTTTCATTCCATAAGCATTTACTATTGTTTCTCCATTTCAGATTTATTGTTCAAGTCATGTGGTTTCTTTTTGTTAGTGCTGATGCACCTTGCCTTTTATAAAAGAAAAAGGTCTTGATTATTTTCCTGTGGGATGTCAGGAAAATTGCCTTTTACCTCAGTAGAAATGAACTTTTTAAATAAATCTGCCTAGCCCCTTTTGAAAAGAAACATAAAATATTTAATAAAATATTCTATCAGAAAAAAAAGGATGATACATACATATTTTTAGCACGCATAAAAAGTGTTTTTATAGACACACTCAGAGATTTATGTGAAGAAGGTTTTTTACAATCAGTAGGAATAACAAGTGCCGCACTTCACAATTCTCATGGTGAAAAAAAATAAAAAACGAAACAAATAAAATAACAAAATTTGTAAAATAACAAAAAGTTATGACTACTGTTTATTTATTAAACACAATTCTCCTTCATTAAAATAAAAATCGTATTATAATAACGGGTATATTATTTAATGTTTAAGAAAAACATTTACTAGAAAGATGTAATAAAAATCAAGATAATAATATATATGTATTAAATAAACGGAAATTTGAAAAACAATCTTAACCAGTTTTCACTCGTACTCTCAAATTAATATATCAAACAAGGCCAATTTCTCAACTATCAACTTTTAAAATTTACATTAATATTTTTAGTTGCGAAGTGAATAAATAGAAGCAAAGCTGTTCTTTTTAATAAAACCTAATTAATAAATAAATCAGCTTTTTAATCAAATAATAAAGAGAAAAAAAATCATTTTTCTAATTTTTTTTTCTTCTTCTGAGATAGTGAAAAGAGTTACATATTTTCCATCGATTATTTTTTCTTTAACATATTCTAATTTGAAAATAATTAGAAGGTTTTAAACCATTAGCATTCAGGTAGATGTATTTTTTCTTATTCGTGCTATAATTGCATTTTTAGTTATAAAGTAAGTAACAAGAAAATATTACTATACATCTTTAAAACTTTATAATTGCTCTAAAGAAGTTTATTATTTATCCTTAAATCTTTATACTAGCATGTCATTTTTCGATCTATTATATATATTTTTCTTTTTCGCTTTCCATTATTTAAAAACTACTTATATTCTTTCTTTATATTCTCATAAATAACATTTTAATGATCTGTAATAAACTATTGTTATTATTATTGCGTAGATATTTATTTGTGTATTTATTTTCATGTTAACAATTTGTATGCTCTGCCGAGTAAAATCAATGAGTCTCTGTAATTCATAAACTAATTTTTTTTTGTCTTTTCTTAGTGTTTCATATAATGTTCTACCTTTTATTTTTACTTTTTTTAATAAAAAATAAAGTCTTTGTGATAAACAACATGTTAAGACTTAATTTCTATCTTTTTATACCTTTTATACCTTATACCTCTCATTTTATACCATCGACACACGGTGGTTGCGCCGCAAAACCACCTTATTCCAGCGCTTTCACTACGCTGGAACAAGTCGCAAAAAAGTATGGTTAAATGATCCCATCCCAACGCTGAAAAAGTACAGCTGTTGTCATCGATTCATTTAACTACCAACAATATGGCGATCCATCGAACAGCCCATCTAGCGCCACAGAGCTAAAGAAGTTTTCTGACACAGCTGGCTGTGCGGCCAGAAGACAAATTCTTAGCTCTGTGACGCCAGATATGCGATTCAGACAACCGCCATGTTGTTGGTAGTTAAATGAATCGATGGCAACGTCTGTACTTTTTCAGCGTTAAGCAGTCTATCCAGTTGATCTGCTGTATTGATCTGAAAATGCTTGCGCTTCAAACATGATGCTTCTATGACGATAGGGAGCACTATACTGAAAGATAATTAATGTTTATGAAGTTAATTTTATTTTCCTAAGTCATTATCTGTCCAAGAATTCTATCAGTCCGGTGAATCCTAATCTTTCTTTTTCCCCACATAATTTTATGAATCGTATTTATCTCTAAATGCACGGAATGCAATATGAATAATAGTTGGCATGCCATAATTAAAATGAATATATTAGAATGATGCTTGTCTGTATACTAATAAACTGAATGAATTATTCTAATACGAGAGCCTTTTGATAAAGAAAGGTTCATTATTAGCGTACGTGTATGCTACATATGCATTAATAGTGTATTTCGAAAAATCATATTATTTTGTAACATAAATACAGCAGCAACAAAAAAAAAAAAAAAAAAACTAACCATGCCAAACGGATCAAAATTTTTAGAATTTCTTTTTACAAGCTGTACTATACGCTGTAATACATGATGAACTTGCATCAATGACGAAACTTTCAGAAAAATTTCTTACAAAATCGAAAATTTGGCAGGATATGTTACTCTTCAAAAATTTCTGCTGTCCAGTTCTACGTTGAAGATTTTTTTTCAGACAGAAACGCAAAACGTACAGTTTCTTTCATTTATTACGGTATGTAATGCAGCTCGTGAATAATCATCCTGAATTTTTCGAGTTTATGGCGCAATTAGTTTATTTTAATTTGTGTCAAAAACCGTGAGTGAGATTCTGCTTTTTGGAACAGCACCCTTAGTTGTTTATTTTAGTTGTTAAAAGAAGTGTTAACCTACTATGTACGACTGCAGCCTACAAAATTTATTTTATATGGCGGGGGGGGGATGGACAAAGCAATTTAATTAAGTGTGAAATTTCCGGTGACAAGAAGCGTTCATTCTGTCTACGGGAAAACTCATTGTCTGCTTATACAGGGTGTTCCATAATGATTGGGACAAAATTTAAGGGGATGTAGGGCACGCCATAAGGATTCAGAATCACGTAGCAATGTGGGGCCTGCAACGTCTTCTTCATGTAGCTTGTAATAATCACTTTAGAACCACTGAACTTTCTGACTCAAAAAGTAATGTATCTTTAGCAGAGAACACGTAGGTAAAATTAATAGTTTAAAAATTCTGTTTCGTTTCATTAATGACATTTTTAGAGAAAGCCCATTGCCAATGAAATATGCTTAAGAAATTAGACAAACAGTTCAATTCTTTTCACAAAGTGATTATTAACAGGTAAGAGGAAACGGCGCTTTTGACGCCACATTGCCATTTGATTCTGATACCTTATTATATGCCCTACCTCCCCTTAATGTTTCGTCGTACCATTATGGATCACAATGTAGAAATTCTTAAAATTATGCAGTAATTGCTGATTTTGCATCACGAAAAATCATCAATTTTTGTCTCAGAATTGGGGACACCATGTTGATTTGTTCCCGATTCTTTGTTCAAAAATCTGGTCACCTTATTTTAGTTTCAATGAAACCGCATAACCGAGAGTGAGTAAGTACATTCCATATCATTACCTTTTTTATATACACACCCGCAACAGCTAGAAATTCATTCCGTTCATTCATTACCAATAACATCCAATGCCTCATCCCGATGTTTCTATCGCTGTAAATCGGAAATGGCTTTCACAACTTGCAGTAGTGTATTTATGTCAAGCTATCTCGCAGAGTGGATATTGTATGGCACCAGAATCCCAATTTGCTCTGCTCAGGCTGTAATCGATGTTGCTTCAATCTCAATTTCTGCATCCCGTGGATTCCGCTCAGATAAAACGTGTAGCCGCTGCATTACAATGCTGGATACAGAATCCGAAATATTAGCACGAAAGGATTTTGTATGATTGTGATAAGATAAAAATGGAATGGTTTCTTTTCCCGCTATTGTGATATGAAAAGTGCATTTCCCGCACGAAATGGCGTTTCATAAATATCAGATTGGATGGGCTCGTAGAATTATTGAATTATTTACATATTCCAGTTATAGGGAAACAGCAATCTAAGCATAATTCGTTCATTTTTTTCTCTCTTTGGAATTTGTTATGTTTGCAATACTTAAATCCGTTAAGTATATAAGTATAAATCCGTTAAAATGAGAATTTAAGTTATATTTGCTTAAATTCGCATTTTAACATGCAACTGTACTACATGAAATAGAATAGAATATGTACATTTTTGTAGATCTAGTATTCATTCTGCTTAAAATTTCATAAAAATAAAAAAAATTGGTATTGATGACACTTTATTACTTCTATTGCTATTTAAAGTATTGTGTATGTAGTATTCAATCAGAAATCGCATATTATTTAGATTAAGTGTTCAACCAGAGATCAATTTATGAACAATAATTTTTGAGCAAGACAAACTTTGCATTTTCAAACGTTTTTGATAAGGTTGGAGCATCTATCGCTTCAATACTTAGCGTATAGTAATGAGAAAGTTTATTCGAAAACAAAGCTATTTATTTTTTATTTTAACATTTTATCTACCAAATTAAGAACTGATAAGAATATCAACTTTAAAATGTTTGTTTTTTCTTGTTTAGGTTATACATTGAATCAGCAAAATAATTAATGTAATATAAAAGAAAATTAAGGGAAAAAAACAATAAACGTCAGTTATGTACATATGATAACTGTTTCATAAGCGATTAATAAGTCTTTATCAAAAGTGTATAGCACAAAAATGTGAAGAATTTAAGTAATAATTTAAATGACACACTTTTGGGAAATCTAATCCTTTAATAATAAAGCCAACGTCTGCAAATTCACTAATGCTCATACTTTTTTAATTCGCTTGATATCCATTTAAAATAGTCTTGCTTAACAGAACATGCAGTCATGACGTAACTTCAAAAATGCTCAATGATGTTCCAAATATAAATTTACTTAGAACTAATTTTTTTTTCTTTCTGTCTATTTCAGAGCCCGAAAGACAGCGCGTCATCATCCATTTGAAAGATGTCAACGACGAGCCACCGTACTTCATCAACCGTCCCCTGCCGATGCAGGCCGTCGTGCAGCTCAATGCGCCGCCTGGAACGCCAGTCTTCAAGCTGCAAGCCAGAGATCCCGACACTGACCACAACATACACTACTTTTTGGTCCGGGATCGGAGTACGTATATGTTTAAAGTTTTGAAGCGTGTATACAATACAGTTTTTCAGTGATGGGACCGCAAGTTGATTTTTGGCCGAATCGAACCGACCTGCTTGTGTCTATTTGCAAAGTAGGAGCAACCCCAGGGCCATTGAAGTTTCGCCTCCACCCCCTCCCTGCATGTAATTTTCTTGGCGGATATCAGCTGCTGAATAGCGCAGGCAAAATTATTTCAAGTAGATTTTGCAAAATTTTGAAATAATCGTTAAAACGACTTAACTTGTTCACATCCATCACTACAAAGATGCAAATGGGAAAAGATTTCTCTTTTGTCTCTAGTTTCCTTTCAACAGTTGTTTTTAAATCCACAATGGGGCTTTGCATTGGATTAATGCATTTCAAGACACTAATGTATGGAAACTTGCTAAAGAGTTGTTTTAATATTGTGTATATATATATATATATATATATATATATATATATATATGTGTGTGTGTGTGTAATCAAAAATATCATGGAAAACTAGTACGTATATTTTTGATTTATAGTTAATTAATGAAATGACAAGAAATCTACATGCTTATTTAGTTTATCACAAAAAGAATGATAAACCATAATCAAGAAATACGCACACAATGTTGATTTAAAATATATATATATATATATATGTGTGTGTGTGTGTGTGTGTGTGTGTGTGTACACTCGGGAGATCCCCTTCAAAAACGAAGTTCCTCACGCCTTTTCTTCAACTCCGAATGTAGAACCGAACTCCGAACCAATACTCCGAATGTAGACCTGTAGAAAGGTAGCAAAGACCCTAGACTCGTTACGCTTACTTTTCGCTTTAAATCACACCCTTTTCAACACATTTGTTGGACTGTATTTCAGTGAATTCAGAATACAGAATGGTTTTTGCTTGAAAGCGGGTAGTCCAAAGCAGCATTACTGCTCTTGGTACTGCGACCAATTAATGCTGTTTGAAAGCAAAAACGGACATAATTTATCTTAATGTTAGATGTACAGGGTGGCCATAATTAAACTGCAAGTGTTCAAGGGGTTCTGGAGAGAAGACTACCAGGGATATTTCAGTGAAACTTGGTATCTACGCGTTTCAGAACATGCGCAAGTCAAAATTGCAATATAAAAAAATCGCCATTTTCACCCGATAGATGGTGCTATATCGTGTTTCAATGCTTATGGACGTCATATATGCAAATTTTAAGCCCATCGAACAGTGTAAAAACAAGACCACATTGAATAATGGTCAATCATGACTTTGAATAAGAAGGAACGTGCATTGTTAGTGAAGATATTCTATCAGAATGGTAGCAATTATTTAGCTACTCTGAAAGAATACCGGAGTATGAAACGATTAAGAGGAGGTCAATGAATGTGAATGAGAATAAATAATGGTTTAATTGTTTTCCAAGGCGTCTTTATGAATTGTTTAATTTGTGATCTTAATTTACGTTAATTTTTGATTACATGTTACTGTAAAAATTTAATTACTGAAGCGAATTGTATGGAATTTTGATAAACTGTAAATGATGTTTTATATTGTTTATATGCCTCTTAGAATGTCACTATGCTCTGTCTATCGGCTTTGGAAGCTATATATGCCACCGGTGAGCTTTGAAATATGGTACAGCGCCATCTATCGGGTGAAAATGACGATTTTTTTCTTGCATATTTGACTTGCGCATGTTCTGAAACGTGTAGATACCAAATTTTACTGGAATATTCTCGGTAGTTTTCTCTCCAGCACCCCTTGAACACTTGCAGTTTAATTATGGCCACCCTGTAGAATTCTTATTTATTAGTAGATCAAAATTGTGGCTTCCACTATGAAATTGCTGAGATCGTTGTCTCGCACTGATAAATTATATAGATCCATTTTTTTTATGTATGAATAAGTTATTGCATGCACTATTATCGCTAAGGATTGTAGTATTCACAATGGGGCTGAGATCATTCACTTCTAGCGCATTAAAAAACTGCAAATTTCCGTCTAAATTTTACAGAAAAACAATTACTATTATATGCTACCAAATAAAAAAAAATCCTAAAATATTTCTAATTTATATATAAAATTCTACTACAAGTATCTATAAAATTCAGGTTACGCATGTTAGCTTTTTCGCTTTACTTTCTTAGTAGTACTTTAAATTATAAAAAAAACTTACAGAGATTAATAATACTTAATAAAGAAACATTATTTAACAGCACGACATTTATTAAACATTGCAACATTATACCACGACTACATCTTACATAACTACGCAGTAAGCTACATTGTTTTTCGCTTTTTCCCGACGAACAGTCAATAGTTCATGTGCCCCTTAATCTCCCCCTTTGATTGCTTCCTTTTTTTTTCTTATTTACGAATCATCCTCTGCATGGTGACGCCCTCTTTATTGGCGAGTTCAATGAAAATGATAACATTCGGGCATCCTGACTGCCCAATTGTCCTCAATTGGTTTTTACTTCTACGTTTTTAAAACGTGGACTTCTTCTTGGTTTTTCACATGCGCTCTCCAGATCAACAGTCTCTTCGTCATTTTCGGTTTCTTCATCAGTTAGTATTCTAAGTATTCCGTCGTTGAATCGAGGAAGGTAGCCATGTAGCATCTCAAAGGGCGTTTTGTTCGTAGTTTTATTCATCATATTATTTAGATTTCTTTCTGTCTCTTTTAAACTGGTATCCCAGTCTCTATGACGATCATCTGTCATACACGTCGACACAGTAGACAAGATAGTTTTATTCACACGTTCTACCATTCCATTTCCTTGTGCATGTTTAGTGGAATTCAGTGTATGGGCGATGCCGTTTTTCTTGCAAAAATCTTCAAACTGGTGTGAAGTGAAGCATGAACCTCGGTCATTGATAATTCTGTCTGGTAATCCATAACTGTTCACGAATTCTTCTAACATTTTCAAAACATATTTGGTCGATGTATTTCAATGTATTAGTACAAACGGTCCCAGATGGTCAATGTGAATGATCGAAAAGGGTCTTTTACCAGGTTTTATCGGATGCAATAGACCCTGTTGCTTTCCCGCAGGAATTTTATTTACTAAACATTCGAAACACATAGATATGTGTTTCTTGACATATCTCTTCATCAAAGGAAACCAGTATCTCTCTTTAATCTTGTTTACGGTTCTATCAACCGAAAAATGACCCATAAGATCATGAAACTTCACGACAATGCTTTTTCTCATTGCCTTGGGGACAACATAAAGAAGTTTTTCTTTACCATTCTCACTCAGTACTCTAAATAGTCTATTTCTCTTGAGGACATAGTTTTTTACCTTTGTCTTTTCTTCTTTCGTACGTTCGCACTTCGGCTTTTGCAAAATGGTTATTAGTTCTTTCAACTCTGAGTCAGAATTCTGAAACACTAGTACTTGCTCATCTTCTGTGAGTGTCAAACAAACTTCTATGTTCCGTTCTACGTAGTTCGTCAAGGTATCTTCTGCTTCTAATACTGGTGCTCTACTAAGAGCATCGACATGACTCATTTTGTCTCCAGGTCGGTGTTGCACTGCAAAGTCAAACTCTTGAATCAGGTCATACCATCTGGCGATCTGAGGATTGGTTGTCTTTTTAGCGTTCATATATACCAAGGCCTGACAATCAGTAACAATAGTAAATTTAATTCCGAGTAGGAACTGCCTTAATCTATCTAATGTCCAAACGATCGCCATTAGTTCCAACTTGCTAGAATGATACTTTCTCTCGGCATCAGTTGTCTTTTTGCTAACACAATAAACCAAGTGCCATTGTTTTCCCTCCTGCTGGATAATCATTCCACTTAAACCATTAGAACTTGCATCAGTATGGACTTCTGTCTTCGCATCTGGGTTATAATGTGCTAAAACTGGTACACTCAGCAATTCTTCTTTTAACGTTTGATAAGCTTTCTTTTGGTCATAACCCCAGACAAATTCTTGGTTCTTGCGCGTTAGACGACTGAGCGGTTCAGCCTTTTGAGCATACTTCCGAATGAATCGTCTAAAAAATCCAGTTAATCCCAAATATCTTCTCACATCGTGAACGTTCAGAGGTTCGGGAAACTCTTCAATCGCCCGAATCTTTCTTGGTCCTGGTTTTAGTCCTTGCGAATTTATTACAAATCCTAAAAAATTTACTTCTTTTCTTCCAAACTCGCATTTTGATAACTTTAACGTCAATTTCGCCGTTCTTAAGCATTTCAAAACTTCCCGTAATCTGCCCATCATGTCTTCCCAAGATACCGCTGGAATCATTATATCGTCCATGTAGCATAGGGCTTTTGTTAGGAATAAGGACCCTAAAACTTGATTCATCAGCCGCTGGAATTCAGCTGGTGCATTGGCCAGTCCAAATATCATACGGTTAAATTGTCCAGTTTCGTCAGGGGTTATAAACGCAGTTTTTAATTTGGAATCTTCAGAAAGTGGAATTTGTAAATAACCATGTGCCAAATCCAATGTTGAAAATATCTGCACACCACTTAGACACTCTAGTAAGTTATCTATTTTTGGAAGTGGGTACTTATCCTTAATAGTTTGATCATTTAGACGACGATAATCTACAACTAAGCGATAATCTCCAGTTTTTTTCTTGACTAGGAGTACGGGACTCGCATAAGGAGAGCGTGTTTCACTCGCTATACCATGATCCTTCCATTCCTTAACAATACTCTTTATAATTTCACGTTCTGCAGCATTCGTCTTGTATGGACGAGTGCATACTGGCTTACTGCCTTCTACTTCTTTAATTTCCATCTGCGTCACATCAGTACACCCTAATTCACTTAACTCAAATGCAAAGCAATCTCTGAACTCATTCAACAGTGCGGCTATGTCTGAACGTTGATCTTTCGACAATGATTCATCAAAATTTATTTGATCTAATGTAATTAGACTTTTATGTTCATTCTTTCCTACCATTAAAATTTTGCAACCAGAACTCTTCGCAGCGTGATAAAATTATCCGGATTTATTTCTTCGGTGTCCTCATAATTTATCGTCTCCACCTTACAAATGTTCTGGTTTTGTCGAAACATTATATCTTCATTACCAACATTCATAATAGGTATTGTTGTTTTTCCCTTAGCAACTTTTAGTAATGAGAAAAGTTGCATGTCTTCACTTTCAACCAAAACCAAGCCGTTTTCTATTTCTTCCGTTTGGGCCCTTACTAGATAGCTCTTGATTTCTTCTTTACAAATGGTTTTGAAATGTATTTCGGATGTTTTAGTGTCATTCTCTACAGCTGTAGGTTTACATTCTTTTGAGTAACCTATATTGAAATTCTGCTTTTCCTTCCAGTAAAATACGTAAGGTAATTCGAGAAGTGTTCTTCCTATAATTAAATCCACTGGTTGTGCATCATCGTTGACAATCAAAACTGGAACATCTAGTGCTATTACATCATCAATCTTTATGTCAAGTACAGTTCCGCCTACTGTTTTTGTGACAGGAGACTTTTGATTCCCAAATCCAAACAAGTCTTTTTCACAAGGAGCTATATATACGTTTAGTTTATCCGCAACTGATTGCTTTAACAGGCAGCTCGAACTTCCAGTATCTATTAATCCGCTGACAATCTCATTTTTTATCATAACAGGTTTCAAATAGTTATCGAAAGAAGTGGAATACGTATCCGAAATACTTAAACTACTAACTTCCTTTTTCTTTGATTGAGTGCTGCTGATTTCGTCTTTGTTAGTTAAATTTTTGTTTCGTGTGCAATTCCTACTTATATGACCGTAATTGTTGCAAGAGAAACATTTGAATTCCCCTTTTTCATTGCGTATTCTGGACGTTGAAAAATTCTGCCGCTCTGGAAATTTATGATGAGGAAGTCCACTATTTCTTCCGTAATTTATACGGTCCGACCCCTGATTACTCTTTGTTTCACTACGATGGGAATTTAGTTTTGGATGCACTTCATACTTAATATTCCTATTTTGTGCTGTTTTGTCAGTAACTCGAACACTCTCGTAGTCGTCTAGTTTGTTAGCCAACTCATCCGAGTTTACAAATTTTGGCCAAACATCAACAAAATGTTCTCTAATTGTAAATGGAACCTTTCTTTTCAACTGATCCGTTACTATGAGTTCTTTCAAGGAATCGAAATAGTTGATATTCAAACCTGTAACCCATTCATCGAAATAATTCCTCAAATCAAACGCAAAATCTTTCCACGTTATCTTGGATTCTTTAGTGTGATTCAAGAATTTTTGTCTAAACCTTTCAGGACTTAACTTAAATCGCTTTAATAATAACGCCTTAACGTGGGAATAATTGCTCGCGTCCTGTTCAGACTCTCGTGTAATTATTTGCATTATTTCGTATGGTAAAAGTCCCACTAAGTATGTAACATAGTCCTCTTCTTTGATACCCATTCGTTTTGCTTGGCGTTCGAATAATACCAGATATGATGAAATATCCCCATCTTCGATTCTATACTTCTGCATAATACGGGAAAATTCGTTAGTCTTACCTGAATCTGTCGAAGTCGTACTGGTTACTAGCCCAACAGGACGACCACTTTGTATTCTCAATTTTTCCAGTTCCAATTCATGCTTTCGTACTTTATCGCGTTCCTCGCGCTCAGCTGCGTCAGCCCCAGCTCTCTCCTTAGCTTCTTCAGCCCTTTTCTCCGTTTCAGTTCTTTCAGCGATAATTCTTTCTAACATCCCCTTTACAAATTCTTCATCGTAACCCTTACTTTTAGTTATTAAGTCTTTTAAATCAATTATTCGATGTTCTGCTTTTACCTCTAAACCAAGCTCTGAGGCCAATTCTTCTAAGTCACACTTCCTCCCTCTGGCTAAAAATGCCATACTTGATTTGATTTCCTAATCTTGTTTAATCAAGTTTAATCTTGTCTTACTTATTTTCGAACTTATGCAAAAATACCGTATTACGCATACAGCATATTTATAGAATCTTGCTTTAAATAATACTTTAATATATTCTAAAGTATAATGCAATATATTTTAAATAATAGTTCTATATAATTCAATATAGTACTTCACTATACTTCAATATAATACTTCACTATACTTCAAAATCAAGAGAATACTTCAAAATCAAAATAATGTTTCAATATACTTTAAAATGAATACTACAGAATGGAAATAATATTTCACTTCAATTACATCAAAATTAATTCTTCAAAATCAAAAATAATTCTTAAGTTTACTTCAAAATGAATATTTCAAAATCAAAATAATAATTCAATATACTTCAAAATGAATACTTCAAAATAAAAATAATGTTTCAATATACTTTAAAATGAATACTTCAGAATGGGAATAATACTTCACTTCAATATACATCAAAATTAATGCTTCAAAATCAAAAATAATAATTCAATATACTTCAAAATCAAAATAATATCTCAATTTACTTCAAAATCAATCTGAATAATACTTCACTTCGATATACTTCAAAATCAAAATAATATCTCAATTTACTTCAAAATCAATCAGAATAATACTTCACTTCAATATACTTCAAAATTAATATTTCAAAATTAGAAATAATACTTCAAAATAATATTTCACTCTAATACTTCTGTGGTTGAAAATACTTCCAAATTTATACGTCACAACACTACTTTATTATAATGATTCAATATATTCAAAATTAATACATCATACTTGAAAGCAATACCGCAATATAATACTTTCGTATATTTTAATATACTTCAAAATTAAAATTTCCAGCTATGCATCAGCATATTTCAATATAATATTCATACCTGAGAACTAAACATCTTGGGCGCGTAAAATAAAGCATATCGCACTTCTGATTTGTTAGCTTTTTCGCTTTACTTTCTTAGTAGTACTTTAAATTATAAAAAAAACTTACAGAGATTAATAATACTTAATAAAGAAACATTATTTAACAGCACGACATTTATTAAACATTGCAACATCATACCACGACTACATCTTACATAACTACGCAGTAGCTACATTGTTTTTCGCTTTTTCCCGACGAACAGTCAATAGTTCATGTGCCCCTTAATCTCCCCCTTTGATTGCTTCCTTTTTTTTTCTTATTTACGAATCATCCTCTGCATGGTGACGCCCTCTTTATTGGCGAGTTCAATGAAAATGATAACACGCATTAATTGGTTTACTTGTAAATATTTGATAACATTGCTCGGATAAACAATTGTTAGGCAATTACGTGTAGAAGAACATTGTACGCGAAAGAGAACCAGATTCCAAAAATGGTTTTAGAAGCCTTTTAAGTAAATGGAAGTCAAAGTCGTTCCGAAGCAATCCTAGAATATGCATAATAATCAAGAGCCGCATGTCACTGCACGGCCCCAGTTTGCTTGAAAACACTCCTGGGGATGTTCAGCGAAAATTGAATACATTAAAAGGATTCTCCGGAGTACAGTGAAATTCAACAGTAAATTAAACTGGTTAACATCCCCCTTTTGCAACAAAGGATGTATTATTCTGCTTCACTTAGTGGAATAGCCTTGTTTTTGTGAACTAGAAGTCACATATTTTGGTTAAGTTCCTTACAGATGTTATTAGCGCTTAATAAAATAGTCTGTTTTTTGGAAATAGTTATTCCATAATTGCTAGATGGGATGGCATTTTTAAACCGGAGTTGTAGTATTGCGTTGATAAATAATTAATGCATCCAAGGAATTGTTACAATGCAATTTGAATATTCAGTGTTTTACGTTATGGTTCATGACTTATTTATTTTAATGATATACTAATATCATTACTGAGTTTTTGATACTATGTGTGTATATATATATATATATGTGTGTGTGTGTGTGTGTGTGTATTTAACGGCAACTGGTCAGCACTCGCTTTGAACCCTGAGCTGGGCCTGCGCTTTTTTTCGCAGCGTCCGATTTTATGGGTTCGAAATTTGTAGATCGCTCGTAAGGGGCCTGCCTACTAGACATTCCCACAATGATATGACCGACATCTTCAACCCTAGTACGGTCTAGTTTAAGGCAAAACTCTCAGATGGAACACGAAGCTGCGGAATCCCATGTCATCCTATGAGAAAATCAATTTTTTCCATCATCTAGCTAATGACACGAGACATAGTTTGCCTTTTCTGTAATTTTGATATTTTCCCCGCCAAAAATTAAAAATATTCACTTACTTTTTGCGAAACCAGCTTATCAAATTTCAACCGAATATTTGAAATGTTAACAGAAAAAATATAGAAATTTCAGATACGGCAAACGACACATCGTGTCCGCTGCTGGATGGTGGAGAGAAAACCAGGACAAAACATTGATATGTGTGGATGCTATGAATGAAATCGATTTTCCCATAGAATAACATGGGACTCCGCAGCTTCGTGTTTCATCTGAGGGTTTCGCCTTAAAGTACGCAGCAGACACGACCATTAGAAAAAAATTAAAAATATATAATTGTATTTTAATTAAAATGTAAAATATATGAAATTTTATACTTTTTTCATTACAAATTTCACTAAACCGCTGCTTGCTGGACCTGAGCCTGCGGCTAGGGTTCAGCAGGACAGTAGGACACTTCAGGAACTAAAACAGGCTTTAAACCAAATAGGTAGGCCGTTCCTGAAGGTAGTATCCTATAGTATCCTACAAATCTCACTTTTTGTTTTAAAAATGAAATGCTTCCAAACTCCTTGTCGCGATCAAACCTATTTTCGCGCAGCTGACCCGGCCATTAAAAAGAGGGGGAAGGGAGTATCTAAGTAAATGAGGTATCATGCAAACGAGAACAAAGTAAACGCATAAACGTGTTTTCTAAACAAGTTTAATTTCTGTCTTTTTCAGCTGGCGGTCGTTTCGAAGTGGACGAGAGGTCCGGAGAAGTGCGAACACTCGGCAGCGACCCTTTCATGCTGGACAAGGAGTACGTCCTGTACGTCAAAGCCGAGGACCACAATGGAATGACCGAGGACAGGCAGCACCAGTCGACCGGCGAAGAGCGACTCTCCATCATGGGCGGCAAGCGTCCGCCCCAGTTCTACATGCAGAAGTACGAAGCGACTATTCCGGAAAACCAGAGGAAGGACTCAGAGTAAGACAGGAGCATTACGCAGTCTGGGGGCTTTGCAAAGTGATGTAACGGCATACTCTACGTCGATGACCAAATTCTATGCATTTAAAACAAGACAGCTCCTTTGACTGTTAGTCAGCAAAAAAATGTTACATTCATTCCTTACCCCCTCCCTTTTTTTTTGTTAGTTATTGAATAGAGAACCGATGCAATAACTTTTGCTTTTGTAGCCATAAGTATTGTATATGCTCTAAAAATGGATCAATATACTTAAAAAAATGGTCTCAAGTAAATTGAAGACGCTTTCAAAGCTAAAGGTTTTAGCTATCTGCGTATGCAAAAAAAAAAAGTCTTCTGACGAAAAATTCTTATCTGTATTAATGAAATCTACACTTAATACATTTCATTTCCACCCACTTAAGATAAATAATTTATTTCATATTCTGTTTCTTACATTACAGTTTCCCTTTAGTAATGGAAACCATTTTTAGTTAAGTTGCAAAATTCAACAATCCAACAAGAAATGAAGTAATTTCTAGAAGTTTTGGACTGAGAAAGAAAAAATATACATAACTATGGAACAAAGAGAACGTTAACTCAGCCGGGGTTTGAAATGCTTGTTTTTTAATCATATTCTAATTATTTTGCATTTTCTTTTCCCCAAGGCACCCCCTCCCCACAGGCAGATGTCCCTCGAGTAGGCTTGCCGTAGCACAAAACAAACAAATATTAGTGATGGTGCTGCGATTTTCAGTTAATGATGTAATTTTGTGCTAGTGCTGAAATGTCCAGCTTTTGCTGGAATCCTGTATTGTACATTTAAAAAGAGAGGCATTCTATTATTGAGCGTTTCGCCATTCAGCCTTTTCTTAAATAAGCGTTAGTTCATCAGTTAGCCAAAATAGTTTCTCAGTAATAAGAATTTGCAATGGAGAACCTCAACTTCAAAGTGATTAGAGATGAACATTGCGCTACATAATATTGAGTATGGTAAGGTAAAACCCACAAAATTAGGTTTATCAAGGTGTCAGGCAGGCCCGGACTGTGTCCTTTGGGGGCCCTCGGCTAGATATTGAAAAGGGGCTCTTTACTGGGGAATTTAGAGGTAATAGAATATTAGGATATTTGAAAATTAGGCTTGCGTGCCTAAAAATTACATTTAACTATTTTAGAGCTTTTGGGGGCCCTCGAGCAGCGGGGTTTCTGGGGTCCTCCGCTGCGCCACTGAGCAAAGATGTAAGATTACTGGGAAATAAATAATCAAATTAGTCTGATATATCAAATTACTCTAATTATAAAGTAGTATATCCATTTTTGTGGGCCTCTCCGGAGCCCCTTGGGCCGGGGACCCTCGGCAATCGATGACCAGCCCAGTCCGGGCCTGGTGTCAGGTCAAGATATTGGTAAACTACCTGCAATTAGGAACGTTTTAAATATTTTAAGATGTTAAATTTGATCAGTTGCAACAATGTGTGGTGATGCCTGAAATACTGCTTAGCGTTAGAATAAAATCTTTGTAGGAAATTTACCATATAATATTGCTTAATAAATTAGGCTTAGTTAAAAAGTGCCCATCTTATATGCATTCAACCACACTTGCAAATTAATTAACATTACTATAAGGAACTCGGGTGTGAGTCCTGGGCTGAACATTAGTTGCCATACTCGAACTGTTTCGTTGCCATACTCGAAACTTTTCGTTTTTCATAAGTTCTTCCTGAACTTATAAAAACCACACACATTTTGTGCTGTCTTAATAAAGGGACGAAGAAAAATATAATCTTTCTTCAGAGTAAAAAGCCGCAAAATGTATGACAAAAATTCATTATTTAACTCACTGTAAAAACGTTAGTATTTTAAAAACCGTTCGCACAAGGATTGAAACATAGTATAGAAATGTCCCCGATATAAATGGTATAAAATTTTTTACTGTATACTGATGATGTTTCCAATGGAAATATATTGATAGGGTATATTTTCTGTTGCTCAAATAGTTTTGACATTTCAAGAATCCTTTAGCAGAATCTCCTCTATTAGCCTATAGATTATATAAAGATAGTAAATATAGCGGGGGCTATTAGCATAGCAAAAATTTGCGTGAATTATCAGGCCAAGCGAAAAGCGATGAGTGCCCGAAAGATGTGCGAGAAGACTGTAGGCCAACTTTGCGCTAGCGTTAGGAGCAAGAAAGAATGGACGGCAATTAAATCGTCATATTAAAAAAAAACGAGTTTGTACTTATAGATAAAACAAAAATAAAGAAATTTAAATATGAGCACTTTAAGAAGGTATAACTAAGGAGAACTTTTAACGCAAGAAAAATTACAGAAGCCATAGACAATTGGAAGAGCATTCACACGATACAAGGGCGCCTGATAAATAATATCATAGAGATTTAAAGCCAAAGTAATTTACAAAATAGAAATAAAATAGCTTAACTGATAGCGGTGGGATTTAAAAAATGGAAAAGATTATTGAATTTAGAATAGGGAAAGGGAAATCAGAACTAATTAACTGCATCACACTGCGTCATCCCTATTTTTCTTCTATAATCCATTAAGTTGGAAATTGTATCATTATTCATAAGTGTGCCGAGTGTGTCTTCCTAGTACCATGAAACACTTTTCAGAATTTAAATCTCTTTTGAAATCGCCTACTAAGACAATCTTCGTTAGGCATATTCTAACAATACTCTTTTGTAATAAACTAGAGCATTTGCCAGTTTCTCGCCAAATATAGACGATATCACCAAACTATTTTTTCAGTTTTGTGGACCTATATTTTTTGGCGTCAAACTTTACGATAAATCATCAAAAATTGCAAACCTTGGCAATTTTTGCTCTCTCTTACCCCTGTGCTATCTGGCAACCTTATTGCCAGTGCAACGAAATATGTCCACAAAAATATGTCGGCACAAAATCCCGAAATAGCAATTTTGTGCTAATAATCTGCAGCGCTCGCTGCCGTGCTGCATGATTTTCCGGGTTCAAGACACATAGCTTATTTTCTTTTCAATCTTGTTGTTTCAAAACCGTGCCCAAAGGATTGAAATATGTCACCCTTAGAAATTATTTTTTAGTTTAGCAATGTCTTTTTATAGTGAAAAGTATCTCACTATTGCATGAAATATCAAACTATCTCATCGCTGATAATTATTGCAATAGAAATATTTAATATTTGATACGTGGTATATATTTGTTGTTCAAAAAGTGTGTTTGACCTTTCAAGATATGAACTACTTTTATTTTTAAAATCTTTTATCGGGTTTCATAATCCGCAACTCTCTTACTGTAACAATTATAAATTTTACAACAGCGCTAGGAGATAGCATTTATAAATTTATACCGTAAATATAATCTATAAACGTCTGAGCAAAATTAGTGATCTATCACTCTAATAAAGCGCAAAAAGTAAAGCTTCCGACCTATTAAGCATAGACTATGGAAGTCTATGTTAATAATATCACTTAAAAAAAACTTGGTGTGACGCAGTTTAATGTTTTGTTTCGTTATCGATTACCATAATTGGATTTTAAGCCATTCACTCTACCCTATTCAATTTAAATCGGGCAGTAAATTCAGATTAAACGGATTTTATGCTTCAAAGACTTTTGACGTGGTAAGTCCATTATAACTCGGAGGGATGAGTAATGTTTCTTTCTATTGAATCATTCCGCTAAATCCTCTATCATTTTTCACGGGATGCGATATATTTACGACTACGTTTTCTACATCTTTAGTCACACATTTTTTTTTTCTCCTGTTTTTGTAAAAGACAGTAATGATTTGAATTTTTCTCGGACAGATCTGAAAGAATTAAGTTAGTGAGTTATTTTTTTTTTCTACCTAAGCAGATGACAAATTACAGAAGTGCAATGCTAGTTACCAGTATATGACGGGTGTTACACAGAGTGTAGCAAAATATATTAACATGCTTTAATTATCTATCCGTTAGAGATAAGCGGGCACAATAAATTGAGACAGCCAATTAGCTACTTGTGGGCTCTAGGCCGAGAGATGATTGCCATCGTGGGGGTCTTTCTAAGGGGTCCTAACCCGTATTTACGCTAAGTTTCGGAGGAAACCACGGAAAACTGCAAATGGCTAGGTTGAAGGATGCGATCTGGTTTTGAATCAGGCACCTTCCGTCTCTCAGTTCATAGCGCATCTAGTGGGGCGTATTTATTTAGATTTAATTTCCTGAAAATTTTAATCGATATTATGAAACTCTGTGCCTTTTATTAAATGTAACTTCGTAATTTATTGTCGCTAGACACAATATTTAAGAAATAAATACCTAGGTCAGTGTTTCTGGGACACCCTCGAGTTAAAGGTTTAAATATATTTTTTATATTACATGTACAAATTTCTTCTCAAGACAGTTAAAACATATTAACTGACGTGCAGACAAAAAGCAACTATAAAACTATTTCACTCCCTCATAACTTGCACGTTCATTACGTTACTTGTGCAAGCAAATTCTCTGCACAAAATAACTAATACTGCTCTCTTACATCGTAAATAGAAGAGTTTTACGTTTCACCATAAAATGGAGCTAAATTAGTAGGATCCTTTCTATGGTGAACCATTTCACCTAGATTTGGTTCCACTGATGTTTAAGCACCAAATCATGGTTCACCGTTTCTCCATAGAAAGGCTGAAGCTAGTTCAGCACCATTTTATGATGAAATGTTAACTACTTTTATTAACAGTGCACATAATAACGTAACTTGTTTTTTCTTTGTTTTGAGACTTTGTTTTGAGACGTCACTCCGCATACTCTCTTCAGCTTCTTGTCTCATAACATTGCCACCCGATATATTAGCCTCGCCAAAAAGTGATGATACATGCGTGACAGTGATGGAAGACCCTCTTGGACAAGTCGTTCTGACTAGGAAGGAGATTCATTATACCCGGATACCAGAATTCTTGCAGAAACATTTAATGATCCTCCGAGCGTCATGTTACCGTGTTTTCGTCCTCTGCAAATACCGTAGCTGCTACGGTAAATCCATGGCTCAAATGATTAACGAGTCTGGGGTGTAGATGTGTACGTTTTGTTTTATGGTCATGTTATTAATGACTGAATATTCTGTGTGCTTCTAGAGGCGTCAGGAGATTTTAAATATTACGGAAAGCTGTGCTATGTTTTTACTTATTCAAAAATAAAAGTGTGCTAACCCCTTTGCTGTAAGATTTAAAAATGAAAAATTACTCCTGAGATAACCATTTAATTTTATTCAAAAATGTGTTCCATGTTCATTTAGTGTTCCATGATATCAATATAAGTAATTAAAGTGCTGCTGGATTCAGTACACTAGAATTTTTAAACCAAATTTATTTTCATATTCAGGGAGTTTTAGTGTTTCTAACCCGTTTTCACGTTACATCGGGAGAAAACCACCCAAAACTCCAGACCGTTAGATCAACAGCCGCACGACTGGGCCGAATGTACAACCTTCACACTTCTGCCTTTTACCATATTCAGTGTCTTATCCGCTCGGCCACGGTGGGGCCAGTGTTCCATGATATCAATATAAGTAATTAAAGTGCTGCTGGGTTCAGTACACTAGAATTTTTTAACCAAATTTATTTTCATATTCAGAAGTAGCTTTAATCGTATTTATGCTGTACAACATGAAAAATCAATGACGAGCTACATTCGTCATTTTACGGGAAGGGGGTTAAACGAATTCTGTACTTTCCAAAGAAAAAAATACATTAAAAACAGTGATTTTTTTCTGAAAATATATTGAAGCTACCTGATGTATATAAACGTGGTAAAAAGACTTTTAAATATTTTAATTGATGGCTCTTTAAATGGGATGCTTTTAAACTGCGCTTTCTCACTTTCAAAATTTTCATAAAAGCATAGTATTTAAAGTTACAAAACGTGAAAATAGATTAATTAAGGAACTTGATATTTTTTACGTGTGTTCAATAAGACTTTCATAATAGAATTCGGTGATGGATTTTATTATAGCTTGAGAAAATACATTGTTAAAAATAAAAAAAGAAACAGCAAATGTTTTTTCTATGCTTTCCATAAATTTAAACTCCCCCGCCCCCACATATTCTTTATAAGCAAAATTTAACACTAAAAATGTAAAGTATACTGTTATAATAACCAAAAATTTGTTTAAAAAATTTATAGATTAATGTATACAATTTAAATATTTATAGAGAAGAAATTTTTTAATTTTTAATTTTATCTTTTGAAAATCCGAATTTGAAAATTCTCTATTAATGTTTGTTAATACAGAGAAAATTTTTTGTTTAAAAATAACTGTTATTGATGTACACATAAGAAAGGTAAATTTTTTTAAAAATAAAGGCAAAAAAATATACCTTGTGTTACGTAATGTCAGAACGCCGAAAGTGCAAATACATGGAATTTTGTAAAAACTCCATAGTGACTGTTAGTGCGTCATCAAACTTGTTGAACCCAAAAATTTGTGTTGAACATGATAAATTTGGGTTTATAGTAAAAAAGTAAATTTAGATGTGTATATCCTTGTCTAATACTTTTGAGAATATAAGCTGCTCGAACAATTTACGGGAAATTCCATATGATCATACGTTTTATACTTGGAAAGAATATATAGGTGTAACGCTATTTTCAAATTTTGTACTTAAATTTTGCTGTGTTGGGCTGATTTTCGTAATAGAAACAAAGCAACTATTTGAAAGTAAATCGGGCCACACCATTGGCGGAGTGCATAAGACACTGAACACGGTAAATGGCTAAAGGTCCAGGGTTTAGGCCTATACCAAATGACTATCAATCTAATGACCTGAAGTTTTGGGTGGTTTTCTCCAGTTGTAAAGACCAAGAGATCCCCGGTAGGCAGATATCCTACAGCCTACTGGGAGAGGGGGGGGGGCTCTTGCAGGCTTGTTTTAATACAAATACACAAAACTAAATTACTAGCAGATAACCAAATATTACAGCACCAGGTAGTTAAAATTACTGTTAGCTCGGCTAAGTTGCTGCTCAATGATTATTTTCACAAAAAGTAAAAAGTGAATCTTGTGTGTACAAGTGTAACTCCGATATCTCGAACACCTCGAATGAATGTGCTTCCAATTAGAACTTAACCCTTTCTTATTTCACTTCGTAATCTCGAAAACTCGACTTTTTCCCTATCCCTTCGACTTCGAGATATCGAGGTTATACTCTACTTCAAAGAATTGCTTTATTTCGCTTAAGGAAGTACTTATTTTTTTTTTCTCCTTTACAAACAGCATCATCGAAGTGAAGGCGAAATCCTTCGCCGACCGAGAAATTCGATATACCTTGCGTGCCCAGGGTAAGGGAGCTGGAACCTTCAACATTGGACCTACGACTGGAGTCGTGAAACTCGCCAAGGATCTGGATTACGAGGACCTCAGACAACCGAAATCATATTCCCTCATCGTTACGGCCACCGAAGATTCTGGAGGTTTTTCAACTTCAGTTGAGGTGAATAGAGAGACCCGTTCTCCCAACAACTATGCTGGTGTGCAACAACACGCTAGCTTTATATTCGTACAGCATAGAAGTATTCCTCAATATACCCACAAAATATGTGTAAATGTTGGTATGATAGTGGAAAGATATAGGTGCAATCCAAAAATTCCATTAACATTCGCTTTTAAGACAAATAAAACTTAAAAAATGTTGAAATTCTAGTCTAGTACGAAACTGCTAGTCATTTCATCGTACCATCATATGAAGCTTTTGAAATGGTATTTTAGTGGATCGGACTAAACTGGAATAAAGTGATGTATCGAAGATATTTAAAAAATGTTTTCAATATGGGTAAACATTTTCAAAAAATTAAAGCCTTAGTATTTGTATAGTATAGCAAAGCATAGTTTCCATAAACCTTCAGAACTCTTATCCTCAGGTCAATAAAAGGATGGATGTTATATAATTGAATCTACCATCTAAAAACATTTGAAACATATTTATAAAAATCTCTGTAAACTTCTAGCTAGTTTATCATGGGATAGTTGATCTGCTTAAAATTCTGATAGATGCTACTTGTTTACTACTGTTCATATAAAAAACAGGGGCGAACTGGGGTGAGAGGGACACCAACTTTACTTAGGAAATAAGATCTAAGTTTCCACTTGTAAATAAAATAATTATATTTATTTTCTTCCTTTGCATTTTATTTTCAAGTATTTTAGCATTAAATATTGCAAAGTTTATATACAGTATTAAATCTATTGCTGTTGGTTCAAGTAGGCAAGTTAACATTGCTACTATAATATAAGAATTGCAACAAATTCTGTTAAAAACCTTTAGTTTTATGATTGATTAACAAATGTATTCAAGATGACCAAGTTTCTCTATGTGATTTTATTTTTTGAAGTATATTCCTGAACAACAACAAAAAAAAGGGAATTTCTAATATTTTATTTGGAAGCCTATAGAAAAAATAAGGTTCTGGGCATGCTCTTAAAATGTTGTTCCGCAAGAATGACTCTCATTGAGCAGTTTCAATGTTCTAAGGCAAGGCGGTATATGATATTTAGTGTACAAAACACAAACTAAGCCTTTAATTTTAAGTAACTGAATAAAAATCTGGCAGTTAGTGATGCATATGCTCCAGTACTTGGAAATGCAAATTGACAACTATTACGGAATTTTCTTTTTCCCTGACACTTATTAAAACCATGCGGTGAAAACGTTTCACTATTGTTAATTTTTTCACAACAGAATAGTACTCATACAACCATTAGAGCCTTACTATGGCTGAGTGGATATGACAAACATGATAGACTGCTGTATTAAGGTCCAGCGTTCTGGCCAATTGAAAGGATGTCGAGTTTTGTTTGGTTTTCTCCAGATGTAAAGTAAATACGTGCCAGAAATTCATAGAAAATCCATCGACCAATTCACTCCTACCTAGGCAGAAAGCCCTTGCGCAGCTTTGCCTCAACACAACATAAAAACAACAACCACTGGAATCCTCGATGACGGAAAAGTATCCTTGACTGATATCTGTCTTTGTTCTTGCCAATTCTTTAAGATTTAGTACACAAGTGAGATCTGATCCACAAATCCATTCACTCTTTATAAAATCAAGCATCAAAGGTGGATGCGAGGAAATGTCCTCCGGCGCAAAGCCCAAAATAATTAAGGACATGTTCGGGAAGTCGGATTAAAAAATTATATTTAATAATTATTATCAGAGTTTTGACCATTGTTTTCCCACATAATTTTTTTCTGTTTTTATCTCTTGCAGCTTACGATCAAAGTGACGGATGTCAATGACAATGCGCCTCGGTTTGAGCTGCCGGATTACCAAGCTCACAACGTTGATGAAGATGTTGCGGTCGGAACTTCCATTTTACAAGGTGAGTGAAGAAAGAAACAACAGAACGCGTTCAAGAAAGGCATCCAAAACCCAACCCGACCCCACCCCCCAGACCTTGAAATTAGGGAAATTAATTAGTTATGCAGTTAATGGCTATTGAAACAGACTCTGTCTTGTTGATGTGCTGTATTTCAAAAATACAACCACGCTAAATGCGTCTTTCCGCTGGAAGGTTGAATAACCGAAAAAACCGTTTGGGTCGGTTTCCTCCAGAGAGATTGATTTCTGAACAAAAATGTATTTCTAAAATTTCATTTGGAGACCACCAGAATAAAGAGATTCTAGGCATGTTCCTAAAATGTCCTTACATAAATGTCCTAAAATGTCCTTCCATCCTTTTAAGTCCATCATTAACATCTTATCTTTGTATTATATTAAGTCAGTAACACTGGTGTGATGAGCCTTTATTTAAAAAAAAAAAGACAGTGGTCTGCATAACAACTTAATACAAATTGAAGCTTTCCATTAGGAATAAAACTCTGCACATGAATGAAGACATTAATTAAAATGCTATATGAAGATTTGGATGGTGTAAAAAATACACTGCATGAAATTTACATTGTTTGAATAACGCCATATTTGTAATTCTCAATATAGATGCATTTTAAATGACCCACTACACAACGGGTTTGAAAACGAGAAAATGGTACAGGGTGAAGAGTTGCCCACTTTCACCAGCAGTAAGCGAATCACTCCGCAAGACAGCAGATATCGAAGAGTCCAAATATCTCAATAACTGGTGGCCACTCGCGAATTAAAACAAAAAGATAAATCACTTTCCAACAAAATAGTCTTAGAAAAGAGGGAAGTGAATGTGCATATTTAATATCATTTTATTCGTATGTACTGCTTCAAGAACAGAATAATAATTGATTTTACTCGTTTCAGCACTGATTAGTACAACGTATTAAACAGAGTCGAAACCGGTCTTCTGTATTTATTGGGATGTACATACACATACATCAAAATATTTTTTTCCCAGTTACATAAAATTATTTATTTATTCAAATACAAAACAGCAACAAACAACATACAAACAACATACATACTGATTACAAATTCTTTCTATGATATATCATGGCAAAACTAAGCACACCTTTCATCTCTTGTTTTTTCTAAATATATTTCTCTTTTTCTTACGAACGCACACATAAATTTACAAAAAAGAGACACATGAGAAAAGAATAATTTAAACTGTTACAACTCCATTAAGATATTATTTATGAAAACTCAAACACTATTAATAGCATAGTAATTAAAAAAAAAGATAGCCTTACAAATTACGCATAGTAAAATGTAAAACGTTTTTAAAGATAAATAATCAGTTTTAAAGAGTGAGAAAATTTTTAAAAATTATTCCCTTTTATTTCCCGCTGTGATTTACAATACATAAAAAAGGAAGTTACAGCGAAAGAGAAAAAGAAATTCAGTTACTTAAACGCTAATGGCTTTCAACCCTTTAATAATTTTCAGATTAACAACATGAATTAAAAATCTGATCGATGAATTAAAAAAAAAAAACGAGCAAAGTGCTTTTTAGTGTCGATGAATTTCGTAACTTTAGTTTGCTCTGGTTTGCTCAGAGTAAAAAATTCACTACAATGTAAGAACTATTTTTTATTAATTACTCGATTTGACGTGCAATTCAGTTGTTTCACCCAAACAGCAATGATTTTGTTTGAATCTTTACTTCAGTACAAAAATAATTAATTTAAATTTTGTGCAAAAAAGTCCTAGTTTTCAATTTGTAACACTAAAAGCTTCCTATAATTGATATTTATCATCGATATTTCATCACCGAGAGCAGTTTACTTCAAAACTAGATTTTTAACTGCGAAGCCGAAAATATGTTTTTAGACACTGTTTGGTTAATCGACACAAAACTTCGCACCCGTGGCGTAGCCAGAAATTTTTCATGGGGGTCGGGTTACGACTACTGCAACTCACATATATGTATATAAGCATGTGATAATGGAGTGAATAATATACGTTTTGTATGGCAAAAAATTCAAGTGGGGGGGGGGGGTTGTGACCTCCGTATCCCCCCCCCTTGGCTACGCCACTGCTTGCCACAAATATGTAAGAAGAAAAAATACACGAAAATCATGCATCTATGACATAAATACATTTTTTTTTCAATTTTCTGAAAAAGAGGGTATGTTTTAGAACGTATTATTTGGATTTAAAAAATAAAAAAGGATTCTAAAATGCAATCGGCACTGTACAGACACTAATATTTGTGAAAGAAGAGGCTTGATTACGCTAAATTCTGACTTGTAGCTTCTTAAAATATGAAAATCGTGCAGACAGACAGCCATCCAATTAGAAGAAAGAGTATCACCAGATTTTTTTTAATTAAAAGGCTATCGACATAGTTGAAATCAGTGAATCGCCGTCTTTTTTTTTACAGAATCTCAGCCGTGAGATTCTTCAAACTGAATTTCGAATGAAAAACTGCTTAGAATTGTCCATGCTGTGGCTGCACTGACATCAAGTTGTTGAGCAAAGCGTCGAGTTAATGTTGATAGCTTAACCATAATCATTCTTTTGGCACTGCTAGTGTTTTCAGGTGTCCCTGTATTTATTTTTTGTCATCAACCACGGAGCCAGTTGTTTCGAACTATGCTCTTATCATGTATAAAGATGGCTTGCTTAGACCTATTTTCTGTGGGTAAAACATCATCATTAATTGAATATCGGGACATTTTGGCATCGGTATTCTTCAAAATTAATCATAGTTCTAACTTTCCTTTGGGTATTTTTTTTTTTGCGCATACTCGCACAACTTCACGTCACTATAGCTCCATCCGCTGAAGAGTTACTCAGCTACAAGTTTCGCTGTACCTAATGAGACCATGTGTACAGCTTTTAGGTAACCTGTAACCTTGACTCCCAAGCACCGTCGAAATGTCCCATTTTCAGAAAGAGAGCAGGCATTAAAAAAAAAAAAAAATGCCTTCGAAAGATCTAAAAATTGCCCGACGGTAACTCCTAGCACCTTTTAATAACTAATCTTTTAGAATTCTTGCTTAAGTAAAGAGGGTCTTTTCCCTGCAGCGGGAAAGACGGAAGAGCAGAAAAGCACAGCTGGAAATCGGAGTTCTTAACGCTTTCACGCACGGTGGTTGCGTCTTGAAACCATTTTATTCCAACTTTTTCACTTCTAGTCGGAAAAAAAAAATGAATAGACTGCCCAGCAGCAACAGTGTTCTTCTTCAGCTCTGTGACGACAGATGGGCTAGTGCATCTACCGCCATGTTGTTAGTAGTTAAATGGATCGATGGCAAAGGGCTGCACTTTTTCAGAGTTGGGCAGTTTATCCAGTTCGTCTTCTATATTGATAGGAAAATGCTTGCGCTTCATAGGGTTAAAGACGTGGTACTTATGCAAGTAAATTTTCAGAAATCGTGCCAAGAACTTCTTTCGCAATCTAAAACCAACATGCGGGGTTTGTTTTCTTTCTTTTTTTCTTCAGTGCACATGATCTTACTAAAAAATGTGTAGATTTTCTGTTTTCGGAGGGGAAAAAAATATGTTCTAAAATATTAGAGAAATTAGTTAATGTCCCGTTTAGAAGAAAAACAAAATTTTGTCACATTAGATATACCCGATGATGCAAGAAGTATTGTGGTGATCTTTTTCCCTTTTAGAGCACACACACACAGCTGTCACTTCAAATGCATTCTTTCTTGATGCATGTACAAACACAATTAAAAAAAGAATAAAGAAAAAAGGAAAAGGAGAAAAAAAGGCGAAAGAAAAGAGAATCACCAGAACAGTGATTTTAGCTTCCCCTATTACAGCTCCATTAAAATTTTTATTAATGTGAACGAATATACTGAAAGAAGAAAAAAAAAAGTGATAGCGTGACAAATTACACGTAATAAAATATAAAAGGTTTTAAAAAGATAAATAATCAGTTTTAAGAGCGTGAACAAAGTTAAAGGTATTTTACTTTTCTTTCTAAGAAAGAAAAAAAACGACTACTGCATGAATAGTAAAAAAAAAAGTACAGGTACTTTTACGCTAATGGTTTTCAACCCTTTAATCATTTTCATATTAGAAGGTCATAAAAAATATATCCATGCAAAAAATACCAAGCTGTTTTTTTTTTTTTTTTTTTTTTGGCATTGATAAATTTGTTAAAAAAACCCCACAAAATATGCTTAAATATGGGAAGTTTTTTTCTTTGCTTTTATTCGATTTACCATTTGAATGAGGATTTCTTTTTCTTCTTCTTGTATTTTAAATCAAGAATTAGTGGTATTGTTCTTGCTATTTATTCTGTAATAATATGGCAATTTAACATTTATTTTTGCAGCTTTGAGCTTAAAATTTGCAGAAAGTTGTTGAATTCGAAGATAAATTTAACACAAAAAAGTAAAGATTAGTTTCATATTTTCCATAATGTATATACATATATCTGGGGCGTATCGCGTATATATATTTTATGGAAATGAGGATTATTTCATTAGAGTGATTTAGTAATTATGTTGTTTGAATTACGTATAGGGTGTCCTAAAAAGCTGGTAACACATTTTAATTCATCATCTACTGGAGACAAGTGGTCAAAATTAGATTGAAAAAATGTTCGAACTAGGATAGGATAAGAAAGACTAAGTAAAAAATTCTCTTGTTCATTTTCAATAAGTGGCGCCCCGTACAAAAAATTCCCAGTTAGTAAAACGTGTTCCATTAACTAATGAGGTGATGCACAAAATTTCAGCCCTTCATCATAAACTGTCTCAGTGAAATCTTAAGATGAGATATCATTTTCAATTAAGATGACCAGGGACTGTACATGAATTTGAATGTAAATGTTTGTTATTAGCCAGGGATTACTCGCGCAGGAAAAAAGAAAAAAAAACCGAACGTAATTACTCGCGCAGGGTATCTCATACCCAAGTGTGTTTTTCTAATGTTTTTTAAGGTAAAATCGATACACGAAAGCTAAAAAATGAAAAATAAATAAATATAGTTGTAGCCATTTTATATACTACTTGAAAAACGTGTTTAATACTCAGAAGTAGAGCCTTTCTCAGAGTAATAACTGAAGTACTCGCGCAGGATGTGATTTATACGGCGGGGCAATATTCAAAAACCTTTTGAAGAATTCAACCATAAGCTTTCTCTTGGAGGACATGACCTCAAAGTCAACTGCACCAGGCCAGGCCTCATCAATAAAAAAGAAGTTAAGAAGGTACATAAAAAAAAGGTAACTCAGAACAGCATAAGTGCTCGTGTAGGGTATGACACACACGACATGGTGATATCCGAAAATCTATTTGAAGAATTTCAAAACAAATCCCCCCCCCCCTTCAAGGTTATGACCTTAAAGCCAGATACACGAGGTTTCATCCATTTTCCAAAAAAAAAAAAAAAAAAAAAAAGTTAGGGTTGGCACATAAAAAACAACAGCATAGCGGGTATGTTAAACCCTTGGGTACTGCCGGGTTAGAGTCCAAAAAGTTATTTTCATACATAATTTCTAGACCTACCCTGAAATACGATCATGAGACGTGATTTTCCCCCCTTCGAAAGCTACTCAAAAGTCGTTTAAGTCAGCATATATTAATCGTCATATCTCTGACACATTTTAAAATATAATTCTCAAATTTTGTGCATCACTCCATAAGTGTATGGCGCACATTTTACTTACTGGAATTTTTTTTTTTTTTTTTTTTTTTTTTGTACGGGGGTTCTACACAAATTTCGAATGCGTAACTTTTTGAAAGTTACCGAGAGGAATTTTTTCTCGTCTTTTTTCCTGATTTATTTTGAACAATTTTACTGCCCATTTATCTGTAATGGATAAAGAATTAGAGCGTGTTACTATATGGGAACACGCTATGCTGTGGATGTCCCCAGCGTGGGGACACACACCCACAGCTATGGGGACATCCCCAGCGTGGATGTCCCCATAGCTGTGGGACATCCACGCTATGGATGTCCCACACACATATTGTGTGTGCGTGTGCGTATCAGATATACAAATAAGGGGTCGCACAAAATACGACCACTTATTTGCATATCTGATGCGACCAAAAAATAGGAGCGTGCGATAAAAAAAATTACATTTGGTTACGAAATTTTGAAAAGTAAGAAAAGTTAGGTGCCACCAAAATTTTGTTAGTGCCATTAAATATTTGTGTTGTGTTTTTTAAGGCAAACCTGCACGCGGGGTATCTGCCTAGGATGGGGGGTGCCTTGGTAGGAGGACTTTCTAAGGGGTTCTAACGCGTATTCACGTTACATCTGGAGAAAACCTACCATTAAATATATGAATCCTATTTGCACCTGACATATATAATTATGGGTTTATTTAATCCCAGACACTTTATAGGCAACAGTTGTGTTGCCAATCTTACAGCTCTTATCAAAGATTAAAATAAATACATACATTTTAGATGTCACATTACGAAAGATTTCTTCATTAAAAAACAAAAGGCTCATCATTCATCATTCTCATATACACAATCATTAATCATAAATTATCTGTTGTACTTAATAATGAAACCCTATCCTGCTTTGTTTAGTTGTTTTGCTCAGAAGTCGCAATGGATATCCAACAAGAGAATGGAAATTGACTCCGTTATTTATGTTTGCATGCTAATCAAATATTCCATAATGCATACTAACTTCATTTTCCATAAAAGAAAGTAACGATGCACTGAAAATAAACTAAAACTGACAGTTGAAGGAATAAAAATTAACTTAGTTGAATGATAACATCGATGCTTTGATGGAATAAAAATCACTAAACAAATTAAAAATTTGACAAAACGATTGCATGTAAATTCATTAAGTTGGAGTTCTTTTGTGTGTTCCAATACGTATATGAGTGCAGAAGATGATTTATTTACTATTCTATATTCTTTCAATGGGTTAGCACTTGCTCATCAAGCATTCGCAACTACTAAGGTTCGAATCACTGGCCATTTTATTATGGGAGCACGCAGAGTTACCCCGTATGAAGGGACGGACAAGTTAAGACCCATGCCCAGATTCGAACCCTGACCCAAGACGTGATAGAATGGTTCTTTAGCCACTACACCACTTGGGTGGCTATTTACTATTATATAAAAATATTAAATGAAAATTAATATTTTTCTTCTCGATAGGAAAATAAAGTTCCCAGCTGGTTTTTACTGGTAAAAATAAAATAATAATAATAATAAGCTGAGAATCAAGTATTTTGCAACCACTTTAGCCTATTATAAAATGCGATTTCATTTATTTTGTTATTTTAATACATACACAAATATCAGAGGCATAATAAATGTACTCATCCTATTTAAAAAAATGAAATATTTAAATGAACTGAAATCATCAAATGCTTTGACAAATGTAACATTTAAGAGCTAATTTCCAGTCATATGTTACCTTTGTAACATTTTAATAGTTAAAGAATAGAGGTTTTTTTGTTATTCTTCAGGAGCAAACAGAAGATCCTTAATAAGAATTTCAAAAACATATCATTCATCTGGAATTTAAAAAATCTTTCATTCAATGAAATATTAATAATGTTTAAGAACATTTCTTTGCTTATAAATTCTTCCCCCCCCCCCTCACCCTCTGAAGAGGATTAAGTCAATACAGTGCGTGCTCAAACTTGTGCGTGTGCTATTTTTAAAAAGGAATAGAAATGTTTCGAAAGATGTTTTGATAATTGATTCCTTACATTTGAATCTTGAAAATCATTGGAATAATTTTCGTTCACTAAAACGAAGCTAACAATGCGTGTATTTTTATAGTCTTTCTTCTTCTTTTTTAATACCTACGCCCCCAAAAACGTATTTATGAAGTAAATTTTGAATAGAAGAGCTTTTTATTATATCAAACAATAGCTTCTTTTAGCATAAATCTATTTTTAAGCTTTGAAGTTCGCTTCTTACACATACATTCATATTATTAAAATAAAATATTGCATTGATTAAAAAATCAAATAGATTTTAAAAAAGACTAAGTAATGTTTCTGAACTTATGCGGAGATGCACTTCCTTTTACCATTTTTTGGTTGAAATATTCATACATGCATAGGTATACTTTCTTTTTTTTTTTACTGTAGAGCAATGCAGCTGTTATGTTTTTTTTTTCATAGTATGCTCATCTGTTAAATCAGTTTACTTGCAAACATTGTTAAAATATTAAAAACTGAATAACAGCAAAAAACAATGTGCCTGATTTGCTTACATTTAGAAATGATATTTGTTAAAAAGTTCCACAACATGTTATGCGTGCCTGGTTATGTTATGGTTAACATTTCTCGTCTCCTTGGGAAAAGTTCCTGTATAAATATTAATTACCCATACAGCAATCATGTTGGCAGTGACATTATATTTCGTCACATCACAAATGTGATGCAAAAGCATGCTTGTCGTGACGTTCTTTTGTTTCAAACATGTGAGTCTACAGTGCAATCAATAATGTCTCAATGTGACAAACATGTGACTTTGCATTGTAATTTCTAAGTAATGTCCAGTCACTGTATGACGTCCATGGTAATCACCATGTGTCGACGATTGAACCATGTGACGTTGCAAAAATTGTCCCAGTAAGCCTCTGTCCTTTTCTGCAACGAACATGTCACATGAATTCACAGTGTACCACTATGCATATATTGTGACGTCACAAATCTATATGGTTATTAATATAAACTATTAGGTGTACCGGAAAGTACTGTCCTTTCTTTACATAAATTTCAAACAAAAACAATTTTCTACAAGTATTGAATTACAAACAAGCTATGCTAAGAATAGGATTCATATTTGTTAAATTTTAAAGCGAGAATTTTATAGATAATATATATATATATATATATATATATATATATATATATATATATATTCTTTCAAGAAAAACGGCCACCCTTCCTTTTATTTCACGTCTACCTTCCTTGGAGGATTCTATTCGAAATGTTCTGAAATCGATTTTTAGTACTCGTGAGTGCTCTATTTTACAGCAAGAATTTTATGGATATCTCTTTTCTTCTTTACAATTACGCAAGATATGTGAAAAGAACATTTTACCAGTTCCCCACCCCTAAGATTAAGAATTTTGGTAAATGCTCTCTAATTTAGCATCTATGTTAAACTCGCGGACGTGCCAAATTTTGTATTAGTAGCTTCAGTAAGTTTTTGCTAGGCAAAATACTGGCATGAGGAAAAATGACACTACTTTCCAGTACACCTTCTCTAAAGAGTTAATGTATTTATAATGTGAGGTGGCCTAAATCATTTCATAAATATTGCATTGTAAAATAGAATCACCGTATATCTTGCACTTTCAACTTCGAAAAATTACTTCATTTTTTCGTGTGCGTGTTATATACTGAACATAAAATACATTGTTTGACATAGTCTAAATTTACTGATGCGTGTTATAAGCCGGAATATACGGTACTTTTCTCTTGACTAAAACTCTTGCACATCTTTCTGACTTTTCAATTAATTTTTTTTCAGTGTCTGCCAGCGACATGGATCAGAACAAGAACGCAGAGATCGAGTACTCGCTCGACAAAGACGATTTCACTATCGACAACAAAGGTATCATCTACTCCAACAAGCGTTTGGACGCAGACATCAACAACACGTACGTCCTGACGGTCAGAGCGACGGACAGGGGAGATCCGCCACTGACGGGGACGGCAACGGTCAGGATTTATACGGAAAATAAAAACGACGAGCCACCCAAGTTCAGCCAAGACGTGTACACGCCGAACGTAGACGAAAACGCAGGACCCAATACTCTGGTGACCACCGTGGTGGCCAGTGATAAAGATGGCGATAACATATATTTCGGGTTTGTTGGAGGAGGAACAGTGTCGGGAATGTTTCAGATAGAAGAAAGAACGGGTGAGTATTCATGGATATCATTGCTATCTCTGATAATAAGGACACAGAAGTTTATTTAAAGTATGTCACTTTGAGTTTTTCTTGATTTCCTTGGAACATCCTGCATAATTAAAAAAAAAAAAAAAAAACATGTGTCGGCAGAATTGAAAGGCTAAAATTAACCTATAAATGTAACTATTGCGAAAAAGCCTAAGTTGCCCTAAAAATACATTATTAATAGATGTTTCAATATTGATACTTTATTCTTAGCAAGAAACGTTTAAAACAAATTGCAAAACATTAAAAGGCTAACTTATGCTACACTGTTATATATGTAAGTTCAACGTTTCACCAAATAACCGGCGAAATCATAGAGTTACAATGTCATATACGTTGAACCGTATTAATGGTTCACCCGAAAATGTCTTTAAAAAGCCAAGTACTGATTGAACTCAGATTTCGGTTCAGAACAGAAGACAGCTTCACAGCATTAGGAGGATGTAAACAGAGTAAGTACGACTTTCTTTTACTTGAATGAAATCCTCAGCAGGAATTTAACATACACCTATTGACATTTCTCACAGGATATGATAGTTTTAGATTTTGTGGAATCGTTATCAAATGAATGTCCATAGTTATCTAAAATTGTCAATTCCAGCTTACATTTTTCCATTCGCTGACATTTACACTAGAATACATAAGATATATTTTAACTAGCGAAGAGTTTTTTTCTAGACGAGTTATTTAAAATGTTTTAAAGAACATTCTAGAAATAAAATAAATAAATATTGTTAGTATTAGAAAAATATACTAAGAGTTTATTCGGCTGATTAGAAATCACTTTATTTTTAACCTACATTTTCTATAGTGTTAACAGTGGCACTTTGTGTTTAAAACTATTCGCTTGAGAGATAACTTTCTACTTTCCTTTTCAGGTGTAATTCGATTGATTAGTGGACACATACAACTTGACAAGGATAAATATGAGCTTAACGTAACAGCCCGGGATGACGGTGCATGCTGTAAAAACGGTGCCTTGACCACTCACACCAGTACAGCCCTGGTCGTTGTGTTTATTACGGATGTAAACGACAACAAGCCACTCTTTGAAGAGTGCAGCACGTACGCGCCCCAGGTGGAAGAAGGCGCTCCGAGTGGGACGCAAGTTATAAAGGTGAGAGTGTAGCTCTAAATTAAATAGTGCCGCAACAGCCCACGTGAGACCAAGGCCTGCGCGGCCCCTTCACGCATTCGCGACCACTGGCTCTGGCGTGTGGAAGCATATGGCCCGGCCGCATATTAACTACCTTTACTCTCTGTTGGAAACGGGGGATATTGAAGCCTTCTGATTGGCTGCTATCTCAGATTGATGCATGACGTCATGATGCCTTACCGCTCCTTCGTTATTTTAACCTTGTTCTTAGCCCAACGCTCGATATAATCTTATTAGCTTATTCTTATGTAATTTATCAGTTGTTTCAATGTCTGTTTTTCCAGAAAAAAAACTTCCCAGCAAAAAAAGGAAACATTCACTTTCTGTAAATATAAAAAGGAATCAACCAAATGCAAAACTGCATTAAATTGTAATTTTTTGTACAATACATATATATTAAAGATATAATTTTACTTATTTTCCATATTTCTTGCATTTCTTATTATTCAATTGTAACCTCAAAAATTTAATTTATAATTTTTGGATATTAAAGGAAAAGAATACATATGAAAAATTATTCGAATACTACCATCCCCAAATAATTCTTTCTATCTTAACGTGTCTGAATCTGAAAATAAAATTAAAAGAATTTCTGTGTTATTTACTTTCTCTTTCTAAGTTCTGGGGTTTATATTCAACAATTATAAGAAAGTTGGGAGCATTTGAAACGCAACCAACCATTAAAATAAAAATTAAAAAAAGATGCTTTGTGAAGGAGGAAAATTAAGAACTTTTATTAAGTACTAATAGTTTTGTTGAAAAAGTTACATAATGAAATAATTCTTGGAATTGAAAAATATTTTTATCTATTAAAATTTTTTGTTTCATCAGTGAAAAAGATTCAATTCATAAAAGTGACCGTACATGTAAAACTAGCAAGAAATAAATGAAAGTTTATAAGCTAATAAAGTTTTATTCTATAATATGTCTCTCTCTATATATGTGAATAATTTTAAGAAATGCCTTATAGAGAATTAACTGAGAATTGTGTATCCTCAAAAACTACAGCAATAAATATTGAATGAGAAATTTATTGTTTATATTAGAGTATTCTAAATACATAGGTAAGTGTATTTACCAGTTCAAGGAAATTTTTTGTTTCGCATATTTTTCTATGAATATAGTAGCATTAAAAAAATACTTTTCTAATTTCTAAAAGCATTTAAATTTCTAAATATTTTTTTAAAGAAAAGTATATTATAAATGCATTTGTATCAATTTATAATATACTTTTCTAATATTTGAGGTTTTAAAATATTATCACTTAACAAAATCTTTAATCAAACAAACAAATTTAAAATTTAACAAAATCCTCTTATATATCCTATTATGTTGAACTTATCATTCAGAATACTCTTTTGATAAAAATATTGTCATTCTAAAAGGTAACTGTATCTTTCTTACAATGAAAAATGAATTTCATTTTATAGTAATACCTAGTACTTTTCTTTGCTATAATTAAAAAAAAAAAAAAAAAAAAAAAAAAAGTTGTTAAACTTTATTTCCTTTAAAAAAACAGGGTTCAATTTTTGTCATATTTAAAATTAGTAGTATTTAATATTCATAACATTTGAGTATCTGATTAAGAGAGAGAACAAATTAACTAAAGAAAAATATGTTTAAAGGAATGCTGTTATATGGGAGGAATTTCTTTTTTAAATTAAATATACACCAAAACAAATTATTCTGATGTTTTTTATGCTGTTAATTTAACTAAGGCGAGGCAGTCATGAGTTTAACAATAAAAATATAGATGGCACCACCACATATATTGAAATTTTAAGATGCTCTGAGAAAGCAGCCAATAAGAAGGCTTCAAGTTCCCCCGTTCCCAACAGAGAGTAAAGGTAGTTATTATGCGGCCCGGCCAGGTGGCCAGCCTGACGCGAAGCACCCAGTGTTTGGTCCCCATGCAAGCTTGGTTCTCATTTTATCAACCCACCCAAGGGATGGAAGGCCGAGTGAACCTTGCACAGTCCAGAAATCGGACACCGGATCTGTGGCACAGCAGCACAACACGTAAACCATTACACCACTGTGCTTCACAGCTCAATGAAAGATCCTCATTTCCATGTCATAGTTTACCATTTTCGACCCCTCTTTTCGAAAAATCAACGTCCACTCCTTATTTGTAAATAAAAGCCTCAATAGTCGTTTTAAAATTAAAAGAAAATTTCTTTTTAACATGTAAAATTAATTTAATGATGAAATTTTGTTTTTTATTACTGGTAACGGTAGGGACCAAGACAAGTTTTTTACTTCCAAGGTACATTTAGTTTTTTTTAAATGTCTTTATAAACTGGTAATATTATTCTCTTTCAGTTTTAAACATGGAAGTTTCTATCTTTAACTCCTTTACATCCAGGACCTAAGATGTGTGCGTCGTGAGTCTTGATCCTATCGTAGACAGCTACACAATCTCAAGTTAAATAACTTTAGTATAGGCTGAAAGAATTCTTAACTCTTGTTTTTTGAAAGCGTTAACTGTTGCGAGGTAAAATTACAAAGTACAAAACGAATGCACAAGCGCTAACATCAAGCTTGAAAATGAAACAGGCAAATTTCATTCTATTGCCTCTTTTAATAAATTGCATCATTTTCCAGCCGCGTAACTGCTATAAAGGAAAAACAACATGTACAGGCAAGTAGAAAAACAAATGCCGTATGGAGGAAAAAAATTCCTATAATTGTCGAGATTTACTCTTATATCATATCTAGTTTAAAATAACATTTGCACGACGGGAAAAACATAGGTACAGGCAACGCATAAAACGGATATTCAAATAATGCTTAAATGAAATGACTGCAGTGTCAATTAAAATTTCAATTGCACCCAGTTTTAATTGAATAGAAATTTTAGGCAGAGTCATTTTTCAGCAGTGGCTGTAATTAGGGAAAAAATTGATGCTATATACACAAGTAAATGAGAAAATCAACTCTCAAGTCAATGCTACACAAAAATTACTGAAGTAGTTTACATTATACCATTACCACCACCATTTTGTTAAAAAATAAATATGTAAATTGGAAGAAATATAAAAATGTACTTGTTAAATATTAGACTTCTTGTCAGATAATCTTCAAAGAATTATCAACGTCGCATAGTACTGTACACCACAATTAATTTTTATATTGTGTAAATTTGATTGGTTGGGTATATTATTAATTGCCGTAATAGTATACCGCTAATCCGACCCGCCCCCTCCACTCTCTAATCAAATTGGAATTTCGAAAAATCCCGCGAAAGCGCCTAACCCCTTCCCCACAAATAGCCCAGTTCCCACGTCAAAATCAACATTAACTATTTTATCTCTGAGCAAACGTTTTTGTAGCATTTTTGAAACAAGACTTTCTGACAAGAGCCTATAGAGCTTATTTTATGGGTCATTCCATGTTAAATCGAACAAATGGGTTGTGCCTCACCATTTTTGATTTTCATAAAATTTTGTAGGTGATATCTATCTATCCTCTGATCCCAAAACAGTTTTTTTTTCCCTTTAAAAAAAATGTTCTTGAGATACAGCCATTTGTTTGCTCCGCGGATGAGTAAAAATGGCCATTTTAGGTTCTTTTTCTAAAAGCTGTAGAATTTCTATTTGAAATAGCAAGAAGATCAGCTAGGGCTTATTGAAAGCTTGAAGAATGGACTTTTAAGTGCGTATAATAAAGTAGATTTGTTAAACCTAAATGCAGTTTTTTGGACATCAAATAGTAGTTCACAAACTAATGTTTTTTGTCATTTTAGGCATTAAAAGAACAATGAAGGATTTTCAGTGACAAACCAAGTTTTTCCTGTTACACTTACATATCAATACTACATGGTGAAACAAAATTGAGCAGTTACTAGTAATCCTTCATTCTGAAAAATTGCTTAAACTTTCCAAAAAGTGAAAAATGTGCTTTTTCTACCCCCAAAAAAGTCATGTGGGACAGGTGATAAAAATCTAAAAATGACATGGTATGAAGCTCGTATACTATACTTTAAAACAAAACAAAAACTGTCTTGCTATTCTAAAAGACAGAGGTGGTACACGTTTTTGAAGTAATAGGAAAAGCACTCGTTCCTATTAAGAATTGGTTAACTTTTCACCCTCCGAAAAAGTCATGTGGGACAAGTGATAAAAATCTCAAAATGACATGGTAAGAAGCTCTTACCCTGTACTTTAAAACAAAACAAAAATTGTCTTGATATTCCAAAAGACAGAAGAGATAAATACTTTTGAAGTAGTACTACAAAAGTAATTACAGACAATAGACATACACCCACTCCCCCGATAGACAGAATAATTTGGACGGAGCCCGCGCGACCATGATGGAAAACTCATTATCAGCCCAAACACTGAAACACAAATCGAATCTTCAAAAGAGTGTATTTCATCTGTCTTTTGGAATATCAAGACAACTTTTGTTTTGTTTTAAAGTACAGTATAAGAGCTTCTTACCTTGTCATTTTGAGATTTTTATCACTTGTCTCTCATGACTCTTTTGGGGGGTGAAAAGTTAACCTAATCTCAATAGCAAGGAGTGCTTTTTGCATTACTTCAAAAGCGTGCATCTCCTGTGTATTTTGGAATAACAAGACAGTTATTTTTTTGTTTTAAAGTACAGTATAACAGTTTCATACCATGCCATTTTTAGATTGTATCACCAGCCCCACATGACTTTTTTGGGGGGTGAAAAAGCACATTTTTCAATTTTTTTAAAGTTTAAGCAATTTCTTCAGGATGAAAGAACACCAGTAACAGCTCAGTTTTGTTCCTGCGTATAGTATTGATAAATAAGCGTAACAGGAAAAAAACTGGTTTGTTACTGAATGTCCTTCATTGTTTCTTTTAATGCCTAAAATGACAAAAAACATTAGTTTGTGAACGATTATATGATGTCCAGAAAGCTGTATTTAGGCCTAACATAAATCTATTTTATTATGCGCATTTAAACATCCATTCTTTAAGCTTTAAAATAAGCCTTATCTGATCATCCTGCTATTTCAAATAAAAACTATACAGCTTTTAAAAAGAGAGCCTAAAATGCCGATCTTTACTCATCCGCGGAGCAAACAAATGGCTATATCTCAAGAACAAATTTTTTTTAAGACATAAAAAAAATCCGGCTTGGAATACTTCAGACAGGTAGGTATCACCGACAAAATCTCATGAAAATCATTTCATCTAGCGCGGCACAAAGATTTCTTGAAATTTGTCGATTTTATATGGAATAACCCTTATACAAAAATGCACATTTTGAAACGATCGGCTGTTGAAATGCCTCCCATACACATTACGTACTTTTTTCTCTTATTCCAGAGCAAAAGTCCCTCCAATTTTTTAGGACTTTTCGGGTTTCGGGAGAGGGGGGCGGATTAACAAGATATTAATTTTTTTCTTTAAATCTTGTGTAAGCGCCCCCCCCCCCTCCTTCTACTTTTTTCCTTCATCGCGTTTTCGGGACAGGATTAACGATATATTACGGTAAATCCAACTTTTGTCATCATGGATATGTCATTTTCTTTTCGAAAAATGGGGAATTTGTTTGCTTTATGAGAATATACTTCTCTAATAATTTAATCAAATAAACGAAAAATACAAATCAAACGGGATAAATGCAAAACATATCTAGGAATGTAAATCGCATAAAATTTCCCCTTCTCTGGACAATAAACAAAATTAAATTAAAATTTAAGTGTAGCGCCGTATGAAGAAATGTACTGATATAACACAATTTAATTCAACTTCATTTAATATAACATTATTATACTTAACAAATGTTAGCTTAGCATTGCATTTATACAAAATTATTAGTGATTTTTTTTTCTTTTTTTATCCATCGTATAACCTTTATGTTAATGTTTCGTATTGCATTTATACAAAACCCTGTATTTTATAAAATATGCATAAATGTGTTTTAAAACAAATAAAAGTATTAGATGTTTTTCTATTAAAACAGGATTTGCTTTAATGGCTAAATTCAAAATATCGTTACTCTACTTTAACCTTATTGCTGAAAAAAAAAAAAGACTAATTTATACTTATTAGTTTTATGTTGGCAATAAAGTTTGATATATTTTAAGAAAGTTATAATATTTGTTTCCATAAATACACAGCTTTACAGATTTCTCTTGTTTCCTTTACCTTAGGTGAAAGCAATTGATAATGACAAAGGTCACAACGGACAAGTGAGATATTCTATTGTTCAACAGCCTAATCAAAAAGGAACAAAATTCATTGTTGATGAAGTCACTGGCGATATTAGGACAAATAAAGTGAGTACGTCTGTAATAAAATTAAAAATATATATCCTCAATTAAATAAAACTAATAACGTTTTACATGGAGTATATATAACATTAAATTTTTATTTACACTAAACATCATTTTGGAATGCTTTTAAAGTTAAGGGGTAAACATTATAATGAAAATTATAAAAATAATTTTGCTTTTGCTTTAAGTGAACATGTATATGTACACATTTCAAACTGATTGTATTGGGTTGACAAGAAAGTAATTTCAATATTTTAGTTCAAATGATGAGCGAAAAATTGGGGAATGGGTGAGTTTTTGGGCTTTTAAAGTAGCTATTGATTTTTTTCTGTTTTTGCCTGCAAATCTGTACAAAAACTGATAGGTTGAATAGTTAAAGAGTAAATGGAGAAATTCTTGTGTAACCCAAAATTACTATCTTACCAGTTCAATAATTGCATTATGAACTATTTCATTTATTTATATAAAATGAAGATGTACACTAATTATGAACTATTTCATTTATTTATACAACATCTTGTTAATGTTAAGCCTAATTACACAAATATATACAAGGTGTCCCACAAAGGTGGTAACGGGATTTCATTCTTATTAGAGATTACTGAGCAGTGAAAATTTAAAAAATGTTCAAAATGAGGTCGGAGATAAGACTTAGCTAGTTATCAAGGGCTTAAAGCTATGCTTTTTTATACACTTATAGAAGATCTTTAGAGAATAAAGGTTTTAATAAATACACTAATATTCCCAGTAAATACTCTTTCTAAATAAATCCGTGCAAGAATATTGAGATTTCATTTTAGTTATTTTTTATTAAGTCCTTATAAAATTTTAATCATCAACATTGTATGCAGAAAAATGCTCCATGTTTATATATGAGTTATTATGTTAGCATGCATACAGCTACCAACAGACTAAATTAATAATAAGTGAGAGTGAATTCAAATGTGTTAAAAAAAAGGAAATATATATAAAATAATTTTATCAACATAAACAAATATTATCTTTTCATCATAAGAAAAATAAATATTTTAATATCTATGAATGGATAAATGATAATCTAAGCAGTGCTCATATTATGTTAATATTTCTGTTTTTTGTACTCTAATAGTCATAAGAAAATTCTTGGTTTGTATTATATATATAGTAACACTCTTCTTTATGGAAATACCTATAAAAGGTATATTCAATAAATAACAAGCACAGAAATGCTTTTGTCGCAGATCTGCATGGCTAAATATTCATTTAATGCCCCTTATAAAAAAACTATGACGTATAAACAACATTAATGGATAATTCTCAAACCGATATGTAAGTACCTAAATAGTATAACATTTATATTCATGTAGTTCCTCAATGAGCAAGAAAATGAGTTAAAATACTTATGTAAATATACCAATGTAAACATGAATGGAATACATAACACACTACAGATCTAGAAGCTAGCAAAGGATAATATGCAATCAAGGACTTTCCCTATTATTGCTTCATGAAATCAATTAAGTTTTGATAATAAGTTGTTCAAACATATATTTTTATTCTTTTCTATTAATGAATTTTTCCCACACAGTTGATTCATTATAATGTATCCCAATTACCAACCTTTTTAAGGCAAAATACACTAAACAATATGATTTCTTTAAGATTCTATTTAAATGAATTTCTGAGATACAAGAAATTCATTATTGAAATAAACAATTAGTTTTTGCAAATAAGTAGAAATTCACTACTGATAGAGAAATCTTTTAATTTGTAAGGCCATTGTTTGGTTATGCTGAATGAAATAACTATATTTAATAATTTGAAACAAATTAGCATTTGACAATATTTCCCTTACTAGAATATTTTAGAAGTAAAATACGAGGCTATCACAACATTCTTTAAAAAGTATGTACTTAACATATTCCATACTTATCTAAAAGTGATAGAAATGTATTTTCCATGGAATATTATGGAATTATAATGTATTTTCAACTGCAATTTATTACTAATATATTTTTTAAAAATTTCCAATGGCCAGGCAAAATACAAAGAACCAAAGAACTAAAGGTTACAACAATTCTTGGCAGTGAATTTCAGGTGTTTGTGGGTGCTCAACAGTAGAAATTGACTGGATGGCTGCCTGAGACTCAGAAAGGATGACTGCCCTTGAAAACTTATAGTGAATAGCTGATAGTTGCTTTAAAGCTATGCATATTGCTATTATTTCACTGTCGAAGGAGGTACCAACATAACCTGCCAGTGCATAAAAGGAAAAAAGATCAGATAAAACACCAGCCCAAACATTAAAATGGCAGTCAAACTGGGACCCGTCGGTAAAAATGTACAGCCATTGGGAAGGTGGATATCTGGTTGCAATGGTCTCTATGGCAAGGCTTTTTAAAACACTTGGTGCAATATCTCTCTTTCTGTGCATAGTTTCCACCAAATCAAGCCTTATATTAACAGTAGTTATTTCCAAGGAATTTCTGCATGTCATAAGGGGAAATTTGTAACCTGGAATTTCAAGATCATTCTTCTTGTCCAGGATTTTTTGAAAAAAACCATGTTGGGTTTTTAGTTTTCTTGGTTTGGATACATGATCCCTCCAGTAAGGATCCTCCACTGGCAGTAGCTTTACATAGAGAACCAAGGCCTTCATTTCCATAGTGACCTGGAAGGGCACATTTCCTGTTAGTAATAGCATTGCGTCAATAGGTATGGATTTTACAGCTCTGATGATCAAACGCAATACCTGGTTTTCCAATACAGTTTTTTTTTTACAAAGTTTTTTTAAGTACCACTTGCGGGGCCATGATTAGAGCTTCACAACTTTAAAATTACAATATACTTTTAATGATTGAAGCATCCAGTAGTATATTTCTTATTATATAGATTTTTTCTTATACATATTTATTGATAAAAAGTACTCAATAAAAGCATTTAATTAACAGTGATATCCCGAGAAATTTTGTCAATAAGGCAGTATTATGAAGCTGCAAGGTGTAATCCAATCGGATTAAAGCATTCAAACTGATATTCTGATTTTCCTGCTTGGCGGCCAGTAAAACTTCTTGGGCAATGCACCCAGGGAGAAAGGCCTGGGAGAGATGCCTTTGATGTGCAATATCTTTTATTTTACATTATTTTTTAAAATTACATTGCAAAACAAAAATTTTATTACAACACATCAGTATATTCCTAAATACTACATACATATATAGATGGATAGATATAGATATATTTCTCTAATACATGTTTTACATGAAATTACTCAGTTTTTCAAGGATTTCATAGAATACTTTTTTTAAAATTTTAATAACTGCAACCAACAACAAATAAATGTGTATACTATGTAATTCTGATTAAAAATATTTATGATTAAATCAATTGCATTGTAATTGTGTAAATAATTACAATATAAAACATTTAAAATTAATATGTGACTTTTATCTATTTTTGACAATTTTATTTACGAAACTTATCTATTTCAGGTATTTGACAGAGAAGGCGACGACGGTCGCTTTGTCAGTGTGACAGTTAAAGCAACAGATCGTGGTAACCCCCCACTTGAAGGAGTTTGCTCATTCAAAGTAGAAATCACAGATATAAATGACAATCCTCCACTGTTTGATCGACAAGAATATAGAGAAAATGTAAAGCAAGACACCCCAAAAGGAACAAACATTCTAAGAGTGTCAGCATCAGACGAAGATGCGGATAACAATGGTGCTATAGTTTACAATCTCACTGCTCCATATGATCCAACAGATCTGGATTATTTTGAAATCAACCCAGATTCTGGCTGGATCAGCTTAAAGAAAGCATTAGATGTAAGTAAATTAGTTATATACAAGGGTGTCAATAATGGTCCATAAAATTCTAACAAGCTATGCCTTACAGAAGAGCAGCTTAATTCTGAAAGTTATTCGTGCTTTAAACAAATATTTGCAAATGCTCCTTAGGCAGACAGTTTAGCATTAAAATAGATCTGTGTAAAACACTTTGCACAGTAATTATAAAACAGAAAAGAACAAAATATTTTGCTTTTAAGCTTATTTTTCAGATTGCTTCAAATGATTTGATTAATTTCAAATTGAAATAAATAAATTTGCTGTTTTATGATTTATTTACAATAAAGTTATTGACAATTAGCATGGTAGTTATGCTTCATCAAGATAAAAATGTCACGCTGCTTTTTAAAGGAATGCATAAAATCTGATGAATTGATTTATTATATGGAAAAACATTTTTATAATCCTGAATTTTCAGTTTTGAATAAAATTCTAATTTTACACAGATATATACTTATTTTATGATAAGATTATTAATAACTTATAAAATGGCAAATTCAGTTTAAAAAAAAAAAACTGATTTAACTGAAATTTACTCTCTCTCTCTCTCTCTTGTTAAATTCTATATATGTGCATACACATGTATAAAAGTTTCTTTATGAAAATGTTATATAAAATTTTATTTTGTAAAGACAACTTAGAAACTCTGTTTGTAGAGTTTTGTCTAACATATGTTAGCATCTATAATATATAACATATGTTAGAATCTATAATATATTATATATATCAAGATTGTTACATGTAAACATATGAACAATCTTGAAGCATTTTTAGAGTACATTAAAACACATTTCATATGCATACAATAAGCTTTTGCTCCTTATCAACCAAAAGTAGTAAGCACAAAACTCCTAAATGCAAAAATTATAATATATTGGTGATAATTAGAAAGTTATAATTTCACTTCTACAGAAATATTGTACCCAGGAATAATATATTTAAATAGTACAAGCAAATCAAAAGTTTCAGCCAGTTGTATAGATTATGTTTTTACCAGTAAAAAGCTTTACATGCAACACTTGAATCAGCTAATTAAATTTATTAGACTGGTAAACTAATTAAATTTATTAAACTGGCAAGTTTTAAAAGCAGTCAAAAATAAAGCTTGAAGATATGTCCCAGTATGTTTGTGATAGGCATTGATAACTATATTCTGTCTAATTTATGCCAGCAAAATAAGAAAGTGATTACAAAATATTTGACACATCTGCTACTCATTGTGCTACTGCTTATAATACAGATGTCAACAAAATATTTTGCATTAAGAAGAGACTGCCAAAAACTTCATTCAGGTTTAAAAATCTGAATTGTCCCACTTTTTACCTACATGATTTAATCAATATATATAAAGATGCTTCTCTGAACATCTCAACATATTAAGGTTCAGTTTTCCAATGTGTCACGTGAAGCACATCAAACATTGGTAACTTTAATTAAGCTTTCAATGATATTAGTTTGATGAAAGCCCTGTTATTTTCATCATCTACATTTGGTCACCCTATGTGTATTAAGATGTATACATGGTCGCCGGCAGTATAGAGCAAGGGGGGCGATGCTCTCCCCTTGGATTTTTGTATGCAGTGTTTTCCCTTGCTTTTTTGCTCTTTTCAACATGGTAACCATATGTCAAAGTAGTCTTTCCCCCCCCCCCCCCCCTGGGAAATATTCTGCCAGCGCCCATGGATGTACATAACATCCAGACATATCAAATATCTTCCTCTAATCTTATGTAGAGATTTTAAATGATATATTCCTTACAAGTAAAATGCAAGGCAGATTTTTATGCACTTGTAAATTATTGGTCTTTATAATATCATTATTATCTTATTATTATATGTACATCAGAACTGATATAATTTTTGACTTTTAAATATTTTAACAACAAAAATAATGAATTAACTTTATAAAAATGTGTAATTGATTTGAAATTTTAATTGGATTTAAACAGTTTGCATAGTGTATGAGTACGATGGTTGAAAAATTTTCTATTATTTCATTATTCACATGATTTTAAACATTAAATTAATGAAAAATATAAAAAAAAAAAAAAAAAAAAAAAGAGGATAATTGGTAACTGCAATAAAAAGTGAATTAATTTTAAAATGTTATTACAGAAATTCTTGTGTAACTAGATAAAAGTTGTATTTGGATTATTTTTCTCTTTTATCAGAAGCTAAATAACAGCCAATAACTATTTGAAATAGCCATACAATTTTTCAAAGCAGTCCTTGTATTAAGATGTACATAAGATCCAGACATACCACTATCTTCCTCTAATGTTATGTTGAGATTTTAAATGAAAAATTTCTTAAAAGTAAAATACAAGGCAGATTTTTATGCACTTGTAAATTATTCGTCTTTATATGTCATCATTATCTTATAATTATAGTACATCTGAACTGATATAATTATCAACTTTTAAATACTATAACAACAAAAATAATGAATTAACTTTGCTAAATGTACTAATTATTAAATCTTATAATTGATTAGTTGAGATTTTAATTGGATTTAAACTGCACAGTGTATGAGTAAAGAAAAACAAAAGATATTTTAAAAGATTCCAGCAATTTGATTATTTACATGGTTTTCAACATGGTCAACTAATTAATTTTATGAAAAATATTACAAAAAAAAATTACATTAAAAAGTGAATTAATTTAAATATATTGTTACAGAAATTCTTGTGTAACTAGATATAAGTTGCATTTAGATTATTTTCCTCTTTATCTAAAGCTAAATAACAGCTGATAACTATTAAAAAATGCTACACAATTTTTCAAAGCAGCCCCCCCCCAGTGTTTAGCCCTTTATACACAGTACTGCATAGTTCTGTACATCATAAACTCTTCTATTTAAAATACCAAGGTTTATTATCTAATTGTACTATAAAACAAAGAGCAATCTTTTGATAATCTGATTTTAGACATTGCTAATTCTTATTGTGATTTGTTTTTACGGCCTTGTAGCACTGATTACTTTTGCACTCTACACAATCAATTAATTGAGAGTATATAAAAGCTAAATCATTAAAAATATAATATATATAATGGTTTAAAGTTAAGAACTATAAAAAATTATCTCTCGTCTTTTAAAATTACTTTGAAACAATTTTAATTGCTTCACCGTTAGTGATTCAGTCACATTAGAATCTAAATTATATGATAAAATTGACATTACTGTTATTTTGCAACAAATAAACCAGCTTTATTAAGCTACAGTAAATATATTTCTGCTTAAAAATTTTAGTAAAGTATTAAATATTTCAATGCTTGCCTTAGCCTTATGATAGACAAATCTATAAAAGAGAGATTTTTTAAATCAATTTTTCTTTTTCAAAATCTCATTAAAAAGTTCACCAAAGTATTAAATATTTCAATGTTTAAGGGCTTTATGATACAAAAATCTTCCAAAATGCTTACAAAATTTATCTTTTTCAGAGAGATCAATATCATCTTCGTGCCATAGCTTTAGATAAAGGCATGCCTCAACACAGAGCAACTGTAGAAGTTATAATTGATGTTGTTGATCGTGCCAACAATCCACCCATTTGGGATCAGCCAGTTTATGGCCCTATTTTTATAAAAGAGAATTACATGGTAGGCCAGGTTGTAGCTTCAATAAAAGCACGGTAGGTATAGAGTATTTCTTTAACAGGCAACCTTCTTTTTGCATAGTTAAATTTCTGGAATACATCAGCATTTACAATTTTTGTCTATGAATGCTTTTTTTCTAATGAGTTGAAGAATGGAAATCAATTAATATAATAGCCTTTTGTATTTTTCTTCATAGAGAATATTTTAAAGCTATTGGTAGAATTTTTAATGCATAAATTATATAAATCTACTACATCCAGTCGAAGGCAGACTAAAGAAAATATATGGTTGTCACCTAATGCTTAAAATGAACTTGCTAGCAGTAGATGGAGATATTCTGTAATCACGTTCCTACAAAATCAAAACTTGCAGGCAACAAAAATACTTACTTTTTTTGTTTTGGAAAATCCTCTGCTTTTACAGTGAAATAAAATTTAAATGCTATATTAGTGAAATGTCACATCAACTTATTAGAAATAATGCAACAGACAAAACTAAACTTAAATATTTAAATACAAAGTGGTTTCTTTAGAACATCAATAAGCAAAAACTACTGTTTTGATTTAACCACTTTTATTTTTAATGAAATACCTTCACAAGAAAAATTTTGCTTTTGTAGCAATATAATCATAACTCATAAATATGATTTTTCATTAGTTTCTTTTTAATAATAACACATAATTTATAAAAAAAATATCTGGCCTTTAAAACTTAATTTTACATATTATTTCTTCAGAAATTTTTATTAAACCAAGTATTCACATAGAACTACACTTTTTATACACGAGTAAATGTCTTGTTTTAAAAAAAGTTAATTGGCATTGCACAAAAATTTATCATAAATATATTTGTAAAATTTGTATGCTTTGTTTCATAAATATGAAAAAAAAGGTCCTTCACAACAAACATCTAAAATAATATGATGAAAAATTTTGCATTAAACACACAAAAAAAGTCACACCTTTTAATTACAAAATTACATTTAGGAAATTAAAAAATGATTATTATACTGGTTGTGCATAGGAAATGAATGAACTAAATTTGGTTTACACTATTTTTATCTCACAACCCCGGAATTTCAAAATGGATTCCAAAAAATGTATATATAAAAGGAAAAAAACAAAACAAAACCATTCTTTATATACAGAGAGTAAAAAGGTATTTGAATGTATTTTTTCCTACTTTCTTTTGCAAATAAGATACATATATTTTCCCCTTAAAAACACAAATGCTGGTAGAAATTTTGGGCTAAATTTTTGATTGAATGATATAGTTTTTTAAAGAAGAAACTATCATTTTGATTTTAAATAAAATATATAGTTAAATACTTTTGAAAATCACCTTATGAGACATGTTTCTAGTTTTTTAAGATTATTTTAACCAATGGGATTTGAAAGGTTATACAGTGAAACCTCTCTGAGTAGCCACCCCACCATACCAAAAATGTTTGGACACTCGGAGGGGGTGGCCCCTCTGAAGGATTTTATTTACTATTATAAGATAATATAGATTGTCTTATTATATTATATGTCTGATTATATTATCTTATCAATCTTATTTACTATTATAAGATTGATAAGATAATATAATGCTTAATATAAACAAGTCTGACACATATTCCTTATTTAAAATGAAATTTAAAACTTATCTAAACAGAATGTATGTGTGCCGACCGGATTGTATGTTTAGTAAAGCACCGTACTACGGTTTCGGGTTCAACTCCCGGCAGTCGGGGTTCGATCCCTGACTGGGTGTGGTTGTCATTGTCTGTCCCTTCATAGTGGGCGACGTTAGTCCACCTACTAAGTGCCCCCATAGTAAAGAGGCCAACAATTTTGGCCTGTTGTGGCCAAAGCCTTCAAGGCAGCGGCTGGCCATTGGAGAAAAAAAAAGAATGTATGCGTTTTGGTCACGTGTGGTGCGAGTGCTTATGACGCATTTGACCTTATGTGTGATACAGTACAGAGGAATCCATTTCATCCTCACTCTGTTGCATTATGAAAAGATAGGCTGCTCTCTCCAGTTGTCTCCATGGGCATGAATGACATTTTCGCTCCAAAATTATCAGAATCCGCCTACAGTCAATAGTAAGCAAGAGGTGCAATCCTCCCTTAACTTTACCGATTGGAATCCCGAACAAAGGCCCTAAGGCACCTTCAACGCCTCATTGTCCAGTTCCTTCCTCAGTTTCCATCGTAGAACTTATGCATGGTTATGAGTTCTATGGTTTCCGCAGGGCTGCAATAGGGATTACCCATTTTAAGGGTGTGGGGAAAATACAAAAGAGATAACAGATTCAATCTTTAACCCTGCCTCTAAGAAAGGTGGGAGAAACCGTGAGAATGGACTTCGCAAGTTAATCCTGGGTCTTATATTCGACCATAAATCTGACCTTGGGTTTTTCCACTCAAAATTAAAGCATGGAGTGAGTAGAATTTCCCGAAAAATGAGATGGGCAATCCCACTCGATGGCCATTTAGAGGGGATCGTGTGACTACTGATAGAGGTTATTTTAACATTAGGTCTATGAGCTGAAAAATCCGTGCCATGAAAAATTGGCAGTTTAGAGGGGTGGCCGCTCGGAGAGGTTTCACTGTAATTTGTATTCAAAAAATGGCATTTATTCTAATGCACAAAACTGTCTTGCAAAATTAGTTTAATTGAGTTATAAAAGAGAGGCAAATTAAGAATTTTTAAATTTCACATTTTAAAATGCAATGTTTACAAAAATATTGTATAGCGAATTTTATTAACAATATTTACATAAATTCTATTTAAATATAACTATAATCCTTCAAATAGAACAAATGAATGACACCTAGAATTGAACTACACTACGAAAATCTTTCATGTGAATTTGGTACATAAATACAAATAAGCTAATTGTATCAGGAATTTGAAAACTTAAACCAAAAGTTGACTTTTACAAGCTGAAAATTTCATAAAAGGCACAAGTTTTTTGGCTATTTATTACAGTGTGTAGTGTAGCTTATGAAGAATCATCCTGAATATATTTGAGTTTTTAATATAATTAATTTTAATTTTTGTATCATGACACAAAATTTATTTTTTTGAACATTCCTAAGCTGTCTAAGCACCATAAGATACTGTAAATTTATACCACACATGAAATTTTCAAAAATAATTCTCAAATAAAGAATATTTTGCTATGGATCACATTTCAGAATATTTTGCAATGCTATTCTATGAATAATTTTTTAAGAAAGTTTCATACCTCACATAAATTTATCATTTATTACAGTGTATAGTAAAGGAGTTTGAGGAAAAAACATTTTGAAATTTCTCTCAAGTCCCTGATGCAATTAGTGAAGTTTTAATTTGTAAAATAAATTTAAAACTTTGTAAGATAAAACATATAAAAAAAAATACTTAGCAAGAAAATCATTTTGGTAGGTACAAAAGAATCATCCTTTTCTTTACTTGCAAGAAAGTTAGTTCCACCTTCTAAGTATGTGGAAAGGTTAGAACTGAAAAGTAAACAACTGAAGAACAGTGGACTTTTTGTACTACACTTAACAATATCAATGAGGATTTTTTGGGGGAATGTGTTATTTTATGTTTTTAATTAATTTGATCATTTAACAGTAGTATTTTGTTGAGGGTTCTTGTTACTTTTTAAAGGTACTTAAGAAATCTGAAGCAGGTTTTCTTTTTCAAACAGCCAAACATTAAATTAAACTGAAATCTTAAATTTGTCATATTTTTTAAGAAAAAAAAAATGTTCTCTGGTGTTTTGTTCAAAAATGAACTTATAAAACTGATAACCAAGAGGAAAACCAAATAACTTTTTAATCTCTGAAATTAGTCTGTCACAAAAATTTCAAATTTAATCAAACTCATTTAATCCATTTCACTTAATTATTATACTTTAGTATGTGTAAGTAAAATAATGTGAAAAGTGCTTTTCGCATTAAATGAACAACTAAATTTAATTAAGATACTTAGTCTTAATTTTCTTATAGCATTGTCTTTTGACTTATTTTTATAGCACAAATTTATCATTGTATTTAAATTTGTTTTAGATATATTTATCATTACAGATATTTTAAACATGAAATCTGTTTAAAACTTCCGACTGATGTGCAATATATCTTGATTTGATGACAAAATTATTTTCTGCATATTTGAAAGAGTTTGTATTTTAACTATATGAAACATTCCGCTTACACAGTTTTAGAGTTTGTTACTTTACATTGTCTTTTCATTTATTCATGTATTGTAAATTTAGGGTGATTTTTTGTTTGTCTTGGATATATTTATCATTACAGTTATTTCAAATATGAAATTTGTTCAAAATTCCCTATTGGCCAGCAATATATTAATTTAATACCAAAAGTCTTTTCGGCGTCTTTGAATGAGATTTGATTTTAACTATCTAAATATGCAATTAGATTATATAACATTTGCAATGTGCCATTATAATTTACTTCTTTATATTTAACAAGAACTAGAAATTTTAGATATGACACAAATATATATGAAAACACATAATGAATTGTTATTTAGATTTGATACAAGCCACCTTACAGTGATTCCATTGGCAGTTCACTGAAGACCTACCTAAAAATATCTATCATACCATTTATAAAGTACTTTATCTAAGGTGTAACAATGAAAATTAGTAGATACTTGGAGGGAAAAAAAGAAAAGATAAAGAAAACAGACAAGCCAATAAAAATTGCTTTTCACATAAGTGTATAAATAATAGAAATTTTTTCAATTTAAACAAATAATCATAAATTAAAATAGTGGCATTCATGATATCTAGTTCAAATTCTTTAATAAAGTTTTAAAGAAAATGTATTTATGTAATTACACTGCTAGTTTATTAGAATTTTAAAAATGTAATAAGATAAAAATTTATTGCATATAAATCATACTTACTTGGAAAATTTAATAAATAAATAAATAAATAGTTAAATAACTAGAAAATGTACTTGGCAAGAGTGTACCAAAATTAAGTTATAATACACTCTTTTAAGCTTTATGATGAAGAATTTGATTATTATGTATGTCTCATAAAGCATTGATTTATGAAAAACTGGAAAATATTTAAGTATTCATTTTAATTTTCTTTCTTCGTTTTTTTTTTCACGCCCCTACACATTTATCGAATACATCTATATACTTGTTGAATTTCTTTTATATTGAACATCAAAAAGGATTTTCAAACAAATTTCATATTTAAAATAACTATAATGATCAATATATCAAAACAAATTTTACTGTTAAACAAACAATCATGAATAAAAATCACAGCTTGATGGCATACATATTAATTCATGATATATAGTTCAAACTCTTTTATAAAATTTTGAAGAAACTGTACCAGAGTTGTGACTCAGTCTGTGGAAAAAAATTAGCTGACTTTTCAAAGCTTCTAGACTGTTGATGATTTGTTATGACATTGTTAGTGACAATCAAATGAACACATATGCAGACCTTACTAGACATCAGAGATCTGACTTACTACACATCAATTTAAGATCAACTGATACTAAATAACTAGTCAAAGCTGTGATCCAGATTTTTCAAATTAGACAAATTCATAAAAATAAAATAATAAAATCACAGAAATAAACAGAAAAACATTTGCTTAATTAAATCAATGAAATCATAGATAGCAGATCCTTTTACATTCAGTCAATGTAATGCAAATCCATATCCTTCTTAAATCAAAGAATTAGTGTCATGATTTCTTAGCTTAGCATTCAAACTTTGAGATGCATTTAAAATTCGAAAAATTTATAAAAATAAATTGAAATAAGAATTTGTGTACTTAATAAGTTCATAAGCGATTTAAGTAAAGAAATACTTAAAGGAAAATGCCCATAAAGCAAAAGGATGCAAAAAGATTGAACTTGTGTTGGCAAATATGAAACACAGAGTTTGACCATGATTCTCTGAGTCATCTACGTACACGTCTACGGCAGACATAATCTACGCACTGTTATTATTATTTTAATTACTAAAATGTGGAATTCTGAGGAAAATTCTCACCCTTAAAATGCTGAGTTCTGATAATTTTTCAGGTCAAATTAGAGGATTTTCCAAGTTTTGGGCCCAAAGTTTGCAATTCTCCCTGACATTTTTTTACCAAAATAAAATTTCTTGACTTTTCCAGGTTGTACCGGCTCTTCCTGACTGGTGGCAACCCTGTGTACTTATGCAATTACACTGTCAACTTTTATTAGCATTTTAAAAATGTAATCAAATAAAAATTTATTGCGTATTATAAATCTTATTTACTTGGAAAATTAGAAAAAAAAGTTTTTTTAAATAAGTAGAAAATGTACTTGATAAAAGCTAACCAAAACTGATTCAGTTATAATACATAATTTTAAGCTTTGCAATGAAGAATTTGCTTATTATGTATACCCCATAAAGCACTGATTTATGAAAAACTTGAAAAATTGGGAAATGTTTGTGTATCATTTTAATTATTTTTTAGGCATATTTATGGAACACGTCTATTTCAATGTTGAATTTCTTGCAGGTCTGGAATACCAGATAATCCAACAGTTTTTTATACACTGATGAAAGGTAGCACAGAACAAACAAACAAAAAAGACACATTTTATTTGGATCAGAGAAATCTGAATGGAGACACATGGGCTGACATCCAAGTCAACTACCCTCTTGACTATGAAAGAATTCAACAATATAACTTGACTGTCAGAGTAGAGGTGAGATTATTTTTTAATTATATTACCTTATTGTAAGCTTTACTGATACTTGCTCTGTCTTTGGGGTTGCAGCATAAGTTCAGGACACTAAAGTTTTGCAGGTTTTCAAAAGGAATGCTACATAACAATCAAATAACAAATCTAAAATTATAAAAGTCAATTAAAAATCATGAAATGAAAGAATTAAATAGGGCAAGGAAAATCTTGGTATATATAATTAACTGTGTTTAGGAGAAGCCCAATTTGCTGAAAAATTAATAACTTTTTAGATATTTAAGAAATTTAAAAATTCAGCTTTGTCACTCAAACAATGTTTGTGCAGGACCCAAAAGAGTTCAGTAGACTGCTATGTAGCAATCGAACAAATCTAAAATTACAAAATTAACTTTATGAAGAAAACATGTAGAAAAGGCTTGAACTTTTAAAAAATAATATTTTATTTTTAAGCAACATATATGAATTCTGAAATACAAAATGCTATACCCATTTAAAAAAATACTTTAAGATGCTGACATTAATTTTACCATTAGTGCCTGGTGTAAAGGAAATTTAACAAAAACCCTTTTTAAAGAAACTTATTTAGATTTTGTAAAGTCTTGACAAAATACTGCTAAATAAATAATATATAACGGAAGTAATAGCTTATTAGCAGTAATAAAAGGTAATTATTAATAATTACCAAATAAAATTATAAAAGTAATACATTTGTAAGATTTTATCTTATTTACAGCTTATTATTTCTTAATTGTATACAGTAAAAGTAATACATTTTGATACATATTTTAATAGAGCATTCAGATTTTAAATGTGTTTACGAAATTCCTGCTCTTCCAATTTAATTTGACAACCACAGTAACTAATCGTGATACTTGGAGTCTAAGAATGGTAAATATTTTACAAAACAAATTTCAAATTCTAAAGCAATAAAATTGCATTTAGATTTCATTCTCTCCCTTTAAAAACCACTTTTATTACAACATTTATAAACTGGCTTCATTGTTAAAAAGTGTATTGGATTATTTTATAATAAAAGTATTTTTAAATTCAAGCTCTTTCACAACCTGTTTAGAAGCTAAATATGTATTGATGATAGTAAAAGTGATAAACTGATTAAAAATAAGCAAACATTAATAATACCACACTATTTGAAAAATCGTATTAAGGATACATTTAATAGCATTTACTAATATATTATTGATAATTATTGGTGAATTTAATAAAAAGATATTTTATGGTAGTTTAACTTTGGCCAATTGATCATTGTTAAATAGAAAGAAAGATTTACATACTAGTAGCCTGAAAGCAATCTTGGAGTGTACAATCTGTAAAAGCATCTACAGGGAGCATATGAAAGTCTTACTCTCTACTTAAAAATAACTATAACTAATGCCATAAACTTGATATCTATTAGGGAATGCAATCCCAATCCCACGGGAACGGGATCCTGCACAAATATTTGAGGGACTAGTCCCACGGGATTGAAACTGAAAAATAAATTATTTTTATTACGATTTCACGCTTCTTTCCTGTTCATCAACTGCCCAAAATCTTTTGCATTTGCATAAGATGAACAATAAAAACCCCAGTGATCATGGGCACTCATACCTATTGACAAGTAGGGGCCATAGTCCCTCCCCCATCTCTCCCAAATTGTTATGTGATTTATATATATATATATATATACACATACTGGTATAATGCAGACGTGCTTTAGTACTAAATATTGTATCTTTCTCTGACAGGATCCTAGACTTGTCCCCTCTCCCCCCATAAACAACCATATAGCCGCCTATGCTAGTGATATCTTTAAAAGGTGAACTTCAGTTAACCACTAAAAAATGTATGGCTCCTTCAGGGTTTTATACAAGAAAAAATTCTTTTGTTAAGTGCTTTTGTATTCTCTACCAAAATTAGATGAGGACTAGGAAGACAAGTGCCTCTTTACATTGTCGTTTTTACATTCTTCTTTTTTAGCAACTAAGAAATACAGTACATATTATTATGAATATCATGACTATAATTTTCATATTTATGTAAAGTATTGTATTAATTATGAAATAAGATAAAACATTATTAAAGTTAAACTTGATACTGCTTACAATCTTTTTCCCACTTTTCTCTATCGAAATCAATTTTTAGTTGAGTGAAATATCAATCCCGCAGGATCAACAAATCTCAATCCCGCAATATGAAAAACAGTGCGGAATTGCATTCCCTAATATTTAGCCAGGTATGAAGTAAAATTTGAAGCTGGCAGCAAAAAGTATTCAACTCATGGGAAAATAAATTTTCACAATAATAATGCAGCTTTTTTGTTTTTGTTTTATAAAAAAATTTCATTAATAATGCAACAAGAAGAACAAAAAATATGCTTCACTTTTTTCGTGAGCATTCTGCAAGTTCATATAAAATCTTAAGATACATCTGAGATAGAAAGAAACACTCAAGTAATAGTTTTGGAAAATCAAAGCAAAAGTTGCTATGAGAATTGTTGATCATCGAGGCTAATCTCATGGTATTTCCCTTATTTCGAGTCCTGGTATCTAGTTATAATAAAATGGTTATTACTAGCATGAAACCAGTTATAGTGTGATACAGAACAATAAGTGTAATCTTATAAACAACAGGTGATTTGGTTATAAGTCAGTTACTGAGCTGTAGAGCATCCCTAATAAAGTAGTACAAAAAGACACCTTTGCCCAAAATAATACTGAAAATAAAGTATGTTAAATATATGGTTGTTTGATCACTATCTTGAAATCTTGTGATAATGAGGGAAGATCATCTTTTCAACCAAAACTTGCCTCTGGTCTTTAATGCAAAACACAGAAAATAAAGGTTTCTACAGATATCTTGCATTTTGAGGAATAAGAGTGATTGAAATTATAAAGAAAATATTTAGTAATTTTAAACACTAAGCATGAATATAAAAATATGTTCATCATAAAATAATGCAATACACTTTTAATAATAAAAAAATGTTTATCAAATGTTTTAATAAAGAAAAGCAAGATCTAAATGCAAAATGATAACTCTACAATTTGAAATTTATTTTATAAAATCTGAATGCCTACATATTTTAATATAGGGATTCGGAATAAACTGCAGCATGATGAATAGAAAACTATATCTTGGCAGCTAAAGAGGGTTAGAATATTAAAGCCTGTTACATAATTATAAGATGATAAGAAATTTTGCTTCTTGGATGATTATTATATTTTTCTAGTATTTTCAGTACTATTCCATATTACAACATAATGTTAAAAAACAAATTTAGCAGCTAATGTTGAACAGATCTATTTAGGAAACCATGTGAATGCCAAGACAGCTTACATGCATAAATTATTGCATGTTTAGGATAATATAGTAAGAGAAAAGGATAACAAAAAGTCACCACAAACCTATGTTGTAAAATTGTAAGACCACAAGAAGACAAATGAAATTCTGCCAAATTCAGTGATTTGTTGCAACACCAATTTTTTGAAAAAAAAAAAAAAACTAACATACATAGTTTGGAATAAATTATTTTTTTAAAACAAGTTTAAGAATATTTTTCCATTTCTCCATAAAGATGATACCAATTCAAAGTCAATAATATTATCCCATGCCTTATATTAGGTCTGAGAAAGAAAATTTCTATGGTATTTAGTTCAGCACTAAAGATTATATAACTCCAACATTGTGTTTTTTGAAACACCCTACACTTGATTTAGATGCATGACAAAAACAGTATTTACTTAGAACTTTGATTAGGACTTTCTAAGAGTTGGGCAGACTTTTGTATATATAAACATAATATTAACAAAAGGTTTTTTTTTTTTTTTTCTTTTCATGTGAGAATGGGCTACATAATATGCAGGACGTAAAATAAATTAAAAGTTTTGCATAATAACACAAATAAAATGGTGGTACTTATTAACTAATTACTATAGAAATATTGTTATCATTCAACGTGTTTATTAATTTTACATTCTAATGCCAATTTTTGTTAATGTTCTTAGTATTCAAGAATAACTAACATGTTTCTACAGGGGAAAAAAAAAAAAAAAACTTAATTGTTTTCTAAACAAAATTGACTTCTTAAAAGTATGCCTATGTCTTTGTAACACATTTGTATAAGTCTTTTGTCATCATCAACTCTTTATTGATTGTCTGTTACTGCATGTGGAAAAGGATCCCACTCATAGCAAAATTATCACCAAAACGTAAACTAAAGAACTTGTGAGATTCTAGCCATCTCAGTAGACTATTTAAGTTAAAATTTTTATTTCCAGTTATCTGGCAGCTTTTATGTCTATTATATGCTGTTGAGTTAATATTTTTTAAAGTCCACTTCAAACATGTGCCTTAATGATGTTTAACTATTTGTGAATTCTTCTAAGTTTCCAAAGATCTACTACAAACTTCATCCCACAATTACATGAGCCATATGGTTTTTTGAAACAAGCTTAAAAATTTGTCTTTTTATAATTATTTCATAGCTGTTTTCTGAAGCTAGATTTTTTTTTTTTACATAAAATGTTTTCTAACTAAAAAAAAAAAATTGTGAATCCATCGGTATTAGAACAACTTAATTTCTTTCTTTCTATTCATACTTTATTTACCATTGTAGAAACAAGCTTTTTGCTCTTCTATTTTTACATTGTACAAAGAAGCTTTTTGCTCTTCTACTTTTGACATTTCACTTCCACTAGGCATTTTAATAATCCAAAATTAAAACAGACTCAGTTCTAAATTTCTACATTTTCTCCTTACTGTAACCTTTCCAGATGGTTTAGGTTACCATTAGATTTCAATGTTACACAAAAATAATTTGTTTTACTAGAAAACGAAAAGTGTTTATATATGTATATATGAAACAATATAATTTCAAAAGTGTAAGACATGGAAAAGATATTTTATTTGTTCTTATTTATAACTATGTATGCTGCAATAGAGATCATAACAACTATCTTTCGTAAGCTCTTATCTTTCAAAAATAAATCAGCAATACAAAATAGTTTGATTTCATTAACTACCTACTTTGAAATAAAGATTAAATATATGGTTGAGAAAACACAAAATTGTTGCTGGTTTTACAATTTTTCAAAGGGCTGTAGCATCACAGTCTATTTCACTGGCATTGAAAGCTTTTGATAGAGCTGATCTACTTCAGACATCGAGATGACATCATGCCAACCTAAAATATGTTCACATGAGGTGAAATGTAGTATCTGAAATTATAAATATTTAAAAATGTATATGTTTGTATTTTTAAACAAAGTTTAAAAATCAGTATTTAAAAAAAAAAAATGTTAATGATGGTTCAATTGAGTTATTTACAATTGAGTGAAACAAACGTGAAATACCTCTTATTTAGAGCAAATTTATTTGATAGTGTTTTTAAAAGTAATTTATTCAAATGAGCAACACATAAATTGATCTAAAATTATTTTCTTTAAAAAACATTTGAATATTAGTTTTTATCTATATAATAAGCAAAGTTCAAACGTGTAATTCTTCTAGACTAAAAAAGGAGTGTACAGTTTTAAGTGAAGTTTTAGCTAAATTGATCTCTCCTATCCAGAAAAATTTAAAGCTACTGACATCCTAAATCTGACCAATAGAAAGAATGTCAGGGCCCAAAACATTTTTTTTTTTTTTTTTTTTTTTTACATTCACACTTAACTTTCCCCTCACTGCAGAAAGTGATAACACTATTTGGACTATATTCCGTATACGGTGCTTTGTTTACATGTCAATGGTTTGTTTACAAATCATTGGCGAACAATCTGACGCGAGAGTGAGCGATGCACCGCCAACTGCCGGTGGTAGTTGTGACTGGCAACCATAAAGAATACGTGTTTCGTCAGGTTTGGGAATTTGTAATTGTTTGCGTTATTGATGGAAGGGAATGAAATGTGTTATGTTAATATAGGAAAAGAATTTGTGGGTGTTTGTTAGAAATATAGTACATTATAAGCCGGTGGGTGTTGGGGACATTTCTGAGCGGTTATTTACCAAAAAAATAGAGGTAAGTGTTCTTTTTTAACGAATCTTTCGATGTTTAAGGTTTTTAATGTGAATTTTAAATTGATATTTGAAGTGTTTATGTTTTCGTAAGTGCTATTTACGTGCTATTCTAATCATACTGACTTTATAAGAGGTGTACAACTAGGTTGTTTAATCCACCGATGTTTTTTTTGAGTTGAAAACAGGCCAGTGTTTGCCCAGTTTACATTAGCTGTACAACTAGGTTGCTTAGTTCACTGTTGTTGTTTTTTTTTAGTTAAAAACGGTCCACTGGTTGCGTAGTTTACATAGCTGTACAACTAGGTTGCTGAATCCACTGAGGTTTTTTTAGTAAAAAACGGTCCACTGGTTGCATAGTTTACATAGCTGTACAACTAGGTTGCTGAATCCACTGAGGTTTTTTTAAGTAAAAAACGGTCCACTGGTTGCATAGTTTACATAGCTGTACAACTAGGTTGCTGAATCCACTGAGGTTTTTTTAGTTAAAAACGGTCCACTGGTTGCTCATTTTTAGTGGAATATATGTGCAATTTTAATGTGCTGATAGTGGAAAATGGTTGGCGACAGTCGCTGGAGCTTGGCGGCCGCCAAGCTCCAGAGACTGTCGCCATGTTTACATGGGGTGGGCACCGGCTTGTATGATTTTACCCACTATTTTTCTTGAAAACATGTTGGCAGGAAATGAAGTAATTTGAATTTTTGTGCAATGATCACAATTGTATAAATGGTATATATATAAAAGGGATTATTCAAATGTGTGTTTCTTCTTTAGACTAAAAAACTCCTGGCCCAACAAAATAACATTTTTTGAAAAATTGATCCCTTGTTACGAACTACAAGCAAATATAAATTAGTTGTCCTCATCATCTGATGTTACTTTAGAAGCAAAATCATTTGAACTTAAACCTAGAAGACAAAATTTTATTCTTTAGAAATAATGCATTTTGGAAGTAGACAGATTTGTTCACCTTTTATGTTCATTCTTTTTGATCCCAAGTAAGTATCTGAAAGGCAAAGTTTATGTCCATGGATAAAGGATTTTGCATTTTTTGACATGGAATTCATTTCAATCCTATGAGTAAGAAAAATATCTGATTTTTCCAAGTGAAGAATGAATACCTGAGTTGTATAAATATTGAGTTTTACCTAATTATGTTCAGGTTGTTAATAGAAATTTTGCTTGATTGCTTTTTCAGTGATATTTCTAATCATACTGACAAAATCTGATTAGATTTTCAAATTGTTATTTTAGTTAATTTAGTTCAGTTAATCATAATATCTTTTAAATAACATAATTTATAGTTAAGTAATACCAGAAATATTAAATTAATGAGTGTAAAGCAGGCTTCTCAAACTGTGCTCCTCATAAAGGTAACAAGTGCTTTATGAAAAAATGCCTTTTTGCTGCAGCTTCCAATTCACTAGTTCAAATTTAAAACAAGGTGCTTTGCTAGAGAAAAAATTTAAGAAACTCTGGTTTAAAGTATTGATTTGGAAGTTAAAAAATTAATAATTGAGTTTTAAATTATTCAGAAAGAGTGAATTAAATATGACATGCATTAAAAGCCTTTTTAATGTGAGGACTTACACAAAATAAGAGACTGATGAATTCAATATCACACATTAAGATTTATTTAAACACTTTGACAACAAATTATTACAAACATAGCACATATATTTAATGGAAGTAACTAATGATAAAGTAAAATTTTACATTATCAAGCACTGATATGTTCCACCCCAATTCCAAAAAATATAATTTTCAATGTTACAAAAAAGGACAATATCAAATAAACAGCATAAAGTTACATGGACATAACATAAACAAGTGTTTCACATGACAATGAGCTGTATAAAACAGTCAAATTCTAATATTTTGATTTTTTAGTTCAAGAGGTTAAATAGGTTAGTTTAATCTAAATACTACAAGTGGATTCATACAAATTTTAGTAAACTTGAAATGCTGTATTTAAAATTAACATAAAGCTGTTCAAAGCTAAAATATCAAAAGCCTGCATCATAATCCATGCTTCAGTCCTATTTACCTTTCGCTTCCATTAAAAGATGAAAAGCGTATTATAATCCATGAGTATGCCGTATTTGTCTTTCTTGTTTCATAAAACGCTTCTTTGAAATTGAAATCCATAGTAAAATCGCCTACTAAAAAAGTTTTACAATCTTCACCAAGAATATTTCAACTATATTTGACCTTATACTAATACAGACACTTTTACAGATGCTAATGAATATTTCTATAAAATAAGCAGTAGGGTTAAGCAATTTCTCATCAAATATAGAAGATATTGCCAAGTTGAGTTCAGTGTTGGAGACTTTTTTTTAGGGTGGAGTGCATAACTGGGCAAACAATTATTCAAAATGGAAAACCTTGATGACTTTTCACATTTACTAACTCCCAACTTTTTGACAACCCTTGAAAAGTAAAATGTCATTCCTAGTGTAGACAAAAATCTTTGTCTGAAATTAATAGCACAAATGCTAAAAGAACACTACAGTGAACAGAGATAATGTTAATCTCATGGCATAAATGAATCATAATTTTAAAATACTGGCCTGAACAAAACACGAACATAGTTCTAAAAAATAAATAACTAAATTATATTTAATTAATACTCAGAAAAATCTCTTTTCCAAAATCATAAATGTCTCTGAGACTTTATTGCAAACATACCTTATGTCAGAAACAGTTAAAAGTTTTTTGCTGCTCTGGACAAACATACAGAAACATCAGAAATGTACTATTTTGTTCTTCGCTGCCCTTATTTTCTGAAAGATTAAGCAATTCGATGCCTTTCTGCAAGCTGCTGTTCTGGATGGTTGCACATTGGTTGAACTGCCCCTTGACTGGTATTAAAAAAGAATTAAACAGAAAACAGGAAAAAAATTATGACAAAATGTTAAAAACATTATGCTTCCATCATTTGATGGCATAACAATTTAATTAAAAACAGGTTACTAAGATCACTTAAAATAAAACTGCACTAATATAACTGTGGACATACACCAGTGTTCTTCCTAAACCAGGTTTTAAACCTGGCAAATTTTAGTGACTATCCAGCAAAAGAATAAGGATTTCATACATAATGTTTTATGTCAATATAATCTAACACAAATGCTTCATGATGTCACTGGCTGATGCAACTTTCTACAGAAATCACTGTATAGACTCTATAGCAGGGCTCAAAATAAGATTTTGAAGCTGGCAACCAGAGCCGGCCCAAAGGGCATGCAGGGCCCCAGGCGAAGTGCAAGCGCAGGGCCTCTTTTCTATCATGGCTTATGTAAGTTACTACTAGCAGTGCTAGTATATATTAGCTTTATTTCTCTGCTTTTTTTGGGATATATCACAACAATCTACCAAGCTCGGTCTAATGGGATAGCAAAAAAATGGCCCAGGAGCGGGTCCTTAGGCAATTGCCTACATTCGCACCCCCCTTGGGCCGGCTCTGTGGCAACAAAAACTATTCAGTTTGTGGCAGGAACCCAATAATGTTACAACGTATTGTACAACGTATACAATTATGTACAATTCTCCATTACAGTATTGATAACATTGTTTCATTATTTACTTGTTTTAGTTTGCCAGCCAATTTAAGGCCAATTTCTTGCGGTTGAGAGTTTAATATGCAAGTTTTAAATATACTAATTCACTTAGTAGGGACTAAAACAGATATAATTATTTTATACAAATTATGCTAGTTGATAAGCAGGTTCTACTTTAAATAGCTGCTTAAAATTTTTTCTATTATGAACTATTTTACTAATAAAGCAGTACCATTCAAACTAAATTATGTGAAACTGTTGCTCAAAACGTTCATACATCAAAACAACTGTTGCAAACTACCAGATATGTAAATTTTTAGTACTTTTCCGCTATAAACACTACGATTGCTTTCACACTAAGTTGGTGCATTTTTAAAAATTGCCTTAACAAGAGAAAGGTAATGCAATATAATCACACTAATGTTGGTAATGATATGGTCAATTATTTTTGTTGTCATGCAGATAATAATACGTTGTGGAATGCTGTAATTAAATATCATTACTTTAGTTTTTAATAATTTTAGAATCCATAACATATGGTTTGTATGAGAAAATCAGAAAATCAGACTGTATTTTTGGGCAATAGATTTTAAAATATAGAATTTGTTAAAAATGAGCAAGCAGCTTCCTTCTTTCCATATGTGTTATTTTAGATAAATAAATGTTATTTCATTTATCCGATCCTTTACTGAGGCTATATACTTTATTATTTGTTGTCAACATACCTTTTATTACTTGTTGATGCAATCTGTCATATCGGGCAATCAAGGTGTTTCCAACAAATGTTTGCATAACATTCAGAGTTATTTCATTCTCTAATAATATATACTGAGCATGTGCATTACCACGATTAAAAATGCATCAAGTGTAGTGCTTATACCAGAAACGTAACATTTATGTGTATAAACTATAGTAAGTACACTGGCAGCATCATGTAAATGTTCAAGATGAAGGTTTTACGAACTTGCAAAAACGTAACCCAACGCTCATTGTTACACTATTGATATGCAACTGGAAAATATACAACAGCAAATTCACTTCTGCTGCTTCACAATTGCTTCATCCCAAGGACCAAATATATTTTCCTTATATTTCTGGAAATGTACAAATATGGCAGGGAACAAGACGTTGCAGAAGACGCATAGTACAGCAAAGAGAATCGAATATGGTGTAGATATGTAATACAATGCGATCAAAACAGTCATAATATACAGGGACGTAACTAGAAGCATTCCTTTTATATTTTTCTGGAAAGTTTTCCTCATTAAGGGCACTAAAACGAACAGCTTAACGGCCAGAATCATGAGTGTAAACGTATGCAGCACGGTTGGTAATCGAGAAGATAAACAAACGGCTGCGAATAAAGCTGAATTAAGAGACAAACTGCTCGAGACCACCGCAGCATCTGCACCGTAATCCTGAAACAGAACGTGTGTAAGCATCATTAAAGTCACCATAGCGTATATAGTGTCGGTGCTGATCGTCTTCGTCAGATCTTTCAGAATGGGAGAGAATATGTAGCCGAATGCCAGGAAAATCACGCAACTCTTCAGATTATCAAAAATGTTAAAATCTTTCAACATCCATCGATTTTCAGGGGCGCATGTCATTTGGTGGATAGTAAACGATGAAATTATAAGTATATCAACGCTTCCCATGATCGATAGGATTGAATATGCCTCGTTTTCTAGGAAAATAAAAGTCACGACAAAAAGTACGGTACAACTCACTTCGTGAGTCACTGGACTTACTCCCGTGAAAGCTTCCCACCATGTGTACCTATACAGATTCACATTTTTGCGAAGATCGGAAAGAAATGTACTATCAACATAATTATCTGGAACTCCCTGTCGTTCGTACAAAACTTTTCTCCATGTTCCAGCCATAGAAATGTGTTGTGACAACTAAATTGCCGTCAAGGAAGCAGCCATATTAGTTGATGTTTATGTTTTCTAACTCTACTTGTTGCCACAAATCTAAGGAAAAACAATATTATAAAAAATGTACAAGATTTGATACAAATACTTCAAGTTTTCGTCCAATAAGCAATTTTAAAATAAAAAAAATTATGTTACGGTTCAAATTTAAGTAGTTTCAGCTTGAAAAAAGAAAATCGATCGTTATGAATTTATATCTTCGCGTTAAGTATCTTCCTCAATCGATTTTCTTTTGAAACCTTGAACATGGATTTCTGAGTAGTGCTGCCATCTATATTCAGTAAATTTAATACAAAAGTGTTATTACAATAGTAAGAAATTAAGTTTTCGAGAGAAATTAAAAAGACATTTATGATGAAATTCTTGCATATTAGCATTTTTTAGAACAAATAATTTAAAGATCATCATAAAATTTTAAATATTTAATTTTTGGTGCTTAATTTAAAAAGAAGAAAAAATGTGATATCTTAAAGAAATAATTCATTAACTTTTCAACACAATATACAACCCCCCTCCCTTTCCCTCTGTTATACCAATGGCATAAATCGCACATAATATGATGTTAAATAAATTAATTTGCGTGAATTTTAAGTATAAAAATTAAAATATATTATGAGATTAAAAATTGCGTGGGGTATATAGGAAATTAAATGTGAAAGAATAAAAATTAAATATAAAGAATAAAAATTATCGAATCGTTTGAAAGATTGAAAAAAAAAAAAACCGACTAGCATACCTGATTCCTACATTTATGATGCATATAATAACTAATCACCCTGTTATCCCTTTAACGTGCGGTGGCCACGTCGTGAAATCACTTAATTTCTGTACTTTCAATGCTAGTCTATAAAAGTATAAGCATTAGTAAAATTTCCTACCTTAGTTTCAGAAATACCATGTATAGTTTAAACGGAACAACTAAAGGATAACAAAGCTAGGGATAAAACTTTAAATGTTTTATAGTATAGTCTTAGAAAAAGCTGAAAATTATTTATGAAATTTATGTCGGAAATAAACAATTTCTCCTGGCATCTGAAAAAACTGAATAACTGCAGTAAAAGTGCTTGTCGTTCAAAGAGTTAACATGTTCACTCGTGGACTAAAAGTATTAGAATATAAGCCAAATTTCTTCTGTCCATTTCACATATACCCAGACAGCACATAAGCTTAAATCCAGCTTGACATTTCTTTGAATTTGACGTATTAATGCAAGCTTGACAGTTTAATTCATTTTAAGCTTGCAGCAAGCTTGGAGATTACAAAAAAAAAAAAAAAAAAAAAAAAAAAAAATGTGTCAGCAAATATTTTCCCGCCGAATTTAAGTCATTTGAACTGTCAAGCTTGAATACAACTTGATTACTGCTTGATTTGGAAAGCCACATACACATAACAAATAATTTATCATCAGTCAGAAATGTACTTGACCATAGAATTAAAATAAAAAAAAAGATTCTATATTTCCAAATATTGAAATTCTTCAAAATAAAATACAAATATACAACGAAATTGATTTCAAAATCAGTGGTTTGTCTCGATTTTGGCCAAAATTGCCCAACATGAGTGTTGCGATGTGGAAAGTTTTAAAACGTGTGCTGATTTTAAGTTTCATAATAGGGAAATAAGCATAATATAGAGTCTATAAATCACATATAACATTATTTTAATTTTTATTCATCCCATGGAAAAATAAAAGAGGCAGATCGGCATCGGGTAATATTGATCAATCTCGCCGAAAAACGGCGTGACAACCATAACAGTCACTTCAAACTTTAGTCATTTCACCTCGAGTCAGATTGGCAGAATGGTTAGGACCAGTGGTGGACCAGTGGCCAGAGGGGCATGGCCCCACCTGAAATTTCAAAAGTTTTTTAAAATTATAATGCAAAATTTGTATTCTTTTAAAATCAGTTTACTTTAATAAAGGTGTCTGCGTGTATTTTATTCTATTTTGATTTAAGATGATAAAAGGAATATTTAAAGGACACCAGCTTTACACCAGCTTTGTCCCTTAATCCAATTATGTAAAGCGAGCCATCATTCAAATCCTACGGCCGCGCCGCGGCATCTCCAATGTATTCCCCATTGAAGCACATCTCGGGCCGAGAAATGAAGTCCTAATATATTTGCGCCAAGCAGCACAGCAGAGTAGTGTTAGTACCATTGATCATTTCTCAAAAGATGAACATATTTGGCTGGTTATCACGAAAAAGAATGCGAAAACACAGTTAATTTAGCACCAATTTAGGGCCCCTTAGCATTGGCCCGATAGGAGAAATAAAAGTGTTTCCATGTTTCCAGTCCTATTTGGCGAGTTTTGTTCTTTTGGTCGAAAAAAGCTGCTGATTCTGATTTTTGTTCTTACAGCTGATCATCTTTAAGAATTAGGAATTTTTATTTATCTCATTTAGAGCAGACTAAGTTTTACTATTTTTTGTTTCAAATATAGTGAAAGTATCAATTGAGTGAGAAATGGTCGTAGATTAAAATATTTTGTCAAATTATAAATATATTTAACGATGAATTCTGTTGACAGTTTATTACAAGTTCCTTTCAGCAGATTAAAAATAGCAGAAAAGCTTGAAATAAAACGCTTGGGACTCTATCAACCAAAAAATTTTGTCCTTAGACTAAAAGATGGCAAAAGGACACGATCATTTCAACTAGAATGGTACAGTAAAGCACCATGACTTTCAATAAGTGAAGCAAAAAATTCTGTTTTTTTCATTTTTATTGTTTGCTATTTGGATAGCGCGTCCAAATTGGATAGCGCGGTCCCAAGCGTCCAATATGATATGAAACATTATGGACCAATTCCTTTTTCCACATGTACACATGCAATTGTTGAATTTAATATTGTATTCAAGAAAATCATACTTTTTTGATATTGTATTTTTTTTTAATTGATATTGTACCTTTTTGAGAAAGAAAAATGGAGGAAAATGTTTTTTTGGTGCAAAATAAATCTGCTGTCTTTAAATGAAAACTTAAAGAAAAATCAATACGCCTTTCATAACTTGTTATTCGAAAGTTTTTATCTATTCACACTGTTTACAAAAGCGATTCATATGTTTTACCTTTTCGAGCTTTAAAAAAAAAAAAGCCCCCTCTACTGAAATGGGTAACGATCCGCCACAGCTCAATGTATATGTATTTTCCCGATTTGAACTGGCACTATTTTTTTCGGGCCCCACCACTGAAGCAGGTCACGAGCCGCCACTGGTTAGGCCGCTGGCTTCCCACACCTTAAGTCCTGAGATCGATCCCAGTCACGGACTTTATACGGAAACAGATTAAAATAACTTGAGGTTTCAGCGTAGAGGGGGAAAATGCGTGGAAAAATAAAATATATGGGGCGAGTTCGCCGACCGGCGCGCTATGTTTTCAGGAAAAAAATTTTTAGGAAAAATTTTTAAGTTTGATTTAAGCTTGCTATGTCAAGCTTAATGCAAGATGGACAAGTGTAAACTTGAACACTTGATTCAAGCTTGCACGCTTTCAAGCTTGAAATTTTCAAGCTTAATTCAAGTTTATCGACTTGATAAATCAAGCTTACTGCAAGTTTGATGCAAATTTGCTGTGCTGTCTGGGATCTGCTTACGGTGGGGGGGGGCTGCCTTCTTCAGTAGGACTTTTTAAGGGGTTATAACGCCAACTTACTTAAGTTACATCTGGAGAAAACCACCCCAAACTCCAGACCGCTAGAACAACAGCCGTGCGATAGGCCAGATCCCTGGATATTCAGCCACTTAGAATGATCAGGGTTTTATTCATTTGTCCATGGTGGATCCAACAACAATGCTCAGCACGTAACAATGATAGTTAAGAAACATCGAGGCTGAAACAAAGCTACAACAAAGAAATGCTTATATAGAGCGTCAAAGCTACTACCCAGACAGCACAGCAAACTTGCATCAAGCTTGATTTATCAAATCAATAAGCTTGAATTAAGCTTGAAAATTCCAATCGTGTAAGCTTGAATCAAGTGTTCTAGTTTACACTTGCCCAGCTTGCATTAAGCTTGACATTTCAAGCTTAATTTCAACACGGGGCGCCCGCTCGCTAACGCGCCCCACATAATTTATTTTTCCGCGCATTTCCACCCTCTACGCTGAAATTTCAATTTAATTTAATCTGTTTCCATCGAGTGTTCATCGCTGGAATAGAACCCGGGCCCTTTGGTTTCGCAGTCGAGCACGCTATCTATTCCGCCACCGTAGCCTTGTGCAGCTATGACTAAAGTTTGAAGTGACTTACCACGCTGTTTTCTCGCCAAATTGATAAGTGGGCGATGTGTTATTTGTTTCTTTTATTTTTCCATGGGATGCATCAGAATTAAAATAATGCATCAAAATAAATTAAATTAAAATCAAAATTAAAATTAAAAAAAACACGTTTTAAAACTTTCAGTACCGCAGCACTCATGAAGCAATACTGCTGGCCAAAATCGAGACAAACGACTGATTTTGAAATCAATTTCGTAGTATAATTGTATTTTATTTTGAAGAATTTCCATATTTGGAAATATAGAATGGGTTTACTTAACACAAATTTTGTGTTAAGTAATCTGAAATGAAAGAAACAGATAGTTAAACGTTATTTCGAAATGCTATATCACAGTTGCTAACATGTATGGAATACAAACACTTTAGTCATTTTTGTAAATATTTCTTAAAATAACAAATAATTGAAAAATTTTGCTATTTTTTAACGCTAAAAATTCTCTTTACAAATGTGGTTATTTTCCTACATGGTATGCTATATCGATATAGAGCATTTCGAAGAATTAAAAATAAGTTAAAATTAATTTATACAAATGTAAATTTGAATTATTTTCATTGTTCATACTTTATAATTAAAAAAATTATTTAACTTCTGAATTTTTTTTATCCTTTTTAATTTTATTTTAAAATTACAAAAGTGTAAGATGTAAGATTTTTGGACCCTAAAATCTGTAGGCCCTGGGCAGTTGCCCCGTTTGCCCTGCCGGTAATATGGCACTGGTAATATAAAATAAAACACATCTTTTACGAACTTTCAGCAAATATTAGGACGCTAGACAATTAATGTCCATTCTCTTTCACAGATGGCACCATCAACGCTCCTTTAAAAAGGAAAAATCACGCGAGTATCAATTTTCAAGCTTAAATCAAGCTGTATTTAAACTTGACAATTCAACTTGACTCCTGTTAGCTTGCTGCCAGCTTAGAATGAGTTGAACTGTCAAGCTTGCATTAATGCGTCAAATTCAAAGAAATGTCAAACTTGATTTAAGCTTATGTGCTGTCTGGGAAGTGCCGCGGATTGCGGCGGAAGCTGGTGGGGTCGTGGTCGGGTGTCGTGCCTTCGCCCATGACACATTGTCACTGTAAGGGCCCGATTCAAACGAAACGCGATCGGTCGTCTCCAAAACGATCGTTTTCTCTCTGGAAGTTCGATCGCTTTTACAAGCGATCGCAAAAGTGTATTCAAAGTGAAACAAAATAGGCGATCGAACTTACAGGTTTGCTAGATCGAAACTTTATCGCCACAGAGTGAAAACGCAACTTCCGGTAACGTAGAAAGTCGCTGTTAACCAATAAAAAAATCGCATCTTTCTCTGGAAAATTTTTTTAACTTAATGGCGACGACTAACTGTTTATTTATTTATGTTTGAGCTTTTTCCCCAACAGTATTGTAGGTTAATGTTTTAAAATTTTAACTGGTTTAGGTTAATATTTTTTGTATGTTTATAATCATGGAAACGCATTTTTAATTTATGAAGATTTTTTTTATAGAAAATTATTGATAATAGTATTGTTCGTCATAATTATCATGTCGAATTGTTCGAATTATCGAATAATAATTGTTTTCTAGTTTGCCTACTATATTTTATTTTTCTGTAGCAGAGAAGCTGTTTATAATTATAATGGAGGGGTAGAATTACTATATATTTCATGTTCTGATATATAATTAACAATCAAAGACATCCTTAATATAATGATATGAATATTTGTATTTGTTTAGGAGGGTTGCTAGGATGCTTATTTTAGCGAGAAATTATTCGTTAATGTATGTTTTCGTGCTGTTTCAAATATCAAACATTTATCGAGCAATAAACGATTTAAAAAAAGGACTACAGATGGCGCCTGCATCGTAGTGTCTGCTAGAGTAGAACTCAAAGGCCGACAGAAAATAAACCCTACAGATATTCTGTTCTGCGAGAAAATTCATTTTTCCGCAGGACTAAATCTTTTGCAGAATTCCCTGTCTGATAATTCCAACGGATTGCTTCGTAATTTTAAATAACGAGTCTTCATTGTTGTTGTAATCTTCTCATCAACCATCCGCCGATCGATCCGCCATGTTCGAGAAAACGATCGCTTTTGGAAAAACGATAGCAAAACACCAATCGCAGTGTCACGTGATCCAAAAGTGATAGACAGGTTTCACTTGAATAGGAAACATAGGAATCAGTCGAAAATTTCTGCGATCGCAACGGAAAACGATAGAACTCTGTTTCGTTTGAATCCGGCCCTAAAGCACGATGCGAAGGACTAGCTAGCGGCTATCTTGGGGCTCAGGCCTCTCGATACCGGCAGGCGACAAGAGACCCGTTCTGTTAGTATTCCATCGAGCTGCAGGGTGGTGGAACACATATGACCTGATCACGAAGGGATTTTTTTTCCATCTTAAATTATTTCATTAATAAATAATCCTTTTTTTTTTAAACAATGAAGTTTATTCTTGGAGACTCCGTATTTTTATTTTATATTTGCCCATCCCTTAAAACATAGTTTTTTATACTAAATGCTTCATGGTGTAAATAATAAAAATGTTGCATATTTCCAACTGCTAGCTTAAAAAAAAAATAGTTATTGACAAAACTTAAATAAGAAATTCATCTTACAGTCTTGACTATCAAGCGCTGGCGCGTGATCGGTAGTGAGTGTATTAAAGCACGTGAAGATGAGTCTTTTGAAGGACAGGGTGATTAGTTATTATAGTTAGCCAGCTGTACAATCTCTTTCGCTGTAGGAGAACACGGACGATCTTAGTAAACACCCTAATAGCCAGATCTAAGGCTTCATTCTGCCACGTTCGTTTAACCCTTTTTCTAACCGCATTAAGAATTGTCAAGAATATTAGTCAACTGTTTCTTTTCGTTTCTCTTAGTTGGTCAATGAATAATCCCTACTAAATTATGTAGTAAGAAATAAAATTAAGAAAATTAACAAACTCTAGCGATACGTCTGATGATCGTTTCATAATCAAAAATTGAGTTTTTTTCAAAAGAGTATAACACAAAAATTGAGGAAGTGTGAAGTAATGCTTTGATTGACACACTTTTTGGAAATTATCTTTTTTAGAAATCTTTTAATCATAAACGTCTGAAAATTCCATAAAGCTCATATTTTTCTTTTGTCTTTTTTTCTTTTTATTTTTTATTCCTGGCTCGACATGATTAGAACGGGAGCGGAAAGCTGTCCATTACAAACAATTTTACTCTAATAGAACATGCAGGTTTGGCGTAAGATGATTAAATGAAGTATTTGGTATTGAATTTTTGAAGAAATGGTTACAATGAAACAATGAAATTTTTTAGAAAGCAATTTTATTTTTTCTTCTAAGTACCGTCAGTAAATGAAGGGTTAACCCATTCATTGTGCCCAGACATTTTTGCGACTTTCTTTGATTTTTGCTAATACCAGCAAAAATAGATAAATTTCTGACATCAATTTCTTTGACAAGGGATGATTTCTTTTAACCCTCTCGTTGCGTATTTTTTTTTTTTTTTAAATCAAAATAGGTTCAAAAATTGCGTATTTTTTGAAGCTAGCTTTGAAAAGCGCGCGCAAAATGCTACAAAAATATCCTTGTATATTTTGCAGAAATGGGGACAACTATCGCCATCTGTTCGCTCAGATCTAAATAAACAATTAAACATCGCAGAAAGCTGAAATGAAACCATGAACGGAGAAAGAGCGGAGCGGGTTGCAGAGTTAAATAGACGGCAAAAATGCATCCCCGCGGAAATCGCGGGTTGCGCAAATTTTGCTACTTCTACGTTGCCCGTGGAAATCGCAGGATGCGCAGCGACAGGGTTAAAACCATAATGTAAATATTAAAATGTCAACGTCCTACTTGGTCATGTTAAAATATTTTGTGGAGTTGAGGTTGAATAACGATGAATAAAGGCTAGGAAAAAAGCCATAACATTTCCGATTGATAGCGAAAATGCAGTCCCAAAAAAGGGACCTAGGCATAAATGGGTTAAGCGAACGATGGGACATGTGGCATCAAATTGACGTTATTCGCAAGCTGCTAACCTATGTTGGTGTTCTGCAAGATTCGGTGTAGAACTTTAGGGGCAGATTCTCCCTACCGAATGCTTGCATTCTATCAGACGTTTCGAATTACGTCACAAATCCGAGCGTTCGCTTAAACCATAGGTTCCCAACTTTTTTTGAACTGGCGCCCCCTTTTCTAGTGAATATTTCAATACCGCCCTCCTCCCACTCCAGAGAAACAAGAGCGTACATAATACATGGTGAAAACAAGAATTAAATTAAAAAAAAATACTAATAGATAGAATATTGTTGGAATTGAAACGCTACTGAATTTCTTCTTCATTTAAAAAAGAGGAATAAAAGTTTTAGCTTACCTGTTATAAGGACAGGCAGGGGTTTTGATGATACGAAGTAATAGATAATAAACTATTGCTTTCTAAATAAATAAACTGACAGTTTCAGAGAACAATCAAAACGCATACTTAATTATATTAAAAGGTATTTTTATTAAAATTTATTTTTATTAAAATATTATCAGCGTAAGATTTGTCGTTTTTATACTATATTTGGTTAATCTTCCCACTCCCTTCCGTGCCATATCAACGCCCCCTAATTTTCTCTGGGTCTTTTACTGCCCCCCTGAAAGGCTCAAACGCCCACAAGGGGGCGTTATCGCCCACGTTGGGAACCTATGGTAAACGAATGTGGCAGAATAGATCTCTTAAGAACAAATCTTTCACCGTGTCTTTTAATCTTGGCTAAGATGCAGACACTCTAATGATGGTCAATAAACTAGTTTTACTGACCGATTCCAGTTGTTGTTGTTGTTGTTGTTATTGGAACATGTATTCGGATTTGTGTGCTTGTTCACGAGGAACCGCTTATAAATCCACGTCAAAGAAAGGACAAACACAAGGGGGGGTCAAATGCCTTGGGGGAGGACTTTTCTGGGTATCTAGCGCGTATTCACGTTACATCTGGAGAAAACCGCCCAAAACTCCAGACCGCTAGACCGACGGCCCCGCGAGAGGACAGAACCCTGTTCCTCCACTTGAGCCATCTCCCAATGTCAGTGGCTTTAACCACTGTGCTACACATTGGTGATTCCAGTTTTTATACATATAAACCAATAACAAAATTGGAATCGGTCAATAAACTGGTTTATTGGCTGTCATTAGAGACTCTGCATTCCAACTTTAGAATAGGACTTAGACCAGCAATAAATAATATTCAAGTTGTCGAGCACTTATAATAAATGAACTCCTGGCAATTTGTGTTCGTTCAGATATTGCGTTGTAAAAATATGTATTTTGAAATAAATAATGAACTTGTTACTAGGAACAACTGAGATGACGGTCAGAAGAGCCATAGATCTCGATGAACTCAGCCAATGAAAATGGTAGACGGCCGAGGTGTGAAGGTCCCGGGTTCGGGTCCCATCGCGCGGCTGTCGATCTAACAGTCTGGAGTTTTGGTAGGTTTTCTCCAGATGAATACGCGTTAGAACCCCTTAGAAAGTCCTCCTACCAAGGCACCCCATACTAGGCAGATACCCCGCGTGCAGGTTTGCCTGTTTGAATCCTGTTAACCCATGGTTGTCGTTTTCCTCTTCTACTGTGTTATTCTGTAATGTTTAATCACTGTCTTGGAATAAAAGTGCACTTATGTACAGGGAACAACAGAGGTGAAGGCCTGCCATATAGCCGCCGTACATCTCGGTTAATTATTACAAACAAACAAAGTGTATAATAAATGGATTTTGTTAACCCATTCCAGCGGAGCCATTTACAAACGCTCATCAGCTGCTGCAGAAGCCAACAGCAATAACTTAATGGTCGTCATCAGTTTAATGAACGATTGGTAACTTCTAAAAAACATCTATCAGATTGATGAAAGGTTCGTACATCATTTTTACTTTCAGAATGTATTGCGGACGTGGTGTAAATCATCAGAATATTGTGGAGTGTTTGGAAATTAAATTTCTAACAAAGAATACATGCATTTTCGCGATCTACAGTTAAAATGTAAGAATTCAGTGGTTGAAAGGGGAATTCGCATAACGGATAATGTTAAGTTGTAAGACGCGAAATTTCCGTAAACGAAAATTACCAGCTGTGAGCTTTTGGCTCGTGGTGTTACGTGCACACTAATTCATACACTATTTTGTCTAATATACTTTTATTAATGCAAATAAACTCGGCTGTTCGAGCCTCGTCAAAGGGAGACCCCCTGAACCACCCTAATTTTTTAGTTTCATTATCGCCATATTAAAACGATATTAATTGACTATGTCATTTTATCTCTCATCTTTCGTGTATTTCGCCTGGTAGCTCTATATTGAAATTTTTATAATTGTAACCTATTTATAGAAAAATGCATGTGAGGTATATTCTACAGCTTACGAAATATTGTAACAATAGATTAAAGCTGTTGTGAACTAATCGTATTTAAATATATGTAAAATTATGTCGCTTTTCTGGGACACATTTTTCGGACAATTTTCAATAAAGGGGGCGAGAGATAAAATGAAATAGTCATTAATTATTAAAATTAATATTTTTATAAAAAATATTTAATTAAATGCGAAGTTTATTTATTTATTTTTTTATCTTGGAAAGGGATTTTTTACTTGAATATTAAAATGCACCGTGGAAAAGGTCGCAGTGAAAGTTTTTCATAAAATAAATAAATAAACACCAAGTTCGATAGGTACTGTCTCTCTTTAAATTAACGAATTGTAACTATCTAATCTTCACAACATTTCAGAAGATGCATGCATCCCGCTTCATTTTGAAAATATCATAAAATTTAAAGTCGGTACAAACCCCATCAAATACAAATATTCCTGAAATTCTCAACCACCGAGATTCTGTTTAAAATCAGTGAACATATACCATTAAAATTTGGGCAGAGAGCGTAGGTAAGAATGTGCGAGTTCTTAAGCTTCAGAATTTTAAATTCGCGAGATTTAATTATGAGTGCCGGAGACACATATTCTAAATGTAAACACAGAGACGAGAAGATTATTCCTACTTCGGAATATTATTTCTCAGTCAAAGGAGATCTTGAAATTTCATTTATGGGGAAATGAAATCTTTCATGAAATACATATCTAAACAATCTTGCACGTAGTTTTAAATTAATCTTGTCCCCCATCATGTAACAACAGAACTGGTAATGCTGAGCTTATCTAAGTTATAAGAAGGTTCATCTTTTCAAATGATTAAATTTTCTTTAAATTAAAGTGAATCATTATGATAACGTTTTATTAAAGAGATTTTTTTTTGGCTACTTGTTTTTCAATAGTCAGTTCTTTTAAACGCTTTGGAAGCTGGAAGGAAACCAAGCACGTTTGAGTTAGGAGGGGCGTTGGGGCAAGCCCTGGTACTCAAGGCTGTGGTTGCTGACGTAAGTTACACCACACTTCTGACTGAGAACATATTTTGTTTACTCTCACACAAATTTAAATGACAACAGAAGTCACGAAAAAGCTCCACTGAGAGCCGAAATGGAACTTATATTAGTGCAGGTCACATGGTTTATGCAGTAATCACATGCTCCAAAAAAGGTGCAATTATTGGCTATTGAAATGTCCGGGTCTCACAGCCCCCAGGAAATTCTTGTGAGCTATGAAGCCAGAGAGCCGTGTGAAAGAGGGGATACATCAGTTGCATTTTTATTAAAGTTAGATTCCGAGACAAATCCTTTGTTTGAAAAAGGAAAGTTGCTACGCCCCTACAAAATTTTGAAGGAAGCTAATAGAAATTTTGAATTTTGAGGGGATGCTTAATTTTATGTTATATACCAAGCTATAGTACTACATTTTTTTAATGTGCAGTGGGGAATCCAGGGAAAGGGCAAGGGGGTTACAGCCCACCCCCAACTCTTAAAAACATTGCTTAAAAGTAACAATTTACTTCATTGTGAACAATTAGTTCAAATGTTTCTTTTTTTTTCATAAATTATCCCTTCCCAAAATGATTTACATTGCTTTAGGTTAACATTTCCCCTTATTGTGCATGCTATTTAACTCAAACAAAAAATTAGCCCCCTCACTCACTCACAAAAAAAAAAAAAAAAAAAAAAAAAAAAAAAACTATTCGCCACTGTATGTACGCAAGTTCGGACGTTGTAATACATGACCAGGGGCGGTTCTACCATATATTTATGTCATATGTACAAAGGTGTCCCGCACACCGGCAGCCAAAATGTACTATCTGCTTTCATTCTGTCGAGTGCTTGGTAATTTTCTTCATTGCAGAAAACTTAATTTTGCATTTATAACCGTGGCATCCCTGTTCACGAGGTATAGAGTTCTGGGTTGAAAGACTTTACGTCGAAGGCTTCATTCCCGTCTGATCAAACAAGTTGGTGCGCATGTGGTGAACATGAACTTTAAATCTGTGCAACCGTATGCCCTCCAGCTGGATAGGTTGGTAGGTGGGAGAAAGATGCGGATCTGGGAAGGATCCTCTTTCCGGTGATGTTCTAAATTTTTGGAAACTGCGAACCTCTACTTCTGGCGAACTCTTGGGGCTGACGTTCACAGCTTTCTTTAAAGAAATCCAACATGGCAAAGTTGTGAATTTAAGCCTGATGTGAGACCTAGTACCTGGATTGACACCACTAGAGGTACCATTTGAACATAAAGTCCATTGGAATCACGACAGATTCTAAGGGCATAATCTTCCTTTAGCTTGCACTGTCCTACAACTGTCCAGCCGAGAGAGGAGGTTAACCTCCCAAGCGCTGACCAAGGTCGACGCAGCTTCACTTTCAGTGGTTTTAGAGGAACCGAGCTTAAACAGACTGGGCTCTGGGCGGTCACTTTTAGCGACATAAAAAGTATAGTTTTATCAAAAATTATTCCACACTGGACACTATCTTACAGATCAAAATTTCTTTCAGCTTGCTTATCGAACAGAATCTTTTACCATTTCATTATACCAGGCAGCATGTATTAACATTTTAAACATTTGGCTTTATACTCGAAAATACCAATTCATAAAGATTAGACAACTCAATACATCACAAAGAGAACGGGGAAAACATACACACACACACACACACACAAAAGAAAAAGCACATTTTAAACATGCAGTCTGGTATAACAAATTCTTATAAGGACGCAATCAAAAAACAGTTTCAAAAGTTTTCAATTCCAGTTGTTGAATCATAAAATCTCTTGGATGGTCAATAGTCTAGCTTTAAGATCAATGGTCAAACACTCAGATCATGGTTTGCTATACTCTGTCCACATGAGAATTTCCTTTGGACACAAATAATACTGCTTCGAAATATTAACATCGAACTAAGCCGAAATTCTATTATAATTAATATTTTTAACATACCATGTATCGTCAAGTTTAAATTAACATCGTTGTGACTGGATAGTCTATCATGTGCTCTGTGTCATTCCTAAAAAATTATGATATCCACATCTTATCTAAAAAAAACTTCGCAAATCATCAAAGGCAATGCACAAACCTACAAGCATTTCCTCGGAATTCTCTATCAATCTTCCGGTCAACACCGTAAACAATGTCATTAAATTTCAGAGTTTCTAAGAATGAAGTTACGAATTTTAAAATTCAAGAAATTTAATTATCGGCGTCTTGGACGCTTCGTAAGTGCATTATACACACGTGCGGTATCATCAGCGCGTACCGCTGATAGGATTTTTCGCTCCTCAACAAAATAATTTTTCTTGCGGCCGCCGGAAGAGATTTTAAAATTTCATTCACGTAGAAATAAATTCTTTAAATTCGTAACAGGAATAAGCCTCGCATATGGTTCCGAATTAATTTGATTTATTTACACGTTGCTAGAAATGCTATTCTGTGTTGCTTTCGGCTCGTTTGAAATTCTGGGTAGCTGCAGTTTTCTTTTGATATGAATAAAGAAACAGTTTTTTACTTATACAAGAGCAAATATATTTTACTGGAATAGGAAAGTTTAGGTTCAGTAGGCGAAAGGAATATTTTTTAGCCGCATTTTCCTTTCCTTTTTTTAAGTTCACAATATTTTAATCGATAAATATTGTAAAATATTTTAATCGATAAATAAACTTATTGTGCTTGATTATTTTACCCGGTATCCACACTTCAAGTTGATTAACAAAGCTAGTTTCTAAACTACTATTCGAAGACATACAGGGTGTCCCAGGGGCGGATCCAGAAATTACTCAAGGGGCGGGCGATTTTGTACCTGTAACAGGGAGGCAGAATGCGCAAAATCATTTAATAATTAATTAATATAATCAATTATACCAATTAATGTAATTAATTATTTCATTGATAAAATCTATATATGAGCGATGATTAAAAAAGACAGGGAGTAGTACCCGCAATACACCCTTTAGAAAAAGGCTACATAATTTTCATTATACTTTCATAATATATTTTAACAGATTTTTGGACTTCGCCCAGGAGGGAGCGATCGCCACCACCGCCCTCCCCTTGGATCCGCTCCTGGGATGTCCTATAATAATTGGAACAAGCTTAGAAGGCGAATAGTAGTGCTGCAAAAGTAACGAAAATATTAATACCCGTATGTATTCGTTACTCTAAGCTTACTACCTGTTACTAAGTATTCGTTACTCGTTACTGTCGCTACTAATTCGAACGCGAGAAACAACTCTTATAGGCAGGCACGTATCTAGAGGAGGGGGGGGGGAGGCTGCAGCCCTCCTTCCATAAATCTGACTCTTTACTTAGCTTACAATGTGATATTTATTTACAACTGATACTTAGTTAGCAATTTGATACCCCCCCCCCCCTTCCTGAAATAAAATCCTGGCTACGCAACTGTACATAGCATTGCGTACGATTATGAATGTTTAAAATGCTACATGCAATTACATTTTTTTTTTTTTTTGGTTTAAAAACAAATAAAAAATCATACATTATTTTTTAACTTTATAGCGTAAGAGTTGTATTTAGAGCTTATTTTCTCTGATTAATAGATGTTTTTATACAAATGTATTGTTTTTATACAATGTTAAATTATCCGAATAACTCAGAGTGCTGTCCTCTCCCCCCCCATAGTCACCCTTCCCCTTTTTTAAATTCTGAACGCTGGTTTAACCTGTTCATTCTCATCATAAAAAGCAACGGAAAGCGTTTGCCTAGTGTTGCTTTTGAGCGCGGATTCTTGAGATAGGGGTCAAGTCGCCCCCTTACTCCTCCCCCCTGATAAATAATATTTTAAATGATAAAAATGCGGTAATTCGTTTACCTTGTAAAAATATATTTTTAAGGTGTATTTAAATAACTTTTATTTATTACTCATATTTTTGTTCTAGCTCAAGCATTTAAAAAAATAAGTTATCAATCCTTCGGAACCACTCTGAAAAATAATCCTGATTACAAAACCGTTTAGTACTAAAATGTGAGAAAGCACGAGCAGCCCCTTCCTAACGTGCTTCTATTCTTATAGATATGGCTCCTCTGTAATTGCAAGAACATCCCCTTTCTCCCCCCCCCCCAAAAAAAAAAAAAATACATAATTAAATAATAAATATGATATTGGCACCCACGCATAACATAATATATACCGTATACCCCATCCCCGCATTGTATAAACAGGTGCCATATCTAATCCCATATCATAATAGAGCAGCAGATACTGTAACTTATATTGCAGATACTGTAACTTATATCTCCGTAACTTATATTGCGTCATCACTAACGATAACGAAACATACCAATACTTTCAAACCTCATCAAAACTATACCATTTGGCACATAAGAAATGCAACCCCTTACTAGTGAGTAACGGATAGCGAAACATACTGCAACTCAAATACCTCAAATACAAAGACTCATTTTCCCCTTCAAACCGCGAGCCTATACTACTGCCGGTATCCAGTAACGAATGACCAAACAGATTAGTACTCGATTACCTAAACTCATCTTCCCCCTTCAAAGCACGCCCGGCAGTCTGTGTTCCAAGTTCGAAGCGGGTCTATCCGGATGCAGTAACGACTCATATTCGAAAGTAGCAATTCGTTGCTTCTAATCTGAGTGATTATCCGCATCTCAGTAACGAATACATACGGTTTGCCACAGGTCTATCGGATAAGCCCCACTATGGCCGAGTGGATAAGACGCTCAAAATGGTAGGCGCCTGAAGTGTGAAGGTCCCGGGTTCGGTCCTGCCTCGCGGCTGTCGATCTAATGGTCTAGAGTTTTGGTTGGTTTTCTCCTCATGTAATGTGAATAACCGTTTGAAAACCTGAAAAAGACCTTTGAACAAGGCAATCCCGCCTAGACAGATAGCCCTTGCATAGCTTTGCCTCAAGACAACACAACAACAACAACAGCCACCATTGGAATTCTCGATAATGGAAAAGTATCCTTGACTCATATTTGCCTTTATTTTTGTTAATCCTTAAAGTCCTAGTATTTCAGTGAGACCTGAACCACAAATCTGTGCACCCTATATAAAATCAAGAATCAAAAGTAGGTGCGAGGAAATGTCCTCAAGTGGAAACCCCAAAACAATCAAGGACGTGTTCGGGAAGTCTGTATGCGTAAGAACCCCTTAGAAAGTCCTCCGACCAAGCTACTCTCTATTCTAGGTAGATAGCCCATGCGTAGCTTTACATTAACAACGCAAAGAGAACACAATAAAGGGGGGTAAGTACACATAATAAGGAATCGGAATCAAATAGCAATGCGGTGTCAAAAACGCGGTTTTCTCTTGCCTATTAATAATCACTTTGGGAAAAGTGTTGAGAGTTCGTCTGATTTTTCAACCAAGTTTCATAAACAGTGGGCTTGCCTCCAATGATATGAATGAAAGGAAATGTAAATTTAAGCTATCAGTTTTAGTCACGTGCTTCCTGTGTAAGATACATTAGTTTTTGGCAAAAAGAGGTAGGGGAGTTCTCACTATTATTGCAGCAATTTTTAAAACGCTATTATTTACAATTACTTGAAGACGACGTTTCCGACCTAACATTATGTGAATTTGGATTCTTATGTGCCCTATCTCAACAACGTAAAGTTTGTCTCAACCATTATGGGACGCCCTGTATATATGGTATACTTTCAGTTTGTTCAGTATTTAAAATAAGGGGTAGATTATTTTAGACGCTGTTTGATACAATAAAAATATTATTTTTTAAATTGAAAAATCTACATTTTAGAGAGCTTCTTTCACGCTTTGTACATTATATTTAGGAAAACATTTTTGACGCTAAAATATTGAAGAATGAAAAAAAAAAAGTTAAAAAAAAATTAAGTCATGTTAAGTACACGATAGATAATTAGTGTGATATATGAAAATAAAATAAAATTTATATTTTGTATAAACTTAAAAAACAGACTTAAAAATTAATAACATAAAAGTATTATTGTAATCTTCTTAGACTTTTTTCTGCTCATTTGATTTTCCTTTCATCACTTTATAAGAACGTTCTCTTATAAAAAGGTTAAAATATTCGTGAAAAGATTTATTGCAATTGTTTTCCTTAATTGCCATAACTCAATCATTGGAAGAAAAAGGACACTCGATCGTTTTTGGACATCTCTAAGATGACAATTAAGAATAATTAAATTTCATTCAGCACACTCTCTCTTTACGGAATTCAAATCAGAAAACTAATTAAATTATTAAGAAAAAAAAATCTTGCATTTCACAAACGGATCATTCTGATTTCGAGCAAAAATAAGTTTTTTGTAAAATTATTTACAACTTGCAATTAAAACAGCGTGATAAAAACTATAATTAATTTATCTTAGGGTTTTTTTTTACGCAAACTTGAATTAAATTATGTCTCGTTGTACTACTATTCCAAATTAAATAAAAACAGAAGTAATCGTTAATGGGGGAAAAATATCCTTACCTCTCCCTGGTACCGTAATTTCATTCGTAAAGAACAATAAAATTACTAATTATGACACGGGGGAAAAACATTGTTTTCAAATAACGTAATCAGCCTCCCTGGAGCCAGATTATGTTTTATCAAATAAAAAAAAACTATAAATTGGTCCAATAATTACGTTCACGGTACTAAATTGCATGAGAGAGAATTCAATTGATGATTTTAATTACTCTAAAATGAGTCACTTCATAAGTATTTTTTTCTCTCTCGCTGTAAATAAAACAATCATACTCGAGCACTCATCTATTGTTTTACTTGTAGAAAAGCAGAAGCTGGTAAATACTTGGCAGTCTGGCATTAGTATATGTATATTTGGCCACGTGTTCAAAAATAATGAAAGAAAAATCATTAGGTTGTGCATTATTAATTAGCGTGAAAATAATTAATGAGCTTTATGTATAGAGTATCGTTTAAATAAAAATAAATAACTTAAAACAAGAACGTTAACTTACATTTCGCGACCTCTTATGCTATTAAACGCAGTTCAGTTAAAAAAATCTAGGAAATCAAATAAGCAACTAAAATTTAAGATTTAGATCTTTCAAAGAAAGAAGATTTGGAAAAGTAAAAAGAATAAAAAAAAGGCTCTTTTCTTTCATTTATCACTACTGAATATCTACACAGAGGTGCCTTGAGGTACGATTGCCTTAACATACGAGTTTTTAGATGCGAACCATTATGATACGACTATTTGGATACAAGTTATCCGTAAGAGAAAGTGTGAACTTAAACAATTAAAGAAAAGTGAAGTTATGCCCATTGTATTAAAAGCTATAGTTTAAAAAAAGTTTAGACCTTATTCTGCTGAAGAAGGTCGAAATTTTATGTCCGAAACACGTGTCCAAATTGATAAATACATTTTATGTGTATTATTTTACAAAGTAATTAATACACATAAAAGAGTTTAATTATTTCAACGAAAGACATTATTTTATGTTAAACCCGAAATTGCAACTTTATAACTTGATTATAATAACATACTTGGCAATATTGAAGTTTGGTTGGTTTAACGGGAATAAATATGTTGCATTAAGGAGTTTCTGGTTACCGTTTCTTACTCCGCTACCGATATATCCTCTACACTGGTTTTCGACCGTAATTATTGCTAATGCCCACGTTTAGCGAAGGTTAGCTCACGTTTAGCTCAAGTTTTAGCGGATGCTGATTACGGTAAACCTTATTCATAAACAAGATGGCGCTGGCGGTGCGATTTATAACATCCCTATTATAATGTGAACAAATACAGCTGACAATGAAATGAGATTTATTATAAAAGTTAACAGTGATGCTAGAGGAGTTTTTAGCCCAAAATCGTGAAGAAAATAGGACTGGATGCCTTTATTTATTGAATTTCGTATACACATATCAAGTTTTTCCTATGAATAAATTAAATCCTTATTTCTTTCGCATCGTCCTCTGTTGATAGGAAAAGAAACTTTTTATACATTTTTTTTTTCCCGCTTGAATTATCTTTTTTCCATATGTGCATTGCATCGCTTTTAGAAAATACCTCATAAAATTTTAAACAAAACGAGTTTTTAGAATTTATAAAATCTCCAGAAACTAATATTATAAACAAATTAAAACATAATATTTAATTTAAAACAAATTTATGATTAAATTACTGTTAATTTTAATATAAGTTTATTATTATTATTATTATTAGTTTATTTTTATTTTTACACGTGCTTTTCCCTTTTGATTTTTTTTTTCTGTATTTGGATGACTGGGGTTAAATTTTTAACATAATTAATTTTTAGTAAAATCCTCATAAAATAATTATAGACGAATTAAAATTCAAGTTTGTTTACAACTGGATTCGCAGTGGGTTTAATTTATTTATAAATATTTTATGCTGCTCTAATAACTTCCAACAATTATTTTACAATTTTAGATTTTATTTTTTTAACGCTTACAAAAAGAAAAGTTATAAGATATTATTTCATATATTGTTTTTAGATGGCGTGCAATCTGCGGTGAGATAAGTAAAGTGCATACGGTATGCGAAAACCATGGCGAAAAACTCTCTTGCAGGGGTTAATGAAATACCGTATTCTTTAAGCACACGCATGCCACAACCTTCATGCCTCAACCTTCGTTGAAACCGCTACGCGAAAACTCCATATTATAACAGAGTTATCACTCTTGGCGTCGACGCTTTAACAGCGTCCAATTGTGCGTATGTGTCAACGATTAGTACATATAGTACTATTCAGCGTATGCATAAAAGCAATAATTTATTTGACATTATTTGTTTAACAAATTCACCGACTTATTTTTTATCTTATTTTATGGAACAAGAGTTTTTGCCAGACTAGTTATTATTGTACATAGCAATTATTTTTAATGAGATATTAATGAAATAATTTCAAGAATTCCAACACGTACATTTCTATGATGAGAATAATATAATAAAGGTATATAATTTTTTTTCTCCTTAATCATAATGAAAAAAAAGATAATTTTTGCATGAAAAAAGGAAAAGCATTTTCCCGAAGAATTTCTGTTACTGGCAGACAGAATAAATGATACGAATAGTTTTAATGAAGAAATAAGTCTTGTGTAAGTGAGTTTCCTTTTCTCATCATTAGCCAATTTTATTTTTTGTGATGCCCATGCGATAAAGTGTCTGGCATTATTTTAGAAAAAAAAGTATTTATAAATTATTTCCAAATGCACTTCTTGCTACTCCATTAAAGATTATTGAGCTGTATAATTAAATTTTTTTTATGCACAAAATTATTATTGAAATATTTATTTAAAGGAATCCATTGAATGTTATTTTTACTACCTTTATACAGAATCCGTATGTATCTTTTCTGTTATTGCTTCTCCAATAATTTTTATAATAATATGATAATGATAATATAAAGTATTCTCATAAAAGGCGGTTTCTTTATACAATTCAAACGGAATTCAAACGTCGTTTTAATAATTTATTCTAAAGTCAGACATCATTCCACAAATGAATAAAGTTTTACTAGTAATTAGTTGCCATTTTCAGTTACAATTGTGTTATTTTGTGAAGGTGAGATAGGCTTGCGCGATTGAATTTTTAGCTGAAACCTAAAAATGTGAATTTTTCACAATTTAAGCCAATCTCAATATGTTTATGTAAATCTTTATTCTGGAACATTACTTCAGAGCTTTGAATTTTACAGATAGAAAAAAAATTCTCTATTGATCCAAAAGAGTGTTGTTCGAAGAAACAAAATCCCTCTCATGGTCTATATATACAAATAAAAATGAACTGTAATTGCGCTAGGGGCTTGAAAAAATTAAGTATGGTTCTTTATAAGATATACTAAAAACGGTACCTTTTATAAAACGTTCTGAAAAAATTCTTCAATATGGAATTGAACAGCAAAAATTTTCGAAGAGTGATAATATTTCGATTTTTAAGAATTATTTTCTGAAAGTTTCGCAACTGATACAGGTTTTTCATTTATTACTCTGTATAATACGGCTTGTAAAGAGACATTCTAAAAATTTTGAAGTGCATCACATAATTCGTTTCTTCTTATTTATGTACCAAAATGACCTCATATTTTCGAAATACGCCAATAAAAGCAAAATACTCAAAATTATGCAATTTTGCTTGATCTAAATAATTGAAAAGTGTGTTGTTCTTATATCAAACTCGAAAGTTATATTCAGTTGAACACGCTTAATGGAATATCGGTTAAATGAATATCCCGCTTACTGTAATACATTTTCAATGTACTAAACCGTAGTAATTAGTCGATGTGAACCCGGATAGTGGAATAGCTCACTTATTACAATAGATATTCATTGGAAGTTGGTTATTGCATTAAACGGGTTCGACTGTATAACATGGCTCCACTCTCGGTTTCGAAATTGTTTTTGCCTATGAACTTTTTTCCAATGCCAGAAAATGTTATTCGCTAACATTTCTGGTAAGTGTTGAAATAAGTAAAAGGGAAAATTTAACTTGTGACTATCCATTCCTCGCCTTTTTAAAGGTTTATTTATTTTAAAAAAAACGAACAGGTAAAAAAAAATCACTATTGTAAAAACAGTAAAAGTCTGTAGATGTACTATTATACCTTTCATAAAAACTCTCTTAGGCAACACCTTTCTAAGTGACCCTTTAAATGCATTTAAAATTTCTAAACTGTAGAACCCATTTGTTTTAGATTCAAATCCTTTTTTTAAATGATTCTATGGAATAACGCGCCGATACGCTAGGAAAAAATAATGCTAAGAGAAGCATTTTTCTCATCATTAAATCCTACATTTTGCATAAAAAAGTTCTTTTGTTTGTAATGGGTATTGTAACGTTAAAAAGCAGTTTTCATCACATTTTAAAACAAATTTAAAGCGATAACATATTTGAAATATTCAGCTGAAAAGAAAAATTAATTCTCTCCATACGAACTGTTTCACATTTTGCGAAAAATGGATGTTTCTAAAGTTTTCTTCTTTTTTAAATTCTGTGTTTCCTCTATTTATAATTTTAAAAGCCCTTGTTTTTGGGAGCTGGCAGTATTTATGAAAAATAACATAAGGAGCAAAATTGTTTTGAAATCATTTACTTTCCTAATATTTCAACATTTTTGGAAATTTATTGGGCTATTACGACAGAAGAGAAATATTAAAGCTAATTTTCTTTTCTTTTCCGTTCACAAACAGCCGACAGAAAGATAAAGCGCCTAAATTTATCTGAAAAAATTTTTGTTAAAAATACATTAAGAATTTTTGAAGCTATTAATTTTTAAAACGTAAGTTACATTTTGTGATGAAAAATGCATGAAAGTTCCATATATTTCATATTTTAATTAATGTACAAATGTGTATTTAAAAATCTTTGAATAGCTCGGGTTAGCTGCGGGGTGTAGGCTTAACTAGTAAGAGGGCCGGAGATGGTCATTTTATTATGAAGGCATCTAGTAGGCAGGCCAACGCTGCATCCTATGAAAGGCTTCCTAATTTTGAGTCAATTCCAGACGTCAGGGACAAAGTACCTGGATGGACACCCCCACAAGTTTCATTAAAACGTAGATGGCATTGGAGCAACCACAGATGTTACCTGCACCAGCTTCATTTATCGTATAGGGTCCACTACAGTCGAGTCCAGAGGGGTTGCAAACCTCCCTAAAGCTGACCAGGATCGGTGAAGTAGAGCATTTCGACGTGACGATTCATTGACGTCATAAGAGTGACAGCTGACTGCACATCATTTTTGCGCAGAATCTCCTGTTGTTTTCCTATTGTATTCAACCCAGAAAAACTGTATTAGAAACATCAGTTTTAATTATCCTAAATCACTTCAAAACATAAAAATGTTGCTGCAACATTAAAAAAAAATAATCCATTACAATTATTCAAAAACTTGAAATTAATGCTTTTTTTAATTTTGAAAATCAGGTTTTTAAGAATTGAAATACATTACGATAGCCCAAAGCTGTCGCGCTGAAGGGGGACTTACCACAGCGGGGCTAGGATGGTTAAAATGCTCTATAGGAGTGACTATCTGTGACCATCCTTGAGGAAGAAAATATATTTTTGGATGTAGATACTTTACCGCATGTACTCCACTCTTTGACATAGTAGTAGATCAAGTATTGCCAAATGATCAGTCACAAGGTCTCTTTGCCCATGTTATGAGCTGTTCGGCTACTAGTCACTGACGAGCAATCTATCTATTGATGATTCTACCGAAAAGTACGAAACCTGTAGGGTTTGTCTCGTAGTGAACGAGTTCGCTTTCTCAACAAGCACACGTAATTCCGAAGTACAGTATTTTCACTGGGATGTCTTGATTTTTTGGTTTTACCGATTTTTGACTCTTTATCGCTTGATTTATGTTTCAACTGAGTCTATTACATAAATAAAAAAATCCATGCTGCGTACAGTTTATAATACATTTCCTCGCATAGAAATACCATATCCGCTTTACTCCTTTTCTCTAACATACCTTAACAAATCTAACATTTCTTCTCTTGCCTTTTTTCGAAATGTTTTTGACAGATTAATATATCCACAGAAAACCTGAATTTCGAAAAGGTTGACTAATTGTTGTTGCAATTCCTTACTAGTCCATTTCGTATAAAAGCTTTACAAACAATAACTAGTCTTCCTAAAATTCCTTCAGTAACTAGTTTTCCTAATAGGATCGCTGGTAGTTAAATCGAGTTCTTAGGAAATGGCGGAACTGATAAAAATAACTCTGATAGCCATTTTTAAAATAATCGATCATTTTTACGAGGGATTATGCGCTAAATACAAAAGGATTCTGGTCTGATAATGTCCTTCAGTATTTTATTGAAATCAAATTTATTCTCCGTGATTCAAATTAGTCAAAATATCAGAGTTTTGTGTCCTCACGGTGGACACGGATGGACGGTGGATCACGGTGGACACGGAGTTTTGTGTCTCACTACGTGTTAAGCCTTTAACGCGCAGTGTTCCCGCTCTGGGAACACCAGACTCTGACGTTTTGGCTGTTGCCAGTCACGAGGAATAGATTTGATTTCTATAAAAATAGTTGCGGGTGACATAGCTCCTCGAGAATCCTTTACTTTTTAGCACGTCATTTCCCGTCGAATGGAAGAATGCGAGAACAGCTGGATAGAATGCCCCATGGAGAAAAAAGGGCAGCCGTTGCCATCGATCGACTTAACTACCAGCAAGATGGCGGACGATCGAAACGTTCATCGCGTGCCACAGATCTAGAGACCTCTCTAGATCTGTGGCACGCGATGAACGTTTCGATCGTCCGCCATCTTGCTGGTAGTTAAGTCGAGCGATGGTAACGGCTGCCCTTTTTCCAGCATTGGGCAATCTATCAAGCTGCTCTCGCATTCTTTCATTTTTCAGCAGATGTCAGCGTTGTTAAAAATAATCGTGACAATTTTTTTTTACGGGAAATGACGTGCTAAAAAGGAAACGATCTCTCGTGGAGCTATGTCACCCGCAACTATTTTTATAGAAATCAAATCTATTCTTCGTGACTGGCAACACTCAAAACGTCAGAATTTTGTGTTCCCAGAGCGGGAACACTGCCCGTTAAAGGGTTAAACCGTTTAGTTATTTTAAAATTTAAGTTTCTCATTTATGTGCACAGACCAGTTTTTAAAAACGTAACATTTTAAGGAACGAAGGTAGCCATTTTAGGGCAATACATAAATGGGTTTACAGTCTCAAACTTTATTAATTTAATCTGATAAGCAGAAAAAACACTAATTTATAGAAAAATGAATTTTACATGGAGATATTGATTAGCCGATATTATAACAGCATATTTCTTTTCATTTTCTTTCTTTTTTTTAGTTTTTATTATTGCCGTCTATTCAAACTGAAATTAAAACTTCGTACTAATATTTTCTAGAGTGGAAAAATAAGTTTTTAAAGTTTCAGTTCACCAGGAAATAAAAGCGAAAATATTTATTTTCATACCATCCCGTAATTGAGAAGTATCTATCCTTAAAGGAATTTTCTTATTTTATATCATCCAGTTTTGTTCCTTTTTTTCCTTTGATTAAGTTCTCTTCGTTTGCATAAATTATGATTTCTTTATTTTTTAGTTAATTAATGAATGGCATCATATTTTTTTATTGTTATGGTTACTTAATGGGAATTGTATCCTTGTCTCTAGAAAAGAGAAAAAAAAAAGCGAGAAAAATTATTGGGATCAATTTTTCTTTACTTCAACTTTATAAGAAATAACTTTTTTTTTCTACTTTTCTACTAAATTAGATTTTGATAATAAATCTAATTAATTCTTTTTTTCAGATTCTAAGATGATGAAAAAGTTTCACTTAAATAAAATGATGAAAATATTGGTTTTGCATTTTTATATATTTTACTTTATATTTTTGCGTAAAAAAGTATCTGAAGGAATAGTATTAATTCTCTTGTTGTAGGGAAGCTTTAAGAGCGATTAGAGTACTTTTAACTCATTTGTTCCCGAATTGTTTCCATGACTTTCTCCAATCTTTGCTGATGCCCGCAATAGTAGATAAACTTCTAACATCAACTGCATGAAGAGAAAATTTCTTTAAAAATTATGTATAAAAAGGGAAAAGTTTACATCCTACTTGATTATGTTAAAGTAAATTCTAGAATTGAGATTTAATAGTCGTGAATTCAGATTGGGAAAATTACATAGACACAGATTAGGAAAATTACATAGACATTTTACGACAGACAGCGAAAATGATTAAATTTCAGCGTCCTGAAAAAAAAGACGCTAGGCACAAATGGGTTTAAGTTAAGGTAAAAAATAGTTTATATATTCTCAAAATTCTTATCTTATGCCATATCAAGGACACATAAAAGCATCCTACTATAGAATTATGCTGATCACTGATTCTGAAACAATCCGGGAAAAACTTTTACCACCATTACTCCTAAAGGATTAAAAAGTTAAGCAGAAAAAGCGTAGTAAAATTTACGCCATTTGTACAATTCGCTTGAAATTTTTCATAATTATGCATAAAAATATAGAAAATTATCTGCGCTACTTTAAAAAATCTGAAAATTCACCCATTCCCCACTTTCCAAGCGATTTTTTGGTATTTTCAGCTCTATTTTATTTCGGAGAGAAAAAAAATTACCTGCCGCAAGTGATAATTACGTCTTACTGAAGTCATGGTTGTCAGGCTTTGAAGGAAAAATTGCGATTCCAATTCGGTTAAAATGGTGTTTTCAAATTATCCAGTTTATTTTTTTTTCACAAATAAAGTGGTTTAATCTGCACGAAACATTGATTTAAGAGGGGATGTTCCCAGTGAAACGAAATCTTTCGAATGCAAAAAGTTATCGCGCGCTAATAGAAGATAATGATTCCGATTTCGTTAAATAATTGAAATCGAACATAAAGTTATTTATTTAAAATCGACAGAGATTAAATATATTGAGTACAGACATATTTTTGTCGAGTGTTTTTTCTAGCGCCCGTTGTAATTGTCTCCACAATAGGCTTTGACTTCTAGTTACTAAATGGATAACAAGATTTTCGTCCTATGGATTAGTAGAAAGCGCTAATAAATTCAAGCTTTTTTTTTTCTTTTTACGTACGTACAAGTGTACGTGCCGTTAGATGGAACGCGCATAACAAGGCAAGTGTTGCCAAGTTCAGAGTATAAATATTCCTGCTCAAATCCCCAAACTACACAACTTTCCATAAAACCGAATGAAGTTTAGTTAATGCTTAATTTATGAAACGTAGTAGAAAAGAATATTTTTGTTATATAGTTCAAGTTAAGAGCAGGTAGAGATTGCCTTAAATATGCATCGAATTTTGAGTAAAAGCTGGTTAAATTGTCATTTATTTATATTAATATTCATGTACTGGTAAAATATTTGAGTTCAAGTGTAAGTTTGATGTCGTATTTACAATTGTCATTGCTTTAAAATGATTAAAAACAAATCTTTAAATTTTTGCGCATGAAAATGAGGATTTATTGTTTTCTCAAGCTCGCCTTATTATAGTGTAATCAAATTGCATATTATTTAAACATAAAATCTGAAAGCTATTGCTAAATTCAGTTTATGCGAAAAAGTAAGTTAATAATTTTAACAAAAAGAATCGCACAAGCAGGTTTGTGTAGTTTATTCATATGAAGATCCTCCCCCCCCTTCAATAGCTCAGTATAAGTACTAGAAAGCTTCAGTGTTTATAAAGAATCAACATCGAAAATATAAATTAGAAGGGCTTCTTTTAACACAAGGCAGTTTTATTTTCAATGAATTTCAAACGTAGATAACGTTGAATTTTGAATAAAGCTAAGGAGTATATTTTTAAAATTATGAAACTCTCATTTGATATGGACAGCAATTAAACATTTACTTTGTTTCATAATTTGTGATTAAGCATTTTGTGTTATTCTCTATCTGAGTTGTTCCAGTTAAATTGACAAATTTTTATGAAGCTTAGTTATTTAATGTAACATTTAATGCCAATGATTAATAGAAGGAGTTTGTATTACTGTTTATAATATACAGATTATTGTTGGTTTTACATAGTATACAGATTGCATTCAATAAATAACAAAAATTAACAATTATGATAAAATGAGGAAAAATATGCACTTTCAATGTTCGCAATTATTGCTTTATGAATGTTAATAATTATAAAAAAGCTTCGTCTTTCATTTTGAAAGTTCCAAAACTGATTTTAATTTGTAAACAAAATATATTTTAAAAACATGAATTTGAATTGGATAAAATAAAATTATGCAATTTCATAACGTCTTAAAAAAGCATTCGTTTTAAACAAATGAAACTTTTGTAGGAAATTTCATTAGTTTTAATGTAAATTACTGAGTTTCCTAAGATTGAATCATGCAAAAATCGCAAATTTATTTTATTTCTAATACGAAGCCACCTTCCTCTTGCATGAAAATAAAAATTAATTATGCTTTAAAAAAGAAAGAAAAATTTATCTTTTGATGCAGTTCGCATAGAAAAATTTATCGTTTGATGCAATTCACATAAAAATAGTAATTCTTTTCAAAAATTATTCCCTCGTGGCGGAGTAATTACTTTTCAAATGATTTTCTGATAAAATTTATATCTTGTACTGGAATTAATTAAGCGCACTTTTCCAGACACACACATCGCAATCAGTGAACGAGCGAAAATTTAATTGGAAGAACGCAAATCATGCGTTTTCATTTTGTGCGATAAAATTCGCAAGGCTACGGGGAAATGAAACTTCAAAAATCCCAATCTTTTATCACCGTCTATATCTTGAAGAAAGCTGTGGTTCATTCTGGTTAGTAATTTTTAGGATTTTGCCCGGATACTTAATTAATTTCCGAGATTAAGGAAAATATATCGCATAATCATAGAAATCATGTTCTGCATTGTTTTTCTCGAAGGACAATGATTTCGGTTCGCGTTGGCAATGAAATATTTTTCGAGATCAGAGTTTTCGTTTTCAAAATGTAAATCTAAAAAATTAATGCCCGAAAAAAAAAGCGCAAGTTTTAACTTTGACACCAGACATAATTAGACCTAAAGGTGAAATCCTCATAGATAAGCAGAAAAATATAGAATTATAGATATATGAATATACATTTTTTTTTTTTTTTTAGAATTTTTGTTTATGAAAATAGGCCCCAATCCCGTGAGAGGAAAGGCTGCCTCAGATAATGACAAATAAAGAATAGTCCAAATGTTCTTATTCAGTAATTAGTCTATCGCAAAATTAAATTACTCTAACGCAGATTTAAAAATTAGACTTGAATTCCATTCAAGGGAATGTCGTTTTAATGCTTGGTGCTTAAAAAACCGAGGAAAAGCATGTTAATGTATAAGTTATCTTTCATTATTTTACCTTCACACTTTTAAACTTTCATTGTATTACCCAATTAAAATTTTATTCCAACAGTGATTGAAAATAATGACCATTCAATGGAACATCGTTTTGATGCTTAAATGAAGGAAAATATGTAAATATATAAAACTTTCCTAATTTACTATAGGTTTTTTGTTTCTAACCACTGTAGGGTTTTCCCAAACTTTCGTTTGGTCGACATTATAGTACACTAGATAAATACACAATAATATAAGTTAAGTAAACAAGAAAACAACAATGAAAGAGGGAAGGAAACACTGGAGCGGGCATGCTCAGTATTATGCATTATGGCCGGCGGATGCCTGTTTGGCCGGCGGATCGGAAGACATAAAATGTTTTCCCAAGTTCGCCGGATTATTGGACGTGCCAGAATAACCAGCCGCCGGATTATCAAGAGTACTACTACGGGAATCAAATATGTAGCGATTTAGGAAATTCATTTATGTTATGGATGTGTTTTAGATTAACTAACATCATTATAATAAAAATAACGAACATGGGTTAAGAGGTTCGATTCGAATCCTATAGGCTTCAAACGACTAGTTGAGTGAATGTTCGGAATATTCCCCTATTTAATGCATAATATATATTACATTCTAAATATATAGAAGGGGATGTGTATAGTTTCTGATTTAAAAACAAACTGTTTCTTATTCCCTTACATCAAACGGCCCCTTAGGCACACGGGCCACGCTGTTAAAAGAAATAGTTCAACGTTTCATCATAAAATGGGGTCACAAATTAGCTGCAACCTCTTTATAAGGAATTGTCCATGATGTGGTGTCTAAGCCGATACATGGAACCAGATCATGGTGCAATATGTCTCTGCGTAGAAAGGTTGCATCTAATTTAGCGCAGTTTTATGGTGAAGGTTGAACTACTTTTATTAACAGTCTAATTTCTAATTTAAAACTTTATAGCCAAAATACTCCCTTTAAATTTCATTCCTAAGTTGTATTTCTTTACTGATTCTAAAATATTTCACATGTACTCTTCAAGCATTTTGTTAAATAATTTATCAGAAAGTAATTCAATTTACTTTTACCAGAGCTATACATCGATTTTCCCTCCAAAAGATCCTCTAATATTAAATATTAAAACTCTCCAAATACACCCTGTAGTTATTACTGCTTTATTTTAACAACATCCAACAAAATCAATAAAAGGGTTTTCTGTTACATATTTCATATCTCGGATAATTTCAAATTTCCTCTTTACCGAATACATTTTTTACGCCGAGTTCCAAATTAAAGCTTTTGCCAAGTATCGGAAGCTAATGAAATAGCATCAGTGGTTGCCGGGATCAGTTTAACTAAATTATGTAGAGTCTTTTGGTTACCATGGATTCGGTTCTTTGCTAATAAAAGTCTAATGAACATCGTATTTTTATAGATGTAATTAATTGCAAACAGTGTTTTTGAGGAGAGGATTTTTCTCGATATATAATGCATGTACTATTTCCCTCTATTGCAATAGTTTGCCAGTAAGTATTCCTGCTCTTAAGATTATTAGTGGTTATGAGTTGCGTCGTGGAAGACTTTATATTTGGAGATCAATGTGAGTTAAAAACAATACTTGAAGAGGGTTTATAGTTTTACTTCTTCTAGTTTTATTGAACTTGGCCGTTTTTTGTGGGTTTTGATGATATTTTCTGTGAATAGATTAAAAACTTAAATGACTAGTAAGGGAAATTAAGGGGAAAAAACTTTTACGTACACGTAGGGCTATAAATATTTGAAATTACTTATTATTAATTAGAGGGTTGAACCTTTATATATTCATGTCACTGTGAAAAAACGAAATTGGAGAATGTCGATTTTCACTGGTGATTGTCAACACATACCAAATACGTCGGTGAAAGACCGAATATTTTCTTATATTCTAGTACATTCGTAGAATCACTGGTGTATGTCGACAATCACAGATATGCTCTGGCGAAGGTCGAAAAGAGAAGAAGAGGTCAACAGAAAGGCCCAAAACATAGCACAAATATTATTATTATTATTCTGTTGGGGGAGGCTATTTCCCCTGAATCTATGGTTTCCTATAGTTATAGAAGAAAATTCATATATGGTATAAATGCAAAGTTCTTAATTGGCTAAACGTAAAACTAAAATCTTAATGATTAAAATTCATCCAAGTACAATTTCTATCTATTGAAATGGCAAGGAATACCAAACATCCTTTTTTTCTTCTCACGTTAGATTCTAAAGCTACATGTCAAAAAAGCTCAAGCCCTGGCTGCCCTTTAAATCTACCACATTTAAATTCTGCTCGGTTAGTCCAGCAGTGAAAACTTCTGTACAGAGTGATAAGCCCCACTCCTCACCTTGGTTGGTCACATGCTGTCACACGAAATTCACTATGTGACCGGTACACTACACGTTGCTACATCACAGTGCTGTATGGTTTTTTGATAGTATGGCTTAGCATAGGTGTTAAAATATATTTTTAACCAAAATATTCCTTCCGTTACTAAAATAAATTTAAGTCCTAACAACTGAACGTATTCTTTCAAAAATCCAATTTCAAAACAACGTTATTTCAACCACTCAAACGCTAAATCCTGTATCCGGTTAAGTTTTTCCAAAATAAACATTTTAGAGTCAATCCCTGCTCCCTTTTTTAAAGCTCGCACGATTGAGTCCAACACAAAGTAATATGTTACCGATTTTCTTTTTTAAGTCCCCATTGAGTTGTTTAATTTCTCGTTTACAATACGCTTTTGAAAGATCGCGCCAAAATCCTGAAATTCAAGTCGGCAAGCCGTAACGAAAATCACTATAATTCAGAAGGAAATTAATGCCTGCGGCGCTATTAATATTCCTTTAACAAAATATTGGAACCGAAGCCGCTTTAATAGAAATCCCCCGCTGTCTGGCAGATGTCCCGAGTCTTTTGTAGTTTATTTTAGTAATAAGAATTATTAATGGCTAGCTGAGATAAAATTTATTATTACGAACAACATGTGCGAGGAATTTTCCTTGGCACAGAGACAAATTGCCAGGCAAAGTCTTCTGGCTAAATATTTAACAAAGGTTGTATGAGAGAACGGCGCTATGATGTATTCTCAGAAAAATTTAGTCAACTAGTTTTATTTTGCAGAAAATAGTTTTACTTTTATTATTTTCACCCTGTCTTAGGGCAATTTGTTACGCGCTGGTAAATACAAAACTTGGAAATTTTGAATAAACATGTACCATGGTTTAGGTATCTATGCTGGAAATCTGGGCTTGTGATTCAAATTGACATTAATGACTTTAGTAGAACTGGATACTGTTATTTAATAGTTTTTACCCCCTTTTTTGACGTAAGAAATATTTAGGTGAAGTTTCTCGAAGAGAAATATTGTAAAATTCTGCATTCGATTGCATTGAAGCTAAAGGAAATGCAATGTAATTGAGAGTTTAATGTACTTGAAGTTATATGAAGTTATTGAAGTTATATGAATTTTGTTCGCATCGGTTTTATCTTCTACATCATTATTTTTCTTAAAATTGTTCAGTTGTCTTTAGTAATATCTTAAATGTTGTTCTTAGATATGCCATTTGTACAACAGGTACAAATGGAAAAACAAATTTACAAATAAATAAGGAATAACTTCTAAAGTGCTGTGTTGCGTGACACTTTGTTAAAAAAATAAATTTTTGATGGCTAACGATAAACAACATATTTTTGTGTGGATAAGTTGTTTATCCATTATCATTGCAAATTATTAAATTCTACCTTTTTTTTAAGGATCATAATATAATACGTGGGCAGTTCGATAAGTCCGTGCAAAGTCTAACCGAGGGCTTCATTATACTGTCTTACGGCTATATCTGTTTTCTAGCAATCTTTGGAGATTCATTGACGAAAATTCTTTCGGATGTAAAAATTTTTTGGATAAAATTTTTCCCAAATGAACACGTTCCCTCTCATCCACCCCCACCCCGCCCAGTTTAGACATGGAAGAATTTTCATCCCTGAATCTCTTTGTAACGTAGAAAGGCAAGTGGCCATGGACATAACTATTTGCCTATCTATCATAACCACTTGGCTTTCTACGTTACAAAAACGCAGTGATGAAAATTATTCTTCTGTGCCTTTATTGTGCGGGTGGGAGTGGAGAGGAGGGAACGTGTTCATTTGGGAAATTTTCATCCAAAAAATGTGTGTTTACATACAAAATAATTTCAGTCAACAAATTTCCAAAGATTGTTAGAAAGGGATATAACCGTGAGACGGTATAGTGAAGCCATCGTTTAGACTTTGCACGAACTTATCAAACTGCCCAAGTAGGATTATTGTAAGTACTACAATTCATCAATTTTGCTTCTATTAGAATTAACTTAGGGGCCCGCGGGCAAAAAGTGCCATGCTTGGACGGAGAGAAGGGGTTCTCGAAATCGTGGGAGGAGATAACAAGAAGTGTGACATCGCAGCTTGGTTAAAATAGAAACGTTTATATTAAAAAGGATTAAATTTTGAAGTTATTTTTAAATTACCAGAATTAAAGATTATTTTTAAAATCGTGCTAAAACCACTTTCATGTGGTTTGTTTTTTTCTTATATTATTTGAAAGAAAATTAATATATTGAAATACTGCAAGCTATTATTTTACAATGCTCAGATTTTTAGATTTCGCTCGCTTTCTAAAATAAAAAATCCTTCTGAACTGTAAGATTAGTTTCAGAGGCAAATGTAAACACATACAGCTTTAAAATTACTTTAATAGTAGTCTATAGTGATAATATTGTGCTTTTGGCAATTATCAGAAATTAGTTACGATTTGCGAATTGCGAATTAGTTACGAAAGGATATTTTTTTCACGACTTAGCTACTGAATGTTCGTAAAACTAGACAAGATTTTTTTAAACATTATTTAGTGACATTAATTGCTCTAGCCAAACGTTTTACAATTTACTTCAAAACTTTATTATAATTAAGAAAAGCTTACAAATTAAGACGTTAAACTTTAGCTTTTACCTACAGTCCAGCTTACTGTAGGAAAAAGGAAAGGTGTGAATTTTCATACATTAACTCTTACCTGAAACTGAAAATAAATAAATTAATTAATTAATTAACAGAAACTTTGAAATTCGTTCAGTTTTTTTTTGTTTGTTTTTCCTTCAGATATTAAATTTTTATCGCAAGCAATATTTCCCCCACTTAAAGTGGAAAATTTGCCTTGACACACTAAATATATTTTATGGGTTTATTTAATGCATAGCTTAGTCTACTGTTAAAGTAATTGCTATAAGAAGTGATAAAGTGACAGTTTTAAGTTCTGTATGAGCTCATAAAATTTGTTGCATTTTTATGAAATATTCTAATTTTTCACAGGTTATATATTTAACGAGTGGAAACTTAAACTACTATTGCTATTACACTTGCGCTGAAAGTTAAAAGTGAAACTCTAAAAGATCTTTGATTCTGTTTGAAATCTGCCCCAAAATGTTACGACAGATTTTTAAAAGACACTTTAAAGAAAATTTTTCATATAAAGTATGTACCGAGCGTGAAATAAATTCGTGCAAAAATGAAAAATTCATGAATGATAAACTGCGATTTGCGCTGACAGGATGGGATCAGAGGGGTAATTACATTCTTTTTAATGACAAAAAAAAAGTTGTAGAACACCCCTATAGATGGCGTTGACATGCATGATATGAAGCTAGTTTCCGATTCAGAAAAGTCTGATCTATCACTAATAATAATCTTTAAAAAGTATTTATAAAGTTTGTGAAAACTTTATTCGTGAAAGAACAAATGATTAAATAATAATTATAATAATAATAAATAAAAATAGGAGTTTTACATGAAAGTCACTAGAGAGCAACTTTTTTTTTTAAATCTGAAACTTACCTCATATAATGTATGTCAACACCATCTATCGGAAACTTAAGATCCAAAATCTTTTTGTCATTAAAAATGTTCAATTTCTCTCTGATGCTGTTAAAATTGCTAAATATTCTATATATTCAAACCGAACTTTTCCCCCCCGAATTGCTTCTTTTCTAGTAAATTTTGAAAGTTTGCGCGAACTTATGGCACACCCAGTATATTCAGAGTAATGAAAATTTAGTTAGCCGTTTAATAATACATTGAAACTGTATTTAACTTTTATATAAAACGGTGTTAAGATTTTACATTCATTTAGAATAAAATATATTTTAAAAAGGAAACTTTTTGTTTCTGATGTAAATTCAAACTGAATCTGAAAACCTTAATAAATCGGCAGAGTTTGTAATCTTATTAATTTAATTCAGAGATGAACATTTAAACGGACAAATTGGAAGTCACAAAGAATTGCTTATTGTTATAGGAAGTTTATTGAATGTAGCAGCTTAAAGGAGGACCAGTCAGCATTGAATGTATAGGGAGAGAAAACTCTTCATGTCATCACCGATGACCTACCTCTATTTTGATTTGTGGTTCTTAGAAAAGATGTGACTATTGTATCACAATTTTCTTTTATTGCGTGAAGCTTGTGTACATTTATTTCTATGTACAATCCATTTTTCTTATTGCAAAGGATTGCAACTTCAATGCAATTGAACGGCAAATCAAACTTAACTTACAGATTATTTGTAGCAATTGATTATTTTGTTCTCATGAACGAAAGAAAGTACGTTCATTCTTGAAATACACTTGGATCTTCTTCCGTTAGAACGTTTTTCTCTTTATTCTGTATTAATATTTATATTTAGGTATAGTGTTTAGGGCATGTATAATGTGTACTTAGCTCTCGTGCTTTCTTTCAGAACAATGGCGTTCAACAACTAGCTTCGGAAGCTACCGTTTACATTGTTCTGGAAGACGTCAATGACGAAATTCCCCTGTTCATCGAACGTGAGCAGGAGACAGTTCTCGAGGGCATGCCCCCTGGCACTAAAGTCACTCAGGTGCAGGCCGTTGACAAAGATGGAACCTACCCCAACAACAAGGTAAGTACTTTTTATCGCCCGCTTCTTAAAACAACATCTAATCAACATAGCGCCTGTATTATTTTTGTTGTGACTTATTGTTTTATTGGAAATTAATCCATTTTCACCATCACATATAAAGGGAAACAGCCCCCCCCTCCTCAAAAAACAAACAAATAACAAGCAAACAAACACACAAACAAACAAAACCAACAAAATGGGTTGACAAAGAACAAAAGCAAGCAATAGACCACATTTCAGGTAACCAAAAGATGAGAAATGGGCACGGACAACCTTTATAAATTTCTAAAAAGATTCCTGGCGTTGCAATACGACTTCAAGATAAATCCTTGTCGTTGGGCATCTATATCCAGTCCTGTACGTCCAAGAAGGTGTTCGGAACTCATTTTTGTCATAGTTACATACTGGGTAAAAGCTCGTGATTAGACCACCTATCCTTTTTAGATAGGTTAGAACAGGATTCCCAAACCTTTTTACTACTTAGACCAACGATTTTTTTTTTCAATCGGCTCCCTAATTTTTTTAGTACCTAACCACCATGCATTTAGTTAAAGGATAGTTCAATAATTAAAAAAAAACTACATTTTATTAAACCCTTTTCAATTTTACAGTATTATATGCTATTGTAACATATACAGTGTGTCTGCTAAAGCCAGTTGTCACCCCAATAATTTCTGAATGGTAAGAGCTATAATCATAAAAATGGGGGTCTAAGTATGATAACGTTGCCTTGCGCTACGAAATAAAAAAACAACAAAAAAAAAAACCGCTTATAGTGCCACCTTTTCGGTTAAATTTGGAATTAGCGTTCTTATCTTTTAAAAACGGTTTGAGATACGGAGAAAAAAGTGAATTAAAAAGTTGTTAGGTACCACTGATTTATGAATAAAAGACATCTTGATCACATTAATGTTAAAAATTGAAGCCGTAAAATGCAAGGCGTAAAACGTATTACTGATATTTTGACAGTGTGTCACTATTCATAATGTGCGATTTCCAGTAGAAATTGCAGACCAGCTTCGGCTATGTGAATTACACCGCACATGAAAATCTGTATTCTCTTTATTATTATCTAGCAATCATATTCCTTAAAAATTAAATAAAAAATTTTAAAACAAAAAAAATATCATCGACCTCCAATAGGCCCCTAGAATACTATAAACCCCTTTAAAAGCTTCATCGACCGCCAAGGGGTCCACCTGGACTGCTTTGGGAATCACTGGGCTAGAGAAGTCGGAATATACCTTTGGCAGAGCTTATTCTGTTGAGAGTTTATTTTTAAATATCATTAAAAAACCTCGAGTAGTCCACTTAGTTTATCCTCGTTAGTTCAGTCTTCAGTTTTCTTGCGGAGTAATATTGAAACTAACGAGGACGTTGAAAAAGAAGACATATTTTTCTTTACATAAGACTGTTATGCAGAATCGTAATACTACGTTAAAAAATCTAGTTTTCATGTTGACAGGCAAATTGTGCAGCGAAGCCCGATATTATGCTATGTTACTCTAAAAGTATATATGCTGTTTTGACTCTTAGTATTTGCAGCAAAAAAGAAAACAACACCTCCTGAACTAAACAATTGGAAATTGATAGAACACTTCCACTAAAACTTCTCTTAATTTATGCTATGGGCTAACATTTTGCAATGATCTTTAATAAATTCAGGACACTATCTCAAGCGTATTCTATAAATATTAATGTATTGTTATGGATAAATCACAGAAAAAGTAATAAAATCATTAAATTAAAAATTACCATTAAATAAACTTTCGAGCAATACTTTTGACAAAAGTTTAGTCTAATGACATTGACATTCATTATAAAGAACAATGATACTACTTTTAATATACACTTATCTGCTTCATATTATTCCAAGTTTATATTTTTCGGAGTGTGTTTCAGAGTTAAACTGTCATTAGTGGTTAATGACTGGATTATTACTTTCCAATAACACTAAAATAAAGGTTTTTCTAAACTCCGATATATAGTGAGTTTACTTCTAGTTAATTGAATAGTGCCGTTTGGTGGGATTTCCCTTCCCCGCTTCACCTAGAACAAACAAGACTAGCTTTAATGAATGGAATCGATTAGTCATTAGTGATTTTATCTTGAGGGGGAGGGGTGGGGTTCCAAAGGAATTTTCAGGCGTAATATTTCATGCGTAATGAACGGTGACGAGTTTTGGTGAGATGTTGTGGAGACTGATTTTGCGCTGTTTTGTTTGATCTGAAGTATTGCCAATGTTTTTGAATAGGTGTTGGATATTTTTTATTTATTTATTTATTTTTTACATGAATGAAAAAGTAATTTAAACTGTTAAAGACAGAATTATTGATCTGCAAGGTATTGGATTCCCCTGCCTAAAAATAGAAAGGTTAAATTTTGTATTTCATAAATGTAAAGAAAAGGCTATGCTAACTCAACATGACTGAAATTAATTCTGTCTTTTTTTCATTAATTATTACTGTTCTTGACAGGTTGTTCAATGGTAAGCATAATTTTCTATTTTGAAAAGTGGTAGATAAGAAAGGGACATGAGACAATTCGCCCACATGACTCTTTGGACTTACGGCCATAATCTTCGTTTAAGCAATAATTTGTTCAACCTAAGCACACAAAAATATCTATATTCTTATTACAAGTTGTAAGTAATCTTGTTAAAAGCTGTAAAGTGAAAGATAAAAAATGTAAGATGCATCAGTAAAAAAATAAAATATTTTTGGGTTCGTCTTTGCTGTTAATGTTTACCATTACTAAAACTGGGACCAAAAAACGCGAAACGGTTGAAAAAGACTCAGAAAAACTAATAAAATAAAATAAAAAAGGCATTTTAAAAAATATTTTATTCAGTTTAGTGGTTATCAAAGTAATGGAAACCCACTTCCTTAAAACTGATACTTGAAAGAAAGAAGGGAAAAAGTAACACACACGTTAGTATATCTAAAACCGTAAAATAAAATTACAATAAAAACTAAAACTAGGAAAGAAATAAAAAATTATGAGAATCGGTAAATATAGAAGACTCCAAGAAAAATTACTAGTACGGAATCCATTGCAGATTTACTTGAAGCCAACATAAAGCACAATTTTGTACGTTCAAGAATTTTCCTTTTGTTGTTTCTTAACTCTCTTAAGCAAGAAGTGTACAAGTTTGCATTATTCATGTGAAACAAATATCATGCACTTTGTTTTGGTTTAAAGCCTTTCACCTCACTCAAAAGCTTCTTGTTTTCAAATAACATTAAAAAAAATAGCCTAACAGGGGCGTAGCCAGGAAAGCATTTTGGGTGGGCGCCCACTTACGTCTTCCCTAGAGTTTTAGCATATTGTCTTATGATGTTGTAAACAAAACTATTCACAAAGTAAAATCGGAACTGAAATTGACACCTCTAAAATTCCCCCTCCCCTCCCCAAAAAAAAGTCTATGGGTGCCGAGTGTATAAGATAAGTCGTGAGTAAAGCAAAGGAATTTCTGCACGTCGTTAAGCTTAAGCTAACTAATCCGAAAATTTCGACGGGGGTATATATCCCGATATCTCCCCCGCCGTACGCCACTGCAACGCAGTAAGATATGATTTGAAAAAAGAATCGAAAATATGATTCAAGGGATTCGTATGTTCAAATTAGAACAAACTGATGATTTTGTTATAAAGAAATAGCATTAATAGGAACGGATAGTTAAATAAAAATAGTTTATATTTTTCTAAAATTATTGATATGCATAGTGGATTCTTGACTTATGCGCTTGATTTTGCACTTTAGACAAAAATTAACTAATGTTTATTTAAAATACATGTGCAGTGTGATAAACCGTACCCAAATGTACAACCATATACAAAGAAATAAAATAAACAATTTTCGTAAAACAAAAACCATTTAGGAAAGCTTTAGCAAAGTCATTTAAAATTTACATGAGAGAGATATTTACTGAAGCATGCATAAGCATAATTATTGATACGTTTAACTGCGAAATTCGCAGTACACCGTCCTCTCCAACGCAAATAATATGCTTAATAAGATTTCTGCTTAAAGCAATCCTGAATTGCTGCCGTAAGTTACACACCAAAAGAATAACTTTTATCTAAAACACTATTCACTGAAAGCAATTTTACATTGCATGTGCAGGAATAACTAGTAGCATGGAAACGGGGGAAGACAAATTCTTTTTTTCTGTTTCAGTCTCTCAAAATGTAATTACTTCGGTTAATTGAGAATGTTTGGTTATTCCGCGTAAAAATCAGTTTGTGATTCGGAGAGAATTAATTCTCCCTTTCATAGCATGTACTGATTAACGTTATTTAACAATGTTATTGAACAGATCTGGCAATGAATGTATTTCGTTTTCTGTGTGTATCTGATTTCGTTACAGATTAATTTGAAAGAATGATTAAAAATGCGCCTATTCCCCCCTCTTTTGTGTACCCAGGAATGATGCTCGCTGTTTGAAATGTCTAGTGATTAGGCAAACATTAAACATTTTCGATTTACATGCCTTAATTAGTTTAGCACTGAAATGGAAAGTACAATCATCAAAGTTTGCGCAATATTTCCATACGACCCAGAATATGGGATTGTCTGAGAAAATTTTGGAAGGCATGAGCAAATTGGATAACAGAAGATCTCGTAATTCTTGAATGTGCAATTATAAAGTCATGGTAAGAGAAAAATAAATGAAATTTCAATAATTTGTAGTATTAATATTATAGTATGTAAAATCAAAAATGGAGGGGAAAAATGCCATTTTAAAAATGAAATTTGCTCAAGAGCTGTTCTCTACGAACCTTATGATTCTCTTTATTATCACTTCTAATATTTTTCTACTTTTCCTGCATGTCGGATGCTGCTTAGAAAACCAGTTTCTAATGTTACACGCCCATCTTCTTTATAATATGCAGGGCTTTTACGACTTCATGTTTTTGACTGTCGTATAAGAAATTCCGGACAGTTCACCTGTTTCAGTAAGTTAGCTTTTTAAAGGAGTAAGTTGAAGCTTACAACGTCTTTATCAGCTTAATCCATTAACTACCAATTTAATTTTTGTTTTCAACTTACACACGAATTTGAAAATCGTTTGCTCCTTAAATAGAAACGAAGCACAGAGTACACACTTTCTGCTACGTACAATATTGACTGATAAATACGGAATAAAACTAAACTGTCAGGTGTACCAAATATATTTTAGCGCCGAGTGGTGTACGCAAAATCCCCAAACGGGGATTGTGGCTACTAATGGGATAATTATTAATAAAATTTGAAAAAGTTATCAACTCTTTGGTAAACAGCTGTCAGAGAGATGATTCCAAAACTCAAAAATTTTATTTGTTCCACAAAAATGTGAGCGTATAATAATAGAAAAACCTGATATATCACTTGTGCTGCACAGTGCACCCATCAACTTATTCCACAAACAAAACTAAAGCAATTAATCTTCTTTTTTCTTACCAAGCACATACGTATTGATGATAATGTAACAATGTCAAGGAAGGTCGATTTTTCTCCTTTTTTGCGGGAGGGGGGGGGCTTGCGTAGGGATTGTTTGTTTATTATACTTTATACTACCCATGATGAAAATGCATAAAATGGATCCAATAAGACGTGATTCTGAACATTTGTTGTTTTATTGGTGTCATGGTATTATTCAATGATTGATTAGAATCACGTGATTTGACTGTAATAAAAATGGGTGATATATGTGTAGAAAAGATAATATCCTTTGATAAAACCCCGGAAATTTTGGCATAGCTTTTTTTTCTCTAATGTTATTACTACTGTATAAAGAAATTGAGAATGCACAGCATATATTTTCCCTTTTTGTATTAGGGGGACTAAAAGGCAATGTCGTTGTCCCCCCATAAAATTCAGACATGTAAATAAATTTTCAACAAGTTTTCAGTTACAAACAATCTGAGCCTAAACACAGTATTAATATTTCTTACATTTTAATGCAAGAATTTCAGAGTTTTTTTTTTTCTTCATGAAAGATCGGCACCCTTCCCCTTTTTTTACGTCTACTCTCCTCCGAGGACGATATTTAAACTGTTCTAAAATTGAATTTTTAGTATAAGTGAGTGCTATATTTTACAAGCATTTTATGGATATCTTTCTTTTTATTTGAGAACACGCGGGACATGTTATAAGAACGTTTTGGCACTTAGTCTCCGACAGGTTACAAATTCTGAAAATTTCGTGAATGAAAGAAACTATTTTTTAACTTTACGCAAACCATTAAAGTGCCAATTAGCAGGTAAAATTCTTAAAACACTTGATTCCGCATGTTAACAAAGCAATCAGTTTTATTTGCAGATTAGTAAGGTAATGTGAATATTAACAGCTCTCGAAATTTACCGATTTACCAATAATATCCACTCGGTAACAAAAGAAAAAACGACCCACCAAGAAGGAATTGTCCAATTCCGATGAAAATTGGTGGGTATAAAGAACATGCATAAAAAAAACAATTAAAATTTCCGAACAATTGGATGATTTATTTTTGAGTTTGACCTTTATAAAGGGAGGAAGTCAATAAGGCGTTGGTCCACCTCTGGCCTCTGTGCAATCTGCCATCTTGCGTGGCACAGGCTGATAAATTTCCTGGATGGTGTCCTGCGGAATTTCTTGCCAAATTGTCTCCATCTGTTGGGCTAAATCGGCAACATTTTGAGATGGTTGCAATCGCCTTCCAATAACGTCCCAAATGTCCTCTTTGGGAGAGAGATCAGGCGACCTAGCTGGTCAAGGAAGTACAGGGAAATCTTGAAGACAATTCATAGGAACATGTGCCGTATGCAGCCGGGTATTATCGTGTTGAAAAGTAAGTCCAGGGTGTCGCAAAAGGAACGGTAACACAACCGGATGTAGGATGTCGTCAACGTACCAATGTACCGCTTGCTGTCAATGAGCCAGAAATGACTATCAAAGGGGTCCGCTATCAAAAGAGATGGCACCCCAGACCATAACCCCTTGTTATGGGCCTGGGTGGCGTGCGATAGTCAGGACAGGATTCCCCTTCTGCCTTGGACGTCTCCAGTCGCGTTTGCGGTTGTCGTCAGGACACAGTTGAAAAGAGGACTCGTTACTGAAGACTATACGTGTTCAGCCAGCGCAGTTCCACGTTGATCGAGCCCGAAACCACAGTAATCGGACTTGACGGTATACAGGAGTGAGAGGCAACCGGCGTAGCGTAAATTCAACTCCCTCAATCGTCTGTGGAGGGTCATGTTGGATACATGCGTGCGGGTCACACGGTGGATAGCTGATAGCGACGAATCCGGTGCTATGACAGCTGGGTCATTCCATGGTGACTGACGTTACAGTTTGACTACATTTGTAACCTTTGAAATTCACCTATAATATATATATATATATTTATATATATTTATCTATTTAAATTGATCAAGAGTATCATAAATAAGTACTATACTGTTATCCATTCTCAATATAAGAAGTCTTTTTTTTTTAATTAAGGGAAATCAAAAAACGTGACTGATGTTACGCAGAAGATTCTTCTGTGTAACATCAGTCACGTTTTTTGATTTCCCTTAATTTAACAAACAAAAAAAAAGATTTTTTATATTGAGAATGGATAGCAGTATAGTACTTATTTATGATACTGTTGATCAATTTAAATATATATATATATATATATATATATATATATATATATATATATATATATATTTCAAGCCACTGGTGAATTTCAAAGGTTACAAATGTAGTCAAATTGTAACGTCAGTCACCATGGAATGACCCAGCTGCTCCGACAATCGCTCTATCCTCCAGTTCTGTTGTGGCACTCGGTCGACCGCTGCAATTTTGATGCTGATATCTGCTGTTGTTGGCCCACTCTTGCCAGCATCGTCTAATAGCCATATCGCTTCGACGCAGATGTCGACCCAGCAAACACACACCTGCTGGCGGAGTACCTTGCCAGTACTTTTCTGCCTTTACGTCCAGCACCGGCCCGGCACTGCAAAAGTAACTGAATCGTACCAAAAGTGGTCGCCCGAGAAGCACCTTACCAGAAGCCCGGGAAGGCAATGGCACTGTGCTGGCGCTACTGCATATGCCGGCCATCATTTACAATAAAGGCACAGTCCCATTAAATGTAAAATGCCTAAAATGAAACTGCGAGGTGCCGGTGATTATTAAAAATAAAGACACTGGCCTGATAGCTTAACAGTGGGGCCAGGGGTGCCAGGGTGGCTTGGCGCCATACTCCAGCCATGGCGCCAAGCCACCCTGGCGACCGCCAAGCTTCAACGGCTATCGCCTTCTTGTGACGAATAAACACAAGTATTTACCACTAAAATTTTTACAAAGAAACACAAATTCTAAGTACATGACACTATATAAAACAGTCATATCCATAACAAAACATTAGAAAAAGTAGATTAAACAAGCACTTACCTCACCTTTCCCACCTCATTTTTTAATGGAAGGACCGGGAACATCCATTACAACGATGAAATTCCCCAAGACGAAATAAAGACGAAATTCCCCGAGACGCTCACTAACTTACGATAAAGGGTCCGTAACACGGAATCAAAAACACAAGTAAAATCCAACACAAACTTATTCCACTCAGAATCAAAGAACACCAAACTTCAATCTTCATGCAATTAACACTAAATGAAAATTCTATACTTCAAATGCACCGCGTTTAATTTTCAGAATTGCCAGTCAAATTCTGATTAAAAAAAAAAAAAAAAAACGATTTTCCAGACACCAACATGTGATAAAAAATCCAGACGATTTTCAAGTTTATGACGTCAGCTTTACATATGTTCTCCAAGGGCGGAACCCAGTGGCGTAGCGAGGGGGGGGGGTTTGGGTGTCAGAACCCCCCCTAAAATTTAGCTGAGTTCTATTATTGACATGAAGAATGCTATCCATAATGTAGATTATCCGTTACATCAGTGCCTAAACCCCCCTTAAAACTTTTTTCTGGCTACGTTACTGGCGGAACCAGAAACTCTTTCGGAGGAGTGCGCAAATTGTGAATATTCATTTTATCTAGTGTAAAGCCTGCTAAATATTGGTAAAAGCCCCATTTATGTAGTGTAAAAACATTTTTCTTGGAGGGGGCGCGCGCCCCTCTGCGGCATCCCCAAAAAAAAATCAGTGGGACCGGCCACCGCCTCAAAAGGGCCCCCTCGAAAATATGCTAACGCGGGCCCCTCTGCGAGATCCAAAAAAAACATCAGTGGGTTCGGGCGGGCCCCTCTGCGAGATCGCAAAAAAACATCAGTATGTCCGGCCACCGCCTCAAGGGGGCCCCCTCGAAAATATGCTAACGCGGGCCCCTCTGCGAGACCAAAAAAAACATCAGTGGGTCCGGCGCGGGCCCCTCTGCGAGATCCAAAAAAAACATCAGTGGGTCCGGCCACCGCCTCAAAAGGGCCCCCTCGAAAATATGCTAACGCGGGCCCCTCTACGAGACCCAAAAAAAAACAGTGGGTCCGGACGGGCCCCTCTTCGAGATCCAAAAGAAACATCAGTGGGTCCGGGTCTGCCCCTCTGCGAGACCCAAAAAAAACATCAGTGGGTCCGGCCAACGCCTCAAAAGGGCCCCATCGAAAATATGCTAACGCGGGCCCCTCTGCGAGATCCAAAAAAACATCAGTGGGTCCGGGCGGGCCCCTTTCGAGATCCAAAAAAAACATCAGTGGGTCCGGCCACCGCCTCAAGGGGCTCCCTCGAAAATATGCTAACGCGGGCCCCTCTGCGGGATCCAAAAAAAACATCAGTGGGTCCGGCCACCGACTCAAAAGGGCCCCCGCGAAAATATGCTAACGCGGGCCCCTCTGCGAGACCCAAAAAAAACATCAGTGGGTCCGGGCAGGCCACTCTGCAAGATCCAAAAAAAACATCAGTGTGCGCCTCAAGGGGGCCCCCTCAAAAATATACTAACGCGGGCCTCCCTGCGAGACCCAAAAAAACATCAGTGGGTCCGGCCACCGCCTCAAAAGGGCCCCCTCGAAAATATGCTAACGCGGGCCCCTCTGCGAGACCCAAAAAAAAACATCAGTGGGTCCGGCCACCGACTCAAAAGGGCCCCCTCGAAAATATGCTAACGCGGGCCCCTCTGCGGGACCCAAAAAAAACATCAGTGGGTCCGTGCGGGCCCCTCTGCGAGATCCAAAAAAAAACATCAGTGGGTCCGGCCACCGCCTCAAGGGGGCCCCTCAAAAATATGCTAACGCGGGCCCCTCTGCGAGACCCCAAAAAAAACATCAGTGGGTCCGGCACCGCCTCAAAAGGGCCCCTTCGAAAATATGCTAACGCGGGCCCCTCTGCGAGACCCAAAAAAAAAACATTAGTACAAGTTGAAGCAAATTAGAATAGTAGACGAAAGAACAGGAAAAAACGAAAAATAACAATAACGCATGCGCAAAACGCAAATTAACAGCTTAGTGACGTCAAATTGAGCAAGCGAATTCGTTACATTCATCTGCTTACGTCACACAGTAGCTAGATTAAAAAACAACTATTACGCATGCCCGAAAGTGCAAGAAATTTCGCATCTTTCAATAGTTCTAAATTATCCAATTTACAATATTTGACGCATTATCATTCCTTCAAAAAAAACGTCGCCAAGCTCTACACATTTCTTTATGGTTGCCAGTCAAACAACCATCGGCAGGGTACTTTACTAACGTTGAACATCGCTCACGATGTCGCCAGAACCAAGGGGCACCGGATACGGAACATAGACCCCTTCACTCTTTTCTTCATGTTTCTGTATTAAATCATTTCGTATGACTGATATTTGTGCCCCAGTATCTACGATACCATTAAATGTTTTCCCTTCGCCTTCAACTTCCAAAATCATAAGATTATCGCAATTACTTTTGAGTTTAAATTTATCTGATGTTCTCAAATCTACTCAGGGGGTGAGCATGCTGTATTTTTCCTCAGTGTTATCTTCTTCATTCGCGTCACTAGTCTGCATTTGAACCTCCGTGATTTGAACTAAATTGCTCTGTGAACGCTCTGATCTTCTGTTATGGAAATTAAGTGAATCGCTTTTATTTTTAAATCTCGGACATTGCGATCGCAAATGCTCAAACGCTCCGCATTCAAAACATTCCTTTGTTCATGAAAATTTTCTTTTCTTCTATCTTGAAAATCATTTTCCTTTCGAGTCGTTGTATTTCTGCGACTTTCAAAATTTCCGTATTTTGACTGGTACGGGTTAGTTGCCCAATTATCGTTTTCGGTTTTCGCAAGAGGACGTTCCTTGGCAAATTTTGGCTTCATTACTCTTCTTACATCGTCATATTCATCTAGTTCTTCGGCCAACGTTATTGGGGATACAATCTCCGTCCATTCATCCATGAAATGTTCTTTCACTTCAAATGGTACCTTTCTTTTAATCTGATCAATGATCATCAGACTTTTTAAATCATCTAGTGATTTAATTTTTAACCCGTCAATCCACCCATCAAAATAGGCTTTCATTTTAAAATAAAATTCCATCCATGTTTCTTCTGTGGTCTTTTGATGCTTTATAAATAACTGTCTGAATTTATCGGCGCTTAATTTAAATTTTTTTAACAGCATCTTCTTAATTTCATCGTAATTTTGCGCTACCTCTTCTGTTTCCCTAGCAATCAAACTGGAAACAGGAGTTGGCAACACCCCAATTAAATGAGCAACCCAATTTTCTTTATCGACGCCAAGCATCTTTAACTGTCTCTCAAACAACGTAAGAAATAAACAGATATCGCTTTCCTTCGGATCAAACCTAGGCAATAATTTTTTCTAAATTACCTCTTCCTAATTACCTCTTTCCCCTTTACCTATTTACTCCTAATTTTTCTATCACCACTTCCTTCCCGTACTTGGCTTCCCAACATCGCATTTTCTGCCATTTTTTCAATTTTCAATTTTTCTAATTCAAAAACTTTTTCTCTTTCTTTTTCTTCTCTCTCTTTCTGATCCTGTCTTTCTCTCTCCTCTCTCTCTTTCTGATCCTGCCTTTCTCTTTCTTCTCTCTGTCTTTCTTTTTCTTCATTTCTATCAGCAATAATTCTAGCAAATATTTCTTTAGAAAATTCTTCATCATAGTTTTTATCGTTCGTAATCAGATCACGTAACTTCGCCACAGTAAATGTCGTATCAACCGTTAAACCGAGTTCTTCAGCAAGAACTATTAAATCTTGTTTCTTTCCCTTACCAAAAAACGTCATTTCACTTTTCAAATGCTAGTTTTCAGCTACGGTTAATAGTATATGTTTATATACGAATCAGGAGGATTCTTCAAGTAAATATGCCGGTACGGCCAACTATATATTAACACCAACAGGGAAACTTCCTTCAAAACCTGCCAAACTGGCCTACTAAACTTCAAAATAATGCAGATCAACTGCTACAGCTACGTACAAATACAGTTGCATGAAATTGATTAACAAATACAGCTATCACCTGAACATTCTGTAGTATCGCATCCAATCCAATCCTATACTGCCGACTACGCCAGTAAAGTTTTCCCACGCTAATCTTAAAATTTTATTGGAACATAATACAAACACTATAACTATCTTCAAAATGGTAACAAACAATTTAATTTACACAATACATATATAGGCTTAGACTCTAGCCATTTACAAGGCGGCTAGCATCAGTTAGGTACTTTTTTATAATAATAATTACAATCCAATTTTAGAATCCGTCCCACTTATTTTTTAAATTCTAGCCCGTGTTCTTTTAACAGCTCACTAATTTATTAAGCATCGGGTGCGTTTATAATCTTTACTCATCTTTAAAATTTGTTTTCTTTTTCATAAAATTTTGACATATAAAAGAATATTTCAGAACAACATTTGAAACTGGGGGCACTTTCGAACCGGGGACCCTGGGCAAAGTCCCGATTTGCCCATGCGATAATAAGGGTCTGAAAACTTATCAAATATATGTAAACAAAAGAGTCTGAATATTGTATAATGAATACTGAAGTGTGAAGGTCCCGGTTTCGGATCAATTCGCGGAGCTGTCGATCTAATTGTCTGGAGTTTTGGTCGGTTTTCTCCAGATGTAACGTGAATGTCCATTAGAACCCCTTAAAAAGTCCTCCCACTAAGGTCCCAGGATGGTATTCTCCACTGCATCTTTTCAATAATGAGAGTGAAAAGGTGAAGCATGGAAACGCCGTTAAATGCTTATCTGCATATAGAATGTTATTATAAACTCACTTAAACAAAAATCATATAAACAGTATGCACGTTTCGGATGGTACAAAAGGTCGACCCTCCTTCACCACGCTTCTGAAAAGAAGGGTGGACCCTTTGTACTACCTGAAACGTGCGTACTATTCTTCCATGAAATTTGGATTGCGAATTTTTTGTCGATTCCTAGAATTTTTTTATTTATCACTTTTTTCTGCGAGGATATATATTGTTCGGAATTTTTAGTTATTTCGAATTTTTTCTCTGCTCTTTTCTGTGTATTATTATGCTATACCATATTATCTATTTTTCCACTGAAAAGAGGGCAACTCACAACTTAATAGTTTATTAGATCTATTTTATGCCCCTTGGAGTACGAGGTAGCAGCAATTTTGTAAAATTTTCCAGGAGCGACCCTAAGGTACGTGGTGCCCCCCTACAAACGTAAAAAAGGCTCACCTTTTATACATTTTCCACGTTTTGAGCTCGATATTGCGCCCCTTCGAAGACAGCGCCTCGATGCGATGCTTACTTTACCGTGTCGGACAGGCCCTGAAATTTCCAATAAACTATTAAAAGATCCTTTAAAAAGAAACATATATAATGACACTTATACACACCTCTTATTGAAATAGACAAGCAATTTTTTATTTTCTGTCTTCAAACGCATAAAAAAAATTCATCTGTACTACATATAAATAATCTGAATTAATGTAGCCAAATCCGCGATAACAGCTCCACGCTTGTAAACTCGAAGCGTGAGAAGTTAGCTGAGCACACAAGAATTTCTTGGGCTGGGCTAGCCATCTGCTCTGTTGCGTATATAGTTTTACATGTGAGGCCCCAAGGTAAATCAAACATTTAATTCAAGAGCAACGAAACCGCGTAAGAAAATATAATTCCTAAGTGAACCCATTGCTTTCTATTTTTGACTATTACATGACGGTAGATTTTAAAAGGGGCTTAATGTAGAAAAAATCTTCAAGTATTTTTTTTTCAGGAAAATTTTAGCAAAATTGTGAAAAATTAATATGAATTATAAAAATAATGAATACAGAATATGAATTTTATAAGAATACTAGCTGACCCGGCAAACGTTGTTTTGCCATATAAATTATTCCTAGGATTATTTTAGTAGAAAGAAATGACTAACTTATTGTAAGTTTGTGAGGATGTGGTATATGAGTGGAAGAGGCATGGAGCGCTGTGAACGATGCTGGAATGTAAAAGTAACACAATACCAAACATTTATATTTTTAATTCATTGTAATTTATTCTTTAAATTTATATATATCGCTAATTACTATAATTTTACTAAAAAATAATATCTATCCCTTAACGCAATAGAGTATACAATATTTTTTGTTATACCATCTTTAGATAACACAAACAAACTGGATGCCCACTGTATTTTTTGCCCACTCGAGAGCATGCCACGTATAACTGTCCGTGTGAAAAACATGGTGTGCTCAAATCTAATCCACAAACAGACATAGTTTGGCCTTGAGACTTATTGATAGTCATTCCATAAAAAATTTTGCCCCCCCCCCCAAAAAAAAGGATGAAAATCTGAAACACTTTCAGATTTTAAATACGCACTATAGTGCTATATATTAAAATCGTATCATAACTTATGCGTCGTCCCTATTTTTCGTCCTTATTCCATTAAGTTGGAAAGTGTTATCATTATTCATGACTGTGCTGTATTTTTCTTTCTTATTTCATAAAACCCATCTTTGGAATCGAAATCTATCTTAAAATCGCCTACTAAAACTATTTTACAATCTTCGCCAAGTATATCACAACTATACTTCACCGTTTTATATATTGTTTCCTACTTTAACGCCTCGACTCTCGCCAAGGAGGCGATGATTAAACATATGCAGTTACCATGACGATTTTTTGCATTTATGTAGAAATCGTAATTTAGAATTAAAATGGCGATTTGGAACAACATGTAAGTACAGCATGCCGTTACATTTTTATTTATTTTGGATTACCAATTAATGTTGTTTTAATAATTAAATGTCTTCAAATTCCTTAACTGGCGCGTTTATCGCTAGTTTGTTTACTTTAGTTATCACCTAGTTCTTTTGGGTGCGTTGAAACGGTACTTACGTCCCGGCGGTCACTTCCGCCAAACTACTTTTTCGTAGATTTTAAATACGTTGCCAATCGTATTCCAAACCATCAACAATTTCATGTGCCCGGCATTTATCTTGGTGAAAAATTGCTTGTCTTGGCGGACCGCCGGGATAATACGTAAGTACCGTTGAAACTTGTGCATAACTCCCAGAGACCCATGACTGCAAAGCTCGCCAAAGTACGAGGATTTTTTAGGTTGGCGAGAGTGAGGGCGTTAAAATAGGAATCAACTCTTTCTTGTACCATAAAACACATCTTTGGAATCGAAATCTATCTTAAAATCGCCTACTGAAACTGTTTTACAATCTTCACCAGGCATATTCTTCCTGTAGGCATATTCCAACTATACCGCAAAGACATTTTAAATGCTGTTTGGAATGAGCATCATAATCCACGAGTGTACCGTGTTTTCCTTTCTTGTTCCACAGAGCACTTCTTCGGAATAGAAATCTATATTATAATCGCCTAATAAAACTGTTTTACAATATACGCCAGGCGTTTTCTAACTATACGCGAAATATATTTATAATAAATTGTCACGTTTTGGCACCACATTTAGCGTTCAATAATAAAAAATTGCAAACCTTGTGCGACTTTCAACATTTTATTAACGCCGCCCCCTCTCCACATTATCTGGCAAACACATTTGAAAAGTGACTCGACACGCTAATGTCTACACAGAAATCCTGATTGAAATTAATAGCACTCTGGGGCTAAACATTTTGGGGTGGACCGCCCTTATGACTTAGGGGTATGAGACATAGTTAAAAACCTATTCTCAAACCTAACGAATATACATAGAAAATTTCATTAAAATTGGTCGAGTGGTTTCGGAGGAGTTAGGTGACTAACACTGTGACAGGAGAATTTTATATATTAGATAGATAAAATTCATATTCTGTGCATATTCTGTCATATACAGGGTGGGGGTTTCACTGTGCATGTAGCGAACATATTTATAGCATACTGAACTCATTAGTTTTATTTTAGTTTTTAGTACTAAAATATTTGAAAGCACAATTTGAACTCGTCCCCTTACACCCCTCCCCCCTCCAAAAAAAAAAAAAAAAATCTTAACTGTGACCCTGCCTTTGGGTGTACGGAAAACACTTCTACACAGTATGAAAGTAAAATAATGTTATTTAATTAAAATAACGAAATTTTATGCTAACACTACGAAATATATACAGGCCCATTGCCGACAAATAGTGCTGGTCCGGTACATTTTAAACAGTACCACGCCGTTAACTTTTTTGTGAATGTCATAGACACATGGCAGTTCGCCGTTACTAGTTATGTACCGGCGCATATGCATTTTCAGACACTGGTACTCCAGTGACTTCCAGACGATGGCAATCTACCTTGCTCCCGGTATACGGCACTTTGCCAGCACGACGGGTACCCGGTAGAGATGAGTTCGGGCTCATTTTTTGAAGCCCGAGCCCGCCCGAGCCCGAGCAATATTATTAAAGTTGGAGCCCGAGCCCGCCCGAGCCCGAAATTTCAGCTAAAGACAAATAAATTTAACTACTTCATTAATAAGATACAATTAATTTTGGAGCTTCACACACCTTCTAGTCCCCGTGCCGCTATTTTTTTAAATAAATACGTCTATTTATCCCATGAATCACTTTTTAAAATCTGTTTCAAGGAGTATGTTCAACAAAGGAGAAATTTTTCACGAGCCGAGCCGCCCGAGCCGCCCGAGCCCGAACGCAATCGTAAATTACATAGCCCGAGCCCGAGTCGGGCACGGGCTCGGGCTCGGGCTTTCGGGCTCGGGCTGAGCCCGTTTCATCTCTAGTACCCGGCCGTCAATTTGCGGGCAGTTGTGTGTTTGCTGGGGAGCGATTCTTCGATTCGTCCAGCCAGCCTTTTTCAGTCCGATCGCACGACCTCTTTCAAACTCCGACATCTGCTCGTAATGCGCACGAATCCTTCGGCGAGGCATTGTTACAGACGGAGTAAGATATCGCAGTCGAAATGCAATAGAAATTTTTCTAATCGGATTCAGAATCGCTCCGTATATGCACCAGCTGAATGAGCAGTTCCGATGACCTAGCACTTTCGCTATTGATTCAAAGGACTTCAGATTTTAATCATTTGCATGGTCGGTCCGTATGTCTTTGCATACGAAATTTCATGACAATCAGTCGTCTCATTCTTGGGCCGTGAATTTTTTTGTGATAGAGTGCATCTATGTACATAAAAATAAGTTTAAAAAGAAAAAAAAAAAAGAAAATCAATTTCAAAGTGTACGTTTTTTACCCGTCTTTTCTTTTATTACGATTACAATAATATTTTCGTGGTGTGTACAGATTTGTAGGTCAAAATATAAGTTTAATATTAATTAAAATTGGATGGAATATTTTATCATGAATTTTTCACGTAAACAGAGTGGCTTTATATAATACCAGCTGAAGTACCCGTTCTTCGCACGGGAATGAATGGACTTTTTGATATTACGATTTGTGGTGATTACTATTCATTGTAATAAACAGATATAGCAAAATGGACATCGCGTTATATTGTGTCCAATAATCATGCATACCGAATTGCAAGGCAATCGTTTGTACGGTGCAGAAGGCCATGCGGCGTAGAGCAATCTAGTGGCGAGTTTTAGCAAAACGGATACGGCGAAAATATTCTTCGCATTCAGATATCGATGTATACGAATTTTCATGACTATCGGCTGGACAGTCCTGAAGTTCATGTGCTGACGCGACATCTAGTGGCAAGTTACAGGGAAATGGATAGCGCCAAACTCTTCCCCGTGTTCAAATATCTATGTATACCTATTTTCATATGCACAGTCAAGAAGTGATACACTGCAGGGCCATCTAGTGGTTAATTAAAGTAATGATTTGCTACAGCGCCGTCAAGTGGCGAATTATAGCAAAATGGATAACGCCAACATATTCTCATTGTTCAAATAGCTATGTATACTGATTTTCATAGCGACCGTGTTCAAATATCTATGTATACCAATATTCATAACGATCATTTGCACTGTCAAGAAGTGATACACTGCAGGGCCATCTAGTGGTTAATTAAAGTAATGATTTGCTACAGCGCCGTCAAGTGGCGAGTTATAGCAAAATGAATAACGCCAAAATATTCTCATTGTTCAAATAGCTATGTATACTGATTTTCATAGCGACCGTTTGAATGGTCAAGAATTTGGCCTGCTGCAGCGTCATCTAGTGGCGAGTTAAAATAATAATGCATTGCAGTGTCATCTAGTGGTGAGTAACATCAAAAGGAACGCAGTTAGAATATATTCTTCGTGCTCAAATGTGTAAGTATAAAAATTTTATGCCGATCAGTCGAACGGTATAGAAGTTGATGCGTTGCAGCGCCATTTAGCGGCAAGTTACAGCAAAATGGATACTGAAAAATATTCTCCGTGTTCTAATATCCGCGTGTACCAAATTTCATCGAATTCGGTTGGACGATATTCGCATAGTAAACGGCTAAACGGAATAGAATTCGACGTTGCGCCACCTGGTGGCAAGTTAGAGGAAAACGGGTAGCATAAAAAGCTTCTCCATGATAAAAGGAAAGTTTCTTGCGTGGAGAGCATAAAAAATCTCTTAAACTCCGGGAACGGGTGGACTTTCAAAGTTTTAAAGTGGACTACGATTTATTCTATATTATTTTACATATCTGTGCTAAATTTCAGGCCGATAGGTCCATTTTTGTGGATTTGCATACGAATCAAATCCACAACAAACAAACAAACAAACAAACAGAATTTCATTTTTATTTATAAGATTTAGATATAATGTCAAATCTTTTCTAAATAGATGTCATACAAATAATTGTAAAGCTTAACATCCTTATTTATTACAAATAAAACAGAAGAAGCTTGGATAATTTTAAAAAAGCTGATGATGTGAGCGTACATTCATACCCCCAACAGTTAGTTTAGAAAAAGACAAAATTAACTATTATTTTTTTTATAAACCTTTATATATTGATGACACTGTTGTGAAACATTGATTTTCATGGCCTTCTTTACTTATTACGCATCTTATAATAAAAATGCATGGAATAAATACAAAGCAATTCGATTCTGAACATTCATCGGAGTAAACAAAACAACAGAAAAAACACTCAAAATACTGGTGTTAAACGATAAAGTAATTAAAAAACTTTGTAAATAACACACACTTTTCAGTTCCCTGTGTTCTTTACGTCGAAGGGCTTCGACTGAAGAAGTTCAAAACAATTTTTGAACGAAACGCGTATCCTCTTTCCTTTTACTTCTTATGTGTGTTATTTACAAAGTTTTTTAATTACTTTATTCATCGGAGTGTTTTTTTTTTTTTTTTTTGGTGACATGTTATTCAATGATTGATTAGACACATGATTTAACAGAAATAAAAAGCGAAGAAGTGCGTTTAATAATAAAAAAAAAAATGAACGCAGAAATTCTTATGGAACAACCATATATTTCTGTCATACTTATCGTTTTACACATTTATTATTAATATTAAAAAAAGGGGGAGTTCTTTCTTTTTTTTCTTACGTTACATTTATTCTTCCGAAATTATTTTTAGTTTTGCATTGTGTAACGATACTTGCTTTTGGTATTGTAGGAAAACTCAGCTTAACGTCTATTCTCTTCTACAGGGTTGAAATGGCTATTGAAAGATTCTTTAAATTCCTTTTATGCACTTTAAGAGTAGCAATGGACTAAAACAGCAGCTAAAAATTTAAGAATGAGTGAATTTTTGAATGCTTACAGTAGCTAGGATTTTTTCCCCCTATGTTTCCATAAGTGTGCAAAGTAAACCCAGTGGCGTAACGGTTAGCACACTGTGCTGCCATCCCACGGGTGCTGATTTCAGTTCCTAGATTACGCAACTTCGATTTAGTGGCCCTTGAGTGGTTTGTTAAAATGAAGACCAAGTTTTCTTGTCGAGACAAAACACTGGCGAGTCCACATGAAGCTCACCACCTGATCGAGGCATACGCTTCCTCAATTCAGAGCCCATAATCGTGACCCCATGGTAAGGCAGGCCTTAGCCTCGCGTGCGCTGTTGAGCCAGATTCCCGGTGTAGGTTTGTACACAAATAAACTTATAAATAAACGAATAAACAAACAGCTTTTCTGGTTTAGATGCACAGACATCTAACTCTTTGGCAAAAACCAGCGATTTTCAGCAACACTTGCTACGGCAATAACAACAGTTTTTGTTGTTATTGCCGTTTGTTATTATTAATGATATGTGCAATTATTTTCATCATTTTAATTAAAAAAAAATCTGGAGTGACTCCACTCGACTTTCCGAACACTTACAATTAAGATCATTACCAAGCATTTAAATAAATTTTAATCGATGAATAATTCAAACATATATACCAAATTGAAACTCAATCGAATGCACCGTTTAAACGCTTGCGCACTTTCAAGAATTTCTCCCCATATGCCATTATGCCATAATATAAAAGAAAGTTTTGTCGTAGCCCTGTAGGAGAACTATAAGTCCTATACACACCAAAATCAATACCGGTCTTAAGATGGTGGTTTAGAACATGTATACCCAATTTGAGCTCAGTCGAATGTATCGTTTAAACGCTAGCGCACTTTCAAGAATTTCCCCCGATAGGCCATAATGTAAAAGAAATCTTTGTCGTAGCCCTGTAGAAAACTATAAGTCCTATGCACACCAAAATCAATAACGGTCTTGCGACGGTGGTTTATAACATATATACCCAATTTGAGCTCAATAGAATTTACCGTTTAAACGCTAGCGCACTTTCAAGAAATTCCCCCCATAGGCCATAATGTAAAAGAAATCTTTGTCGTAGCCCTGTAGAAAAACAATAAGTCCTATACACACCAAAATCAATACCAGTCTTGCAACGGTGGTTTATAACATATATACCCAATTTGAGCTCAATCGAATCTACCGTTTAAACGCTAGCGCACTTTCAAGAAATTCCCCCCATAGGCCATAATGTAAAAGAAATCTTTGTCGTAGCCCTGTAGAAAAACTATAAGTCCTATACACACCAAAATCAATACCGGTCTTGCGACGGTGGTTTATGACATATATATCCAATTTGAGCTCAATCGAATGCTCCGTTCAGGAGCTATCGTGTTCACTCACATACACACAAACACACATACACACACACACACATACATACATACATCTCGTAAAAATAGCATAAATGGATTCAGAAGCCCTCAAAACGTGTAAAAACACCAAAATCTCGAAGTCGAATTTTTTCATGATTACAATACTTTCCTTACATGGTACATGTTCGGAAAGTAATTATAAGTTTCATGATAGTATACTGTTCTGAAACTTATCAATATCTTAAATTTTTTAAAATGTAATATACCTCTTAATTTTTGTAAAATGTCTGATATGTATTATGTTCTACTGATAAATTAATGCATTTCAAGTGGGTCATGAAATCTAAATTAAATTTCGAAGTTTAAATAACTTTCGAAGATGTTTCATGTGCCAAAAGTTAAGTGTGCCACAATTTGAAACTTCACACATCTTTCAAAATAAAAACCCAGTCTTTGAAAAGTTTAATCTGTTCCCGAGGAAGTGAATGAAATCTTAAATTTTAAATTCCTTTTGTAACTTAATTTATTATCATGGTAGAGCACAAGGATATATTCTTACACGAAAGGGGAAAAAGTATGGAAGAAGAAATTTAAAATTTGATAGATGAACTTAGAAATAGAGCAGGACAAAAAATATATGAACTATGTCTTCCTGGAGATTAAAATTGGTAAAAGTATGCATTTTTTTTAATAAATCAAAGGAAAGCTGATAAAAGCAGAAGGCATAAAATTATTTTTGAGACAAAATTAGATGAGAGTTGAATAAGGTTTTAGAAAGAATCTTTTTACATTTTTTAATACATTGAAGGGAATATACTTTTAAAAACATTTTAAAAGACATCGGTACTCTGGATGCATTTTAAGTTTTTTTCTTGAACTAGCAAAGTACAACAAAGCTCGTATGAGTGCACTGAGAAAATTTTGTTAGATTGAAACACAAACACACACAGATTTATAAATCCGTTGAAATATCGGAAGATTTTCGTAGTTTCATTTTACTCATGCGATAAGTATGATACACACCATAAAAATGCAGATATCTTAAAAATAGCAGTAGCGGTTGTAATAAAAAGGTGAACGAATATCAATTTCTTATATTGGTTTTTCAAAATATCCAATCATATGTATTCTAAAAGAGGTAATTACACAAAAGTGGCAATAAAGCAGCTACAGCTATATTCTAAGGTTTTAATTTGCTTAACTAAAGTAATGAGTTATTACATAATTTATTAAGTGAAAAAGAAATATGTGAGCTAAATAAGGAAATATATGCAAGATGGATGTTTTGAAAATTTTATGAAAACGCCTAACATAGAGCAATAAATTTTTAATTTATCTCCTGGAACTCATAAACATTCTATCAAATAAAAATAATCACTCCATATTGAAAATATAGCCTAACGAATAAAATTTGAGGGTATACTTTTCATTTGGAGCATGGTTTTTTTTTAAGGGGAGGGAAGCGGGATAGAAGATTGTAGATATCCAATTTACACTTCCTGAAAGATTTTAATGAACTTGCAAATACTTGGTATAAAATAGGCTTAATGATAAGTTTCTTAACACTCAAACTTTAGAATTCTTTCAGGCATGTTAGCTTCCGTTTCCGATAAACATGTATGTTGAGTTAGTATTTGTAATCTTATTTTATTTATTTTATTGAAAACGTGTATTCAAATACACGCTAAATTAAAAAAAAATAAATATTTTATGCTAATAGTAGATTTTTAAATTCGATGCTAAATATATTTTAAACTTTTATAATTAACTAGCCGCCTCCGGCGACCAGTTGGTTCGTCATCTTAATAAACTTTGTTCGGAGAGAATCCTGTTTCTCACGAGCTTCCTTGACACTGAAATCTCTGATTCTGAATAGAATTTAAAATTAAGATGGTTACAAACAGTAGAGCCCTAGGGTAAGTGGAGTCCCTCGCTAACATAAAAAAGACGGCCTCCTTTTATGCTCTACTTAGTTTTTGAGTTTGAAATGACGTCCCTTCGAAGCCGGCGCCCGATGCGATGCTTACCTTGTTTAAAGTGTCGGGCCGGTCCTGGTTACAAAAATAAGATGGTTTAATGATATAAACTTACAAAAAGGTACTAATTATTTTCGTCCTATATTGATTTTGAAGAGCTTCTGGATATATTGGCTGTTATCAAAATACTGAAAGGGGAAAACAGAAGTAAGAAAATCTGAAACACTTTCAGATTTTAAATAGGCACCAAAGTGCTCTACATTAAAAGCTTATCATATTCCTTGTATCATTATTCATGAGAGTGATTAAACAAAATTAAAATTGATATTTCTAACATTCCTTTTCTGGATGCAATACAATCCTACTATATAGTTCCGACGATCCCTGTCTCACTCTCTAACAATTCCGGTCCGACCACTTCAAAACAAAACTTTTACCGTCGTTAATCCAAACAGATTAAAAAGATATGGTCGAAAACTAATAAAATTCAGACCATTTGTACGATCCGCTTGAAATTTTTCATAATCAGGTATAACAACAATTTGAGCTACTTTAAAATTCTGAAAATCCACCCGTTTCCTCATTTTTAGGCGATTTTTCGCTCTTTTCAGCTCCATTTTATTTCCGAGAGTAAAAAAGGTGAATCGTTTGCGTGACAAAATGACCTTTTTCGAGTGAAAATGACGTCACACAATTCGGATTCCAATTCGTTTAAAACAGTTTTTTCCAGGTAACATGGTTTAATATTTTTTTCATTAAAATAATCGTCTGCTGAAGCATTCATATAAGAGGTGCTGAGTACATAAAACGAAATCGTTCGAATGCGAAAAGTTTCTGCACATTTCCAGAAGAGCATGAAATTTCATTCGGGTATGATGGTGGACGATGATTGAATTTAATGATTGAAGACCTATTTTCGGCAAATGCTTTTTCTAGCGCCCGTTGTAATTGCCTCCACAACGGGCTTTTTCTTCTAGTAGAAATAGAATGGGAAAAAGCTGCGCAGAAAAATGTACAATTGGAACTGAAAGTTTCAAAAACTTATTCAGGTGTATTGTTTATCGAAGTTAGGCTTAGCAAACTATAAAAAGACGTTTGGTCATTATTTTAGCATCATTTAATGATATTCTATAAGTTTGCTCTATCTGTTGACTGCTCTGTAGAAGAAAAACTCAATTTTTTGTTTTGTATAAAAGATACCTTTTTTATGGATATTATGAGAACAGTGTTTTTTTTGCGCGATAAAAAGTAGCCTATATGCTAATCCAGAATTTTAACTGTCTTCATTCCAAATTTCATCCAAATCCATCAAACCGTTTAGGCGTGAAAGAATAATAAACATACATACAAACATTGACATTTATATATTAGTAGGATAATTCATTAGCGTTGAGTATATTGCATTGAGTCAATTTCGAGCCTTAAGCATTGAGTAATTGCTTAATAAAAGGCACTAACTTTTACAATAAATTTATCCTGAAAATTAAATAAAAAATGTACGCAAGTAAATAAGAGCAGATAGAATTCTGATTAATGATTAGGTTTAATTCATTTCTTGCTGCATTTCCGCAATATGAAATGAAATAAAATAAAATAAACATGTGAAAAAGTTTTAAAATTCAATTTTAAAATTAACTGCTCGTATCGATATATATATACGTAACTGGCATATCTCAAAGACTATTAGTCAACGAATATTGACATTTTTATATTTAAGATTTTTGTATCTTCTAAGTGAGCACCTCCCTCATCTTTTGGTTACAATCTACTGCATAGTTTATTTATAAAGCTACCCAAAAGAATTTCAATACATTAAAGTGATGGTGCTGGTTAGTAGTTTAGTATTTTTGGCCATCTTCAGTGTATTGCATCTACAGTCAGTCATTGTTTGGGCATGCCTGAAACCTCACCAGCTGTCATCGGCTGAGGCCAGTTTTTGAGATGTCGCAAAAATTGGTGCCAAAAATAATAACGCATTTCGCATAACTTTAAAACTTTTAGCCGTAAAATGCTGAGATCTTATATTTAGATCTATATTAACATCTCATATCTTATTTGATTACAATCGACCGGTTTACTTATTTACTGGATCACACTAGACTTACAATACATTAATAGTTATGGATACCTTCAATTCATTAAAAGTCTGTGGTCAATCACTATTTCGGCTATGCCCAAAATCTCACAAACTATCTCAAGCCTGACGACTTTTACAGAATTGTCAGATTAAGTGCTAAAAATAAATCATTCAAACTGAACCCAGCTTGGCGATATCTTAAATATTTGGCTAGAAATAGCTAAACTTTAGTTTTACTACAGTATTGTAAAACATTTGGATGAAGTTCACAAAAAAAGTTATGATTTTAATAGAAATATTAGGAAGTCATGTGATGCCCGTATCAATTTTTTTTCTTACGAATTCTTGCAATATAATTGCCTTTTTATTTGTGTGTATTGATACAAATTTTATGAAACTTAGTTCCAAACATCACTGCCTTCCCAATTACCCTTCCATGAATACTGGAAGGCTCTGAAGCTTTCCAGCTTACCCTACGAAACATCATTTGAAAAAGCGATTTACTTGAAGTTAATTGTCTCTTCTCAAGGACCTTACTTTTGCTCCGTACATGAAAAGAATTAAAATTTAAATTCTCATCGAAAGACCAATAATGACAACGGCTCAGGGAACCTTCTTCAGATTAAAGATTAGTGCTTAAAAATCAATGAAGATTCCTAAAATCTCACGAAGCAATTTTGGAAGGCAAGTTTATTCTCGGTATATATTGGTTCTTCTGGGAAGTAATCACCCGTTAGATCTATCACTGTTACGGAACAGCGAGGCGTCTTAGCCCCTGGCATGTACCTTAAAGGCTAAAGTTTGCTCTGTTAGTAGTTTAGTAATACTTTTATGTTCCAGGAGCTTCATTCTCAATGTATTACGCTGTTGTTGTCAATTTGAAGATTTTTTATAACTGTGCGTTGGAAATACATTAAAAAAACTGTTTTGCTTATTGAAAGTAAATTTTTTTGCGAAAGAAAATTATTTTTCAGGTAATAATTTAAGTTAAACTTAGTAGCGAATTTTGGAATACTTTGTAATAAACTTTGAATGTGGAACACAAAATAAAAACTTTTCAGCTGAAGAAATTTTTGTTGCCTTTGAATTAGAATTTGGAAATTAGTAAGTAATAGTATTGGTTAAACATTTTACTAATAAGAAATGTATATATCCATTAAAAATACCTAAAAATATTAAAGTGTACTCAGAGTCAAAACCCACACTTTGCTTGATATCTAGTATTGAAATTGAATTTGCTTTAAAATACAACCTTAAGTCAACATTTTACCAGTGAAATAAATTAAAAAGTATATTATAAATTTATATGAATAGAAGTGATGATTTATAGTCTTATCAGAAAAGTACATTAGTTGTCTTATACTAACATCTCCAGGAATAAAATTTGAAATGAATAAATAATGAAAAGAAAATTGTATGATCTTATTACGGCAGAAGGAAAGTTTATGAATTTTAAAACAGTAGTGATCAGTATTATGAATGATATTTTAAATTTGATAAATAATAATCAGTGAGGTTAAAGCTATTTTGGAAATTTGTCATTTAAAAAAAAAGAATTTCACCAAGCAAAACTCCCCTGGGAATATGAGTTGCTTCTCCAATGCTCTATACAGAAAAACAACCCTTTTAAAAACTTGGCAACCTTGTCTTCCAATTTACGTTAACGACGTAAAATGGCGATTAATCATTGGTATGATATCAAAAAATTGTAATGAAAAAAGATTTTTGCTAAATCAAATTTCATTTAACCTTAACTTCATTTCCACAAACTATTCCCAGTATGCTTTATCGGTTCTTTAGATGACTTGTGTTTTTATCTAAAAGATAAAAATCTTAAGCCGTTTCCCGTGCTTTTCATTTAAGTATAATTGATTGATGACAGCAGAAATAAGGGAAATTCAATATACGCATTTTATGGTACAATGCTTTTTATATGCACACGAATGCTTGTTAAATAATAGTTATAGCGTTAACTTAAAGTAGTGTAAGGAGCAGAAAACATTTGAAATAAGAAAAATAATTCAGGCCAAGCTCAAAGGTAGTGAAGAAATTTCCAAAACAAACATCTTATTTCAACATATACTGCTGTATAGCGATTACTTATCGTAAATAAGACAGCGTTACTAAAGTATTTATGTCCCTGTATCACTCGATTGTGTTTTTAAAAATTTGATTATTGATAAGTATTTGCACATTCTGTGTATTATATTAAGACAATTTTCGATGGGAAACAAGTTGCATGCGTAAATTTCGTGGTAGTTCAAGGACAGCAGTTCTTTTGGCGTCTGACGTGCTGACGTTACAGCAGACCCAGGCAACACAAGTTCTATAAACGTCTATTAACGTCCAGTAATGTTCTCTGACCGTTAATAGACACACATGGAACATTGTTATGCTGTCCGAGGAACGTGAAGACATGCAGACGAACCGAATTTAAAATCGTTTAACTTATTCGGAATATGCTAAATTTGTAGTTGTATTTAAGACGTTTTCCTAACTCTTCCCTTTCTTGCGTTCTCTTCATTACTTAGAGAGGTGAATAATTGACATATAGGTAATTACAAGCTGGGTATCCCCATTTTTACCTCTTTTACTTGTACTTAAATTTACTCCTATAAATCTTAAGACAGGAAATTATCTGCCCCTAATTGCAGGGAATTATGTTATTTGATACTTTCTATCTGAGGAGTTGTCCTTATAGATAGTATAGAATACATGTTCCAAGAAACTGATTCGGGGCTGTGGAATCAGTCCAGTAGTTCGAGTAGAAAATAATTCGGAGAAAATGTTGACTTACGATAAAACGACATTACTTCCAGTTCCAATAAAATGCCTTTTATTTAATTTTAAGTTCCTTCTCGATCGCACTCTAAAATTAAATTAAATAAATGAAAAATATTTCAAAATTACCTCTCAAGAAGTGTTTAAAAAGGAACTTATTAAAAAAATGGTAATAGAGAAGGAATAAAAAATATTAGTTCATTTTTGAGATGTATATGAAAAACTTTAAATTCCTCTAATTCGGTTTGTTGAAGGACATTTAATATTCGTACTTAAAGAAGAAGCTCCAATAGTTCTTTGTTTATTCCTTAAATAACAGCTTAATTTATATACACTTTTAATTTTATTGCTGTTGTCAGGAAGAAAAGCTTTAGCATTCACTAAAATAAACTTAATTTATCGTAAGGTATCTAAAGTCAAAGAAATTTATAATGGGTTTTCTGAGCAGGATCATTCAAAATTTTAATTTCTGTACACGAATAATAATAATAATATTAAAAATAACTCAGGAAAACAATGAACAGAATACAACAATAAAACAAGATAGAGGTTTTTTTTTTCCCTTATCCCCGAATCCCTTAAGACACTTTGTTCTACGAGTGTTAGCTGTCTAGCACTTTTAGTTAAATTCTAGGAATAGAAGACTGGGTGACAGAAAATAACGTCAACGGAATCGATATTGAATCTGCAAAATCCAATCAAGCGTTCACTCCATCACTTTTGTGACATGACGAAGGTCAAAGGATAGTGCAAGGCAGGATTCTCAGAAGAGGAAAATTTTCGACGGTAATATGATGTATCAGGGAGCACGGATATGCTTTGGAGATTAGTTGCTAACTTAGCTGACGTAAAAAGCGAAGATTAATTTTCTGGGATGCGAAATTTTCAGCTGCATATTTTTAAGAAGAGAATACCAGCATCGGATATAATTTAGAGATTACCATGGACTTAGGGTTTATTTGAAGTATCTAATCAGATATGAGATATTGTCTCCATAAATAAGGATAAATTTATGTTTAAATTGAATATTTAAAAATATTTTTGTTATAGGACTGCTTATAACAAAAGGTATATTTTACTTTTGGTATATTTTACTTTTATGAGAAATATAATGAATATTTTTTGAAAACTATTTTCATGAGGAAAGCTTTGTACGTATAGAAATATTTTGTATGGAGATTTAATATCTGAAACTCACACATATATACCGTGTTACAACCAGTCGCTTCAGTCCGAAGAGTGCTAAGAGCGACGGTATTCGCATACTACGGGATAGATTTTAAACGTAATATTTACATTCGTAAATCACGTCTTTGACAATTTTCATTCTAATAATGAATGTTAAAGCTCGAATGTGAAAGGGTATTCTGTAGACATTAAAGGGGCCAATCTGATTAGTTGTGCAATTGAGTAAAGATTATATGGTTGGCCAGATCCCAGAAGACGACAGCTATAAAACTTTTTTGGAAGTTACACAATCAATTATGCCAAAAAACATTCTACTTAAACTTCTTGTGTAATAAACTCAACTGCCAGCTGCTTCCCCAGTCCGCACTGGTTTTGATGGTAGCGAAGTAATAGTGTGGAATTGGGCAACATTCAGCCATAAACCTTTCTGGTTCGGTTTCCCGATCCTTTAAGCCTGAACCTTTGGAATAAGCGCAAGAACTCAAGTACAGAAATCATTTACTATTTCTTTAATTTTAAATGAAAGTTCTTACACGCTTAGTTATTAGAAAGTTATTATACGCTTAGAAAGTTATTACACTAACGAAAGTTGTTATACGCCCTATATAAATTTGTGAGAAATTCATAACAATTTGAAATTTATATAGCTTTCTCACTAACTGTTTGTTTAAACAATCAAAGCGAATGAATGTTTTATGTTCTTAATGAATGTTATATGTTCTTAAAAATGAAATGCTAAAATATCGCGTTTTGGTTAAATATTTTGTAAAAGAACTCTAGTTCGACATGTACTTTATTTATCAACGCATGTAAAAGTTTTTAATAAAATATTAAAAGACGCTAAAATCTTTAAAAGCAGTTAAAATTTCACTAATATTTTACATCAACAAAATGGGATCCCGAAGAAAATTATACTGTAATGTTTTTGGATTTGATTCTTTGTCTTGCACTTTCATTTTAAAGATATAATTACGTGTAGTCACACATTTACTTAACAGTGCTAAGTAAAATACATATATGTATTTGAAATTCCCTAACATAGACGATTATTTATGACTTAGATAAATGTGTATCTTAACAACTACCACTGACTAGTTCTGGATGTAATTTTCCGGGGCCATTTGATAAGAGTTTATCAGAAATTCACTGATAAAGAGTTAAAATATAGATCTTGTTTAAATCTAAAAATGTATATAAATGTGTACTGTATTGTATAAGTTATCAAATATTTGGCATCTGGTAGAGTGGAGCCACCTGGTCATGACACATTGGTATGGTAGGGGTTAAGGAGACCTCAACATTTTAAAAAATTGATTTAATAATAAGAATGGACGTACATATTATAAAACAGTGTATTTAAAATAAAAATAAAAATTGAGGACAATGCACATTTTATTTAAAATAAAATAATTTTAATCAATTCTTACGGACACAAGTCTTAAAAGCACAGTTTTCTTTTGGTAGAATGCTTATTTTGTAATATTAGAATACAGAGTATAAAAATCAAAATTTCAAATCTATTTTTATGAGGAAACATTTATTATCATTTTACATTAATTTACCTGTTCTGAATTACCAAATGCTTTACCTAAAATGGTTTTAAAAAGTGTTTTAAACATTTTATATTTTGAGAAGCCTAAAAGTTTTATTTTCTTGGAAATAGATAAGGCAGAAATAATACAAATTGAAAAATATATTCAGAAATACAATAAGGAGCATACTTTAGTAATCCACGACTATGTGAAATTTATCTTTGGTTGATTGAGTTGTGCAATAAAATTTAAATGTTTGAAATAAAATTTAAATATCTCCTCAGAAATTTTTGTGCTGTTCATATTTTATATGATGGTATAAATTGAATGGTTGTTCACAGTAATTCATATATCATGTGTGCAAATTATAAAAAACATATGAAGATGATTTAATAGCTATAAAGCTTTTCAAATTCGTTTAAAGAAGAAAAAGTTACACATATATTTCAGCTTTCAGTCCCATTTTTTCCAGGATAAAAAAAAAGTATCATCAATCTTCAAGAAACTAATTGTTTTAATTCTATTTCGAAGCTTCTCAATACCATTGAGCATTCTATCTAAAATTCATGAAATAAAATTTGGTTCGAGGTGTTCCTTTTTTTTTTCTTCTTTTTTCTTTACCCCTTTTTATTAATGTATAAAAATAGCAGATATCTGGTGTACGAAACGAAAAAGATCTTTTCTAGATACCGAAATCCCATTACGTACTTTGCTCCAAGAGCATTTACCTTGTCCCAAACATCCGCCAGTAAAATTCTGGGTGTTATAAGGTTTACTGACGGAAAATAATTTCAGCGCCATCGATACTGAACCTGCGAAATGCAATCAAGCGTTCAATCCATCACTTTGGCGACATAAACGAAGGCCAAGGGATGGTGCAAGACAGGAATATCTGAGAGAGAAAATTTTCTGCACTATAATATAAAGTATCAGAGAACGTAAGTAGGGGCACGAAAGATTAGTTGCCAACTTGCCTGGCATAAAAAGCGGAGATTAATTTTCGGAGAGTTGACATTTTCAGCTGCATATTTTCGGTGAAAGAATAGCTTGAGATATAATCGACTGACTTCCGTGTGCATCAGATTTATTTAAAAGATTTATCCCACAATGACACATTTCGTTGACGTAAGTTATGTCTTTATGCTTTATGTCCTCTGAAATATCGCTGCAATACGTTAGGTTTGGGTAATAGTTTTTACCGACCTCAAAAAAAAAAGGAGAGGATACTATGTTCAGCACATATCTGTACACATACAGAATGTCCCAGGAAAACTGAACTGAGCTGTTGCTCCTTAAATACTGATCATAGACATATACAGAAAAAGACGAAATTGCGTTACAGAAGGTACAGGATTTTTCGGTATATATTACAATTTTCATAATATTAAATCTAAATAAGTATAAAATAAATAAAATTTTATTTAGTGAGCGAAGGCGGCTCAAGGAATTTCGAAAGCAGATTTTGGTTCAAAAAATGACCACTAGGTGGTGCTTTGCATGAAAAAAAACCCCAGCAGATTTAACAGTGGAAATGGTTAATTCGAAATGCACAAACAATTTTAACATTTATATGGGAAGACTCATTTTTACTATCCTGTATATATACAGGACGCTAAAATTTTAACATTTTCTCTCTCTTGGTCCCAAATATTTATTTGATGGAACGTCAGGTGTTATTGAATTTTTCTATAATTACTTCATGAGTTTTATGTATTATTGGCAGAAAAATTTTAAGGTGACAAAATGAGACATATAAAACTTTCATTTCCATGCATATTCCATGCATTGTTTTTATAGTTTATGTCAGAAATTTAACTGTTGCAAGGGGCATTAGCGGAAATTGGAGAATGTGGAGATAATAGCCTGGATACAAGTGGTTTAAAATATTACTTCCATTGGATTTATTGATGTTCAAAATCAAGTCGTTCTTTATGACACATTTGTACAATACATAATGAAAAATGCATCATTAACTGTGCATATATTTGAATGGGCAGTTACAAATTAATTTTGAAGTCGTCTGTTGATAGGGGAAAATTCAAATGAACTAATAGAACAAATGCTTAAACTGAAGTAATTTTAGTTTACTTAGAAATTCAGATTAATATACATTTCAATTTTACCCAAATATATACCATCACATTTATTTAGAGAGTCTATTTATTACAGCCTGTAGTATCTGTCTTTGATGGGTGACTATGCAATACTCCAGTGGTAATTTACTCACAACAAGGAAAAGAAAACACAATAGTTTCTTCTAGATTTCAGTTAATCTGTGCTTTCACCATTAACTTTCTTCGTGGGCTTATGTTGGTTAATACATGAGATGTAATATCCCCGGGGAAAATAATAAACCACTCCTTGCTATAGAACTTTGCTATCGATTGTTGGTAATGGTCTACAAACACTTAAATACTTCGTTACTTAACGCATGTATTTAGGCATTTAGTTTTACTTCCGCTATTAACAACAATGTGGTGCATCTTCGATGTTTAGAGATAGTTCTTTTTTTCCTCTATTAATTCGAGTAATATCCTCCTATGAGAAATGCTGAAATCTTTAACAGACCGCATGCTGTTTATTCGAAAAGATACTTTCTTTTATATCGAAGTAACTTCGATTTTACGAAATCGAAATTTGACTAGTCGGGTTGGTTCTAAATGCAAATGTTAATGTAAACTATCCATCTATCTAATAAAAGTTTCATCGATTGACTTAATGCTTTTGCTTTAGCAAAGTTCAGGTTCATGGAGGACTGACAGTCAATCCTATAAGAGGGCTTACAACTCTTAAATTCAGTATCCGATACTTTTTAGGTAATCCAACTATTTTAAGGCTTCCGCCCGAGCCTAGCGAGTCTGCCAAGATATTAAACACAAAGGATAGGTTATTAATGCTCAAAGCTAATTAAAATAAGTATTTGAGCTATTTAGATACTTATATACGATGCATACTAATCCAGAATCAAACCAAATTGGCTAAGCCAACAACTCGTGACATAGCTGCTAATTTATCTATATTTATCGAGAGTTTTAAATTTTATATTTTCCTTGATTATTTTAAGATCTTTCCCTGATCTGAAAAGCAAATAATAAAACTGAACATTTAAGTTAAATGACAGAAAAAAAGGGAAAATGAATATGCAATATTCATTTCGAATTAGATAAGTCATCATTATTAAATTAACTATATTAACTTTGAATAAAAATGTTTGATTCTGCATTTATGAATGAACATAAATTATTTGATAAAATGTTCTATAAAAATTTCACCGCAAACTTTCATTTTAAATAAAACAAACAGTATTTATAATAAGCTATGACCCACGTTAAAATAGAATAAGATAAATATTATATATATGTGTATTATACAGACATTTTCATGCTCTTTCAAGTTCATCAAAAATCCAATTTACAGGTTCGTATATATACATATTCTTACTAATCAAAAAAGAAAAGGAAGACTTTTCAAGAATATCGGTACGGAATTTATTTTTGAGCTTGGTAAACATGTTAATCTCATTCAGAACATTTAATTTGATCTTGAGACAATAGCTAAAACGTTTCAATTACTTACGTTTAAAAAAGATTTCCTTGAACTACTGGAAAAATATTTGACTTAAAAGGCGAAGAAAGAAATTTGATCTCATTTGTTACTATAAATTAATGGATTAATTTGATTCTTTTAAGTCCCTGTTTGTACTGAAATTAACGGACTGTCTTGTGTTGGGAAATACATTTGAATTCAGTTCACCATTTCTTTCATCAAGTCAGTAGATATATTTACTCCTATAGTTTTTGGACAAGTTATACATTGAGTCAAAGAAATAGAAAAGAAGTATGCGAGAAGTGTGATAATAATGATACTAAGAAAAAAAGCAATGAGGTATTGGAGAAAAGAATTCAAGCGCTGTATTTAAAACGCAATCATATTGATTAATGATGGCTTTTGCGTAAAGAGAGGTAAAATCGGTTGAAATGTCAAATCGGTTTGCATGTTCACAACTAAACATTTCGAATCGTCTCCTGTAGAGAGCAGTATTGCCTGACCACCTTTCTCGTGGAATATTGTCAGTCTGCCGGTAAAGGTGAATCCAAATGAACTGGTAAAAGACGGAAGAAGGGGGGGGGGAGAGGAAAGAGCGATGGAATAAGTGAATGGAGTGACGTTTTTCAGTTGTTGTTCAAAAGTATGTCCGAATAAAACACTCAACAAAAAATTGACGTGTCCGTTTCCGCCTCCAAATCGAATGTTTACGATAAACCTCTTAACCCTTTAACGCGCAGTATTCCCGCTCTGGGAACACCAAACTGACGTTTTGGCTGTTGCCAGCCACGAAGAATAGATTTGATTTCTATAAAAATAGTTGCAGGTGACATAGCTCCACGAGAGATCCTTTACTTTTTAGCACGTCATTTCCCGTAAAAAAGTTGTCACGAATATTTTTAACAGCACTGACATCTGCTGAAAAATGGAAGAATGCGAGAACAGCTGGATAGATTGCCCAATACTGGAAAAAGGGCAGCCGTTGCCATCGCTCGACTTAACTACCAGCAAGATGCCGGGCGATCGAAACGTTCATCGCGTGCCACAGATCTAGAGACCCTTTTTCGACGACAGCTGGCTGTGCGCGGGCACAGCCAGTGTTTCGATCGTCCGCCATCGATGAAAGTTTCGATCGTCCGCCATCTTGCTGGTAGCTAAGTCGAGCGATGGCAACGGCTGCCCTTTTTCCAGCATTGGGAAAGGGTTGCGCCTCCAAGGGTTAAAGGTGGTCAAAAAGTACTTGTTAAAGGCTGGAGCTCAAGATGCGTGCACTGGACGCAACTCTAGGAGGGGGAGTGGAGTTTTTCTATGGTCAGTTTGCACTTGCAGGGTACTGTAATCGAAATATTTATGGCTTTTAATGACTAGTCGGGATCCACCGACAAAAGTTAAATCATGAAAGCCTAAATCACGCCCCCCCAAACATAATGGAGAGACTTTTCGCCCGTCTGAGAATACCTTACATTACCATTGGAGCATGTGACAACGCCCTCACATGAGCTCCAGCCTTGCACGGGCAACTGCAGCAACTTCAGTGGGTAAGGAGAGTTATTTAATGGTCACTTGTAGTTCACTTGTAGCTCACTGTAATTGAAAAATTTATGGGATTTTAATGACCAATCGCGATCCACCGACAAAAGGTAACCTGTGAAAACACAAAACCACGTCCACCACACAAGAGAGACCGGACGGAAGATTTCTCGGAGACTTGACGGAAGAATACATTGATTTACCACTGGTGTTTGCGACAATCGCCCCATCTGAGGAAGAGACTTTAGCGAGAGATTTGGCTGATTGTATTGTGCTATAATAAGCGTCGTTCTTTCGTCTATTTGCGAGGCGCTATTTTGAATTTTTTTTGTGAACTCTATGTTGCATCGTGAGGAGCAGTTCAGAATTGTGCGTGAGTGTTCCACTGAAATTTTTATCCTGTGGGAGAATTTTATTGTATGCGAATTGTAGTGTTTGAGGAAGTCTCTGATCGACTGGCTGCTGTAAATTAAGTTACTTCTGGTGAATTCCTGTGAATTGTAGTGCGCAAAAGATTGTTCGTCAAATTTCTAGAAAAAATAAAATTTGTGTTTCGTTCTGTGAATTCGACCGGTTATAGGAATTTCACAATACACGCCGGACTTTCAAGCATACGAACCCGACAGTGAGTAGAGTTGCTGTATAAGAAAATTATTATTTTGAAAAACATTATTATTGTACATTTACGATTATATAAGGACTTAATGGAAATATAGATTTATTGAAAATAATTTAACATTTTTTTCTAAAAATAAATAAAACATGAGAAACACAGCACATTCCGTTATCTAAGGCAGCCTATTGTTACTTTCCTATGCATTAGAAGAATGCAAAAAGCGGTGTCTTCGTTTTTTTAACTCCAAACATTTATGCAAATTTCTGATATCGGATACTATCTAAGGTAATGCTGTTTTTCAAGTACCGTCTACGATAGATTCAATTATAAAATTTAGACGTAAATTAGTAGCACTGTTGTAATTTTTGTTACTATGTAACAGAAAGAAAATTTTCGAAAGCATACGATTATTAAAAAAATAATCAAAGGATAGAACTATTTAGTCCATTACTCAAAAATAATAAAATACAATTTGTAGTATAAATTTTATTTTGTTATTTTTGATAATTTATGGTATATATTTTGTTCTAAGTATTGTAATACCAGGGGTATTTCACAGTGGCGAAGCCATTATTATTATTACTATTATTATTATTACTATTATTATTATTATTGTTGTTATTTTGTGTGGGGGGGGCTGTGAATCAAATTGTAAGCCAAGTTTCATTTGTAGGCTAAATAAAGAGTAAGATTTTGGCGGGGGTGATCAAGCCCCCTTAGCCTCTTCTTGGATACGCTCCTAGTATTTTACTATGTAGAACTGTTTAGAATAATTATTGGAAGTAATTTTCATTGATCAAGTCTGCGGATTTTTCTTATTTTTCTTCAAAATGCTGAATACACACATCCACCCACCCTCTCTCTTCCTCTCTCTCTCTCTCTCTCTCTCTCTCTCTCTCACACACACACACACACACATGTATGAATATTTCGGATAGATTTTTCCAATTTCTCAAAAATATATTTAAATCGCACCATAAAAGTGAATATATGTTGGTGTCAAAATAATGAGGTAAAAATTTCCTACGGAAATTATTTTTAGCAATTCATTAACTCAAGCCAATGCAGAAAAATTAGGAACAATAATTTTTCGTGTCAGCGTAAAATGAGTGTTTTTACTTTGTTGTATTAGTCGCGACGCGGTATATTAATTGCATGAATATTCAATTTATGCTAAGTAAGAATTTAAAAGCTGAAAATATTTATTATTGCCTGTAACACATTTTTCGTTTCTTTACAGCAAAAATTCCATAAAAATACAAGAATGCGTTGTGGAGCCATTAATATGTGTTGCAGACCATGTGACTGTTTTTTTTTAACTCCATAATTGAAGCAAAATTTTGAATAAATGCAGTAAATTAAGTTCAATGGCTGCAATCGCGTAAAACTTGCCTAATTTTGGCTATTAATTTTGTCTCATTTGTGTTAAGATTTTGACATCTTAATTATGATTATTCGGGTGTTTTCCAGAAAGTAATTAAACGTCCGATGTTCGAGGTTGTTTTTAATATGTGCTATTTTTATTTCGCTGGCAGAAGCAAATTTCTGCTCTTTATTATTCAGCAAGATTTTTTTTTTTTTCGTCTGTTATATGGAATATATGCTGATTTTGTGAAATAAAATGAATTTAGTTTTAAGTGATGTAAAGTAAGAAAGTTTGTTTTTTAAAAGAAAAATTAAAGATCGTGAGAGAAAAATTCAGTATGATTAGACGTCATTCATAGCTAATTAATTGCATTTCGATGCATTCCCGAAACAGATGGCCAGAATGAATTGAAAAATTTTAAATTTGTTAAAATACGATCTGTGAGTGCTCGTTTTTTACTCGGGAAAAAGGGTAATTTTCAACAACTAATATACAAAAGAAAAAGGTAAAATATGTTAATAGTTTTGTAGTTTTCGTATACAAAATTTTAAACTCATTGGTTGAAAGCTATTGAAGATGTTTTCTTTCAAAGTTGAAAAATCGCCAGAAAATCGGGTAGACGTTCAGGAAGTAATTTTTCGATTTTAAAAGTACCAGATGCTTTTTTTTTGTTGTCAAGAAACAGTTGCTTAACGAATGAAGACATAAGAAAAAAATTGAACAAAAATGACTGAAAACTGGTATATTTAAAAAGAATTATCCGTCTGCCGAAAAAGTAGAATGTACACCTTCTCCCCGAAATATGTTTTTATAGCTACACATCGATACAGTATAATAACAATATTTAATTGTTTTAAACATATTTTCATGTAAGTATTCTGTAATATTTAAAAAAAAAACTTTCTAAAACCACGCAGCACTCTTGCAGTTGAGCGTTAAAATCTTTAAGTAAATAAATAAGTAGTAAATAAATAAAACAGCATACCAGAGGTCGAAAAAAATGTTAAATCTTAGGAGCCAGCAAAATTTTTTAGGAGCAAGTTTGTCGGTATGCATATTTTTTAGTCGCCTGGACGACCGAGGTTTTTGGAACCCTGTGCATGAATAAATAAATGAAAGAAAAAATAGCACGTGTATTCTGAATTTAAAATGTGGCTATGTAAAAAAAAAATAAAAATTTTTAATTATTGTATTAAAAACCATCGTACAGCGCTTCTTTAACGATCTTTAGTATTATTTATGTTTTTCTAAGAGTACATATAAGTAAAAGAAAGGCATATTAAATGTTTAAAAGCGTATGACATGCACATAAGTCTAAAAATAACATATTGCTTTTTAAGTGGCTTTTTTTTTTCATTTTTGTCAAATAAACAATGCGCTGCTAAATAATCTATCTTCAACGAGCTCGGGAAAGAAGATAAGCACTGCAAATTAATAAAAACGATTCACAAGCGCAGAAACATATGTTGTACTTATTTTTGTTCAATGCGTGATAAAAAGAAGCAGTCTTTATCATTTTAATTACTTTTACTGTGCTTATTCTGCCAAGAATTAATTAAGCATGGGGTACGTTGGTGCTAAATTCTGACATATTTGTTGTTGTTTTGCGTTCTGTTGAATGATGTTACTTTCTTTTCTCGTACATTCGTGCCCTGCTTTTTTTTTCACATTTAATATGAGATAGGATGATAATTGTGGGCGTTTGGGCGGAAACAGGAATATCTCTGTTAAAAGTAATTGCTGTTTTCACTTTAGTGAAGTTTGGGGATGAAAAGAAATGCAAAAAATAAACACTGTTTAACGGAATGAATTAATTTACGTGTAGTAATAAATCGAGAGTCCCTGTATTTAGCCTTATTTTATTTAGATATAACAATGCTTTATAATACAATAAATAGTTCTGACAGTGGCGGATTAATGCAAGTTTGTCGGTGGGGGCGGTTAGTTAGAAGATTGACATATACGTCCCTTTTATGGAAGTAAAATAGGATCTTTTACCGCCCCCCCCCTTTAATCCACCTTTGAGTTCTGAAGCTTATTGGCTTTTACTAAATGAGAGCTGTCAAACTTACTGAGTATGTTATAGCTTTCACATGGAAGGGGGTTCAACTACGGGGGGGGCATCCTTAATATAAAATTTGATTGACATTAAATTTTACTATATATATTTCGTAAAAAATTCCAATTGCACTACAAATTGTTAATCTTCTTTACATTATTTTTTAAATTACTAATTAAATTATAATTTATAAAATTATGTAATTAAAAACATTGAAAGCCATTAAAATTTCCGTAAAATCTAAAAAACCCGCATCATTTTAGCGCTTTCGGCAGTCAATCCACTGCCGTCTTCAGAACTGAGTCCGTCTGGCTCTTCAGTAAAATCTAAAAACGTGTTTTTTAGATTTTAAGGACATTTTAATGGCTTTTAATGTCTTCAATTATATAACTAAGGTATTTCCGTGTTTGAATTTTAACTTTATAAAATTAATATGAAATTTTAAAAATTTATATGAAATTAAAAAAAAAAGAAGTTTGCCTTATACTATTTTAGTGCATGTATACAAAATGCGGATATGCTGAAAAAATTACCATTTTTGCGCAGACTAAGAGAGATGTCCAGACTCCCTAAACACCCTCCTTTTATGCGTCCGTGTTACATAATACAACTGAAACGATAATAACAACTATAAGCCATAGGCGAAGAGTTATATGGGCCCGTGGGGCTCGAGCCCCCCCCAATAAACTGTGAATAGGGGCTGAGCCCACCCAATAATTTACCACTAAATACAGAAAACTAATTTATACTAACATAAAAAGAAAGTATTTCACGCAATTTACAAACGTTTAAAAAAACCTTTACTTGTACTTTTAAAAATTTTCTTCTTTTGATTTCAATCATGATTTAGTATTCATTGTGACGCCACGTAACACACAATGTTACAATAAGCTACCTTCGCCAGGCTCTGGTTAATTAAAATCAGATTATGCAATGTAAAGTATCAAATGAAGAAAAGTTCAGATGTGTCAAAAATGCACTATCTCATCGAAAATGTTTTTTTCCCCTCCTTTGGATTTTTTACTTTGCTTCTTTTTTAAACTTATAACATGGTAGGAAGATACTAACATGGATACTTACGTTACACAGGTGTAGAATTCTATGGACCCATAGAGCTCGAGCGCCTCCAATAATTTACACTTAAGTCATAGCTGCCAACTACTACGGAATATAATTAACCACTTTTTGTAAACAGTATATATATATATTTTTTTAAAATAGTAACCAGCTCGCACGCGCAGCACAAAAATTTTGCTATATTTTAAGCCGAAAAATCATGTGGAAAAAGTGGTTAATTATATTCTGTAGTAGTTGGCAGCTATGAGTAAATTATATGTACGTGAATCCGTGGCGTAGCCTGAAATTTTTCATGGAGGGGGGGGGGTTACGACTTCTGCAACTCACATATATGTATACGTGTGTATGATAAGGGAGTGAAGAATATACATTTTGTATGGCAAAAAAACTCCTCATGGGCAGTTATGACCCCCCCTTGGCTACGCCACTGCCGCGAATATATGTGGTTGTGGGGCCCGGCCCCCCCAATAATTTTGAAAACTTTACGCTTATGCTCTAAGCTAGTCGGTCTCATTAAAATTTTGAAGAAATATTAGGTAGGACGGGTGAGTAAGTTTTTTTTTTGTATTTTGCCTGGCGAAAAATTACTGATGCTAATACTGTGACATTTGTTATTCACTTGAGTTTTTTAAAACAGGTGTTGGATTAGAAAATTTTTTCCAAAATTCGTAAACTATGGGTTTTGGAGGACTAAAACGTGTTTTAACATACCCGCCGTGATCAGAAAGAAGAAAAGATATCCATAAAGTTCTTGCTGTAAAAATCCATCCCTCACGAATACCTAAAAATCAATTTCCGGATATTTTAAACATCATGTTCTAAGATGAGTAGACGTGTAGAAAGGGCGGAGGGGTGGCTATTCTTCTTGAAAGCAAAATAATATTCATAAAATTTTTGTTCTAAAATGCAAGAAATATGAATCCAATGCTCAGGTACTGCTTGTTTGTAATTTAAAGCTTGTTGAAAATTTATTTGTTCGAATTTTATGCGAAAAAAAATGACATTACTTTTAGATCCCCCAATACTTTGCATTCGAGTTTTCTTATCCATAAATTTGCAGTATACAGTATGATAGTTCAATCTTTACGATTTGGAGGTACATTTTTAAAAACTATTCCTTCATGAACCTGAAGCAAGTACGCATTTTCTCAATTTATATTCATGTTGGTGCGTTCTATACGCCATTTTGCATTAGCCATTTCCGTTAAAAGTATATATTAAGATACACTAAAATTATTTTTCAAATTTAAGTATTTATATGCAATTTATTATTGAAACTCGTTTGAATAAGATTGATAAGAATTTGCATATAATAATTTGTTAAGAATTTGCATATAAATATGCAAATGAGTAATAATGAAGAGTTTGATAAGAATTTGCATATAAATACTACTAAGCTTAATATCGTCATTCATCTTTTTCATTGAATCACACTAATAAACCCAAAATATTATAAAAATACGAAAATATTATTTACAATATTTTAGAATATTAGAATATAATGCAGTTAAAAATTCTTTTTCATACTTAAGGGGTATTTATATGCAAAATCATACTCAATTCGCGCATTTTAAGGCACAGTGTTTGTAGTGTGATTTAATTTTTCCATTAAGGTACTTAAATATTATTTATAGTATTTTTAGAATATTTGGATGTAATACAGTAAAAATTGTTTTCCGTATTTAAGGGGTATTTATACGCAAATTGTACTCAATAGGTTCGTTTTAAGGCAGAGTGCTTATTTCTTATTACAAGACTCCCCCCCCCCCCCTTTGGCAGATGGCCCTCGTGTAGCTTTGCCTTAATTAAACGAACCTAACCTAGTCATTAAGTTGATTTAATTTATTATCAGAATACCAAAATATTATTTATAATTATATACGTGTTATAATACGCGTTATACAAGGGATTATATACGTGTACTATATTTTGTACTAGTATATAATCCGTTGTTCTTTTTGTAGCCAGTTTTGATCTTAATATACTGGGAAAAAAGTTATGTTCTGCATTTAAGAGCACTTTGCACAAAGATATTCAAAACATTTAGCGTTTTACAAGCGAATTTTTGTTTCTCTTGCATAAAAACCGCTAAGTTGAGTAATCTATCATCAATGACCTCATTAAACATGAGTGCACTAAATTAATGGAAACGGTTTGCCAGCAATGAAATATATTCCGTATTAATGATATGGAATGTGTACTAAAATCGCAAAATATCTTTTTAATTATTGTTACTTTGCGCATTTCACTAAGAATTAATTACGCTTGTTTTGTACAATGGAAGGAGCTAGCTGCTGGCATATTTATGATGCTCGAGTTCTCTTGAAGGATGTTACTTTCTTTTCTTTTGCATTTATGCTCCCATTTTTATATCTAGCGTGAGGTACGTTGATGATAATTGTTAGCTCTTATGCGGAAATGGGAATAATTCTACTAGAAGTAATTGCCGCTTTTACTTCTAACAAAAAGGCTTTGGAACTTATAGAGCGAAAATAAATGTAGAAATAAACGTTGTTTATTGGAGGAATAAATTAATTACGACGCTGTTATAAAATTCATGTCCTGATAAACATGCTATCTAGGGAATGCAATCGATTGCAATCCGGAAAACCGGATCCGGTAATCCGGCGGTTCTGGCATCATTAGGCGTCTACCGGATCCGATACAAATATACCGGATCCGAAAGGTACTAAAAAAGGAAAAGACTACGTATGAAAATGAAAAAGTTCGGACAATATTTGTCTTATATTCATGACTAGTTGTTGACAGTAAAACCGATAAGTGTAGCTGAAACTTATCGCTGGTTATATTTCTAACTCTCAGCCGCTGGTTATATTTCTAACTCTCTAAGAAATCGATTGGCGATGTCACGATTAACACTATTTATTTCGTAGAATCCTTTTTTAAAAACTAAACTTGATTTACTATAATCGATAGACCCAAAATTATTATTTAAAGAAAGTTTATTGAAAAATTCTCGATATTGCGATAATTTGGCCAATCTCGATATTGTGTTAATTAAACAGATCTATGATAATTGCCACCAATATTTAAGACTGCTTAACATGACGAAATTACATAATTATTGTGAACTCAGTTGATTAAGTTAGATTTAGATGATATATGAAGCTTACATAATGTAATGTAAGTTACAAGATAATTTTTAGTGATGTCGTGAACTCTATTAAGACTGAACATAACTGCTATACTAAATATTACATGTATAAATATCGTTATAAAAATAATATTTGTAATTATATATAATTATATTACTATATAGTATATAATAACGCAAATACTATTTCATCGCAAAATATCCATTGTTTTGTTTTGATTACAAATATATTTTTGCTAATGCTATATCTGATAATAATGATACTACACTCATGTCCATAAATTAAGGATAATTGAGAATCACACAGAAATTGATCTCTAAAATAAAAATTTCACCTGTGGAATGATCACACACATCTTGAAGAAGAATATGCAAATTACAGGAAACCACCAGATGGGGTGGATGGTACGTCACAATGACGAGAGTGTAAGAGAGGGGTATATAAGGAATGGTGGCAAAGAAGTAAAATTGTTCACAAGCGCTGTGAAAGCCTTTCAGTGCAAAAACCGCATAGTTATGGCACAAAGGAGGCATTTGGATGATGTTTTACGTGGAAGAATTATCGGACGACTGGAATGTGGACGTACCCAGCTGGAAGTATCCGAGGAACTTGGAATCGCCCAGAGTGTCATCTCCAGGCTTTGGCAACGATTTCAAGATGATGGTAATGTGAGTAGACGTTACAGCACAGGTCGCCCCTGAGTTACAACGCCGAATGAGGACCGCTATTTGGCAGTTACTGCCAAAAGAAACAGACGGAGTACAGCATCAGACCTGTCTCGTCAGCTCTCTTCAGCTACCGGTACGACAGTTTCAAGGCAGACCGTGTACAGACGCTTAGGGCACATTGGTCTATATGCTCGTAGGCCTGTCAGATGTGTTCCACTTACCGCAACTCACTGTCGCCTGCGATTAACCTGGAGTAGAGAGCATGCATTGTGGACACCGCAACAGTGGTCTTGTGTGATGTTTTCCGACGAGTCCAGGTTTAGTTTGGAGTCTGATTATCGCCGGACATTCATCTGGAGAGCGCCAGGTACCCGTTACCACCAAGAGAACACCATTGAAAGACACCGTTACGGTGGTGCAGGATGGCTCATTTGGGGAGGAATTATTCTTGGTTCCAGAACTGACCTGCATGTTCAGAGTGTAACGATGACAGGCCACATCTATCGGGATGTCATTCTGGAACAACATGTACGTTTGTTTCGGGGCGCCATGGGTGCTGAATTTGTGTTTATGGATGACAACGCCCGTCCTCACCGTGCAAACATTGTAGACGAATGCCTTCAATCGGAGGATATCACCCATATGCATTGGCCAGCATACTCACCGGACTTGAATCCAATAGAGCATGTGTGGGATATGCTTGGCCGACGAATTGCAGCCCGTCAACCCCCTCCCACCTGTCTACTGGAACTTCGGAGTGCATTGCTTGATGAGTGGTGTAATATTCCCCAAGATCAGATTGATCATTTGATACTCAGAATGCCTAGGTGTTGTCAGGCCTGTATTGCATCGTCCGGGAGACATACTCCGTATTAACCATCCTACTAACCATGTTATACTGTTTTTTGTAAATAGGTTCTTTTTTAAAATTTGGTCAAGGGAGTAAAACTTGCAATTTTTATTAATTATGTCAAACATATAGCATCTTTTTTGCTCTTTACTTTTTGTTTAATAAATAGACTTTACAAATAAGTCAAATTTGTTTTGCTTCTTTCTCTTTCTTTGCCTGAACTTCATTATCCTTAATTTATGGACATGAGTGTATTATACAGGGTGTCCAGCCTTAATGTGACCCAATAGCTAATTCCCGAACCATTCGGTTTAGATATGCACTTCCAATTTGAAAAATGTTTAAAAAAAGGTAAAGAATGTTTTTACGTGCTTTTCGAACCAAAAAACCCATTTAGAAAAAAATTATTAAATTTTTATACGGTCCCCAGGTCCTGTCACTTATATTTAGGAAAAGATGCAGTACACAAAAACAAAGTAAACACAAAAAGTTTCATTTTATTACGATAAAAACTGACCAAGTTATGGAACTTTGAAAATCATACATTTCATCCATTTTCTCGGCCAATTTCAAGAAGCTAGTAAGGGACCGTCTCCAAAGTGAAATTAATTGGTACTCTGCCAGGAAACTTTCGCTCTTGCACGTCACTCTTATGTAAATCGTTTTTAAATTTAAAAGTACACACATTACGCTAATATTACAATAACTGAGTACTTAAGAAACAAAATTTATTCTGTGTACGTGTAAAACATAGATAAAATAAAATATTTTGGACGAAGAAAACTTTTCAAAAGCAGTTTAAAAAAAATAGACTTACTTGCCAACGGCTTCAGACTGATTTGCTGCGGCACTGATCATGGCAAATGTTAAAAATCTGTTGTGCAGTCGCTTGCAATTGCATACAGTCGTATTCTAATATTACGAATTCTAGTACAGGAGAACGAGATGTATACAAATGAAGAATACTGCGAAATGGTACTGTTGTATGGGCAGTGTAATCGAAATAAGAGAGAGGCGGCAAGACTTTATGCCATTAAATTTCCCAGTCGAAGACATCTATCTTATTGTACAATTGCCCGTGCTGTTCAACGCTTGTATAGAACTGGGAGTTGTCATAGACGTATTCCCTTGTCTCGTGCCACACCTTCAAGCTTGCGGATACCCGCTGAGGATGTTCTAGGATATGCCCTGGCTCATCTTGAAAGTAGTGTCCAGGATATTAGCAAGGCTTTTTCCTACTCAAAATTGACGGTGTGGAACATATTACATACGTACGGTGCATTTCCTTATCGTCCAGTCCTGGCGCAGGAGCTAATGCCTGGAGACCAGTTGTATACATCTCGTTCTCCCATACTAGAATTCGTAATATTAGAATACGGCTGTATGCAATTGCAAGCGACTACACAACAGATTTTTAACGTTCGCCAGGATCAGTATCGCAGCAAATCAGTCTGAAGCCGCAGGCAAATAAGTCTATTTTTTTGGAACTGCTTTTGAAAAGTTTTCTTCGTCCAAAATATTTTATTTTATCTATGTTTTACACGTACACAGAATAAATTTTGTTTCTTAAGTACTCAATTATTGTAATATTAACGTAATGTATGTACTTTTAAATTTAAAAACGATTTACATAAGAGTGACGTGCAAGAGCGAAAGTTTCCTGGCAGAGTTCCAATTAATTTCACTTTGGAGACGGTCCCTTACTAGCTTCTTGAAATTGGCCGAGAAAATGGATGAAATGTATGATTTTCAAAGTTCCATAACTTGGTCAGTTTTTATCGTAATAAAATGAAACTTTTTGTGTTTACTTTGTTTTTGTGTACTGCATCTTTTCCTAAATATAAGTGATAGGACCTGGGGACCGTGTAAAAATTTAATTTTTGTAATTTTTTTCTAAATGGGTTTTTTTTTCGAAAAGCACGTAAAAACATTCTCTACCCTTTTTAAAACATTTTTTAAATTGGAAGTGCATATCTAAATCGAACGGTTCGGGAATTAGCTATTGGGTCACATTAAGGCTGGACACCCTGTATAATAACCTACATCTAGTCTTTTATAATATATCTAGATCTAGTCTTATATAAGATTAAAAAACTAGTTTTTCTAGATACTAGGTTTTCTTTGTTCATTTTATTCATAATTGTTGCTTAATTATAATAGCGCTGATAAGTAATCTGGATTTTCTAAGAAATAAACGGTCTTTTTTTATAAAATTTATGTCACATTCACTTAAGCATCTTTTATTAGTTAATTTTGGAACGAAAGAGAAATCGTTTTGATGTGGCCAATCCGACCAGATCCGACCGGATTGATGGGGAATCCGGCCGAATCCGACCGGATTGAAATTGGTGCCGGATTGCAAACTCTAATGCTGATTTTCCCACAATATCACAGTTAAATATGTCCCCCGAACCCCGTTACAGCTTTAAGAGACTAAAAGTTTAGTTCGCTAGATCCGTTACGTGACGTATGAATGCTCGGTAAGGGAAAAAAGAAAGAAGAATAAATTTTCGTTCTAAATATCCTTGAGTTCATTATAGACGAGGCTCGTTGTAATTGGACCCGACTGTATACCCATATGGCATTGTAACCTCTCCACATGTATGCGCACTGGTGACGTCACAACGTGTATGGACATAGTGTGACTTAATTTAACGTGTTCGGCTGTGGTGCTGGATAAATAGCCGCCTGTGATAGTTTTTATGACGTCACAAAGCGACCTTACATGGACGTTCACTTAGTGATATAATACACTTCTACATCACATCTCATTGTCATATGACAGTGGCATCACATTGTGACTGTCATCTGCAATGTGATATTACTCTGTAGCGTCACATATTTGACACGAAGCGATATCACAAAAGGCGTGCAATTATAACACATGTATGACGAAATATAACATAGTCGTGACGCCACTGCCAACATGATTGCTGTACAGACACGAATCATACTAATAAAAACAGTATAGGCAAGTAATTAAGTTTTCTGCTTGTGTTCTAGAAAATATATGCATACTGTGCTGCAGAACAATATCCAGTGTACAATAAAATAATGCTACTCACACTTATTCAAAACATTCGGACTACTTGAGAGATAAATTTTACTTATTCATACAGTCAAATATCCTTCTGAAAGATTACTATGACTATCCGGAGGCGATTGAAAATGATCGTGTGTGACACTGCTTAGTATATTCCTGTTTATCAAAGGGATGGTGAGATTCTATACGAGAGTGCAAAAATATTTTCACTTTCTAAAAAAACTTTTTGCAGAGAATACAAATAAGAGAGTTTGGTCAATAATAAAACAACCCTTCTGCATAGTTAGAAGGCATTTAAATATTCACAGTAAAAATATACAGAATTATGCCGGTTTCGTTGATTTACTTACATAGTTAGTTTGAAAAGCAGTGTAAACATTAAATAATTTCTGTAAAACGTTCTAGATGCCAATTTTTGTAGACTGCCATTGTTTAAATGGTAATATTCTATCAAGATTACCATATGTAAATGCATTGTTATTTTTTTACTATGCTGATAGATTTAACACATTAAATTGGACTGCAAGGCAGACTTCAAAATTTGTCCCCTTCTGAATTTATCTTAAATGAATCAAGACCAAATTTTAAAATAAAGCATACTATAGCTCTTCACGAACGCTATTCACACCTTGCATCTTATTTAATATTCCTTTTTTTAATGAAATTTATTTTTCTTTTATTGGTGATGTAATAAGAATGTGACAAAATAAACAAAAAGTTTGAATATTTCTTCTGCTTTAAAAGAAACACAATAGATGCACTAGCATCAAATGAATATAGATAAAAAATTGTTCGTTTATAAATGCCAAATAAATGCAGTAAAACTCTGTTTAATTTGCATGCATAGAAAAGAAATGTCAAGTTAAAATAGTTCACATAAACCTTATTGACGTTCATGATTTTCGACTGTAAGAAATTTATGTTTTTTTTTTTTTTTTTTTTTTTTTTTTTTTTTTTTAAATACTGCATTTACATATGCACATTCAAGGGTTAAAAATTTTAACACAAATACTTGCATATATACTCTCTGTCAAACGAGTCTTTTACATTCTATTCGTAAGTAATTTTCTCTTCAGCTGTTTTTTTCGTATCCTTTCCCATCCAGACAGGCGGTATGACCGACTTTTTGCAAATCGACCGCCTTTTAGTCTACGCCTGAGGAATCTTCTCTCTTTATCTACTCTTCATCCAGTGAATGTCATGCCTCAGCCACCTTTTCTTATACTCCTTGGCTTAAGACTACAATTTAGCACCTTCGTCCTTTCAAAAGTTTTGTAAAGTCCAGTACTCCATCAGCTTTTTTTGTCTTGATATATACCCTAATTACACTGATGTTTATACTGACGACTCCAAACTCTAAACGTTTGGACCACGCTGGCTGTGCATATGTATGCGGTCGGGAAGTCTTGAGCTTACACCCTTCCCGACTATTCTTCTTCTTTTTCCGCAGAATTTGTTGCTGTCTGTGCAGCTATGAAATACATCATCTCTCATCAGGGCACTGGTTGCTTTTTCCTATACACAGATTCGAAAAGTGTGTTGAAGACCTTGGAGAAGGGGGACACCTCTTATTCTCCCTCCCTCCTATCTTTGGTAGTGGATCTACATCGTCGTCTCTATCGTCGTGGTGTCAGCCACCTGTTCTGTTGGATATCTGGTCATGTTGGTATACAGTGTAATGAGCACGCCCATGCTGACACTAAAAGAGCTGTGCTTCCACTGAATCTGTCTGTCCCTATTTCAGATTTAAAACCTGCAGTCCGAAAGTTCGTGTGGCAAAAGTGGCAGGTTGACTGAAACCTGCAAGACGTCAATAAACTGCAACAAATAAAGCCAGTCTTCCGCTCCTGGTATTCTGCTCCGCTCCGCCGTACTGACGTAATGCTCACATGTCTGAGAATTGGACATTGTCTTTTGACATAACAGCATTTGCTAAGGGCCGTGGATCCCCTTTTTGTGAGCATTGTCAGTCTCCACTTTCAGTGTCTTATCCTCATATCCTGCCCACTGTTTCAACCGCACTATAAAAATTTTTTTTGGTTCATGTTCACGTAACCTCGTTGACTTGGTGGGGGAAACCCCCCAACCATCTCTGTTTCTTTTTACACTGGATGCACACGACATGAATTTATGTTCGTTTGCTCAAAAAATAATGTTGCCACACATTTTAAAAACCAAAAGCTATATTTATAATGGTCTTATATTTGTTGAAAATGCATATTTTAAGCAAGCTACAAAATTTTCTTTTTATTGCGGAAAAATGAAAGTCCAGACAATTGGCTACAGTATCCGCTGCAGTGTTAATATGCTAATAACAATTTTCTCTGTAGTATTATTTAAAAAAAACATTTTCAGGCAATGTGTAGTAACACGTTAATACGATTTTCCAAACTTATGCTGCATACGTTCAATTACGCTAGAGAATCAGCATATTCTTCCCAAAGAAAGCTTCCCCAGAATTACATTTCTCGTTATCAAATGCAAGTAATCAAACCATCTTCTGAAGTATGTATCTCATTTTACCAAGGAAAATGGAGAAAGAACTGACTACAAACTCTACTTCCTCACTGCAAAAAGAAGAAGAAGAAAGATGATAATACTAACAGAAGAAAGTAGACTCCCTAGATACAAAAGAAGTCCCATAGAGATGAGATATCTATGCAGCAGTGGTTGGAAATTAAGTACTTATAATGAGTCTTTTGAAGCAGATGGGAACTGCATATAAATGTCTTTTATGGGAGTAATTTATCCCTGTTGCCAAAGTCTAATAACCGTTATAAAAAAGGACTTTTTTTTAAAGGAAAAAAAAGTAACTGTGGCCTCTATCTAATAATGATTTTATGGGAAATAATTTAATAGAGGGATATGGATTGTGGAACTTGCACTTTTAATGTAATATGATTAAGTTTCATCTGAAAGATCCATTTTGAGTATGGGACACGTGGGGAAAAGTAAGCGAGTTAGGAATATATACGAAATCACAAATTTACTTATTTTGTTTTTTGAATAGACCCATTTAGAGTCGAAAGTGATTTTTTTTTGTAATTCGCATAAATGATATATGCATAACGTTTATGTACTGAATAAATTTTCATTTTGTTTCAGGCTAGGTATTATTTTGGATTAAAATTCAATATGAATAAATGTATAATCTAATATTTTCCCTATCAATCCCACTATCTTTTATGAGATATTATAAATACATTTAGACTATGCATGAATAAGATATCATACAGTATAAAAATAATTAAAATAATTTTTAAATCTACCTCACATGTCAAACATTTAGCTAAAGGTTTTCTTTTTTCGTTTTATTTAAGTATATATTTTTAAATGTAACGGTGTACCAGCCTAATCTGCGTTGTTAACATTATTTAACAATGTTATAATACTTAATTAGAATAAAGGTTAAAAAATACATTAAATATAGGAATCTAACTTTTTTAATTAGTCATGATTACATTCCATTTAAAGCATGTTATTGAACGAATATGCTATTTTTTTGTTTTGTTTAATCTTTATTGTGACAAGAAGAGAACTTTCCTTAATACTTGAATTAAGAATTTATTAATAAACTACATTCATTTATAATACACACTTTCATAATTTTAGTTAAATATGTGTTTTAGACCTACATTTAAAACCGTTACTTTTACTGAAATGGACACATAACGAATATAACAAAACATTTAATTAATTAAATGAGATGTTAAACCTTCTTAGAATATATAATTATTTCTGGATGTATTATTTATTTGAAATGGCCTTTAGAATATAAATTATCTGTTAATGTGTTCGCGTCACCGAAGATTTACAGAAGCATTTTACAGTGCTATTTAAATTGTAGGTTTAGATATATTTAACCTAAATGAACAAATATCAGCGAAGCATGATGTATAAATCCCTTTAAACCAGCGTATAAAAAATTACATCTGCGAAGGCTTATAAATATCAACTTGTATTGCAAAAAATTTGAATAAATATAAAATAAACTGCAGACATTTTGATGTTAACCATATTATAAAACAATTTTTCTTTTTTCCCCATTTTCTTATAAATGGACGAAAATCCTAATGCAATTGAACCATCTAGAGATACATTATGCCTGCATCCAGAAATCAATATGCATAAATATCCACTAATCTTGCGCTTTATGGTAACTGCGTTTGTTACCCATAATGTACAATATTGTAAACAACTTTTCTGCATCACAGTCGAATGAGCAATGTTACAACAGACTTACCATCCGGAGGCCATTAGGTTTTGCAAGGTAATCCCCCCTTTCAAGCATTATTTGGTCGAACTGCACAACTTCGGAAGAATTTTAAATAAGAAATATTAGCATAACTCCATTGCGAAGCCATTAAATTTTATGAGGTAATCCCTTTTATCGTAGTAACATGGTGAATGCATCACTCTTAAAGGAATTTGAAACAAACCCAGACATAAAAATCTTAGGGTGTTTTAAATTCTTGGTGACTTTCAAATAGGTTCAGTTAATTTTAGAGCATTACATTTGTAATTGAGCATTAATGCTTATGTAAAAGGAATCATGAACTAAAAAAAAGAGAAACGAGCTGTTTAAGACTGCTATTTTGTTTTTCATTAGCAATTTACAGCATTATCAAGGATTATCAGTCTATTAGATAACTTGATAACACGATCGATATAAATCTTTAAATATCGCATAGCATGGAAAACAATATTTATAGAAATTGTGAGCAAGTTCGATCGATAAATAATTCACAATTTATCTGTACCGATTAAAAAATTATTAGTATTTATTTGAAAAAATATTTATCTTTTTCCCTATAAAAGGCTAAAAGGCTAATCTATTTTTTAACCATTGTTAATTCGTTCTGATTTGTGTAAAAAAAAAGTATTTAAGAAATATTTCAGTAAGAATAAGAATTAACTGTTGCAGATATACATAATAGTAAAACTATTTATTAAAAATGTACTTGCGTCCCAGATTGATATAAAATACAATTCCAATTTTATTCTCGGAGAAAATTGTAGTCATGTAAAAATTTTAAATTGTAAAAAGTGCGTTATTTTTTTTTAAAGATTGCATGTCACAAAGCTGCGTTTTCACGTTTGAAACCAGCTATATGCGTCAGTGCAAACAGTTAAAATATTAGAGCGGAAAGCTCATGTCAAATTTTGAACATTCCCTTTTTCTTGATAATAAGGACATCATGGGGCCCTTATTCCTCTTATTGTTGTTTATAATCATGAAAGAATACAGCGGGAGAGTGATATGACTAACTTTGATACTGCTAACTTTGATTCAGTAGCCATTAATAAGGCTATTTTTTTACAGGTGTACTACGCTATCGAGCAAAAAGACCAAGGCGACAAGTTCTTCAGCATAGACAGAGAAACCGGAGAAATATACACGAGGGTGGAATTCGACAGGGAAGAAAAGCAAGCCTATGCCATTTTGGTACGAGCCGAGGACGGCGCAGCGTCCGACAGGCCCAACATGAAACCAGGAGAACCAAATTCAGGTGAGTCTTTGGCATGGTGTTTTGGCATGCAAAACTGCGTTACTAAGCACGAACTTGTTCGCCGTAATGCTATATCAAGTTTTCTAAGACAAACGGATATTGATTTGGGTGCGCTAATTAAAAAAAAAGGTATACCAAATAAAAGAAATGTTATGCAATGGTGGGTGATTGGAAAATTTGCACAAATGGCAGAGCAAGTAGCAAAACTCGTAGGTTAGGGTAAAATGTTAGTGTCACCAGACAATTTGCCGTTACATCAAAGACCACTTATTGTCATCTTCCGAGCATAATGTGTTGGCATACTTATTGCATGAAAAATTAGTACTACCCGTAATACACACATGCAATAAATTACGGAACGAGATACATTTTTTGCACCTTGCTGTTTGCTTTACAAAACGCAATGTAGGACTTCTTCAAAGAGATATCTTATAAACGAATGCAATTATTTTTGTTTACAGAACTTTGTAGAAGAGAAAGGCACCCATCAGAAAATTCAGTTCTGTTTAGATCCAGGGAATATGAGAGTCATTATCTAGTCTCAACAAAAGAATATTTTTTCTTAACTATTTGTATTATATCTGAACCCCAACGTACCCAAATAATGCCTTAGCATTCGAGAGGTATGTTTCGGATTTAATTAACATTACTTTATAGAATTATTGCTAAGTGGGTATAAAAACAACTATTCTAAGCATGAAGGTAGAAAATAACATAAATATTATCAAGCTTCATATCATCATCTGCAAGAAAATGTTAGAGTAATAATTCCACTGAGAACGTGTAAGTTATAAAAAACTCAGATTATAGTTTATCTGATCTTCGTTTAAAGTATTGTGAATGTTTTGAAACTCTCCGAGTATAAGATTTAGGAATTGGGAGAAAGTGTACTTTCATTTACATACGTACAAAGCATATTCACACCTAGAACAATGCATTTGATGAAAAGATGATATGATATAACAAATGTACTTCTTACCGAATTTCTTATTTATTTTTCTTTCTTACCGCTTAGATTAAGACACTATGAATGAGAAATGTTTTCAGATGTGAGCGATAAGGTTTTGAATATTTGTGTTCAAATAAATAACAAAGAAATGCTGAGGAATTCCAATGTTTCTTTACCATATAAAACATTTAGCATAAAGACGCTATTTATTTTGCAAACGGAGCATTAATAATAAAAGTGATATATTCGTATTCTTGGAACGAATTTCTTTTAGATAACAGGGGTTATTTCTTATTAAAAGTGATTTTTCTTATTTTTTTCTATGGCAAACATTTTGAGACATTTTAAAAGATACAAAGCGGTAAAATAACTGCAGTTAGTTTCTTCTTCATGATTACTAATATTGAAATTAACAAATACTTTGCAAGAAATACACACATTAAAAAGATACGTAAATAAACGATAGTTTCTGGTAGTACGACATGTCCATTCTTTTTCAGGGGTAGATCTCTACTCTACTATCCACTCAGGCACGAAGATTAGAATTCAGAAATTTATAGTTAAAGTTCTAAGTTGGTTTTTCATTTTAACAACAGTTATTTGTTAAGTAAACTTATTATAAATAATATGAGTTTCAGAGCTTTTGATAGTCGTAAAATTATCATTTTTGGACATGATTATAATCTTTATGTCAAAATCTACGATATTCTCTCTTAATTTTAGCAATATTTACAAAAATGTACACTAACAAAAATGTAATATTGAACTTATAAAGTCCATGTGAAATACATTTACACCTGAATAAATGCTAGCTACTTGAAAATATAAATTTTAATTTCTGCTTTTAGTTTCTCTTTGTTCTCAAGAGTTACGTCCCTGTATATCAATCCTCATTGTGTTATATTAATAATATCCACTATAACACTTGAATCATATATGCAGCATGGATAATTCAATAAATAAAAATTTGCTTACTTATGTTTATACAAGGATTGTCCCTGGACATGAGCGTGTATTTAAGTTTTTGGCGTTATCTTCGTATTATAACAATAAATTATATTATCCATTAGAAATGTTTGAATTTTGTTATCCTTATATTTCCATTATTATACAATACAGAATATCTGAGATCCACAAATTTGCTTTTATTTAGTACCACTTCTATAAAGTTACTTGAAAATGAAAACGCTAATTTCAAGCACACCTTAAATAATCTGAAGTTCCCAAATTGCATCCAGTTTCCGAAAAGAAAATTTACAAAGCAATAACTCTTCTTAGAACAGTGCGAGAAAATTTAACTTAAAAGATTAAATTCGTCCATGATATCTCCGTGCAAAATGCAAGGAAAGCTTGTAGCTCTAAGAATCTAATATTTATGATGATTCTTAACATTTTTTAAAAGAGAAAATTTGGTAGAAGAAAATAACATTTGCATTGTGAACAATGCTCTTGATGAATACATGATAGGGAGTAGGGAATACACTCTTTTCGTAGTTAGTTGTTTAACTTGTTTTCTTTCTCGATTCTTAAATTAGGTTACTTTGACTATCAGAAAGTTCGAGAATAAATTCATTCAAAGAGGCTACAGAAAAACGTGGAGAAATGTATATATTTGCTACTTGCTGCGCATCATTTCACTCGAATGAAAATGTGAAGTTGCATTTTATCCTTGCCAACATGAGAAAATTCAAAGCGAAATTATATGAACTAAAGCCTAAATAAAATATTCATTTAATCCAAATGAATTTGTCTTAGAGCAGCATTTCTCAAAGAATAACCTACGCATCACAATATTGTGTGTTTTTTCTAATGCTCTCTGGCAACCACGTAGCGGTGCCACATCCTCCTTAACAGTTTCAGGCGCAACTCTTTCAGGCGCAACACAAAAAAAGGCAGCCGTTGCCATCGCTCGACTTAACTACCAGCAAGATGGCAGACAATCGGAACATTCATCGCGTGCCACAGATCTAGAGAACCTTTTTTGATGCAGCTGGTTGTGCGGCACAGCAGGTACCTTCACGGTACTTATAATTAACTGAAAACTTTGCACGAATCATTGCTGATTATAATAATACTAACGAATGATGAATTAGCGCAAAAACTTAAAAAGAAGATACACATTGTGTAGAATATCTAGAATAAATCTATTCGTCATTTCTGAAAACTATAGTTAACGCAGTTTACAACTATGCAGAAATTAAAAGAAAGTGAAATATTTCCGTTGATAGAATAATATATAGTTTTTGTTTTTACTTCTCTCTCAAATTTCTCATTTTTTACTTCTCGGAAGAATTCAAGCAATTTTTTTATTCCCAGGAAAAGTATTTTGTTGTAATATTCTAATGAAAAACATTCCTAAGGAATTAAAAGAAATTGAATTAATGAAAAAAAAAGGATTGATTGATCCCATTGAAATCTCAATAAATCGAAAAAAAAACTTTTTAATACATTTTTTATTGTATTATATCAGTAATTTGTTTTCATTGCCTGCATAAAATTGAAAAGATTGTTTTAAAAAAAGTATATGATTATTCAGTACCCGCATTTAAACAAAAAACTTTTTTGATGAATGGTAGCATTTTATTTGCATGTTGGCGATTTTTTATAAATCGATATAAAAGTTTGATCTAAATGGAAATTTTAATTGAAAATAGCCGATTTTTTCCAATAAAATGTCTTCTAGCATTTTTTAAAAGTAAACGGAACAGTAAATTTAATATTAATATCATAGGTTATGTAGTACTTCACTTCTAAAAGAAAAGTTAATTCGAATTAATAAATTAAAGAACGCCGAAAACCTCCTCAAGAGATGTGTAATGAAGTAAGTTTTATAGTACTAATTTTCAAAGGGGGAATTAAAAACTAGGTTTTGATTGTCAGAAAAGTTTTAATTACTTGTAAAAGTGCCCGTGTAACATCTATTAGTAAGTTTTTTCTGATGAATAAATGCTCATTTTTTTATGATTAGGCATTGATTTTCTGTAAAATGTAGATTCTGTGAAACTTGATTTACCTCAGGTTTAGCTGATGGCCTTCCACGTTTGGTAGGGGCTGCTGTATCCTTAGAAATTGACAGTGTTTCTGTAGTACCAAAACTAAAATCCAATAAATTCATTTGATTTTTTCGGTTTATTCGGTTTATGTATAAAGCTAATGTCACATAATTGAAAGGTGTTTTTTGAATGAGGAACAAGTTTCCATTTTTCTTTATCACTCTATCGCCATCAAAGAAAAAAGTTAAATCCAGCATTTAGGCCTTTTTTGAAAAGATGTAAGATGTAATGGGCTAAACCATGATTGAAAGGAATCAAAAACAACAGAAAGGCAAATTGGAAGATTGCACCTACAAAACTACAGCATTTTGTGAGATATGTGAAGTATTTTCATTTTTTCACGGTCAAAGAAATTATTTTAAAAGGTTTCATACAAAATAGCTGTTAAATGTACTTAATTTTTTTTCTCATTTTGCTCAGTTCCCCGTGTCCTATTATTAGAACATTATTTTGATTAGTTCGATAATTTGCTGAATGTTATTATATTTCATATTTAAGATACTCACATATAGTGCAGAATATCTGACCACTCACCGATTTTTATCTGCTCAGTTCAAAATTCAGGGCCGAAAGGGTTGAAACTGATATTTCTGATACCTCTTTTCTGGTTGAATAGGAAGATAATGGAAAAATCTGCTCAGTAAGAATTTGCAATCGGCTGTCTCTCAGATGATGTCATATAAACACCACGAAATGCTCTATAGAATAGTGACCACTTAGATTCATCCATGAGCGATTAACACTTTGAATTGGAGGGGAAGGGGTGCCTTGGGTGAGAGAGTCTTCGAGGAATTCTAATGCTTATTCGCGCTGCATCTGAACAGAACCGCCCCAAACTCCAGGTCGTTAGATCGGCAGCCGCGCGACATGCCAGAACCCTGTACCAACACACTTCAGCCATCTACCACATTCAGTGTCTTATCCCCTCGGCCATGGTGGGGCCATATTTTCGGCTTTGACATGCACCATACAAGAGCAAGTCTTATTAAATAATGTCTATTTACAAATAAAACCTATTTTCAAGCATTCTTTTATCATAATTTTTCATTAGATATTAATTCTTGATATATTTAAATTGTTCCTTTATTATGAATAAAAACAGGCTGAAGTTTATGATTAAAGTATATATGTACTAAAATATATAGCTTTCCAGTATTTTTCAAAACATCATGAAAAGTACCAAAAAGACCCATTGCTGAGACATGCCTTCGGAACAGCTCAGTAGTTATGGTCATGAATGAAACTGCTCAAATTAATCAATTATTAAATGCATTCAAGATAATCGATTTTGAAAAATCCATTCAAACGCTCAGCCCGTAGCATTCGAATAGCACATGACGTTCGAAATCTTTCATAGAAATCGCGAATACTATTCGAATAGTGAAATCGCGATAACTGTGTTCAAATAGCGAACTCTGAATACTCATATAGTGAAAGTGCGAATGCTTTTCAAATAGTAAAAATCGCAAATATGCACTGATCGAATAGTCGATTATTGGTTCTATTCGAAAAACACTAATCGATTATAGAAATCATTCGAATGACACATCACTAGTTCGGACCTCAAAGCGTTAACGAGTCCTTCTAAATATGACACATTTACGGAGTGTTTGAAATTTGCGAATTTTTACGTTCTTTTTTTTTTGTTTTTTTGTTTTTTTGTTTTTAAGACTAGAGTGATATTTCGTTCAGTTCTGGGTTTTTGTCTACGTGATTTTGTCATTATGATTTCTGGAGGGGTTTTGTATACATGGTCTGTAGACAGGTTTTTGTAGACATGAACTGTCACGGTGAAGATCTTTTCAAATGTGTATGCCATATAACGCAAAGGTGTGTGTGTGGGGGTAGGAAATTGAAATCTTGATTTAATCTCCTACCCCCCCCCCCCACACACACACACACACCCGCACACACACACAGACAAAACTAGTGCGATCGTAGAAGGACGGCTTTTTTTTTTATTGTACAGCAAATTGCATAAAGAAAATTTTTCTAAATATAACTGGTAGGACCGGGGGACCATATAAAAATTTAAATTTCGTAATTTTTTATAGGAAGTGATTTACTGACTTCGATTATTTCTGGCATAATAGATTATACAGTTTAAAGCATTTTTGCAACTGGAACTATGTGTCTCTGACTAACGGTTAAGGAAATCGCCATTGGGCACCGTTAGCACTAGACACCCTGTATAGCACTTTAGTGCGTATTTAAAACTGAAGGTGTTTGAGATTTTCTTAATTTTTTTTTATTTGTTTGTTGAAAATCTATTTTTTAAAGTATATGTATTTTTATTAAGAAGTTATCGCAGTTCTTTGGAGAAAATTAAAACAAACGTTCCTTAAACGAGGCTCTGTTTGGTGACTGCAAACAGCCAATTCATCAAACAGTTTTGGTTCTTTAATACATTAGATATAAACCGAAGGGGAAAAATGCATTTTGGGTAATTTTTCTTTTAGTCACTGATTTATTGAACTCCGCCTACGTACAGGAACTTCGGACAAAAAAAAGAGGGGTGGGGAATACCTGTTTCTTTTACTTTTAGTTCAATCTCATTTATTTTGGGTTGCATGTTTGGGTAAAAAGAATAGTTAGTTTTTTTCCATATGTTACAACTTCTTTGTTTTGTGGAAGTTGTAGGAAAATACGATTCTGCATGAGAATCATTTTCTCCCCCCCCCCCCCCTGAAAATTCAGAGAAAATAATGTTTTATCAAAAGGTTTTCCGTGGTGGTATTCAAATAACAAATTTTTTTAGGATATATTTTTATAATATAGTTTCTTAGATAGTTTTATTGAAATAAAATAAATTGGTTAGCTTAGGACTGGAAGAAAATATTCTGGATATTCAGGAATCTTTTGTTTGAATAAAGAATGCGATCTAAAAAATAAAATATTAGTATGCGTAAAAAGAAAAAAATTGAAAATGCATGATACATTCTCTTGAGTAGAGGGAGTAAAAAAAACCTACAAGTTGCAGTTGTGTGTTTAGGAAATGTATTCTTTTGAGCGAGTTGTTTTAAAATTCTGTTTGCATCTAAATATGAGGTGTGTATAAAGTTTTGGTACTGCCATTTTCAAGAAGATAATCCAAACCAGAACAGGTTATATTCTTTCTGGTAATTATTTTTTAGAAGCACACTGGAAGATGATGCAAAGATCTACATGCTTAAAACTGATGCGTGATTGATTTGAGCGCCAACCAAATTGTCTGTTAAGATGTAGAAATCCTGAATGCTTCTTTTTGTCGGGATTCCGAACATTCTGTGGAAGTGTTATGCGTTTGATTCTCAGCTCTGAAAAATACTGCATAGGTGCGGCGCGCAAGCAGAATAACTCTGCATGACCAACACTTGCTAGCAGTATCTGATCTGTGGATAATGATTGAGTGCGATCTAATAGATCAGATGAGAGAAAATTGTTGCAACAATCTTTCTTTTTTTAAACACAGTGTACTCCCGAATATCTGGCCTAATAAGGCGGAAGGCTAGGCCGGATAATAAAGAAACCTGCAGTTCTATAAATATTTATTTGCTTCCCTCTCTTTTCTAGCCGTATTCATATTTTTCAATTGTACCCGTGAACTCAAAGAAGTAAAAATAGGTTCTCGAGCGGCATGGCGTATCTGAACTCTTGTGGGAAAAAAATTGGCGCCTTACATGCAAGGTTGGCCGATCTTGGTTTAACCCTTTGAGGCGCAACAATTTCCCAATGCTGGAAAAGGGCAGCCGTTTCCATCGCTCGACTTAACTACCAGCAAGATGGCGGACGATCTAAACGTTCATCGCGTGCCACAGATCTAGAGACCCTTTTTTGACGCAGCTGGCTGTGCGGCACAGCCAGCTGCGTCAAAAAGGGTCTCTAGATCTGTGGAACGCGATGAACGTTTAGATCGTCCGCCATCTTGCTGGTAGTTAAGTCGAGCGATGGCAACGGCTGCCCTTTTTTCAGCATTGCACAATCTATTCAGCTGTTCTCGCATTCTTCCATTTTTCAGCAGATGTCAGTGCTGTTAAAAATAATCGTGACAATTTTTTTTACGGGAAATGACGTGCTGAAAAGTAAGGGATTATCGTGGAGCTATGTCACCCGCAACTATTTTTATAGAAATCAAATCTATTCTTCGTGACTGGCAACAGTCAAAACGCCAGAGTTTGGTGTTCCCAGAGCGGGAACACTGCGCGTTAAAGGATTAAACTAACGCGTAAAGCCGCGTTTCCGTTAAGCCTTTATTTTCCTTATTACGATTACGGTCCCTAAAAACTCTAACCGAATCTGCTGTTTCTGCCTCTAAGGTAGGTTTTTCTGCGATTAAAAACTTTTCATTCCCGGTCGCTATCTTCGTTAGAATCAGAGTTTTCCATTGGCTGGTATCATAAGAAACGCCCTCTCAAGCATTCCAGTATGGCGGTCGCGAAAGCTGAGAGTATGGTCTGAGAGTTATATTTTTTTAAAGTAGGCTCTTAATAATTTTTTAATGCAATTGATTATCAGTTTTCATCAGTATTCCAAATTGTTATAAATCTGCTCTGAACAATTGATACAATTGATGTAATAAACTAAAAAGAGAAAATAAAATGACCCAACACTCATGATTTCATACACATATACTAATTATTCCGTCATCCTTCTTTTTGTATATTTGCATACCTTGTGTTTTAATTAGTCACGCTCTTAATAATATTTTTTATTTTTCCTTTTGCTTTTGACACTCAGCTCTCTGGAATCTCTCGTAAATTCGTGACAAGATCGTGTGCATAAAAACACATTTACTATTGCACAATAGAAATATGTTATTCTTTTAAACATTTTTTATAAAATACTAGCTTACCCGGCAAACGTTGTTTTGCCATATAAATTATTCCTAGGATTATTTTAGTAGAAAGAAATGACTAACTTATTGTAAGTTTGTAAGGATGCGGTATATGAGTGGAAAAGGCATGGAGCGCTGTGGAATATAAAAATAACACAATACCAAACATATATTTTTAATTCATTGTAATTTATTCTTTAAATTTATATATATATCGCTAATTACAATAATTTTACTAAAAAATAATATCAATCCCTTAGCGCAATAGAGTATACAATATTTTTTGTTATCCCATCTTTAGATAACACAAACAAACTGGATGCCCACTGTATGGTTTGCCCACTCGAGAGCATGCCACGCATAACTGCCCGTGTGAAAAACATGGAGTGCTCAAAACTAATCCACAAACAGACATAATTTGGCCTTGAGACTTATTGATAGTCATTCCATAAAAAATTTTGCCCCCCCCCCACCAAAAAAGGATGAAAATCTGAAACACTTTCAGATTTTAAATACGCACTATAGTGCTCTATATTAAAATCGTATCATAATTTATGCGTCGTCCCAATTTTCCGTCCTTATTCCATTGAGTTGGAAAGTGTTATTATTCATGACTGTGCTGTATTTTTCTTCCTTATTTTATAAAACCCATCTTTGGAATCGAAATCTATCTTAAAATCGCCTACTAAAACTATTTTACAATCTTCGACAAGTATATCACAACTATACTTCACCGTTTTATATATTGTTTCCTACTTTAACGCCTCGACTTTCGCCAAGGAGGCGATGATTAAACATATGCAGTTACCATGACGATTTTTTGCATTTATGTAGAAATCGTAATTTAGAAATAAAATTTGGAGCGATTTGGAACAACATTTGGCGATTTGGAACAACATGTAAGTACAGCATGCCGTTACATTTTTATTTATTTTGGATTACAAATTAATGTAGTTTTAATAATTGAATGTCTTCAAATTCCTTAACTGGCGCGTTTATCGCTAGTTTGTTTACTTTAGTAATCACCTTGTTCTTTTGGGTGCGTTGAAACGGTACTTACGTATTATCCCGGCGGTCACTTCCGCCAAACTACTTTTTCGTAGATTTTAAATACGTTGCCAATCGTATTCCAAACCATCAACAATTTCATGTGCCCGGCATTTATCTTGGTGAAAAATTGCTTGTCTTGGCGGATCGCCGGGATAATACGTAAGTACCGTTGAAACTTGTGCATAACTCCCAGAGACCCATGACTGCAAGGCTCGCCAAAGTACGGGGATTTTTTAGGTTAGCGAGAGTGAGGGCGTTAAAATAGGAATCAACTCTTTCTTGTGCCATAAAACGCATCTTTGGAATCGAAATCTATCTTAAAATCGCCTACTGAAACTGTTTTACAATCTTCGCCAGGCATATTCTTCCTGTAGGCATATTCCAACTATACCGCAAAGACATTTTAAATGCTGTTTGGAATGGGCATCATAATCCATGAGTGTACCGTGGTTTCTTGTTCCACAGAGCACTTCTTCGGAATAGAAATCTACATTAAAATCGCCTAATAAAACTGTTTTACAATATACGCCAGGAGTTTTCTAACTATACGCGAAATATATTTATAATAAATTGTCACGTTTTGGTACCACATTTAGCGATCAATAATCAAAAATTGCAAACCTTGTGCGACTTTCAACATTTTATTAACGCCCCCCCCCCTCTCCACATTATCTGGCAAACACATTTGAAAAGTGACTCGACACGCTAATGTCTACACAGAAATCCTGATTGAAATGAATAGCACTCTGGGGCTAAACATTTTGGGGTGGACCGCCCTTATGACTTAGGGGTATGAGACATAGTTAAAAACCTATTCTCAGACCTAACGAATATACATAGAAAATTTCATTAAAATTATTTGAGTGGTTTCGGAGGAGTTAGGTGACTAACACTGTGACAAGAGAATTTTATATATTAGATTGAAACATTTTCGTTCGAATACCGATTTATTGTTATTTTAAGGTCTAATTTCGTCCTGATAATTTAAATTCCGTAAATTGGAAGTCCAAATTTAAAAAAAGACAAATGGGAATAGATTTAAAAGAAAGACGGGAAACAAAAAGATAAAGGTTTAAACACGCATGAGCGAAATATCTAAGGATTGAGGAAACGTACGATTCTACAAGAAGATAAACAAGCTAGTGGAAACGGAATTATACTTTAGAGTTTCGACATTTGAGGTTTTACCGCACTTAGTGGCAGTAGAGATACAAGTGAAAACGGGCCTTAAGTGTGCTCCTGGAGGCCAGCACCTGCTATGCTTCTCCAAGAAATGAAACATTTAACTGAAATTCAACTGTATTTTCTTTTCATTATTCGTTGTTTAATGTTGTGAAATGTTTATTATTTGTTGAAAACACAGAAATCTGAAATTATAGACTTAAGGTGTGCTTTCACTTGGTCTTTATTGCCAGGAATTTATCTAATTTCCTTAATTTCTCTTAGCTACGGTCCAGTAACGTAAGAGTAGGAATAAAGACATGATGTTAATTTTTAGATAAATTGAATCGATAACGTGATAAAAAAGTTCGGCTGATTTTAGTTAGTGTCCCAATATTACTGCATTTTTTGTGTTATTTGTTCTGTTGTTTTTTGTCACAAGCAACATAATTTCTGAGATAGCTCCTTATTTTTTTTTCAAATACAAAATGTACAATTTTATTTGTATTCTCTTCCAGTAAAGAAAGTGAGACAAAATTGACAACTTATTAAATGGTTATCGAAATATTTTATGTATTTTCAAAACAAAACCAAAAGAAAAAAGAACTACACTCGGTTTTCAAAAATAATGATGCTGCAGCACACTGAAAAAAGTATATCTCCGAAAAAGTGCTAACGTTAAAATGCAACTGGCTGAAATCCAGTACTGTCCAATTTGCTCGCAGGCATTATTTATAAAGAATGCAAACGTTTGTTCTTTGCATATATCCTTGGAAGAGGGGGTTCTTTTCGTAGAACTGATGTACCATTTCTTTAATAATGAATCCTAAAAACAAGATAATTGCGCAAGTGAAAGAAGTTTTCTTTATCAGTTTAGATAAATAATCATCCAGTATTTCAATATAATGATGAAAAATGCACAAATAAACTTTCCAAAATATCGACTGCTCTGTCAGTATTATTGTTCAATCCTGCTTTTTTTTTTTAACGATAAGTAATATACTATTATTATTATTATTATTTCACTCAGAGATTTTTGTTTAGATATATGAGAGAAATATTTTTGCGTCAGAGATAAAAAGTAAAATATATTTTTATTTTTAACGAAAAATTGATTTTATAATGTTTTGTGATAAATTAAAGGAGTATAGATTCCAAGGGCGGATCCAGGGGGAGGGCGCAGGGGCGCGCGACCCTTCCGAGAAAAATATATTTACATTAGATAAATGGGGCTTTCACCAATATTAAGTGGGCTTTACACTAGATAAAAAGTATATTCAAGATTTGCGCCCCCTCCGAAAAAAGTTTCTGGATCCACCCTTGATAGATTCAGGAATTCGTCAGAGATGCCTGAAACTGTCGAGATTTTGTCTGTAACACACTGCATTAGGTGGAAATAAGTACACTTAGGTTACTTTAAAAATTTACAGGAAATAAATAGAAAATCTAAACATTTCTTCAATATTTTTATCTTCAATGCAATTTTCTGGTATTATCTGGTATCTGGCATAAGAATTCAAATTAAATTTGAAAAAGGTAATTTATCTCATAGCTGAATGCGTGCACATGATACTTGTAGTTCATTCTTATCTGTGCATACACAGAATGATTTATTTCTCCAATTAATAACACTGGAGAGCAACCAACTTCAAAATTTAAAAGAAAAAAATACCTTACCTCCCTCCCCCGAAAAAAAATAGATGTAGTAAAATTTTAACATGTAACAAAATTTTAAATTCTTATTCCTTTCTTTATGACGACGAAAAATTGTTCGAAAGCTTAACCTCTTAGCGAAAAATAAGTTTTTTTTACGACATTGAAATTCAGTTTAGGAGAATATTACAATTTCCGGTGACAGTGCAATTTTAAAACTAAAAGAACAGTGCGGAAAAGAATTAATCTATCACATAAAAGGAAAAACATGTTCTTAAATTTTTAATTGTATTATTGAATTAATAGCATTAGAGTGCCATTAACTTCGGAACTAAAAAAAAAATTCTTGGCCTAAAATGAGCGCAAATTTGTGACGATCATGAGCATCTTGAACCAATATTTCACAATTTATGAACTCATAAATTCGATTTGAGCTGAGTTGGCCAAAACCTTAATTTTATCCAATAAAAAGAAGTATTTTAAAACATTGAAACTCATTTTGGGAGAATATTTCAATTTTAGGTGACGGTTCGATATTAAAGCTATACAGAAAAAAGAAAAAGAAGAGACATGATCTTGAATTAGCCATTGTAGCCTGAGCTCTTCTACATAGCATCTTATTAATTTATGCATTTTGAATTTTTTCATGTTACCATTACGTAATCAATCGAATAAGTTTTTTACAAACTTTTCAAATTACCGCCCTTCAAGGGGAGTAAATTAATTTCAAATACACTACTAAACTACTATAATTTAAAATAGCTTTAAATGTTTTAAATTTAGTGCAGCTGTCTGTATATATACATGCCAATTTTATACGAGGTTGTGAAAAATTCAACATACTTTTACCGTTACCGATAGATGGCGCTAGTTTAAAGCTTTACTCTCTTTCTGGAAGGTCGAATCTTTTGTTCTGAAATAAATTAAGGAAAATTTTTGAGAAAAATTGTACTAAAGCATAAATGTTGTATACTGACGGTGATTTATGAATATTCACATAAAAGTTTGAAACATTGTTGTGTAAAAGTTAAAAAGTTAGAGAAGTTAGTTAAGATGTAATTTTTTTAGATGTTTATTATTTGCATTTTAAAACTGGTTTAGGGGCATGCTTTGAGAGGGAAAACGTATAAAAACATAGTTGTGTATGTACATTTTGACGAAACATATTATTATACTTAGATTAAATAATTTTTGAAAACTAATATCTAGTGAGCGGAAGTTTAAGGTGGGAAAATGTAGATGCGTAGCCTGTTTATCATTTACGGTCTATTGGAGAGAGGGAAGTTTTAATTAGGTTTTCTAGAGATAGAGATGGCTATGAAGACGACCCCAAAAATACCTTGCTTTGGGTAAAAAAAAAAAAAATATATATATATATATCATTAGAAATCATTTAGGAGAGAGAGGAGTGAAATGAGAGGGGTAGGAAAGATTTAGAGGTATACTATTTTCCCTCCCCTCTGTTATATTGTTGATTTTTTTTTTTTTTTTTTTTTTTTTTTTGTAGCTGTATATTATGAGTTGAGATCGAACTTGATTCTGCGTTGAAATGAGTTTGGGATAAATAATTTAAATTTGAATACACATTATGAGGCGAAGTATTCTAATTTTATTTGTTTCATATATTGATGTATTTTCATTTTTTCCAGTCAGAGCTTCACAAATAATTCCAGTTTTCGTTGGAGTGTTGAATTTAACATATTAATCTGCAAAAATGGATTATATTACTAAGGTGAATGCAATGTTAAAAACATAATAAGATATTAATTCTTTACATTAAGTGGACAAAATTGAAATTTATGGAGTGCTGTTTTTTATTAGTACGCCCAACCATGGCCGATTGGACAAGACACTTAAATAGTAGACGGCTGAAATGTGAGGGTCCCGGGTTTGGTCCTATCGTGGGGCTGCCAATCTAAGAGTCTGGAGTTTTGGTCGGCTTTCTCCAGATGTAACGCGAATGTGCGGTGAGCCCCTTAAAAAGTCCCCCGACCGAGCCAACCCCCCCCATACTTGGCAGATAACACTTGCGCAGCTCTTCAACAACACAACACACATTTTATTAGCATAAATTATAATCGTTTTGACCAGAGGAGATTGTTTTTTCACATGCGCGTATCGTAAAAACCCTCAGTAAAGAAAGCGTACCCTGATGGCGTATTTAGACATTAAAAAAAAATTACAATTATGAAACATTATCTTTCCTTCTATTTTGATTCATGATTATCTCTTTTCTTCCTTATTCAGTGGCACATTAGCCCGGACCGAACTTGAACGCCCTCAGGATAATAAAGTAATATTTAATTTAATTATTAACAATCAGCCTAGTTGAAAAAGAAGGAAGGCTTGAAAGATCTAAACATGCGTTAAACATATGGCGCAGACACATGTGGGGAATTTAGTATTAATACATACAAATCATTAGAGTAATAAACTTACTTGTTAAAAAATACCAAATTCTCTGCGGCACTTAAGTCGATTATATTTGAAATATATACAACTAAGCTTTAAAAAATATTGCTACAGAAATTCGAAACTGCATATAAATGTTTATTATAATATGAAAGAAAGAGAAATAGCTTCAATTTGTTCATTCGTTTAAATTTCGGGTTTTTGATGGTAGAATTGAACTTATCTCAACAGCGAAAACATATTTCATTTAAATTTAGAAATGCAACAAACTCTAGGAAAAAAAAAATGTGAAAACATATATTTAATAAGATAATCCTGCCGATACCACAGAGAGAGTTGTTAAAGTATTTAACTATGAAAACATTGCAGTCTCAGTTTTATGAAGGTACAACGTACCTTATAACGTGCATATTTAAGAATTCTTACTAAAAATTTCACAACTTCCGTAAAATTATTATCTATAACAGGGAATATTACAACTTTGAAAAACATTTACTTCAGCATTTTTATTTAATTTAAAATGATTTATGAAAGCTAAAATAAAAAGTTTATAGAACATTTATTTCTGAGAAATGCGATTCTTAACCCATCAACGCCCAGCGTCGTTTTTTGGGGACGGTCTCAAAAATATATCAGCATTAATTTATTCTTCTTATTTTAATTTCGTGAATAATAAAATTGATTATTGCAAAATGATTAGCCACAGTAAAGTAAAATACGAATGTTTCTTTCTTTTAATACTTAGAAACTTAAATATATTAGTCATTCACTACGAATATTGGAAATTTATTTATCACTGTAGGAATCAGGGTAGATTGCAGAAAGGGATGAAAGTGACTAATTGCTACCTTGTTAACAGAAATAGTTTAACATTTCACCATAAAATGTTGCTAAATTAGTTACAACATTTCCATGGAGAAACGTTGTACCAATTGGTGCTCATACTGATCAATAAATCCAAATCATGCTCCAACCTTTCTCCATAGGAAGGTTGCAGCTAATCTAGTATCATTTTATGGGGAAATGTCAAACTGTTTCTATTAAGAGTGTAATAGGTTAAACTGTGTGCTTATAGTATGCCCGATTTAAATTTCATAAAGTATTTTTATATTCTAAATTATATAACATTTTAGTTCCAGCCATGGAGTGGAAAGGGAGCTCTTAAACTTGGAAGTTTTCTTAAGTTTGAACAGATTAACAGTAGGTGATCATATTATTAAAGACTCTTTTTAAATTTGTCAAATAATTAAACACATTTTTATTCAGTGAGTCAAAATAAGTCTATGCATAAACGTGTATTTGGTATTTTTATTTATCAACAAGCCCGTCTAGTCTTCTTCTATACTATTAAAATCTGTGCGCGTCTGTCTGTCTGTCTGTAACATCATCTCCTCCGAAACGGCTGGGAGTTGAGTTTCGATCGAGGTGTCCACAGATTCAGAAAATTCCGAGGAAGGTCTTCCGCTAATTTAAATTTCGAAATTCGAATTATTTTAGGAGATATTGATAAAAAAAACCCGTCAGAAACGCTAATTTTTGATCCGCGTAATTCCGAAATTGTAACCCCTGTAGTCAAAAAAGTGAGAAATAGGCACCGAGATTGCCATGTTTGGCTATTTTATTAAATTATTTAGACTCCTGTAGTAAAAATAAAAGAATAATGATTTTTTTTCTGTTTAGATTATTTACAAAGTTATTTTTTAATTGAAGTATTGCGTGTATTTGAAATCAGAGCAGGAATTCAATGTTTTTTATGTGTAAAAGAATAAGGGATTGAGAGATTTCCGAGACTAATATGTATATTTTTTAGTTTGGCGGAAAAAATGGCTCATTTGGCGATTTTGGGAAAGTAGTAGGTTCTACCGATTTGCACAGTTTTGGGCTTGGCGCAAATTACTGAAAGCGTAACGAAATAGTATTTTTAATAACAAGTATAAGTTTTACGGCGCTATACTTCGATTTTTCATACAGAAATAATGCAGTTATTAAGGCGATTTTAAACGATCTATAGAATTTTCACCAAATTAAGTAAACTGATTTAAGTTAGAGGAATTCCGCCAAATTTCAGAAAATTGAAATTCTCGCATTTTGTACATGGTAGTTAATGGTGATTAAAACCCGTTATAGTTAATAATTTAAATAACTGCTACTTATCAATAATATGCCTGCATTAAATTTTGACGATCAAACCATATAAATGATAGATAACTATTTCCCATTTTGATTGCTGTTAAATCAATGCTTCGAATGATTCCCTGAAAACAAAAAAATCTCGCAAATGGTGTATGTTGGCATTTTGGCGATCGATGTACTGTGTAATAAATAATTGATTCTAATTTGTTAAAGCAGCGCTACGGAAGTTTCTTTTACTAGAAGCTGTTAGAAGGCGTAATTAATACTGTCTAATATATGTTTTGTTTTACGAATTGAAATGTATGTTGATTCCTACTTTAGTACATTTCTTAGCAAATTTGGCGAAAAATATTCAAATGTAGTGCAGCTCTGTACGTATTATTAATTCCATTCCACAATTGAGATGAGCCGATGTCACTAGCGTATGCATAGATATTTTTTTTTAAAAATTCCGCCAAACAAAGTATTGCGTATTGCCTTTAGTGTCAAGTTTACTTTGTGGTTTGAGCTATTTGCCATCGACTGGCGGCGTTAATTTCGCCAATATGGCAGTTCTAGCAAAGTAAACATGAATAACTCATTTCATGTTCTATTTTCAACATTGCTATAATTTCCGTAGCAACGGAAACCATTGTTGCCACTTAAGTTGTTAAATTTAACAATTAAGTGAAACCCCTCATTTCTACAGCTTTTAAGACTCGAAAAAGTGAAAACGCATCAAACGTGAAACAAATAGAACTGTAACAGACTTGCGCTTTAAAAATAATCGAAGTTTTCATACAATTCTACATATCTTTAATTTTATTTCCTTCGCGTGTGGGTGTCATTTTTTACTTCATTTTTGCTTTTTTGCTGGCAGATTATCCGGAGCAGCACATAACCTCTAATGTATTTGCTTCTCCGGACATAAGCAAGAGCGTATGTCCGGCGCGTATTTGTGTAACCCCACTGTGTTAATCAGAATATTCTGGTGTCAGATTTTTTAGACCATTTTTTTTACCGTGGAGATTCCGATCCTGAAGTATTATTGATCACTGATACATGAGAAAAAAAGATGAATTATATGCAAGCAGGAGTAGCCCAAAATTTTTCATGGGAATGTTACGGGAGTGAAGAATATACATTTTGTATGGCAAAAAACTACGCATGGGGGGTTGTGACACCTATCCCCTCCTTGGCTGCGCTACTGTACGCAAGCATCAGTTGTCACGTCATGAAAAACCGTCGTAGATGGCAAACTCCGAAGTTGTTCTGAGGGTTATACAAAATTAAAAATTTTACTTTTAGTAAATTTTACTTTTGATACAGTTCGGATATTTGGTTTTAATACATTTCGGCCACCAAGGTGAGATAAAATATTACTAAATACGGCGACCCAGAATTTTCTTAACTATTGAATTTGACACTATGCAACTACAGTAGATTCCCTATAACACGGTTGATACGTTCCGTGTTATAGGAATCCGTGTTGTACGGGTCCTGCGCTATACTCCACCTGGAGTGTGAACTGCGCGGTATAATCGCGGCAAAAGTTATTCGCGCTCCGTAAAAATGCAATGATGTTTAGTGTTGCCATTCAAAAGGTTTTTTAATTACAGGAGCTAAAGCGTCATATTATCAGAACATATGTCTCATTTTACCGTGCTGTACAAGTCTCTTTTAACGTGTTTACACGAAAACGATCGTAATGTTTTCGTCGTGTTCTAAGAATTCGTGTTGTAGAACCATGTTATAAAGGGGTCAACTGTAATCTGTAAAAAATGAAAAATGAAGTTAGTTATTTATTTAGGGCGAATTGAGAGTGAGATAAACGTCAGTTTTACGTAACAAGTGTGATACTGCATTAAGTGTTCAATAAGGGCAATAAGCTTTTTCTCAGAAGTTACATCACGAACGTTTTCATTTACAAAAGGAACATGATTTTCACCGGAGCAGGGGACATTTTTGGCTTTTAAACGTAAATGATGCATCCATTGTTTCATGTAGGTTTTTTAATTTAGGTAAAATTTAATAAAGTCGTGTGTAACATAACTGCGCTAATGCATTGTCCAGGCTTTGAAAAATGAAAGATAAAATTGTTGTCAACATCATGTAATGTTATTTATGTGGTATATACTATATATTAATGCTATAAATTAAACCTCACAAAGAGAATTATATGATGTAGAAATCAGGCATTTTTCGAAAGAGAAAAGTTTTGTCTGCATACCGTAAAGTTCTTCCTTTTTTGATCGCCACTCACATGGATGTAGTTTTTGTGTCATGTTGCAATCGTCTAAAATTTGCACTCATGACGTCAACTTTTAGTCACGATTCAAGTATTTTTTCACGTTATTTTGAGATTCCGCAATACTGGGTTTAATTCGAATTATGTATGTGTAAGGAAAATATTCGTTTCCCATCGTGCGGAGAACGGGTAAGCTGCTAGTCTATACTATTAAAATCTGTACGCGTCAGTCTGTCTGTAACATTATCTCCTCCGAAACCGCAGGGAGTTTCATTTCGATCGAGGTGTCCACGGATTCGGCAAATTCCGAGAAAGAACCTCCGCTAATTTAAATTTCGAAATTCGAATTAGTTTAGGAGATATTGATAAAAAAACCGTGAAAAACGTTAATTTTTGACCTCTGTAATTCCGCGATTGTAACCCCTGTAGTAAAAAATGTGAGAAATGAGCATCGAGGTTGCCATGTTTGGCTATTTTATTAAATTATTTAGACTCCTGCAGTAAAAATAAAAGAATAATGATTTTTTTTCTGTTTAGAATATTTAAAAATTATTTTTAATTAAAGTATTGCATGCATGTGAAATCATAGCAGGAATTCAATGTTTTTTTTATGTGTAAAAGAATAAGGGATTGGGAGATTTCCGAGACTAATATGTATATTTTTGAGTTTGGAGGGAAAAAATGGCTGATTTGACGATTTTGAGAATGTAGTAGGTTCTACCGATTTGCACAGTTTTGGGCTTGGCGCAACTTACTGAGAGTGTAGCGAAATAGCATTTTTAATATCAAGTATAGGTTTTAATAGAATACGGAGCTATACTTCAATTTTTCATACAGAAATAATGAAGTTATTAAGGCAATTTTAAACAATCTATCTTCAGAATTTTCACCAAATTAAGTAAACTGATTTAAGTTTGATGAATTCCGCCATATTTCAGAAAATAAAAATTCTCGCATTTTGTATACTGTCGTTACGGGGATTAAAACACCTGATAGTTAATAATTTAAGTAACTGCTACTAATCAATTAGATGCCTGTATTAAATTTTGGCGAGCGAACTATATAAATGATGGATAACTTTTCCCATTTTGATTGCTGGTAAATCAAACCTTCGAATTGATACCCTGAAAAAAAAAAAAAAATCTCGCAAAATGGTGTATGTTGGCATTTTGGCGATTGAAGTACTTACATGTAATATATAATTGATTCTTTTATGTTAAAGCAGCGCTACATTTTTTTTTTTTTTTGCAAACTGTTAGAACGGAGTAATTAATACTGTCTAATATATTTTTGTTTTACGAATTGAAATCTATGTTGATTCCTACTTTAGTATATTTCTTAGCAAATTAGGCGAAAAATATTCAAATGTAGTGCAACTCTGTTCGTATTATTAATTTCATTCCACAATTGAGATGAGCCGATGTCACTAGCGTATGCATAGATATATTTTTGTTTTTTTTAAATTCCGCCAAACAGGGTATTGCGAATTGCCTTTAGTGCCAAGTTTAATTTGTGATTTGAGCTATTTGACATCGACTGGTGGCGTTAATGACGCCAATATGGCAGGTCTAGCAAAGTAAACATAAGTAACTCATTTCATGTTCTATTTTTTACATTGCTATAGCTTCCCTAGCAACGGAAACCATTGTTGCTACTTAAGTTGTTAAATTTTACAATTAAGTGACACCACTCATTTCTACAGCTTTTAAGACTCGTAAAAGTGACAACGCATCAAACGTGAAACAAATAGAACTGTAACAGACTTGCGCTTTAAAAATAATCGAAGTTTTCATACAATTCTACATATCTTTAATTTTATTTCCTTCGCGTGTGGGTGTCATTTTTTACGTCATTTTTGCTTTTTTGCTGTCAGATTATCCGGAGCAGCACATAACCTCTAATGTATTTGCTCCTCCGGACATGAGCAAGAGCGTATGTCCGGCGCGTATTTGTGTAACCCCCAAGGCCGTACCCGGGGGGGACCAGGGGTCCGTTCTCCCCACCCCCCCGAAATCTAAAATTTTGTTAACAAAACAACAATAATGAAGCTTTTTTGTGATAAACTGGGCCTTTTTCATCTTTTGTTCCTCCCCCCCCCCCCCGAAATTTTCTTCTGGGTACGGCCCATGGTAACCCCACTGTGTTAATCAGAGTTTTCTGGGGCCAAAGTTTTTAGACACTTTTTTTTTCAATAGAGATTCTCATCCTTAAGCATATTGATCACTGATACATGAAAAGAAAAATGATCAATTATGCGCTAGCAGTGACGTAGCCAGAAATTTTTCATGGGGGTGTTACGACTACTGCAGCTCACATGTGACCCCCTATCCCCTCCTTGGCTACGCCACTGCACGCAAGCATAAGTTGTCACGTCTTGAAAAATCGTCGTAGATGGTAAACACCGAAGTTGTTTCGAGGGTTATACAGAATTAAAAAATTTGTAAAGTTTACTTTTCATACAGTTCGGATATTTGCCACCAAGGTGAGATGAAATATTACTAAATACGGCAATCCAGAATTTTCTTTTGAATTTGACACTATGCAACTACAGTAGATTCCCTATAACACGGTAGATACGTTCCGTGTTGTACTGGTCCTGCGCTATATTCCACCTGGAGTGCGGATTGCGCGGAATAATCGCGGCAAAACTTATTTGCACTCCGTAGAAATACAATGATGTTTGGTATTGCCATTCAAAAGTTATGTTAATTACAGGAGCTAAAGCGTCATAATATCAGAACATATGTCTCATTTTACCGTGCTGTACGAGTTTCTTTTAACGTGTTACACGAAAACGATCAAAATTTTTTCTCCGTGTTCTACGAATTCGTGTTGTAGATCCGTGTTATGAAGGGATCTACTTTAAATTGTTAAAAATAAAACATGAAATTAGTTATTTAATTAATGCGAGTTGACAGTGAGACCAACGTCAGTTTTATGTAACAAGTGTGATACTGCATTCAGAGTTCAATAAGGGTAATAAGCTTTTTCTCAGAAGTTACACCACGAACGTTTTCATTTACGTAGGCTACATGATTTTCACGGGAGCAGGGCGCATTTTTGGCTTTTAAACGTAAATGATGCATTCATTGTTTCATGTAGGTTTTGTTAATTTAGATGAAATTCAATAAATTCCTCTGCAAAATAACTGCGCTAATGCATTGTCCACGCTTTGCGAAATGCAAGATAAAATTGTTGTCAACATCATGTAATGTTATCTATGAGGTATATACTTTATATTTATGCTATAAATTAAACCTCACAAAGAGAATTATATGATTTAGAAATCAGGCATTTTTCGAAAGAGAAAAGTTTTGTCTGCATATCGTAAAGTTCTTACTTTTCTGATCGCCAGTGACAATGACGTAGTTTTTGTATCATCATATTGCAATCGTCTCAAATTTCCACTCATGGAGTCAGCTTTTTGTCCGAATTTCAGCAATTTTTCACTATTAGAGATTGCTGTCACTGGGTTTAATTCGAATTATATGCGTAAGGAAAATATTCGTCTCCTACCGTGCGGAGAACGGGTAAGCAGCTAGTTACAAATAAAAGAAGAAGTTCAGACTTTTTTCTTAGTTTTATTCTTTTATTATCGTATAAGTTGAGAAACTATGATTTTTACATTGTGACTCTAATAATATGATCACCCACTGCTTTTGGAGAAATTCTGCCAACTCTGACACAAAGCTGCCCTACCAGTGGCACAGCACTTTTAACTGGGAGATGGAAGGTGCCTGGTTCGAAAGCAGGTCGCGCTCGCCGACCTAACCGTCCGAAGTTATCCATTTTTTTTTCTCTCCGAAACTTAGCGTAAGTATGGGTAAGGACCCCTTAAAAAGCCCCCCACGAAGGGAAATTCTACGCCTGGCCTAGATACTTACGTAGATAATTGGCCATAATCCACGTATTTTTCTGGCACAAAGCTCTAAAGTTTATACCATAGCAATGAAGACATATTGAATTTTCTCGGAGAAATCGTAGATTACATGTACTTGTGATTTTTCCAAATTCATCTCTTTACCCAATGTCGTAGGTATAAATAGCAATATGCAGACATGCACACATACAAAAAGAATGAATGCGAATTACCGAAAGCGGACATTTTTCTAACATTTTATAGATAAATTGAATTCTAATGTTATTGAAATAGGAATTCAATACGAGATTTCACAATATGCCTGGACTCAAATTGAAAGCCTGTGAAAGCATTACGCAACATCTTGTTCAATTGAAATTTCAATAAGAAATATTTATACTCCCAATTGATTTTTATGATATCAATTTTAGAATCCACGTTTCATATTATTCACGCTCGCTGCTAGACCAAAAGTATGAGAGTACAAGACAAATTTCGCATGTCCATTTCACATATAAAATATAGTTTTTAATAACAAATGTGATTCCATGTGAATAATAAAGATTTCCAGACATTTCTTTCACGCTTCTTGTTTTTCGAAAAATTGATTAGTTATTCACTGAACTAAAATAGGAAATTCAGCTTGCGCTCGTGACTATTCCGCGCTGACACGGGATCAAATGTGTTGAGGCTGTTCTGTTTGGGAATCGGTCAACATTTAACTCTATGAGGCGCAACCCTTTCCCAATGCTGAAAAAAAGGACAGCCGTTGCCATCGCTCGACATAACTACTAGCAAGATGGCGGACGATTGAAACGTTCATCGCGTGCCACAGTTCTGGAGACCCTTTTTTGACGACAGCTGGCTGTGCGGCACAGCCAGTTGTCGGGGGTCTGTAGATCTGTGGCACGCGATGAACGTTTCGATCGTACGCCATATTGCTGGTAGTTAAGTCGAGCGATGGCAACGGCTGCCCTTTTTCAGCACTGGGCAATCTGTCCAGCTGTTCTCGCATTCTTCCATTTTTGAGCAGATATCAGTGCTGTTGAAAATAATCGTGACACAGCTTATGGAGACTAGGTGAGTGAATTTCAGGTAAAAAATCAGTTTCTACTTTTTATTGTATGAAGTACTTTACACTTATCTTTTCAATACTGTATTACACGTATTTATTGAAAAAACAGAAGTATCAGAAATCTTAGGAGTATCTCATTAAAAGTACTATCAGAAGTATCTGAAATCTTTAAAGCTTTTTTCTCAAAACTTGGTTTTTACTTGTTCGTCTTCCGTTTTCATTTATCTATAGAACTTATGAGCTGTATTAATGATAGATATATCATTTTTTATCACATACTTAAACATAGCGGTTTAATGTTATGCCAAGAATTATCTCTTATGGTTTGCAAAATTCTATCAAAAATGCAAATTTTAAAAGAAGTTTTTAAATAAGAATAGTAATGTTATTGTCATTTTGGTTGGAAAGAAATTCATTTTTTAAAGTATGTAAAGCATGTTATTGCTGTAAGAAATTTATAGCATTGTCTTTTACCATTCCTGAGAAAAACGGATATAAAGTTGAATTTAGCATGACTGAGATAGGACTTACCCGGTATCGCTTCAAGTTGTTGCGCTAAAAAGGGTTAACAAAAATATTCACATATGAGTTTAATGTAGGCTGATATGCAAACGAGAGAAACATTGGTCAAAATGGTATGTGACATAAACCCTTATTGCTTCGTCTAATAAGAGGTGTCGTTACCTGGTACTGCTATACAAGTGTCACATCGAACACGCGAACTGTCAATGAGGTTATTGATCAACGATTGTGGCAGTCATTCCCATTCTTCAAGAAGGACCGATTTTAACGCCTGAAGGGTGTCCTTGGAAGGGGCTTACATGTTATGGCTCATCCTAGAGCATTCCACAAATGCTCTGATTGATTGATATCTGGAGACCCCGCTCACCACATCATTCGGTGAATTAACTCTCTTCTTCCAGATCATCGTCGACTTTGTTACTTTAGTTTAGAACACCATTGCACTTACGTTGCAAATATATCAATAATATAGTAATTATGTTTGAACGTATGTGAAAGAAATTATATAAAGTTTTCAAAAGAAATGTATTTACTCAAATTATAAACAAATTAATTTTTATTTAATTACTAATTAAACGTCATAAAGCAATATCCCACCTTTCAAAAAAAATTTTCTAAATATTTTAGGTTTTCTAAATAAAAATATCTGATCACCATAACGAACAGTAAATATAAAAACAAAGTTTTAGAAAACAAATTGTCTTTTAGGCAAACTTTTTATCAATTTAATGGAAAAATTTAGCTTATAAATACATACAAAAGTAGACAAAGAATTCTTTTATGAATACGAAACAAGATGCTTTCGTGTCTTCTACAAACTATTCAAGAACTGCAAAAGTTCAACCGAATTTCAATAGAGTTTCGATCCGGATATGCATTAAAAATATACCGGACGTTATGCAACATCCAACTCGGGCTGATTTTCTAAACACTCGTTTCTACTTACCACCCATTATGCGAAATTCCTTTGAAGACCGAAATATCGTGTATTACATACGGAGCTTTTCATTTCGGAGAAAATTATCGGGAATCGCATTTGCACGCTCGCAGATTCTATTTTGGTATAACTAAATTGTAATTGTAATTAGCTTTCAACGTGAAAGGACGAATTTAAGCTTTGAGAGGTTGAAAATGTACGATATTTTGGAGGGTTTCAGATGCTAAATATAGAGCCATTTGGAAAGAGCGCATGTTTTGCTTAGTGGACAGATGTGCATGTATATACGAAGGATACTGGGAAAGGAGCGTTCAGCAATATGACGAAACATACAGTTGCGAGATTCTATTGTGTCAGATAATAGATGTAAAGTAATCACTAGAGAGACTATCCCTTTGTTTTGGTTGTCACAAGTTACCGGGAGTCAGGGATGGAGCTACGAGCTGTCAGTGTCCCGATCTCGATATAGCAGTGCTTTTTCGATTCGGAGGTGGGAAACTCATCGAGCTTAATTATTCCCGGGTGGTTAGCCTAATGGAAGAGGCTAATGGAAGGAATAGTCTAATGGGACGATCTTCGGGACGCTGTGACAGTTCGTAGCCCCACCCGTGACTCCTGGTAACTTTTGGCACAGAGAAAACAAAGAGCTGGCCTTTCTAGTGTTTATTTTATATCTCTATGAGTCGTATCTAGGGACACGGGGGGAAAGTTAACCTATGTCATTTTCCGGGTGGCAAGTTCAAGTGAAAAAAAAAATAAAGGCGATTTTAAGAGGGCTGCAGTTTTAAGTTTTTGCCCCACCTTGGACTCTCTGCGCGGCGGGCTATTCGAGTCTGTTTTATGTTTTAACCTCGGAAAAAATTCAAATTGCAGCACCTTTGCTGCGTGTTGTGACATGTTTATGTTTAGCTATAAATAACTAACACGTGTACACTCGTTTTTTTTTTAGCAATGATAGTTTGGAGTTCTTCAAACAACGTTCTGCTCAAGAAGTGAGTAGGGATGGACGCGAGACGACTTTTTGCGAGACGAGACAGAGATTTACAGCTTTTTTGCGAGAAGAGACAGGCATTTTTAACATTATGATATAGGGATTTTTGCGAGACGAGACAAGCTTTTCGGCTGTTTTGCGAGACGCGAGACACCAATTTTTCGTCTCGCGTCCATCCCTAGAAGTGAGTGAGAGGTAGTTTCGAAGTGTATCTTAGCGCGTTGTTTTGAACGTAAACCAGTACATAGAAGGGTAAAGTTTTATTCTTGGTGATGATTGTTCACATCATATGACTGTATTCTGATAATACTGAGAATTCCAAAGGGGAAATTTACTTCAGAAATATTAACTAAGTAAAACCAGATTGCAAAAACTTCCAAATACTCTCTGAAAATATTGTTTAATGGATGTATATAAAGCAAAAAACAAGATGAAAAACTGTAGCACCTATTAATATATTTCGATTTACATAAAAGCGACTAAAAGTGATTATTAATATCTCGATTGCAACACATTTCTGATCTACGTGTATCCTGTCTTATTTCATATGTAAGTGCTACATTTAGTGCAAATTAGGTACTGTAAGCATCTCATTCATTTATCGTTCATATAGTTTATAAGAATTCTTTTGTGTGTGTCTGTGAAATAGCCCTAAAACTTAATAATAACACCATTCGTGACAGGAAACTGTTTGCTATATCTGTCAATTATACATTCAAATCTCGCGACAATTCTTGTGTTGCTTAAGCAGGCTCACGAATACATAGATAAATTTTATTTATAAGCTCTTTCAAATTAATTTTGGAAACCGCTACATAACCGTACTAATTTTGATTTGTGTACAATGACTAATGTCATTTGAACACATTTTGAACATTTAACGAACCGAGACTAAAATGTACTAAAACACTTCACAATAGAAATCTGTATTTCTCTTATTAATAATCTAAATATATATTCATAGGGGTCTCATAAACATGTATAAATTTTTAATCTACAGGTTAGTTGTATAAGATTTAATAACTAAATACGGCTCTCCTAGCAATTATCTGAATAATAAAAAAAAGATTTATGAAGAATCTTTAAAAAAATGTACTCAAAAATGATTTAGATTCAGAGAGGAAAAAAAACAACCCCTAAAACATTACATAATTAAAGCCAACTTCATGTTGCGTAACTGCTTTTTTTTTTAATGTCGTTAAAAGTTCGAAGGAATTCAGTCTTCAGAATTTGCCCGCAGAAAATTGAACGTTTTGAATATTTGTGATAAATTTTAAATCATATGGAAAATATAATGAACTTAATTTTGAAAATATCTCGTTTTTTGAACTTAAATTTATTTACTTAACTATTTTATGTATTTAAATTAAATGTTACTCATAAGCGAATTTTAATCATTTAGTTTAAATAAAAATAATGCATATGAGAAACGAAAGGAATATTTCTTAATTATAAAGTGGAAAATCGTATAGATCCATGTGAAGAATTTCATCTGAAGTTGCTGTAAAAAATAATACACAATAAACATTTTATGCATTTTTAAATTTTAGTATAAAACATATTAGATATGAAATAAAATACCATTTCAATTTGTGTAACTGGATGTGATTTGCTCCAATGTGTATAGTATATCAAATAACTGATAAAGAAAATTAAATAAATTATATGTGTATAATTTTTATTTACCTAAGGCTAACTAAAATTTAATATAGTTGCATATTTTAAATTAAAATTAATCCATAAATAACTTGTCGAAATAGGCAGTAGAGTAATAAACTATCATCTTATATTAAGGGCAGGTTTCACTGAAAAGCGGCCAAAAAATCACTTTTTGTTTTTTAATCCTAAATTATAGTTTATTTATAGACAATTAAATATAGACCTGAATTATAGACAATTTAATACCAGCATTTCAACCATACGGCATTTATTCCATGAGGTATAGCGAAAACATATCATGAGATATAGCGGTAACAAATGCCAGATTTTATCTTTAAATGCTTATTTCTCAAAACAGCAAATTTTAACATTCCGCTCAACATATCTTTGGAACGCTTCAACATAATACCTTAAAATTTTCAGGACTTGTTCATAGTATTGATACGCATGAAATGAACTCTAAACATAAAATAGATAAATTTTTATAAACAAAAAAAAGCCGCAAAAAGTGCAAGAATTTTGTTTTTTCCTAATTAAAATTAAATATTGTTCTTGAAATTTTAAATACGTCAATTATTGTAGTTTATATAATTAGTAGAAGTATTTTCGTTAATTTGAGGTTAAATTTGGTGGAAAATATTGAAACTTTTGTTGTTATCCTACGCTGAGCGCATTATAGTAATTGTGAAGACGTGACATTTTGTGTTATATTTTTGTGTTTTGAGTAGTAAATAAACTAACTGTATTTTTTTATTTTTATTAAACAAAACAGTGCCTTGTCAAACTACCTGCAAAAATAATTTGAATGCAAATAATAGTTTTTTCGTCAAAGATTTCTGAAGACAAAGCAGTTTTTCGTGATTTCATGCCTTCAATGGGTGAACGCTCCCTTAAAATTATTATGTTTTTAGAATATCCTAATCTTAAGTAAAACGCGTAGAACTGCATTTGGTAACTTCAACCTAATTTAAAAAAATTGTCCAGTTTTTTCCTTTAAGTATTCAATCTTTAAGAGATGTTTAGCGAATAAAAAGTAAATTTGAGATTCTATTTTAGCAAATGCTGCTGCTACTTTGAAATTGATTGAATAGAAAATATTTCATCTATCAAAAATATTAGTTTTGAATGATTTTTTTGACTGATCAAGTTTTAAAGCTTGGATAAAACTTAAATTACAGAGTTATGGAACCGTTCATTTTGTGTTTATGGCAAGTCTACACGAGCGGCATCAGCCTAGGAGGTGTGTATTGAACGGTAGACCTTTTAAGGGGCTCTAATGCGTATTAACGTTTCATCTTGAGAAAACCGCCCAAAATTCCAGACCATTAGCTCGACAGCCGCACGATAGGTGTGTTCAGTGTCTTATGTATTCGGACATGGTGGAGCCCCAGTACAGATCAGAAATCCGTTTTTTTGCATAACGTGCATTTCGACGATACACACACACACACAAATAAAAAAAAAATAAACCTCAAATTCCACTTTATGTTAATATTTATGTTAGATAATTCTTTCGCTCGTTTACTTTATTTTTTTAATGCCATGGGGATTTCTCTTGAAACAAATGCATTGCTTTTAGATTTTATTCTTCTTGAGTAAATTAAAGAAGTTAATTTATAGCCCCTGACTTCCTTATTATGAATTTTCTCTTGTTTAGCAATTACTATTCTTCCCTCCACTTGACACTATCTGCATATTTTCGCGTGAAAAAAAAACCCTGTTATTTTAGGTTGATATCGCATTCATTTCTACTCGCAGCACAATAAACGGGTGTCCAGAGGCCTCTAAATTCCATTTACATGACGCAGTTGTGCCGTTTCTTTCCTCTTTAGAGATCCGAATAATCATTTTTTAAGGTGTTTTATAGTAACGTACACAGTAAATTTCGAGCCTTATGCTCTCTGTGTTGCAAGCTTCTTCTGTTGCAAGAAGGAGGTGGAATGAGCGGGGGATGCGTTGGAGTTATTTTGGGTGGGCATGGTAAGAGAAATTTACAGAATCTTCATGGTGTTTAAGGGGGTGATTTGGATTTTATGAAAGAAAGCGCACCCGTAATTTTATTAAAAATAACGGCAGGATTATTTAAGTGCTTTTATAGTGAAATAAGGCTCTGGATTTAAAGAAGTTAACGATTTAATGAAAACTGAGGGAATTATAATTTTGTAATTCTACAGCAAAGCTAAGCCCAAATATATGCATTCGAGTTTTGGCATTACTTTTGCAATTTTAATAATTGCATCTATGATATAATTTATGCTTTTATTTTTTTACATCTTTGATTATTATTTCTAAATATTTTTACTGGTATTATTCAGCACATTTATCGAAGTTAGCATGAATAGTAAGACAATAAACAGAAGTTTTATTCAATTTTATCTTCGCAATTTAGAAAATGGTCATATCATATTTAAATAACTATTACTAAAAGCGATACTTGTCAAAAACGGGACATTTAGAATGATTCTAAAATATGCAGATTGCGTTGCGTAAAAATAATTCATCAGTGTTAGCTATCCAATATGGATGCAATATTGTGTGCCAATTTTGCTTATTAACATTTATTTAAAGAGTACTAAGTATGGAATTTTTAGTAGAAAGTTATAAGTATTTTGTCTGATTGTATAAATCTTCTGTTGACCTTTTTCTTTCTGAGGAGGTATTGTGTTAACTTTGCCTTGTCCGATAAGTAATTATTTGTATTTAATAATTATGAGTATATTGTTTGATGCATAGAAAGGATGTTGATAATATTTTTTGTCCGTTTAATTTTTGAGATTCGGCCTGACATATTCAAACAGTGACAGTTGCTACAAAAAATTGTTTTTGACAATTGCTGAAAAAAAAAAATAGTTCGGTTTAAATACAATGTAACTTGCTGTCGCTTCACTAACAATAGTAGAATGACAAAAGCTGTAAGTTGAAATTTATTCTAATGCTTATGCTTTAAGCATTTGAGTCTACAGATTGACAAAAAAGAATGAAGATTTTTTTTTTTTATCGTTGAATTGAAATATTGTTTGCTCCACTTCAAAATATTTGGCTAAGTACCAGGTCTTTACTTGGAAATGCTTCTACTGCTTGACAAAAACTAAAAGATATATTTTCCAGTGCAAAATATTTTTGGGGTTATAAATAATAAACAGTTTTGTACAGCCCAAGTGTAATGTTAAAAAAATTTGCAATATTTAATCCCCATCTGAAAAAAGAAAGCTGTATTGCTATTGTTTTTGTCAAGATATCAGGTGCTGTTATATTTATAATACATATAAGAGCTTTCCCTTCCAAATTTGGCGTACATTTTTTAGGGGATTCTTTTTTAGTTTTATACGAACTTCATTTATTTTTTTTCTGAATCCAGCAAACACAAAATTTCACTCTACATTTTTTTTTCGAAAATTTACTGCCAAGAGTTTGTGGAAGCGAATAGTTGAGTCTACAGTAAATTTTGAATTACTTTATCTACGTAATTTCTTTATTCAGAATTTTTTATGTTTAATTTTTATTTAAGCTTTATATAAATATTTAAACGGTTCGTAGAAGCAATGCTATTTTTTTCTAGTGCAATTTAAAAAAAAAATTCAATTCGAATAGCTGCATTTTAGAATAGGAAAACTAATGTAATTGCATTGATAAACATGCTCATATTTTACTAGAATTTATAAACAGTAGTGTTTTATTTCTTTTTAAAAATGTAGGACTTTTAAGTATTGAAAGATATTCTTGTAAATGTTGAGATTGACAAAAGGTTGATCATAAAAAAAACATTGAATGCTGTCTAAAAAATATATATATGAAAAAACAATGGTTAGTAAAATTTATTTTTTAATAAGGTAGGATCAAAGACTACTGTCAAAAAAATTCTCTATTGGTGCCCATACACTAATAAGAAGTTGCACAAAATTTCAGCCTTTCATCGTAAAACATCTCAGAGATATCTTTAAACAAAGATGATCAGGGGACTATACATGAATTTTGAATGCAAAAGCTCATTGCTAAAGTGGAAAAAAATTATTTTCTTTCGTAATTTCTATGTAACATCTGAAATGCGATTATCCGACGTGATTTTTCCCCCTTCGAGATCTGTTGAAAAGTGGTTTAAGTCAGCATATTTTTATCTCCATATTTCTGAATATTTTTAGAAGATAATTCTCAAATTTTGTACATCAACTCATTAGTGTAAGGGACAAATTTTACTAATTGGGAATTTTTATTTTTTTATGCAGGGCGAATAAAAATTTAAAAAGTGTTTGAAAACTAACGAGAGTCATATTTTCGTAGCATAATCTTTTTTCCTACCTTTATTTGGACTATTTTTTCAATTTACGTTGTCTACTTATCCCTAACAGATAAAGAATTAAATCGTATTACCAAATTTTTGGGATACCCTGTATCTGTCTTTGTATAACAGTTAAAATGTATAACAATTATTGTAACGATAGTAATTTAATATAAAGTACAATTAAAAATATAAAACAGCAGCATGTTATTTATATTTTTTATAGTTTTAATTCGTGTCTTACTCCGTTTAATTTTGGTTTTACATATTTTGAGAGAGAATAATTACCAATACAGCATTCATTGCTACAAATGGGAAGAAATTATAAATTCAAATGAATTCATACATACATCCATTTTTCTAATCATGTTTTTACCACTTGAATAGATGGAAATGATATATTTTTAGTTCTTCTTCATCGTATTTGGCCAAGCACCAGAAATTCACTTGTTTAGAGCTTAATTTCTGGGTATAAATAATAAGCATATTCGGAAAGCCCCTGTGTACTGAAGAAAGAAAAACGACACTATTTAATATACCACTAAAAGCATTTACATGGGTATAAAAAATATCGATTTATTAGAGAGTACGTAAATTTTAGAAAATTGATGGTCATTGTATGTATGTTACGGCCAAAGCCCGAAGTTCGTCCAGTTCTTGATTTGGCTGGCCGATTTGCGTTATGGCCAAGAGGCTTGGCCAAAGTCCGAAGTACTTGCAATTAATATTGTATATTCTACTTTGGCTGGCCATTTCGCGAAGTGGCTGGGAATCCTTGGCCAAAGCCCGAAGTGATAATGGTAGACTGAGCGGTATCTATTTGCTTTTGCAAAAAGTTTCATATTTTTTGAAACGATATTTCGGGAGACAATGTGATCTGGGATCTTTACCATTAGCTGTATGGAGCAGAAAAAGAATAAGGATACCCCTTAAAGGTAGTTGAAAACTGGGGTACTCAATTTGCCTTTGTATTCTTACAAGTTACGCAACGCATTTGCTCAAGATATAATTCGTCATTTTAAAGGGCGTAAATTCAATATTCTTCGCGCTATCTTGTTGTTTCAGCATATACGCTCAATGAATAATTTATGTTATGGCTTTAATAAGAGAACAGAATAACACGAGATCATATTTTTATATATTACAAGCTTATTTTTAACTCAGGGATGTCACTTATATTTGAACTCGTTTCTAAAACAACTGTACTTTAAAAAAAAAAGGAAAGAAAAGAAAAAAAAAACAGTACACAGAAGTACTCATTTTAAAATACTTCATTTTTAACAGTGTGTAAAACAATCTGCTCTTGATTTCTTCCTTCCTACTTTGGCCGATCGTCCCAAGCCACTTCGCGAATTCCGCCGGCCAAAGCCCGAAATCAGGAAAAGATCGGACATTGGTCGGTAAGTTTACAGCAACGTTGGCCAAAACGCGAACAGGCCGATTTCGGGCTTTGGCCGTAACATATACATAATACAGAAAATCACCGTCAATTTTGACCTTGCACACATTTTCTTGGAAACTTTTCTCGGAATACATGAAAGTTAATTTCTTTTTTCTAAATTAAAAAAATATATAATTAATTAATAATATATAATTAATTAATTTTTTCTAAATTATTTTTTTTAATCTCAAAGAAAATTTTTTTATTCATTAATTTGTTTTAGAAATATACAATGTCCAGAAATCGATAGAGGAGATAGTGTAGTACTTAGTGTACTGTAAGAGACTTTTATATTTTAGTAAATATTATAAATAATTTTTAATAAAACTATTACACAAATTAGTAAGAGTTATAAATATTTATATAAACAATAACATTATTCATATCAAAAACGTAAAGAATTATAAAACTTAAATAATTTAATAAATATTATAGATAATTTTGATTAAAGAACTGTGCGAATCAGTGTGAACCAAATAATAAAACGAATGTAACTGAGGCTGTAATACAGGTATGGCTTCAAAACTAGCAGATAACAGAAAACTGTAAAAAAGCTGTTGACTCAATGCTAAAATATGTTGGGAAAAATTAGAAAAGCCAAGGAAGAATATATCTCCTATTAAAGAACATGTAAATGTATATCCTTTCTCTCTCTTTTTTTATTGTTTCTAACCAATAAATGATTTTATAAATTGTCACGCGTGTTCACATTCAATCGCTTAATACTGTATTGCGGAAAGAATTTAAATACTTTTCCTTTACATTTTTTTTAGTCTATGAATAAATTTTCTCAGATAATTGCACTAATTTTAATAAATTAAATTATTAATTTTAATTTTATTTTATTTAGCTTTTATGAACAAGGAATTGTAAGAAAAAATGTGATGTCAATGTAGGGTAATAGTTTGCGTTTTATAACCATTTAAGATGCATTTAATTTTTAAAAAGCAGTGTCACAGTTCTGATAACGTTTGATTTGAGCTAATGCTATAATAGTAGATTTCGTCTAAAAAGAACTCCTTTTCTATTGCCATACCTTGATTTTAATGCCCGGCGCATCTTTTATGTATCGGAAGATGAAACATTTGCATAATGCTTTAAAATTTGCGTATAAATTAATTAACATAGACGAGTAGCTGTGGCGTGCACGTTATCCACAAATGGAGCAATTATAGCTTTTGAAATTATAATTATGAATTACTAGGGTGAAATAATACCACATTATTATACGTACGGAAAAAATGCTTTAATTAATTGAACAAAATTTTTTGATCAAACCAAAATTTCATTGGTGATAATTTAACCAAATAATTTTGTTGATTTTAATAATTTTTTCTTAAATTCACAAAATATTTGGTTGAATTAACAAGCATATTGTTGAATCAAGAAAACATTTTTTCAGTTCGTGTTAAGAAAGCAAATATTTCCACTCCTGCAAAGAACGAGTGTTTAGTTGGTTGCTTTTAACAATAGAAAATTATTCCAGGAAATTTTTAATTTAAATGAAATTATAAAATACAACATTTTATTTTATTCGTGAATAAAAGTCTCTCATAGTTTGTCAAATTGTACAAGTTATTAAGTCAAAAATTTTCTTTTTTTTTTGTAAAAAATTGTGCTAAATTGAAAGACATTTATATTTACGTACTAAAATCTCTTCTATGAGAGGCTTAATATCAGCAGTTTTAGATGCAAAATAACCCCATCGTTAATTATTTACGAAATATTTCATACAGTATTCTCGTTTCGATTTCTTAGGGTTGTACTTATATTTTAAAGAGCTCTTATGAAAGTAAAATCCAATATGTTTAAGACTTATTATTAAGATTGCATTTTTTAAATGATTATCGATTTTACTCATAGTCCAAAATTATATTCACAATTCATTAAATATTTATATCTTTCCCTCTTTTCCAATTTTTTACTGTGTTTGCCCCAGCAAAATTGCTCCTTGTTTTTCATAATTTCATTTTAAAAGCTATTTCTATCAAGACTCATTCTACGTTTCTTGTCTAATGTTAAAATATTTATAAAAAAAGTCTTTGCAACTGCGTGTTTAAAAAAACCCTCCTTTTTCCATTAATGAATTAAAGCCCTATCATTAGTTGGAACGAATAAATATTTTTATAGGCTTTTTTCATATGCTTAGAAATACCTTGTGAAAAATTTTAAATCTTTTTGAATAAGGCCATCTCACATAAGTATTTGGTGAGAAGAAAAAATAACGCCTAAAGTATACATTAAAAAAAAAAGAAATGCTGTTATGCATATTTAGAGGTAGAAAGTGATAACTGTCTTCTAATTTCTTTTTATATTACTTTTCTAAATGAATTGCTTTTAATAGCCTACTTCCTAAGCTGTTTTATTTATATTGCAACTTTTTTAAAAGGAAAAGTTTAAAGCTTCCATTCTTAAAACTGTGCTTTTTTCCCACAGATTTCTTTCAGCAACTTTTTATAAGCGTTTTGAAGGATTTATAAGATTACGTATCTCAAAAAATAATTTTAATAACGTCAAAGAATTCTTATTCTGAGGATTTTCAAATAAGCCTTGTTTCATATATACATTTAAAAACTATGTAACGAGAAAAAATGTGTTTTTACTACTAAAATAAAATTTGTAAAAAGATTCTCTTTTTAAAGGTATTTCGTGGCGAAAATGTTTTCGCAAAATGAAATTTTAAGAAAGCCTGTCAAATATTTCATTTTATACGTTATTAAAAAACATATATGTTGAAGCATTGTATGTAAGCATATATGCATTATATCAAAGAGGTATTACACAAGCTTACATCCTTTTTATTAGTTATTTACTTACAATAAATTTTTTATCGAAAATAAATGACGATAATAAATTTATTATCGTATAAATATTTTAATTTAAGGTGCTTGCCTAACTTCGGAATGGATGTTTCTCAATTTTTGAAAAATTGCGTATTTATGTGAAGTACATTATAGAATACGGGATTTCCTATAGCAATTGGTACAAAATTTAAGAGGAGATAGGCCATATAATAAGGATTAAGAATCACATAGCAATGTAGGGTCGGAAACGTAGTCTTCATGTAGCTGTTAATAATCACTTTGGAACCAGTGCTGAAATAATAGTGAACTTTCCGACCATGTTTCGTTAAAAAACTAATGCATCTTTTACAGAAAACACTTGACTGAAATCCATAGTTTAAAAATTTGATGTCATTTCGTGGATGAAATTTTTGGAGTCAAGGCCATTATTTAGGGGACTAGCTTAAGAAATCACACTAACATTTCAAAACTTTTCCCAAAGTGATTATTATCAGGTAAGTTAAAACAGCACTTTTGACCCCACATTGCTTTGTGATTATGATTCCTTATGTGCCCTATATTGCCTTAAAATTTGTACCAATAGTTACGGGACACCAATGTTCTTTTATCGTACGTCAATATTTTGCCTAGCCAAAACTACCGAAGCTAATATTAGTACGAAATTTGGCACATATGTGAGTTTTTTAGCGTAGGCGCTAGATCAGAGAGCATGTTCCAAAATTCGTAACTTATGATGGGATAGACTTGCAAAATGTTCTTTTCATATATCCTGCTTGATTTCAAAGAAGAAAAGATATATCCATAAAATTCTTGCTGTAAGATACAACACTCACGAATACCTAAAAATGGATTTCAGTACATTTCGAATATAAGAAAGGTGGACGTGAAGAAAGTGGGAGGGTGGCCATCTTGAAATAAAAAATATTATCTATAAACTTCTCGCTTTAAAAGTAAACAAATAGTCCTATGCTTAGACACAGCTTCTTCAGTACTTATTGGAATTCAGTACTTATTGGAAATTTATTTGTTTGAATTTTATGTAAAAAACTAAATTACATTCCAGGGCACTTAATACTTAAAAAATTGCACTTAATATTTAAAAAATATTTAAAATGAAGATATCACAAATATTTTGATTCCTTAGGTCAAAAATATGCATGAAAATTGTTATAATATGGCACTTTAGCTAAACATAAAAATCAAATTTAAAGAAAGATATTTTTATATTATAAACATATATATTTTATTTTGACACTTGAGACCCTTCCGTCAAGAAATGAGCCCTTTTCATAACATTAACTGCCTTGTTTTAAGAATTAGAGGAAGTACCGTTATAAGCACAGAAATATCATAAAATATGACAGTTCATTACTCCAAATAACTAAGCAAATATGAAAAATAATTTCACTACTTTCTCTGCAGAATTTATTCCCTAAATCAACTAGTTTAGAGGAATTTACCGAAGTTTCATATCATTACGATGAGAATTTTTTTAATTTGTTTTGCGATGATGCCAAATCTGAAAAATATCATTTTGAGAAAAAGCAGGAACAAACATCGATACTACTAGGTGATGACTCTTTTAAAAATTCTTTCAACTCAACTTTTAAGTTGAGCAGCAAAAAACTCAAACTGATTTAAAAATATGAAACATCAATATTTAATACTTAGCCGAAGACAAAAAAGTTGCATTTTAAAACTAGGCAGGCATCTTAATTTGAAAAATATGGATTTCAAAATATTCTACTAAACAGATGTGTGTTTACTGCAAGAGACATTTCAATAATTAGAAGTTTTAAATAATTTTTGAAACTTATGGAATTACAATTTCATAATTAAAATTATGTTTATAGATAAGTTTGATATAGTATTTGTTTCAAATTACTGCTTCTACACATTCCATTTGTCATTCGGAAATAAAAATAAAACTTATGATGTGATATAGTGTTCAATATATTTTATTATAAAAGTTATCTTTTTTATCACAGTATAACGTTACATCTTATTAGCTATTGTTTATGCAAGAAAACAAATTTCACTTAATGTGGTTCTTATATACTGTGATTTAGCATATTTTAATTAATATGAAACTTTTAATGTAGATGCAAAATAATACATTAAGTCTTCCACTTCTCATTAAAAAACTCTTTTAAAAACATTTTACTTTATTTTATTCAGAAAATGACAAGTATTCAGTGAAACAATTGTTTTGTTTTGTTTACTTATAAGATATTTATGAAATATATTTTGATTTTAACTCGTAATCACTAATTTTGTTCAAAAGCAAATTTATTAACAACCCTAATTATTTACTCCATATTTTATTTTACTGTCTTATTTCAGTATATTTTCACTATATTTACTCATAGGTGAACTAATATTTGGAAACAATGAGAACGTTTTAAATTTTTCGAAAAATATGCAAAGTTTTAGATTACTTCTGTTGTAGATTTTCATTTGCTCTATTTACAACTTAATTAGCAATTTTACTTAGACAATTTTAAATTTACTTAGACAATTGCTTTTAGATAATTTTAAATGTTCTGAGCTATACATATGTTATGCTTATTTTGAGACTCTTTGATAAAATTATTATCAATATTTTCGTTATGTTTCTTAACTTTACTTTAAAAGCTACTTGAAAAAAATTATTTTAAATGTTTGTGTTGTGCTGTTAAATTAAAAATTTTATAAAACAATTTCGCACAAAAAATTCCATTTCCAGATTTAAATCCTAGTCGTTATTTGAAATGAACATATGTTTAAAACTTTTTTGTATAATTAGCAATGCATTGTGAATTTCTTTAATCTGTTGAATAAGACAATCTCATAAGTATTTTATAAGAAAAAATGGAACCTTATACACGTACTTTTTAGCAGGATATTTGCATATTTAGCGATGGAAAGAAATTAGACGGAAAATGTTTGCGACGTTGCTTTTCTAAATTAATTGCATTTAATAAAACCGCCCTTTCTAAACTTGTTTTATTCATATTCTTATACAGTGGAACTTTTAAAGGTTTTTTTTGGAGTTAAAAATGTTAGAATTTTAAGTTAATTTTGTTTAATATTTTTCTTTTCTGCTACGAAATATTTATAAAACTATGATGCATTTATAAAAAAGCCCAAAAATTTGTATTTTTGAGATTTATAAAATAAGAATTTGTCCAATAACTTTTAGAAATTATATAAAACAAGACAGTTTTAATAAAATTTAAATTTCCAAACTCATCATATTGGGGTATTTTCAGAAGACTTGATTAAAATAAATTTTATTTTTAGTTTGTATGTGCATGTATAGCTTTTTAGAAAGACTTTGTTCAATAACTATCCTGTGCAAAATACAGACTTATGAAATAGAAATTATCTAATGGCAAAAAAATCAGTTTAAATCAAAATTAATTTCGCAAAGTAAAATTTTCATAGAGTTTTTAGAATACGTGATTAGAATTCTTAAATGGACTTCTGTAACACTTCGTACAATAAACTAATCGAGAAGAAATATAAAAGGATAAAATATTAGGGGCGCAACTTTGCTTCTATCGTTATCCTATGGGGATAAAACACTGAACATGGCTGATGACTAAAGTGGAAAGGTCCCGGTTTTGGGCCTATCGTGCAGCTCTCGACATAACAGTCAGGAGTTTAGGGAGTTTTTCTCCAGATGAATCGTGAATACGTGTTAGAAACCCTTGAAAGACCTCCGCTCAAGGCATCCCCAGGCAGATGCTCCTCGGGTATTCTTGCAATAACACAAAAACATTAGAACACATTAGTTGGTTATCCTATAGCTGGCTTCAGCTGTCAATAGCGGTCTAATAAAATAGATAATAGACATCATGCAAATAAACTTGGCCACCTTACAGCAAAATCCCATAAAAACACGATTCGACTTGTATTTAGTTCATGATGCTATTCTCGATGGAAAATGCCAGTTTACGAGCAAAATTCTTGTCATTTGCGTGATTTTGATTTCCCGATTTCATATGCTATCGTACTCTCACATACTTATGGTGTGGCCTCTGATATTGAAAGAAACTACAGTGTCGTGAATGGTTACAACACTTCCAAGAACGGTTATTTTCACGTTACAGTGGTGCGTAGGTACATAGAGAATGTTTTCTAAGTGGCAGAAATGGAAACAAGACACTCGTGTCAAAGTCGAGGAGAATCAGCACGATCATTGGTAATGACTCGACAGGCAGTTTTCAACTACAAATCATAAATGTATTACCAGTTCTTACAATGAAACTTCAAATATTTTTTTTTTGAGGGGGGGGTGAGAAAAAGCAGAAGAAAGATTGCACACATAACACAGTATCGTGCGTATAAATTGAATCAAATGCACATTTGAAAAAAAAGTTTATTAATATATTTTAATCATATCAAAAATTCCTTCCCTTCTTTTTCATAAAAACTTTTACGCAATGTAGCATAGATTCCACCGGGATTTTCTAATTTTTGACAGTTTATTCTTGATCAATGCACACTTGAATGAGTGAAAAAAGAAGCTGTTTTCGTGCTTCAAACCATTTTCTTTGTGTTTGCTTAGCGACTTTGCTTACAGATAGATCGTAAATACCATAAACAATAATTACCAAATAAAGCAACAAAATATGTACGACGAACAAAAGGGCTAAGGTCTATGTAAAAAGTACATTTATACATCTTAAAAGAACTTTAACTTGAGCAATTCGCATTATACTCCAAGCTTGGGTGGCTGACATTTTTAAGAGTGCCATTATAAGTTATTTTTATTTGAAGAATTAATTTGGTGCATGCAGAGAGAGACATATAATTTACATTTATCTTTTGTTGTTGTTTCTCATACTTCGTGGAAAACAAATAAATTTTTTAGTTTATGCAAGTACAATTCCTTAAAGGAAAAAAAAACAGTAACCTAGCACAAGTTACATTTTTTTAGTTTTATGATATGTGAGGCAATATGTTTCCTGTCCTGAACGAATTATGGTTCTTCATTTCTGTAACAAGTACTCAGTTATTTATGACAAAAGCTTTTTATTTAGACTCATCTCTGGCTATCTAAGGAAATTACAACTGACTTTTGTATCATGCAATTTCGTGATGAATATCTCATGAGAATTGAGGTACTTCAAAAGAATACACATAAATATATTTAATGTTATCTAACTGAATAATCTCAATTTATTTACTAATGGGACAGCGTCTGCTTTTCCATCTTATTTGCAGTGTCTTTGGGTTAAAGAGTGATTTTGTAAATTTTCGAAGAATCATATTAACGAATCTTATATTATCAAGAATAGTACTTTAAAAGGCATTATTTCTAATTCATGAAAGAGATAACATTCTTTGCTAATCATTTAGGGCTTACATTCTCTGCTTTTGGGTGAGATTATATATTAATCAATCTTGATATTTAAGTGTATTATACTTGTAAAGAGTTCATTCTCGTTAATATTTAACCAAAAGCACAGAGCGTAACCAACAGAGTTCTGAATATATAGTAATGCGATTTTTGGAAATGTAAACTAAATCAAAATCTGCATGGGGAAATAATTTTTCCTGGGCTTTATGTAAGTCATTAGCATTAAAAGTTTGGCATACATAGTACACATGTGTAATTTGTATTTTGTTACAGTAATTATCTCACATTAGAATGAAGAAATCAGAACCAATCTACATTTAAAAACAATTTCGATATTCTGTGAGAAAAAAAAAAAAAGGATTCATAAATTTTTTTATATAACTCCTACATATTTGTTTACAGATACTCACTTGTTAAAAAACAATGTTTTTTCGATTAAAAAAAAAGCTTTTTAATTTTAAATATTTCTCTTAAGATATTTTAGCGAAAAATATTTTAATTCTACTTTTTCTCTCTCTCAAGATACCAAGGTTTTTCTTGTTCATCACTAATACTTTCAGAAACACTGTATATAAAAAAGAACACTCCCATTTAAATCTTAAAAATACTAATTCAAAGTTTTAAATGCGTTTGACTCATATTGGAACACTTTAGATGCTCCATTAATGCTCGACTCTGAGAGATAGTTTAAAGCATATTTTTATTATGATCTTACGTTTTACTTCTTCTTTGAGTCTTAAAAGTTGCAGTACTGAACTTATTTACGCATTTCCTTTCTCTAGTTCAAGTGTTTTTAAGTTTAGCCTGAAGCAGTTTGTCAAGTGATGTCATTCAAAGAAATACTTGAACAACGGATGCAACATTTTATTCTTTAAACGCCCTCTTGTACTCATAAAGAAATATCATAAAACATCTAGGACATTTTTCAGTACAACATTTATAAGACTACTTAAGAATTCCCTTGTCTAAAAAAAGATTGTCACTACAACAGAAATTACCGTGTTTTAAATACTTCAAAGTTTTATTTAGTTACGGATTTAATATTTGATGCTTTTCAGTAGAACCTCCTTAAAATGAGTATGCTCACTAAGCGTTTATGTTAAAGGCGGCTGATTAATCCAAATCTCTTAAACATAGTAAATAACTTTAGTGAACTTAATAGGATGCCTGAAATAATAAGATTCAAAAGTAAATCACATTAACCCTAGCGTCAACGACCAAACGCTTCCCGTATTTTTAATAAACCGGGTACCACGGTACCGACATAGAAGACCTACGTTCCCCGTTTGTTTTATTACTGTTACTAATTTTATAGTCACGTAATAACTTACTGCGCGAGTCAAATAATAAATAATAATAAATAATTAAGAGAAAAATAAATAATTCACAATAAGAATTATTATTTCTATGTTTGATTATATTTGTAATAATAATTATTTACAACCGGTATGTACACAAGATACAATAATGGGTACCTTAGTATATTGGATATTGAGTAATGATGTAGGAAAGTATAACGAATAAAAACCCGACACTAATTTTTTTCCAAAAGGGGTTGAAATTATATATTTAGTTCAGATTCATGTAAATAACGAGGATTAAAAGCGATTTTACGTAGGTTTAGTTAGAAATGATTAAAATCACAGCCCTCCCCCGAAAAAAAAAAAACCGCCGGTCATTGACTCAAGGGTTAATTATGTCCCGCAGTGGTCTGGGAGCTTAACTCCGTTCCCTTATCAACACGGCAAGTGAAGCAGCATCCGGGATGGCCATTGATTAGCATGGGGGGTTCAACTCTCTCTCGGCTTGAATGCTGTGGGACCGTGTACGCTAATGGGAGCTGGTGCACGTAAAATCTGCCGTGGTTCCAATGTCCTCCAAGTTGTAAAACGATACCTCTGGGGGGTGCCGATTTCAGGGGGTTGGACCCTCCTCTGGAGTTGGTTTGAAATTAGGGGTACCTTAGTGCCCCTAATTTTAAACTCCGGGCTAAACTCGGACTTCCTCCCACTGGGACCCACTAAAAATGGAAGGCGCCCCCCCCCCTCTGCCCATCGCCTCTCTACCTTGGGAGATCTGGCCCCGCATGTAGTTGCCAGAGAGCATAAGTAACAAGAACAACAGGGTGTATTCGAGTCAACAAGGATAAATAGCGGCAGTGTTATTACAGAAAAGCCGCGCTAGTTTAACTTGTATCGACTTACATGAAAAACTTAAGTCACGTTTCGGATAGATTTTGTTTGGCAACTCTTTGCCACCGGAAAACTAAACTTTCTAAATGGATTTTGTACTTCAGATGGAAAGTTTTTGAATCCAGATTGCTCATCGCTGATGATGGTTTTCACAGACACATGAAATTAGGCTTCGTTTTATCATAAGTGTGGATTGTATATTTAGCTATGAGTGCTTACTAGCACAAGAAAAACAAACAGAGGGACTGCAAAAGAAATAAAAACTACAACATAATGCAAATAGCTTATAAACTTATATAAAACAAAGCAAGTAATAGTTTCTTAAATTACCTAATTAAATATGATTTGGCTGTAACGCTAACAACTTCAAAATTAAATTTTTAATCTTTTACAAATAAAAGTGATAAAAGTTCATATTTATTTTGCATGACAAAATTTAGCCTCCATATGTTCAAAAAATATTCATTCTAAAATCAATTTAATTTGAAAATCATTGTTTGAAAAATTGGACTATCTTCCATGCCGCCACAATCATGGAAGATACTCCAATGCAACGAAATTTTATTTATTTTAAAAATCAAGTAGTTTAAAATGAAGCACCGCATACATATTACGTGAAAGTAATAAAAAAGAAATACGTCTTTGCTTTAATCAATTTCGCAAACGTCGAATTACAAATGAGTTTTGCTGTCGAACACCTTGTCACTACATATTTAGTTTGTTTAATATTCTTCTCCAGTGAGTAACAAATTCCGAAACATTGACTTAACAGAATATGCCTTGAAGCTGAAGATTTCCACGCCATTAAGCAATGTTAGAGAAAGTTTTTTCCCCCTTCTTCTTTATACGGGATGTAGTTTCATCGCTGCGCCGAAAGGGGATGAAAAATTATTCCGATGGTAACTGGCGTTAGTAAAAATTTGGACGGTTGAGGAAAGATGGAACGTTTGGGTCTCTTTTTGGTCTTTTTTAACACACGACAAACAGCATATTTAGTCCTGAATGTTTTTTTTGTTAGTGATTAAGAAGAAACGACAGACATATCTCTAGGTTAAAGTTGGCAAAGCGTATGATAAGTGCATGTTTAGTAAAACGTGTGTTAATTTTGTTGCGGAATGTTTCTTATACAGTGAACTCTCGTTAGTGCGGATCTGAAGGAAGCTAGTTTTTGTTCAACATAACCGAAGTCCGCATTAAACGAAGTAAGCATTTCACTGGCTAAAAAATAAGTCCATGTATTGAATATATAAAATTCGGTTTTTAAAGAAAATTGAATTTATGACAGTCGAGTCTTAAAAGAAGTTCTTGATAATTAAGTAGTTTTAGTAAAAAAAAAATCATGTTAATAAGACTATACTGTTAACACAAGAAAATCAATTTCCCGCACAAACACAAAATACACAGAAACTGTCGTACTGATTAGTTACTTAACTTATTTTATTTAAAATAAACAGACTTGTGACTTTTTGAGTAACAGTTGAGTAAATGATCATTTTTTCAAAAATAAAGTGTGAAAGCAGCTTTTTCAACCCTGCAAACTAAGTTTGTGGAAAAAAAAAATGTCCGCATCATCCGATGTTCATAACATCAATTGCGAACCGAAAATGACAAGAAAAATAAATTTGTATTCAGCAACCGGAAATTCGCTTTAAGCACGCACTAACGAGAGTTCATTGTACTCGAGAGTACAGATAGTTATAATTAAACAACTCTATAAACAAGGTTCTACAGTTAAAAGGGTAAACGAATTGTAATTGAATTTGGTATATGGACTATACATGGGATGTAAGAAAATTAAAAGAAAAAAAAATGATAGTCCAAAAAATATCCACCAAGTACTTTGCAAGAAAAAAACAGCGAATTTGACAATGGAAGTGACTAACGTGAAATGTAAAAGCAATTTCAACTTTTATTCACCAGTTTTTGAACATTTATCGACTAATCTGAGTCATTTCTTGAGTTGAATTAACATGCAGAGCGCAATCTAGTGGACATTTTTGGAACCCTTTTTTAAAACTATTTCTTGGGCACGTCTCGCGTACAGTCCTTATGCTAAAGCAATGGAGGGCAATCTGCTCACCCGTTTCAACTGCAGAAAGCTGTTTATAGGGAGAATTTAACTATAACCACACTGTGTATATTTTTATACTACCGAGAACGAGTGGAAGTGGTTATGAGCGTGTTAACGATCGAAAAGCAAAGTACATTCCATTTCCACCTTACTGGCTGTTTGATAGCCCGCACAAATTTTGCGTGTTCGGCAGTAGTGTTTTAGATAAGCCAATAGGTGCCGAATTCAGTGCGAAGGTAGACTTTCATAGAATTGAATCTGTAAGCAGTATTTACACGATCGTTCTTATTTACTATTTTATGCTACTTTAGATTTGATCACAAAATTATTCATAGATGTAATAGATACTCTAATAGAAAAAGCATTCGTTACTTGAACAAGGCGAAAGTTTAGCACGTTATTTGAAGTACGAATAGATGTCAAATTTTCCCCCCAAAGGTTTGCTTTAATTTTGTAATATGATTTAATTACTTTAAAATTATTCCGAAAAAATGTTGTTCTATATCAAAAGTAAATAAATAAAAATAAAATATGTATATAAAACCATAAACTTTTTCGGATTACTTAAAAATAAATCACACTGTGAAACGTACTATTAATCTTGTTTAGAAATTAAGCGACAGAGAAAAAATAGCTACATTTTTATACAGAATTTAAGTAGACTTTGTACTTTATTTGAGTAGATAATTGAATGTAACCCCCTAAAAAGCGGGGTCTGCTGACTTTTGAACCAGTTCTAGATCAAAAATCTCCACCTAGACTGCCAGGCCCAGAAGTATCGTTTCAAGAAGGGCATTGGGGCCACGACAGATTTTATGTACACATGCTTCCTTTAGCGAACACAATTCCACAGCAGTCTAGTTGAGAGATTTTTTCACCCTCCCACGTACTGACCAGTGCCGGCTTTGCAAAAGTTAACAAAAAAAAAAAAAAAAATAGGATATGCTCTTTTATCACGAACGTAACTTTGGTGGGGGCGCACAGAACTTGTTTCACTTGTAATCAGTATTTTTAACCTCAGAAGAAAATTTATTTCTGCTGGGAGAACCTCGGCAGAACATATTTAAAGTGCTTTACATTCTTATCCACTGGCAACAGTTTCAAACATTTGACTTTATAAAACAACCCTCGCAACTGAGAATTTCTGAACCATTAAAAATTCCAGATTGCTATTTTCTTAAATACAGATACATTAGAGATAGAATGAATTAGACTTTACTAGTGTCTCAAACGAGAAGGAACAGAATGTCTCAGAAATGAAAATGAAGTAAAAAAATAAAGGTGGGTGGAGGTTTGGGCATATCATTTCAACGGTATTTAAATTCTGTCTGCGGATTAGGCATCAAAAGAGACGCTGTCACAACTGTCTGGAAAGAGCTTATTTCAGAAGATTTTTTTCTGAGCTGAATAAAAAGTAATCGGGAAAGGAAATGTTTTTGCTTTTTAGAATTTTGAGATATTTAAAAGGGTAATTAATATGTTGTTATAAGAAATTTAGGATAAGAGTTTAGTGGTTGTTAATCACTTACTACCCTGGTACCCAGTAGGGTATTTTTTTAACTGCCTCAGTACCTGTGTATCATATGTGATACAAATAATTCTATTGGCTTTATTTAATGACTTTGATTGAAAATTTTGAATAAGATAATTTTAGCTCACGTGAATGTGAAAATTCTGTACACTGGCACACACATTTTATTTTGGTTTGTCGTTTACACAAAAAATATTTGAATGTTAATGAAATTTCCTAAGCTATACTTGTGAATAATCTCTCCCCTCCCTCCCCGAAATTTCCATAGCTGAAAAGAGCCTGAAGGACATCCCTTATTTTTAAAAGTTTCTTGATGATGTTTATTTACGCGTGGTATCCATTCTTTACTATTGCAAAAGAGATTTGGAATACTTAGGCTTTTATTCTAAATTAAAAAGAATGCGTAATTTACTTGTAATAATCAAAATTTGTTTAAAAAAATTATGAGATTTTCCTTTATTTCGAGGCGTGAGATTTATGTCCGTTCTGAAGAGGTTAAGAGGTGTGTCCTATACAAATACAGGAATCTTGGTAGAAATGTAAGATATAATAAATCTCAGGAACTGAAGTTCTAAAAATTATTTACTGTAATGGGCAAATATACAAGGCGATTATGATTAATTAAAATTCCCCTATAAACAGGGTCCCGCAGCCGAAATGGCAGAACGGATTATAACCAATTCCGTATATCGACCATTTACAAATACATGGCCGTGGCAGCCCAGTGGTTAAGGAGTTGGACTCGTAACCGGAAGGTTGCGGGTTTGATACCGATGTACCACTAAAGACCACCGTGCACATGCGCTGTTCGTGCACTTTAAGTACGTGGTTCCGAAAGTCCTCTCGGCGGTCGCTAGCAGTTTCCAAGGGGTGACAATATTCAGAAGTCCTCCCACCTTCTGATGAGGATCAAATTTGTAGCGGGAAACTTCAGGAAGGACGTACGTAGCTCTAAGCGACCCTTTCAATGACGTGATCTGTCCTCTCCTGGCAAAAATAAATAAAAATACAAATGCATGACGTGGAAAAAAAAGTACCAAAAATGTCCACAAGGTGGCACTTATCCATTAATTTACAGTAAACCTTGCATCGTTAATTTAAGCAGTTTTTAAACGAGCTGAATCTCAATAGGAGTCGCATTTTTAGCCCTTAATAATTAGGTAACAGCATGCTGTTAAGCTCGTGATGACTTAGTACTGGGTCTAGGGAATGCAATCCCGCTTTTGCGGGATTACAATATCATGGCTATAATTTTCATATTTATGTAAGGTATTGTTTTAATTATGAATTAAGATAAAGTATTAAACCTGATAGTGCTTATAAACTTACTTTTTCCCACTTTTCTCTATTAAAATTAATTTTTATTTGAATGAAATGTCAATCCCGCAGGATCCCGCAATCTCGTGCGGGATTGACATTTCATTCAAATAAAAATTAATTTTAATAGAGAAAAGTGGGAAAAAGTAAGTTTATAAGCACTATCAGGTTTAATACTTTATCTTAATTCATAATTAAAACAATACCTTTCATAAATATGAAAATTATAGCCATGATATTGTAATCCCGCAAAAGCGGGATTGCATTCCCTAACTGGGTCACGTCTTCGTACTCCCGCTACTCAAAACATGCCGGATGGACGCAACGCATTCAATCTGCACATGCGTATAGAGGGTGGATCTTGCTTCCACATGCCTCTTGTCGGACTTCTGAAGGACATTTTGTTCGCGTACTACTAGTACGTATGCATTACCTTTCATTCTACCGTTGTAACCGAATAGTGTTTGTTTGAAAAATATTAAATAAAGATATTTTTCAAACAAACGCTATTCGCACAGTTCTATGATATAAAGAAAAGGAAGAAAAAAGAAATCATTTCTGTTTGCTTTCAACTCAACGCAGGCTTCACCATAACCTATCTGTTATCTGGAGTTTTGGACGATTTTCTCCAGATGTAGCTTAAATACGCGTTAAAACCCCTTAAAAATTATTCCCTCAAGGCACTCCCCTACTAATCAGATACTTCTCTTGCAGGTTTGCCTTAGACACAATACAGTCATATCAACTCAACGTTAGTTCAACGTAAATTAAAAAGTAATTATCAAAAAGTATGATCCACACTATGATTAAAGACATTATTTTCATAAGTTCTTTTACTCAATTTTACAGACTTCATATGTCAATTTATTTCTGTTTTTAATATGTTTAAATTACTTAATAATCTTCTCCAACTGTAAACAAATTTGATGATCTGACACGTTCTAGACATGCCTCGCAGCTCAAAATTACCACACTATCGCATATGCTAGATTGTTCTTATTATTTTATCGATAATACATTTAATTTACCATCGATTCAACAAGAACGGCAAATATGTTTTAAAAGACAGATAGAAAAAAAGATGAGACGTGGCGCATATCATTTCCACGGTATTTAAATTCTGTCTGTTGTATAAGCTCCTAAGATGGTATCACAGCTGTCAAGAGGATTTTTTTTTAAATCAAATAGTTTCCTTAGAATAAAAACATGAAGGATACTTTTTTCCACCTTCCAGAATTCCTTAATTTAAAAAGAAAAATCAACTGATATGTGGTTGTCAAAATCTTTACGGGTTATTAAAATTTCCTTAAAAATTGAAATAGTTTTGATAAACATTTATTATCTTACATTATAACATGCTATATTGTGTACTCTGAGTCATTAAACCCTTTGAGACGGAAACATTTTCACACCAATATAGAAGAACAACTGGATAGACTGCCTACGCTGAAAATGTGCAGCCATTGCCATTGATCTATTTAACTATCAACAACATGGCGGTCGATGGTATCGCCCATCTGGCACCAGAAAGCTAAAGAAATATGATGGTTTCAGCGCAGCCAACGCGAGTCAAAGGGTTAACTGTTCAGTACTAGATTGTATTTAGATTGCTACAATTTTAAAATTAAAATCTTCACCCGAAAGGAAAAAAAAAACTGTTATTTCAAGAAGCATTACCTTTGCTGTCAAGACAAAGGCATTTGGACGTTAAATCTGGTGCAGAAAAACTTGTTAAGTGCTACAAAATAATGTTAAGTTCTACTAAAAGTAGTTGCAATTACGTCGATCTAATTTCGCATCATCATGCTTAAAACATAACGACAAATCGGTCACCGTACGGAAGAATGGCAATGTTTTGTGATCGACCCGATTTCTGATGAAATATTAAAAATTTCACCACAACTTTAAGACCTAGATGTCTGCCCGGCAACTGCAGCGACTGTTGTTGCAGACTGTTTTTTCCTTGGAAAGCCCTTAAGGCACCTCAAAAATCTCCTGCCGCCCCTGTATACAGGAGAGATTTCTCAAGTGTGCGTTTTGCAAAATTTGATATGCAAAATTTCAAGGCAATATGCGGAATTACTCATGGTTACATGAAGTGAGAATTCACAATGGTAATGTGTAATACTGGCTGGTTATAATAAAACTTACCCTATAAGCAGCATTCGGCAGGCGAATCATCAGGTGAGCCAATTGCTACCAAATTCGGTATATGGACTGCACCAACACCTCCTACATACAGAAAGTTTAACAGCTAAAGCTTTGACGTCATCACTAGGATTACGAAAATGACGTCATTACAGTTTTACTTTCAAAAAGTAAAAGTATTTAAAATATCTGGTGACTTCAACAAATATTAGAAAATATCTTAAATTAAACATTAAAATTAAAATACCTATTTCATACAAAATTATTCAGTCTGATCTATTTTCTTATCACATTATCTAATTATTCATGATTAAAAACTGCCATTTGTCGTAAAATTATGTCATTTTATCCCAAATTCTTAGAATACTCTTATTCATGAGTAAATTCATCAGAAATTTTTGATAGTTTTATTTTGTGAAAATAAAACTTTTAAATGTATGATGCCTACTGATGACGTGAAAGCATGTTGCCGTAGGATTTGTAAGGCTTTCTTAAGGTGTTGACTGCAAACGAGATGTGCTCAAGGAAGTATTTTAAAAAGTTTAGTTCAAAAAATGTTCACTAGGTGGCGCTTTGCACGGCGAAATCAGCTAAATAAATGACCCCACATTTGTTAATAAATGCCCAAAAACTACTGAATAAATGCTGAAATTGTTTTTACTTTTGGAATTACCCATTTCATTGCTAAATTTGCTGTTTTTCATGCAAAGCACCCCCTAGTGTTCATTTTTTGAACTTTTTTTTTTTTTTTTTTAATTTCCTTGAGCGCATTTCGTGTGTAGTCTATATACCGAATTTGGTTACAATCCGTTCTCCCGTTGTAGCTGTAGAACTTTGTTTATAAAGGAAGCTGAATTATATACTGTATAAATTTAAATTTAAAAAAATCGTTAATTTATTTTTAATCAGTTGAGATTCCAATTAACACGCTCTTTCGAAATTCACGGGACTCTTATTTTTATTTAAATTTGGCTTTAAAAGTAATCTTCGCTGCATAAAACATGTCGCAAACAATCGAGTGAGATGAATTATATGTTTACTTTGGCAGCAGTGGAAGCACCGACAGCTTTGCAGGCTATTATTACTGTGTTCCCTCATCCACTGGAGTGGTGAACACAGTTTTCGAAAGCGTGCATAATGCATGAAATAATTTGATTCTAGAATAGATTTCGCAAAATGAAGCGAAATCCCTCGGCATTTGCAAATATCTCAACAGAAGCTGCGCTGAAACTAGAGTCTAAATAATAAAGTGGTCGTAGGTTCTCTGTAACTCGAGCTTTTACACTTTGGGAAAGTGTTTAAAATAGTTTGTAATTCTGATCACTTCATCGCTGGAGGATTTCAGGATTTCGCGTAATCTTACTAAGATTGCAGTTGACACTTATTAAACTGGAAGGCTGGATACTATGGTGGGATTGCTAAGTTGCTGTGAAATAGAATTAGAGGATGAAAGAATGAAAATAAATCATAAGCGGGGTCTTTTAAACGAATAAAAATATTTATCGATGCCTAATAATCAGGATTATTTGGCCATAATTTGTTTTCTTTTTAAATAAGTTTTCAAAAGAGATTTATTTTATGTTATTCATACATATATATATACTACTTCTGCTACGAGATAGTCTGCGAAAGCAGGCTTTGGTACATGGTCTGTACACGATATGTTGTCCACTAGGTGGCGCTTTGAATCGAAAAACATCTCAAGAAATCATACAAATTAGTTAATGAATGTTCAAAAACTAATGAATAAATCTTGAAATTGTTTGGACATTTCGAGTTAGTGATTTCCTTAGTTAAATTTCCTGTTTTTCCGTGCAAAGTCCACCTAATAATGTTTGGACCAATGCAATACCAACAATAGCAAAAGTGTTATATACTTACGCAATCATTGTTTTCCTCCGTAATTTGTGTGCGACAATTTGAAACGCGATCATCCGACGTAATATTTTTCCTTCGAGAGTCATGGAAAAATGCTTTAAATCAGCATACGTTTATTTTTATATCTCCGAGAATTGTTTAGGATAACATGCTCAAATTTTGAAAAAAAACACTCAAAATACTGGTGTTAAACGATGAAATAAATAAAAACTTTGTGAAAAAAGCACACATAAAATGTTACTTATAACACGATAAGATCGAATGCTCAAATTTTGTTCATCGTCTTTGAAGAAAAATTGTTTCAGTCAGCATACATTTATTTTCATATTTCCCACCCTTTTTAGGGTAAAATTCTGAAATATATGGGGGTATGATTTGCCAAATGGGAATTTTCCATATATTGGCCGTGTAAAAATTTAAATTTTGAATTTAGATTTAATCTCTTAAAAAAAATTTTTTTAGTCAATATGATAAAATCCTGTACCATTTTGTAATTTCTTGTATACGTCTATGATCAGTATAACGGAAATAAAAGCCTAGGTCAATGGTTTTATTGACACCCTGAAAATATATATGAAAAAGTAACAAGTGCCAAAATTATCTAATTCCAAAATATAGAAAACAAAAATACACACATATCATGATCTCTAAAACCAACGAGAACCATGAATAAATATCTTGAATAAGCGGACAGCGGGCCAGTGAGCGAATGCAACTAGTGAATAAACATTTTGTACATAAGTTTTATAAAAAAAAGTTTCAAGAGTTTTTCAGTCAACAGATTGGCATCGGTAACCTTTCTCCCGTGCAATAGGAAGCTGTTTCATGTTTATAGTTTCTTTGATCGCATGGCCTTCTCTTGAAAAAATAACTTCTTGATGATGTGTGTTGAATTATGTTTATTTACTATGAATATTATTTAATTTCACTAAATGAACAGGACAATGTCAGCCACTGTTCATTTACTGGGATACTATACCACTTTTTAACTCACTTTTTACTTGAAACCTTAAAAGATCCAAATCCAATTATTTATAAACTCCTGCAATTTCTTTACACAAATTACGTGTAGCTAAAAGTTTGCACACACGGATACATGCGAAAACCATAAGAAAAGAACCGTTCTTAAGTATTCATTTACACGTCAGTTTACCCTACTACTATTTATAATTCTTTATATCTTATTTATAAAAATTATGTATCTGTGTTTGGAAAATCACTGAGCTACTTTTAAAGTTATAACCATGAGCCTCAGATATAAATGAGAAGAAAGGAAAAGCAGTAAGGCTAAAAACATTGTTCTAAATAAAAGAAATGAGACAATGACATAAAAAGTGACCTGAAATGATAAAGTCTGAACTCAAAATGCGATCAAGGCAGGTTGTTTTGGTCTCTTTGTATGCTTTATAGAATGTGTAAATACAAACAACACTGATTCGTTGCATGTTTTGTAATGTTTTACACACATTGTATGCAGAATACAGTATTCACTAATATTTAAGCAGACATAAAAAAAGAACCTCGAAAGTATTGGAGTTAAACAAAAATAAAATACATCAATTTGCATAAAACACAAAAATAAAATAAAAGTATAAATTTCACATAACACGTAGAAAGAACTCGCTGGTTGATAAGTCCGGAGAACCTAGTGACAAACACTTCGTCGGCATCTCCAGTCCGACGGATTAAACGTTTTGGATGATGTTGGTTCAAGGATTTGCGAATTCATATACCACAACATTATTTATTTGTATGAAAAGAAATAAATAAATACATTAAAAAGCATAAAATGAAACCTTGTCTCACCTTTCTGAATGGACAAAGGTTTTTCATTTTTCAAGAGCCCATAGTGAAACGTGAAGATTTGTCTTGGATACAAACTTTGAATTTTATTTTGAAATTTTTTACAGTTAGTTATTTATCTCTATACGAGTGGACAGTTATGCATTAGAATGCGACCCCTACACGCACTTTGTTTTAAAACAAAGTGCGTGTTTTATGCGTTATTAAAGTTTCCAATTTTTATGTAAATCATAACTTGAAACGCAATCTTTAGTGCATAAAATATGTCTTACAAATCGACTGAGGTAATTTGCATTAACTGTGAATCAGTGGAAACACGACCCGCACTGCAGGCTGTTACAGTTCCCGCATGAACGGAAATGGTGAACTACCTCAAAAGCTGTGCGTTTTAACGCTCAAAATAATTTGACTTTACAATGGAGATCGGTGAAAATGAAGTGAATTCCCCTGGCAAATATATCTGAATGGAAACTTACGCATGCGACTAACTAAATAAAGTAACTTTTAGTTGAAAATTCCCTGAAACTCGTTTTCGAGTGTTGCCATTTTAATCTCTCAGAAAAGTATTTAAAATGTTAAATAATTCCGTTCGTTTACTGTGTTCGGGGATTTAAAGTAATCTTGATAATACTGCAATTGACACTTGTTAAATTGAAAGACTGAGGGATCGGTAGTTTGCGTCGCGACATTGAGGGATGAAAGAAAGAGTATAAAAACTGAGGAGTATATAATTTAAATACTTCCAAAACGTTCATCCGTATTGGATAATAGATATTATCAGAGTGTCTTTTGTAACAGTCACACTTTCTTTGCTTTCAAATGCTTTATTTTATAATATTTTAACTAGCGCTAAAGTGAATACTTTTAAACGGAATGTAATGAAAAAAAGTTTTTTCCTCACTAAACTCTTAGTACGACAAATTTGATAAGTGTAAAAAAAAATTCAAGGAATATCAAGGATGTTAGGAAAAATTCAAGGAAGTATTTTTGCATTGGTTTAATTCTACATAAATTTCGAAATTTTGTAGGGTATTTGGTATTTTTATACATTTTCACAAAATTCACTATTTTGATCGTTTCTGAAACAACAAAAAACAGCTTGTATCTCATTATGCAATTTATGTTAATAACTCTATTTTATTATATTAGAAAGCTTTTATTTCTTTAGGGCATCATTATTTTTAATCTTGCTACACTCTAAAAGATAATTACTGGAAACATTTACTGGAAACTTTCCATAAAATTTAAACGGAAATTCTCCATTTATATTTGAATACTGGCCAATTTCCGTATATCAAGGATCATCTTATCTCCGGATTGACGTGTGAAGGTTAGGGTCCTATTGCGTGGCTGTCGATCTAACGGTCTGGAGTTTTGATAGGTTTTCTCCCGATGTAACGTGAATACGCATTAGAGCCCCTTAGAAATTTCTCGTACCAAGGCACCCACCCATCCTTTGCAGATCACCCTAGCGTAGCGTTGCCATAACCACACAAACAAAATAAACTCCGGATTGAAATTTCTTCTGGAATTTAAAAATTAATCTCCTTAAATGTACAGAAACAGTGTTGGAGGCTTATTTGCCAACGCATTTTTTCTAACAGTATTTTCACCGTCAGTATTGGTGTGGTCGTTGGTATACACTGGACTTGCGCTGCAACAGTTTGTCTTACGCGAATGGGATATTACGCTAGGTTTTCACAAGTAACGTATCTCAGAGCTATCACGGACTTCTCACCTGCAACACTAGATTTTTCGACAAAATTAAGTAGTGCGACCAAAAGTGCGGGGTTTGAGGGGGTAAGTATCGTCTTAGTGATCTTTTACTGAAGAAAAGAGCCAATCCGTAAACAATATTTCATCCCTTCTAGTACCACTGAAAGCGGAAGCACCCAAACCGTCCCAGTCTAAACCTGACTTTATTTATCACTTTATGCAGAGAATTGTAATATATAATTATGGAATGGTTTAAAACGGTTTGAGTAGTATTTATAAATATCTAAAGCAGCTATGTGCGTGTTTCAAAAAGTCGTGTATGTACCTTATTTCACAAAGGGAAATGTTCGCTTACGCGAGAAGACTTGGAACGCATCCCTCGTGTAAGTCAAACTCTCCACTGTATTACGTTAGTAACGTTAACTGACAAAGCCTGATGGAAAAGTATTGACATTTCCCAATATCATTTCTAAAACATTTATGTTAATGTTTTAATCTATTTATTTAAGTACTTTGCATGGGTTGCATGATGATATTTCAAAATGAATGAGAGTAACGATTCGCAAACAAAGTCGCAAAAGCTTTCCACCGAATAAAACACAGCTAGGGTCCGAAAGAATAATGATACTCATCTTTTGAATTATGAGAACTACTTTGGTTGAGGAAGCTTCTGAGTTATCTTTTTTTTTTTTTTTTAACTCATACCAAGACTTAAAAAATGCGCACTGGCTTTTTTCCAGATGTTTGCATGAAATGGCTTGTCTAGTTTTTTGTAAAAGAAAGGGATAAATCTCCAAAGTTGAAAAAGAGAAAAAAATACCGTGAACGCCTTAAAAAAAGTTGATATATTTTAAACTTTTGTAGAAATTCTTGAATTATGAATGTATTTGATTTAAAAGGAAAAAAAAATGTTTATTGAAAATGTATTATTAATGACTGGTTATAATGCCTCCAGGCATTTCTATGAGCTTAGTTTACTATGTGTTGGAATTGGAGAACTATGCTGAATTGAATTACAATATTTCTGCAAGAATGGTGGATTAAAAAAACAAAAGAAAAAAACATAAATGAGAAATTCTGTGGACGCCTAAACATTACTTAACCCATATACTTTTAAGACATTATGTGAGCGTCCATTTGAGAAAATATTTTATCGTTTTTTTCTTGTGTGTGTGCTGCAACATATTTTTATCGTGCTTAAGAGAAGCTATTATATCTTTTCAGAAAACTCCGTCAGCCAGTATTTTATTAGTTTTTATGTCCTTGTTGTTTATTTTTCTAGTGAAATTATTATTTGGTTAAACTGCAAATTCGTATTTCCAATTTTATCTAATAAATAACTCGATTTTAAAGAATAAAATTAATAGTTACAACACACAGCGATTATTTTTTATTGGAAATAAATGACTTTAAAGCGATACGCATTCCGTAGATGAGGCTGCAATATGACCGATTGCATAAGACACTGAATATGGTAGACGGTGGAAGTGTGCAGGTCCAGCATTTGGACCTATCGCGCGGCTGTCGACTAACACTCTGTAGTTTTGAGCGGTTTCTTCCAGATTTAACGTGAATTCGCGATAGAACCTTTAAAATGTTCTCCACCCAAGACAACACCCTCCGTAGGTGGATGCTCCTCGTGTAGGCTTAACGTATAACACAACACACTCACACACACACTTCGTAGATAGCTATGTGCTTTTGAGCTGCGCCTTAAAAATTATTATTAATTTCATGTCGATAGTTTCGTCACTGTAAATAACTGTCATACATTACCATTCGAGCAACTTATTTGATAAACTGCATGATCAACTCTTTTGATTAAAATGAGTTTGCATCAAAAACGTATAATTTGTGGGTGATTTGTTGGTGATTCGTGGCGTTCTATCGAGAAAACAATAACTTCTCGAAGGAGATATATACAATAGGTAACCACACACACACAAAATTGTTAAAAAAAATACTCATATGTTTGTACTTTTTAGTTTTTATTTTGGGGTGTGGGGGGGGATGGTGTTAAGAACTCTTTACCGAAAGTGAGTTTTGAGTGAGTTAAGTTTGTGTTTAAGTTCAATAGGTATTTTCTATGAATTTATTTTATGGATACCTGAAAAACAATATATTATATACAAATATCTTATGTTTGATGTAAAAGTAATATTCACATTCAATGAATATATTATATAAAATAACCTTAATGTTTGTGGGTGCCATCTTTTATAGCATTTGCAGCCTTTATTCGGGACATGCTCACTTCACACATTTTTCGCATGTTGTTGGAGTTCGGTATTATGGTGCCATTCTCCGATTTGAGTTTCAATCAATTACCGCTAGGTGGTGACCAGTTCTTGGCGATCGCCTACTTGGTGAGCTCTCAGACGTTCTCTATAGGCTAGAAAGTCCTCCAGACACTAGCACACTTGATATGTACAAGAGGACACTAATCAAAAACAACAATAATAATACCGGCAGCCAAGAGCAAGTTAAATAAATAAATAAATAAAAACTTGGTGAGAGCAAGCATATGCTCGAGAAATTTCTTAAAAGTAGGTGAAGTAAGGTTTTTGACTACTGTAAGCAGCCAGACTTCGAAGAGCTTCCCATCTAAACGTGCGTCTACCCACAAGTTATAGATTTTTGAAACAAACTCACTTTTGTTAAAATAGTGACTTATGGGGATTTCTGAAATAAGCGGTTCATTTATTATGCGCAAAATTAGGAAAAGCGTTGAACGCAAGAAACTCAGCTTGTCTGACCAATGAAGAAAAAGGATTATGCATAGTACTTAATATCTTAAATTCAGGAAGAACTAAAAATTTGTACTTAAAATCCTATTACTGTCATGTAAACTTTTAGATATACACGTATGCAGTCCACTACAGCATATAGATGGGTAAAACGTTATCAAAATCATGAAAGGAATTCAAGAGATAACTACAAGCACAAAAAAGGAAGGGGTATAAGAGCAAAATTCCACAAAAAATGATTAGTTTATATTTATAAATACATGTAAGAAAAAAAATAAAAGAAAGAAAAAGAAGAATACTCAATGAAAAATTGAGTAGTTTTTAAAAAAACTTTTTACCGCTATATTTTCTTAATAAATTACCCTTAGTTGATTTTTAAAACATTAAAAGCTAATGTACAAACAGAAAACTTTCATTGCATTAAACACTGAGCATTATATTCTAGTGAATGTTTTCTAGAAAATAAAACTTTGAGTAATATTTTACCGGAGGCAGTAAATTTAAAACGTTCCTTTGAAATTTTAAATGTTTTTTTTATTTTTTTCCGGAAAATATCCATCCCAAAACAGAGGAGAAAAAAAAAGTTTAAAATATCGAAAATAAAATCTTTTTTAGAATTCTAATTTGCCTGCGATGATAAAAGGCCAAGCTTTTTATAATTTACCTTTTTTTCTCCTTCCAAAACCATTTTTCTCCGAAGCAGGCCAGTTAAATTTTCCTTTTACTTAATCTGTCATGATTGTATACCTTTTTAGATTATTGTTTGTTTTGTGAAGCGCTTTGAAAGTTTTTGATAGCTTTCCTCTAGCGTACCTATGGAGCGTTCATTCTATTCTTTTTTCTGAAATTTTTTATTAATAAAACGCCTATTTATTTTAGTTGTTTGAAACTTGAAGAAAAACTTATTGAAAACCATCTGTGTTTCTCATTTTTTTTCAAACATCCCTTTTAAAATCACTTTCATCTATCGATATGTTGGATTCATATTTAATTTAATTTTTTTTTTCTGAATATTTCTGCAGGGTTTAAAAATAACTAATGGATAGCTTTTTTTTCTGGAGCACAAAAAATCAAAAGTTTTGAAAAGTCATTAAGCGTATAGTTTTGTTTCAATTATTATTCCTTTTGTGACTTTTTAGAAAAAAAAAACAACCTGAATCTTTTAAAAATGTTTTTAAGTTGCAGTTAAATGAAAGGCGAGTTTGGGTTGGTCAAGCACGGGGATTTAAAAACTGTGGTATGTGTATCCCTGAAATCATACGCTTGGGAAGTCGGACACGTGATTTATCTTTAATATTTAGCAAAATTTATGAAAAAATTATACTAAACAGACTAGAGCATTATTTACATATAAATCGCCTATTAAATGATCAGCAGTAGGGATTTAGGGAGGGCAAGTCTACAGACCTAGTTATACTAAAATTTCTAGACACAATAAAATACACTCATGTCCATAAATTAAGGATAATTCAGAATCACACAGAAATTGATCTCTAAAATAAAAATTTCACCTGTGGAATGATCACACACATCTTGAAGAAGAATATGCAAATTACAGGAAACCACCAGATGGCGTGGATGGTACGTCACAATGACGAGAGTGTAAGAGAGGGGTATATAAGGAATGGTGGCAAAGAAGTAAAATTGTTCACAAGCGCTGTGAAAGCCTTTCAGTGCAAAAAACGCATAGTTATGGCACAAAGGAGTATTTTGGATGATGTTTTACGTGTCAGAATTATCGGACGACTGGAATGTGGACGTACCCAGCTGGAAGTATCCGAGGAACTTGGAATCGCCCAGAGTGTCATCTCCAGGCTTTGGCAACGATTCCAAGATGATGGTAATGTGAGTTACAGCACAGGTCGCCCCCGAGTTACAACGCCGAATGAGGACCGCTATTTGGCAGTTACTGCCAAAAGAAACAGACGGAGTACAGCATCAGACCTGTCTCGCCAGCTCTCTTCAGCTACCGGTACGACAGTTTCAAGGCAGACCGTGTACAGACGCTTAGGGCACATTGGTCTATTTGCTCGTAGGCCTGTCAGATGTGTTCCACTTACCGCAACTCACTGTCGCCTGCGATTAACCTGGAGTAGAGAGCATGCATTGTGGACACCGCAACAGTGGTCTTGTGTGATGTTTTCCGACGAGTCCAGGTTTAGTTTGGAGTCTGATTCTCGCCGGACATTCATCTGGAGAGCGCCAGGTACCCGTTACCACCAAGAGAACACCATTGAAAGACACCGTTACGGTGGTGCAGGATGGCTCGTTTGGGGAGGAATTATTCTTGGTTCCAGAACTGATCTGCATGTTCAGAGTGTAACGATGACAGGCCACATCTATCGGGATGTCATTCTGGAACAACATGTACGTTTGTTTCGGGGCGCCATGGGTGCTGAATTTGTGTTTATGGATGACAACGCCCGTCCTCACCGTGCAAACATTGTAGACGAATGCCTTCAATCGTAGGATATCACCCGTATGCATTGTTCAGCATACTCACCGGACTTGAATCCAATAGAGCATGTGTGGGATATGCTTGGCCGACGAATTGCAGCCCATCAACCCCCTCCCACCTGTCTACCGGAACTTCGGAGTGCATTGCTTGATGAGTGGTGTAATATTCCCCAAGATCAGATTGATCATTTGATACTCAGCATGCCTAGGCGTTGTCAGGCCTGTATTGCATCGTCCGGGAGACATACTCCGTATTAACCATCCTACTAACCATGTTATACTGTTTCTTGTAAATAGGTTCTTTTTTGAAATTTAGTCAAGGGAGTAAAACTTGCAATTTTTATTAATTATGTCAAACATATAGCATCTTTTTTGCTCTTTACTTTTTGTTTAATAAATAGACTTTACAAATAAGTCAAATTTGTTTTGCTTCTTTCTCTTTCTTTGCCTGAACTTCATTATCCTTAATTTATGGACATGAGTGTAAATAAGTATTCCTGTGCCAGTGGATTTTAGGGGCGCGTTTGACAAATTAACTTGGTCCTTAACAATCAACACTTTAGAAAATCTTAAAATTTCCCAATACCTACTTAATTGTCTTACCTCATTCTTAAATAACAGATCTGCAAGTTTCGATTCGAGATTTCTGAAAGAGAAATGCATATTTACAAAGGGTTGCCCACAGGGCTCTTGCCTATTGTGCATTCTTATGGTGCATTTACGAAACCCGCTTCTAAATTTATTCCCCCTTCTCAGAATTTAACATTAACTGCATACGCTGATGACTTACTACTATTAACCGCGGGCACAAGTCGTCGAGATCAGGAGAAAATAACAAATGATGCACTATTGAAAATCCATTCCTGGACTTTTCAATCAGGACTACAGCCGGACAAGTGCAGTGTCAACGTTTTCAAAAGCTGGCCGCATGAGTATCATACCCCGGAACCCAGACCGCAGACCGCACACAATCAAGATAAACACGCATTCAATTAAACATAGCAAAATAATGAAATATCCGGGCATTACTTTAAACTCAGCATTAACATGAACCACACATTTTAAAAACAAAAAGCAACGAGCATTACTGTTGGACCAGAACCTTTTAAAATTTGCTTCATGCAATGGTGGTGTCAATAATAGCATCCTTAAAATCTTGTATAAAACTACAATTGAAAGAATATCAGTCTACACTGAAAAAAAAAAAAGTCTGTTAAACTGACAGAAAAAAACTGTCATCCGGGATCCCAGTTTATTTCCGTGTATTTTACAGAATTCTTCCTTATTTTTTTTTTCCTTATACGGAAGATTTTTGTAAAATAAACAGAGAATCTGTAAAATTTATGGAAGACTGCTGTAAAAAAAAAAAAACGGAAATAAATTGGCGCCCTGGCTGACAGTTTATTTCTGTAAATTTGTCAGACTTTTTTGCAGTGTAAGCGGGCGGATGTTGGTATCAAATGCTATGAAGTACAAACAAAGCTAAATTCTTAAATCAACTACAGAGACCATTCTTACTATTCATATCTAGGGCTTACAGGAAAGCACCAACTGACTCCCTACAAATATTAACTGGAATACCACCACTTCAACATACTCTACATAAAAGAATCATCCTACACATTAATATCGAGACTAAATAAACAAATAACAGTAAACAATGAAACACATGCCCCATCATTGTACGAGTTGAAACAATCTATTTGGAACTTACACCCAACAATTATGCCCTTCAGGATATCAAAAACGGTTGCTTTCACAGACACAAATATTTTTACAGATGGGTCTAAATATTCAGATGGGATGGGATCTGCTTTTTGCGTAATACAGAATAACGAAATCATATATGAATGGTCTGCGCAACTTCACACTTTAAACACCATTTTTCAAGCCGAATTGATTGCAATTAGAGAAGCACTGAAATGGCTGCATTCAAACACCTTCAATTCTGTAACTGTACTTACAGACAGTTTTTCAGCACTACAGGTTTAACAAGACACTAAAACTACAAACTTATTAGCGCAAGAAATACTAAATCTTTACAATAGTTTAACGTCGCAGGTTAATTTAAGTTAAAGCATACGAATGTGTTCTGGGGAACGAACTAGCAGACTGTCTAGCAAAGCAGGCAGTACTATATTCAGCTCCACTCAACAAAATGAATTGCAAATTTTCTCTATCGACACTAAAACAGACCTTATCACAAAACTCTCTTAATGACTGGTAACAGGACTGGTCTTTGAGCAGCACAGGTAGATATACTTTTAAATTCTTCCCCAAAGTCTCATCTGATTTATGTCTTTCACACAGGAATCTATTTATATTTTTCACAAATCATGGTTCTTTCAATGAATATCTATATACAAAATAGGAAGGGCTCCTTTCTCACTATGTGTTTTTAACAAAAGATCTAATTCTTTACACTACGTATTATCATATCCTCTTACGACACGTTACCACTTAAAAAAATCTTCCCAATCTTTACCAGCCTGGGCAGACTACATCCTACGTTTTCATATTTTACAAAGTAAGATAATAAAAGGTTTATCCTTTCTTGAAAACGACTAATCATCTTTTCAGAATGCACAACTTTACTTATCTTCGGATTCGGATCCAGATTCTCAGATCTGATTTTGTTCTCACCTTGTACATATGTATTCGTATTTGTATAATCTCAATTTATCCCGGTACAATATTTTACTAGGTTTATTAATTTATTCAAGTTATGATGCCTTTACAATATTTATTTCTTTTTATTTATTTTTTTCTAAAATTACAAATCCAAGGTTTTTTTTGTTGTGTAAAACTTTGAGTTCAACCTTGCTGCTGTTTAATAATTCAACAGCGCTGCCTGAGTTCGACTACCTTCACCATTTTAGAATTTATATGATTAATTTTATTGCAAAACATTTGTATGTACTTTGATTTTTTTCTAGCTAACTTTACAATTGGAAATTGGCAAGCAATGCTGTAAACCCGTTTGGGTCGGCATCCAATCCTCCGCAGAACTCAGACCTTATCTTTAATATCTATTAAAAAGACTAAAAAAATTCTGTGGCTTTCTTTTTACATGAAAATATCAATTGAAAAAAAATGAGCTTGTCTTCACTGCATTTTTATGTTAAGTCACGGTCAGTTCTATGGTTATTTGAAAGGTATTCGAACACAAAAATTGTGTTATAATTATCACATTATTAACCCTTTTGGAGGCTGAGATATACAATTCCTTTAAGATGTGCAGTAGAAACGACAATATACGGATATCTTCTAGCCACTACAATCTGTTTATCATTTTTCGGTATTAATGATTTAAATTGGTTTCTAAAACTTCTTTCCTCTCAAAGATGTTTGCGTATATCGAAATTTAGTTTTTTATATTATCCAAACTGACTAAATTAACGAGAGCGGAATTCTTCCGAGAGGCAGGCTGGTCGTTCCCCCCCCCCCCCATTCTTAATTTTTAACCATTATTTAACAGGGCGATTTAGTCCAATAACAATTGCCTCATGCAATTGCCTAAACTTGATGTAGAGCGTAAACAACTTCTCATTTGCCCTTTTTCCAGAAGCCTCTTTCAGAGACAAATTTACAGAAGAAACCTATTAGTTCAAAACAGGCATCAAGAGAATATTGATTTCTTTACTGGGGTAGGAGTTACATTCAAGTAACAGTTAACATTAACAGTTAAATCAGAAGTTCACAAATTTGTTAGGGCATTAAACACGAAAAAGTGATTCATAAAATTATCAGTAATATTTTACCGGTATTTCCTAAACCGTACTTATCGAAATTTGCATCCGAGTTTTCGATTTAATGTTTTTGATATGAAGAAGTTTGCATGATAGTCTCGATTTTAAAAAATGCAATTTTACTAATGGCGTGTTAGGCGGCCAAATGAATATAATATGAATTACGTCAAATAAAATTTGAGAATTCACTGTTCGAACATACCTGCTTACGCATTGCACATGTAAAAAACATGAAAGAGAAGTGTTCTATACCAGACCTTGCTGTAGTAATTCATTAGTAATTTACATCATAGACTTTTCTGGTTAATAAAGAAGATTTTTAAAATAAGTCTAAACAACAACAAAAAGAAAATACTTTAACTTGACTAAATGATTTATTATTTGTAAAAAGTTCCGAAGTACAAAGAAATTAAAGTAGATAGCTTTGTATTGTTAATTAGATTTAATCGTTCATTTTGAACTGTTCTAACAAAAGTAATCCCAAATTCATCTGCACTTCTAGTCTCAGAGCTCTAAGCTCAATTCTAGAATAACTTAGCTAATTTTAATCTGGCATCTTAAAGGTGGGAACCCAATTTTGACTTTTGTAGGCATGTTTGATGTTTTTAGGTACAGTAAGGTGTTCCGTATATGCATTTCACTAACCGCCAGATTTTATTTAATTTTCATCCCCTTATGATGCAGTGGTGGGCGTTTTACTTCATGGACCGTGAAAGAGGCAGACAAAAATCAGAGGATGTAGTAATCCATATTTACGTTGTGTAAAAAGGCAATAACACTGAGAGAATTCTCCAGCAAGACGACTTAACGTGATTTTATTTTAATACAGGCAAACATCTTATAAATTAACTGGATGGCTAGGGGGCGGGGATGGACTGCCGATTTTATGCGACCTACCAAAAATAAGAAACGGAGCTAAAGTGAAGTTCTCACGGAGTGAAACAAAAAGCCTTAAATTACAAACTTGGCAGTGCAGCGCTAACAAAAATATGCCAATATACAAAAATAGGCGAACGCATTCAGAGCGGTTAAGAATAAATCAATATATTTAATTTAGTAAACAAAAACAATTAGGCGCAGAAATTTAAAAAGGTTACCAGAACATGTCAGTGAAGAACAACGCGATCATGACATCTCTGGGAGACTGCTGAACAAAGCAAAAATTAACAGCCTCGCCCAAAGAGAGCAAGCAGCTGCAAAAGAAATTCTTTTTAACGTACAGAATAAGAATTAGCAAGCTGCGGTCATAAACCACAAAGAGCTGAAATGCTATGAGCGGGTGTGAGGGATGTATATAACTTGCACCGCATAAAATACAGGACAGGGGTTATATACTAGTGACAAAAAGCAATATGTGATGTCGGCATCACACCTCTCTTTTCCATAAATCATTGCTTGATATCGGGACGTGTGAGTTTCACCATGTTGATCGTCTCCATAGAGATTTGTTAACCCTTTAGCGCACGATGTTCACTCCGTGAAACCCCCCTCTTTCCAACGCTTTCAACTGCTAGTCGCAAAAAGTATGGTTAAACTATCCCAAAGCCGGAAAAGTACACACATAGCTATCTCTCGAGTTAACTACCACAACATGGCGGTCGATCGAATCTCCCATCGCGTGTTACAGAGCTAAAGTCCTTTTTTGACACACCGGCTGTGCCGACTAAAGTATGTTGACTGAAGGACTTACGACTGAAGGCTCTATAGTACGCGATGGGTGATTCAATCGACCACGATGTTGCTCGAGAGATGGCAACGGGTGCACTTTTTCAGCGTTGGACACTACATAAACGTGTTGTTCTATATAGTGGTGACGATGGTTGCGTGTTAAAGGGTTAACAAAAAGCTTCGCTTCTCCTTGCCAGGTAACGAAAGGGGAAAGAATGATTAGTACCATAGTTGGTAGCATAGGCAGGGTAATAGGAAGCATAGTCGGTACAAATGTAGTACCGATACCGGTCTGTGGTCCTGATTCTTTTCTAATATAGAAGGTACCTATCTTAAAAGGTTGGGTGTAAAATGGGAAAAACCCCTTTCACATTTTCTCCTAATCATTTATTCCTGTTGTGTTTTCAAAAATTGTGATCAAATCACGAATTTTCATAATTTCTAAACATGAACGTGTTTTACGAAGCAGGTTCTTACCTAAGCTTTGTGACTGCAAGAGGCAGTTAAGCATGTACATCGTAGCGATAAACTTAATAAAGAAAGGAAAAGGAAAGAAAATGGGGCAAGAAATCTCATATTTTTCTCCTTCTCACACTCTCATTGTACGAAATTCACGTTTCTTTTTCGCAAATGATAATGCTTTTATTTCAAAAGAAAAATGTCTCTTTCAAAAAATGCTTTTATTTTTAAAGAGAAACTTTTGGCGAATTTCCAGTTTTCCCGTTGGCAGCATACGTCTATCTTCATAGAAAGGATTGAATTGTTTGTTATGATTTTGCTCCCAGAAAGAAGAAAAAAGTGATAAATCCTTTTATTTATTTATTTTTTTATTTAGCTGCTAGAGTAAAATGCAATTTTTTATATATTTTCTATGAGCTCCCCAAAAATAGTGTCGATATGTTAGAGGATATTTGTTAAAGCGCAGCCAGTAAGCTGGGATTTCTAAATGACTGTGTAATAATTCAAAAAGTTTTCTGTTCTTTTGTGATAAATTGCTGTCCTTTAAAAGATCTGCAATATTTATCTTTCCCTTAAATTTAAATTGATGTAGGATCGTTAGTTTGTGCGACTTTTCACACTTTGTTACAGGAACTACATATATTATATGGACTTGTTTTGAAATATTTCATCTTTTTATAAAAAAAAATAAAAAATAGAAAACCTTTTAAAATTGATTTCTTTCCGGGAAAACATGAAAGCAACCATACTCAAAAAGTATATTTTATAAAGAAGAGATTTTGAACCAACCGAAATTCATTATTTAAAAAAAATACATTTTTATCAATACTTTAAAATTCTATTTGGGTGTCTTTTTTTCAGATTTGGTAACCATCTTCAACAAATTTTCATTGATTTTTCCACCTACTATTAAAATAGTATCATTTAAAAATAATTTCATACCTAGAAAAATATGTTTAGATATCACGGCGATTTTTGTGAATAATTTTGAGTTTTTTTTATTAAAATAAAATATCATTTTAAAAAGTTTTTCATACCTAGAAAGCTATGTTTAGATATCACGGCGATTTTGGTGAAATATGAGTTTTTTATTCTTACAGTTATAATTGATTCTTTGTTATGGTATTTTGCAAAAAGTTACGTACAGTTGTGTAATATGTTGGCTTAAATAAGTATAACAATTTTATATTTTGTGTTACAGTTATAGTATTTACTAATTATATTGAATATTGACGTAACAGAAATTTTAGTGCTTTTTTTTCTATAAGACAGTAACATAGTTGGAGATACGAAGGTTTTCTTAATAAATAAATAAAAGGCTTTATCACTTGTATAGTTGTTTCAGAGGTACTTTTAATTTTACTTTGACATAAATGACTACTAATACTAATGCAAATACTATAATATTTGAAGATGTTTACAACCAGCAAATATTTAAGCAAATTAACCAGGGATAAATTTAATATCCCTTCTTGTAAATATTAACGACTATACTTATTATTGGTTTAAAAACTCATTTACATTTCTTCACAACAAAATTTTTCAATGGAGCTTTGAGGATTAAATCTACTTCATGTCATCTCTATAATTACACAAGCGCCACTATTCCAATTCTTTGTGAAAAAGAAAAAAAACACGTTCCTTTCAATTTAACAATCTATGTTAAGTAACAAGATCTGTTTTGAAAACCATATCTTCTAATCTAGAACCTTGATATGCAAAATCATGACAATACAAAAATATTATAATTTTAAATTCATCAGAATATTAATGTCCAATAAATTTGTCCTTCTCCTTTTATAATCAAATATTCCAACAGTAACTATTGTGAAAAATACATCCATGTTTTAAGGAAATTTAATATATGCTGAGCAATGTATTTGAGAGAATATCGAAATAATTTCACCAGAATCTAATTTAAATATCAAAAAGCAAACATGGAGAAAGTGGATTTTCTGTCATTTATAAATAAATAAGGGTCTTCAATCTCGATGATGCAGAATGATATTTTATCTGTTTATTTAAATGATTATTTGGATATTGTGGACATCGGAAAATAGTTTTATTTTATTAGCATCAAATTATAAAATTGATTCTTGTCTTTTCAGTGTAGGGGTGTAAGAGTTTTTTTTAGTTTTGCTTCACTGCTTGAAGATGGTTTTTAAAAAAGTTTTATTCATTCTATATTTTGATTCTGTTAATTCTATTAAAGTAGAAGTCAAAGCCCGCAGTCGAGACAATGACAACGGGTGCTAACATTCGACAAAAATATGTCTTCGCACTATATATTTAATCTTTGTCCACTTAAAATAAATAATTTCATATTCAATTTTTCTTACGTACGAAATTTTTCGCATTCGGAAGCTTTCGTTTTTCTCGGAACATCTCCTCTTGTATCAATATTTCACGCAGAGGAAATGATTTTATTGGTGAAAAAAAGTTTAACTGAATAATGTAGAAACAATATTTTAAACGAATTGAAACCAATTTCCCCTTCAAAACCTGAAAACCGTGACTTCAATATGACAATTGTCACTTGCGGCAGCTAATTTTGTTACGCAACTTATTAATTATTTTAATTTTGTTTTTTTACTCTTGGAAATAAAATAGAGCTGAAAATAGCGAAAAAGCACTTGAAAATTGAGGAATAGGTGGGTTTTAAGATTTTTAAAGCAGAGCAGATTATTATTATTTTATTTTTATACATAATCATTAAAAATTTCAAGCGGATCATACAACGGTGAACATTTTATTATTTTTTTGTGCCTAACTATTTAATCTTTTTGGAGTAATGTTGATAAGTTTTATCTAGGGTTTGTTCAACCGGAATGATTAGAGTCGGTAAATCAGGCTGCTATAAAGCGTTGCTATATAGTAGGATACTATAACTTGATCAGAGTTTCTCTACTTATTTCGAATATATTGATTTGACACATCTTATGTAATGCTAGATGTCTGTATTGCAAATTCTATGTTATTCTCATTCATAACTCACGGCGCACCCACGGAGGGGGCTATGAGGGCTAAAGCACCCCTCCCCCAAAAACTGGAGAATTAAACGTGAAATCATTAAAAATTGAAAATTGTCTTTAATGAATTAAAATATTTTATTTTAAAAAATAGCCTTCAAATAATTTTTTAAATATTTTTAATTACGTGACGTTAGCTTTTAAATAAATACTTAAACTCGGTTAAATATTCACTGAATAAATGAGATAATTATTTATGACTTAGTTAAGGCCGTTTTCAGTATTCACTGTTGAATATTTTAAACGACAAGACCAAAAAATAGAGAAGAGTCTGAATTTTTTAACGAAAAAACACACCTGCTTTGTAGTAAGAAATTTTGAATTATATCAGTAATTCCTTTAGAAGAAAGTAAATTAGCAGAAAAGTATTTTTAGTTTCTACTATCAATCTGAACTGTAAAGTGACTGAAATGAAACGAACAGACTCTGTGCAAATTTAAATATCATGCATTATTTTCATTGCAGATAGCTTCTTAGGCAACAGCTAAAATAATTAAGCTTTATTCATTCAGTCACAATTTTTTAACATACGAAGTATTCAGTTTGTTAAACTTTTCATCTTTGTGTCCTATTTGATCAACTGTTTTTTAAGCCATTCGCAACTTAAATCCCAATTAGAAATACACAGAGATTATTAATAATTCTGTCTTTTAGAAACTACAAAAGACTACCATAGATACCTTATGAAAGACGTGCTTGTTAAACTGCTACAATCATTGAACGCTTTTTAAACCCTTTGGTGCAGGGGTCGGCCGAATTCAGTTTTGTAGGCAAAGGCCATCCAGGGAATTGAAAATGTAGTTATTTTGTTTTTTAAATTCAGCACGCGGAAAACACCAGGATAAGAGAAGGGTGCTCTGTAGGTACCGTTTCAGCCAGAGATTGTGTCACTGAAATATAGAAAATTGGATGGTAATTTGTGAATGAAACTGCACACCTCTATTTCTGCAACTTATTGAAAATGCACATTTCACTCAGATCTGGAGCTGTAAAAAGTATTCTCAAATTCTGGAAACAAAAATTGTTTCTCCTGAGAAGAGGGTGGATTGATTTTGGAGATCGCATTCCTCTCCTTCTGCAAGCAAGAAAATAAAATGAGCGAGTTCATTGCTAGCTAATCCTTGTGAAATTATCCGCTTCGACATTGTAAATTTTTCATGACGTGCTTGTAACTAAAGAGTTAAATAGTAGAGACAATACTTTTGACAAGTATTGTCATTAAAGAAAAGTAGGCATTTTTACAAATTTATGTATTTGCATGAATGCGTAATGGCAAGCATGATAAGTGTGAGATCATTTTACAAACAGTTACTGAAATGCACTGAAGATTTACTAGGCAGAAAACTAACTGGCAAATAAAATGTTACGTTTAATGCTTCGACGTAAAAAGTGATTTACTTTTGCGATACTAAATATCAACAAACATAATGGTATTATATTCGTCAGATAACGTATCGCATAATTAAATGGGATTTTCCCGTTATCTGTTTCTCTTTTTTCCAGCTCATGTAGATTTATTCAAGCAAGATAATAAAAACAGGTGAAATGGCTATAAAAATTTTATGACCCATAATTACGATTATATTTTAGAGATTCTTCCAGAATTTAATCTAGCATATTAGGATATATCACATATATTATACTGGGAACGTTTTGTTTGATAAAACATGGTTATTTTATGGTATCATTTATTTCGTTATAAAACTTGATGCATTCTGGTGTTAGCTTAATAGTTTCCTCTTTTAAAAGTTGCCGTATGTCAATAAATTTACTTTATGAATAAAAAGTTCAGTTTCAGAAATATTTTATCTTAGTAATTCACGCAAAACAAAACAAAAATACATTCTTCTGTCTCATTTAGATTATCATTTACGTAATATTATAAATAATGAGTAAAATTTTGAAAACGATTTTTGTTTTGATTTAACTTTCATTTAAAAATTTTAAGACGCGCTTTTAGGTATATAGTACATTTTATTACCACTGAAATATTTAATGCAATATTTTTTATGAATTTGTGGAGTGATCTGCTCTTCAGTGTTTCAAAATAGTCTAAAATTCGTATTATACTCGTCGTTCTACAGTAGATTTGTACACAACAATATGCATTTTGTTGTGTGCAAATCCGTTATTTAGAAAGCGAGATAGAGAGTCCGGGGTAAGCTTGTTGGGTTTGGCGATTTCACCTGAAATATTCGCGATATCACTTAGCTGATTTCAGCTATTTTCGATGCCGAAATGGGCAATATTTTGCCAAAAAGCTTGCTCAATTTTATTAATGGGATTTTATTAATTGTGCGTTGAGGATTGTTCTAGAACTAATAAAATGTGTGTTTCATCCTGAAAATTGGACGGATTACTGGAATTTTTCATATAGGCTTGATTTTTAAGCTACGATCCAGAAAACTAAGCAGAGTTTCCTGTAGTAGCATTTTGCAATTTGGGAAAATTATGATAAAATGACTGTTGATAACGATCATACGTGTATTTTGAACTGGTAACTTTCCTATCCATTTACACGATAAAAATCCCAACGCTAACTGTATCGCACATTTGCTTTCTGCACTTTCTTCCTAAGCACGTCACTTACGGAGCCATAACTCCTTTCCTCGAGGAAGCAATTTTCGAAAGAATTTTAAAACCGTTTAATTCAAGGGCTTCTGGTACCCGAACGACGAAGTCCAAGCCGCTGAAAGTCAGCTTTAATGCAAAGGAAGCCTTACTTTTTAACTTATCTTCAGGAAACACTTCTTTCCGCGAAGTGTTTGATAGTAATTTTGCTCCTTGAGGTGATATTTTACAAACTTTTCAACCAAGCAGCTGCCGTGCACGGCCAGTTAGTTCATTCTTTTAATGAGTGTGGCAAAAACTGGAAGCTGCTTCTTCCAGGAAACTTGTTGACGTTACTAAAAATTAATAGTTTGTTGTTTGTCCTCTGCATATTTTCTCAACGAAATGTAGTGGATGTTGTTGCATATTAAGCTGCCCGAAATTTAATAAAGCTGGCTTATAATTAATTGCGTGGTGCATTAAAAACTAAGTTTATAGAGCTCATGTACGAAGCTTCGTTTTTGCGTGAAAACAACCAACTTGTATCCAAATGCTTTGGAGTAAAAATTAAATCAATAATTTTATCAATTGGAGTAAAATAATTTTCGAGTTTAAATTAAATTAGTAATTTGGTCAATGGAATTATATTTTCTTTAAATTAAAACTAATAATAAATTAATATCTTGGCTATTGTTTGGTATATTTTCTTAACGAAAGTGGGTGTTGTGTTGCATATTAAACTTCTCGAAATTTAATTATGTTTGCTTATAATTACTTTAATTAATAGTGTGGTGAATGAACAGTAAGTTCAAATATATATATATTTATATAGTTCTATATTTCTTTTCATGTTTGATTCATAAATTGCTTAGAAAACTAAAATACTTGCTCTAAAAATACTTTTGCAAGATTTTCAAAACAGCAGTTTACAGCACTACTATGAAAGAACGATCACAACTTATCACAAGGCATTTATGTTTATTCTTTAGTGCTTCTTTCGTTTCTTCTTTGTCGCTATGCCCAAAAACGGCAAGGACTGAGAAAACACATATTTTACTATAGATTAATCTGCCGACTTTCTTTTCTTTGCATGCTGTATGGCAACCAAGCTTCGTTGCTTTAGACCTCACAAAATATACCCTCTCTCCCCCCCCCCACAAAAAAAAGGAGGGGGGGTGGCTTTATTAGAGGTAAAATTTATTACAAAATTGCAATTCATGTGTTGGAAGTCACCGTTAGCATGAAAAAAAGTTTACATCTGTAAATCGTAAGGAAACACTCGTTTTTGTTTCGGATATTAAACCTACATTCATAGTCATATTTTCAAGTGTTTTAAACAATCAGTACCTATGCGCAGGAAGTTTACTCTTTCAATGACAGTCGCAAGAACCCAAAACTCGTATCAGGAAGTGTTAGGGCGAAGTGCCGTAAATAGTTAGCTTAGTTGGTTTTTTGCATATTTTGATAACGAACTTGGCTCATACCAGAAGCTAAAAATTCTGGTTGAAATTAATTTAAAAAAGTTGAAATTAATTATCTAGCAGATGAAAGGATAATTTTTAGTAAACCACTCTTGTATAAAATGTCAGCCGCTAAAATCATCCACATTTGACTAGAATGTTTTGTACAGTCAGTTCTTATGATCTTTCGGATTTGTTTCAATTGGCTGGATGGTAACTGTTAATTGACAATTTTAAGCACACTTACATAAATTTTATCTGTTTTTATTTATTTGCCGTTTGCATATTTTGATAACTTTGGAGATCAGATTTTTGTGACTCGTAGCAGGTGCCAAAATTTCAATAGAAGTTGCTGCAATTAATCGTTTAGGGGGGAAATATATTCATATTTTTGGTAAACACGGTTCTATATGTATATCGTTTTATAAGTCATCCAAATTGGACCAGGGAATTCCACACAATCAATTCTAGTAACTTGTTTCAATTGTTTCAATTGCGCTGAAGTTAGTTTGTTAATAATTTTAAACTCCCTTTTTGCAAAGCTTACCAGTTTTTATTTTCTCCTCTGCAGAAATATTTTAGAAACAAAAGTTGAAGTTTACATCAAAAATATCTGTACAGTTGAATCTCATCAAGACGAAATCAAAGACCTGAAAATTTTTGTTAGCAAAATTTCAAACTATCTAATAAATTTATTTCTAAAAAATACGAAGGAGTTGTATTTTGGCAGGGCCAATCATAAGTTTCGTGTAATATTATACGATTTTATTTCGATTACAATCATTTCTTCGTTATTCTGAAGCATTTGTAAAAATAAAGCTCGTTCTAACTATATTTTTCTGTAATTTTGAGTAAGCATGATATTGATTTTTAAATCTATTTCCACTCAGTTAAATTAATTCTAAAACTTGAATTATTCTGCATCGAACTTTAATTAAGTGTTATATTGATAATTATAAACTAAAAATACTAGTACTTTTTCTCATTTTGCCGGATATTCATAAGAACTTCTTGTTTTCAAATAAATAAATGAATAACTTTTAAAAAAATGAAAATGTACAGTTTTCTGAAAAAATTACTGAAATATCAATGAGCATTGAGCAAAATATTTTCTGAAATCTTCACGAAGCAAAGAACGAAAATTGCCCTCTTCAAAAATGATCGTAAGTTCTTGCAATGTTCTTTACCTTAACTCTAAAGATTCAGTCCATAATTTTTCTTTTTCTCCAGCTGAAAAGTCTCGTTTTAGCATTAGAGAACGTTTGTTATGTGTGAGGGTTCATTTTCTCTTGCTACAGGATTTCATTTTCTTGGAATATGAATGAAATATTTTATCGAGTTCTTCAGTAAGTGTAATATATTCTAGATAAGTGACTGCAGTACATTCTTTTGCGTTTACGGTCCAAACTTTTAACTTTTCCTGCATATGTACATATGTATGTAAAAATGTCTAAATCTGGCAGAAGATCCTTATACGTATCAACAATGAGTTTTGATATTAATCTAATATGTATTACCTTAATGGTAATATGATACCTTAATGTTTTTCATTATTAAAAATTATAAATTAAACTTTAATTATAGGCTGTATTTTAAAATTTGTTTCTAAAATAGAGGTTTTGTGTTTTAATAACTTATTTCAAAACCTTAAAACTGTCATTTTGAATAACCCATTACCATTATTAATGATGAATCTAAGAGCACTATTCCGTGTACTAAGTAGTAGTTCAGAAGGAATATTAATTGTTATTTGTATATTTTATAAATAATTGTATGTATAAATATGTATACAAGTAATTTTATAAGGATTTAAAGAAAAACCTGGTTTAAACAACTGTTTAAACAAAAAAAAACATATTTCGTTTTTTTTTTCTTTGAGAAAGAACGGGGTTTTACCAAACTCTGATTTTTAGTTTTAATGAAAAGAACGTTTTTGGAATCCTTGATTTTTTGATATTTCATAAAAATGACTCATACAAAGATGTTTCTTGAAAATTTTGATTCCTAGAATTTTTTTTGGTAACTGAACTGTTATGTTTTATAATAAGTCTTGATTTCTAGATACTTCAGAAAAAAATGACGTATACAAAGAAAACCCTTGGAAGTCTTAATTCCTAGACATTTTTAAAAAAGTCGACCTATTTTATTTAATTACTATTTTCGTATTAACTAATTTCAGATAAAGTGATTTAGAATTTTAATAAGTTCATTTGTAAAACATTCAAAATAGTATAGTACATTTCTGACAAACATTTGGATCATATGTGAAATAAAAAATAATTTATCCACGAACCTTTTAAGAAGATTCTTTGCTTTCTTGTGTACAAGAAATCAAGGCGAAACTCAAGACAATTTTTGAAAATAGTCCAGCCGTAAACAAGCTAGAAAATATTTTTATGTGAAAACTTTAAATTTAGAAATAAAATAAGGGGAAAAAAATCTAGATTCGGAACAAATGTTTGAATCTCTTTTTTTTATACTATCCTTAGTATTTGACACATCACGGAGTGTCACGTTTGCGAGAAGAGTAGCTAAGTAAAATAAATAAAATAAGTAAAGTAAAATAAAATTGCGTAGCTAAGTACTTTATAGTTTTTTTCTTGCTTTCTTGAACAAATGATTTTTTTCGCAATTTTCGCACTTTCGTTCATTTGTTCTTCCAGAGCTGATGAAGCAGAACCTTCATCACAGTAGGTTGAATAAATATTATATGAGTAATGTTAGTGAGGTTTTTTTAACGCTTCTTGAAGATTTATTTATTTACTACGTTTCGAATAGTATGAGACATTTACAAAATTTTCCATGATTAAGAATTTTTTTCTAAAAGTTTCGTAATTGATAGTGATTTTATCACAGTTTATAATGCAGCTTGTGAAAATATGCCCTAAATTTTTCAGATACCTAACATAACGAGTTTCATTTATTTATATTCATGTACCGAAATCACATGATTTTTTTTCAAATTACAGTCGTAAACAAACATGCTTACTGATTGCTATTCGGGAAGGAAAAAAAAAAAAAAACGAAACTCCCCGAATTGCAGATTATGTCAATCTCATTCATTTTCTCATACTTTGCAAAATTACGTTTAAGTTTACTTTTGTTATCGGGCCCCACCATGGGCGAGTAGACAAGGCACTAGAAATGGCAGACGGATGAAATGTGAAGTTACAGCGTTCACACTTGTCCGCAAGTCTATATCACGTGACTATCAATCTAGGCTATATATATCGCATTACGGCTATATATAGTACGCAGTTTTGCTCGGTTTTCTTGAGATGTGTACGGGAATACGCGTTAGAACCCTTTAAAAGTCTTTCAACCAAGGCACAGATAGCTCTTGCGGTACTTTGCCATAACACAAAACAGGGGCGTAGCCAGGGTGGAGATATCGGGATATATCCCCCCTCCCGAAATTTTTGGATTAGTGATCACAAGATTAACGCCGTGCAGAAATTCCATTTATTTATACACATATAAGTTCATATCCTCCCCTCGAAAAATGTTCCTGGGTACGCGCCTGACACAACACACCATCGCGTAATTTTTCCCGACATTGTTATCCATTAAATAGAAGTATACAGACAACCTGACTAATAAATTATTTGAGATTTCATTTGTCTTGAAACTAGAAATGATAAATCTTTGTAGCATAACTCAAGTATAGTAAATCTGTAATGTAAAAATCTGAAATTCAGCAAAAACAAACACTTTCCAAAATCTTAAGGAAAGCGTTTTTTTAGCACTAAATTTTAACTTGTATCTAAAGCTCGAATAGAAGAAATTTTCGGCTTTAAGAGAACTGAAGAAAATATAAAACATAATTATCCAAACAAAGTTCTCTCTGTTTAAAAACAAAATGTCGGAGAAAAGAATTCACAAGACGAAACAAATGTTTGAATGTTTCTTTTTTTTTCTTTCCTTAGTTTTTTGAACGTCAGGTAGATTTACGCTTTGCTCTTGCGTTTCCAGAACAGCTGCTAAACATTTTCGAGTTCTTTTTTTGCTGTTAGAAAACTGATTTAAAAAAAACATTTCCAAACATGTTCTTCCAGTACTGAAGATGTAGATCTTGTATAATAAACATTGAATAAATGTTATATGTACAGGGTGATTCCTAATTCATGGTACAAACTTTGAGAGCTGGTAAAGGACACTGGAACAATCACATTTTGTATAGGAATATATGGCCAAAAGTGAAGCGTCGAAGCACAAACACAGGAAAGAACAAATGCAGGAGACGGAGGAGGAATTGAGTTAGTAGTTGCTTACGTTGCCAGTAGATGGCCAGTCGGCGTTGATTTGGGGAAGAGAGGCCATTCTCGTTTCAGCTTTCGTCCATTCACTATTAGAAACCGCTTGTGGTTTCAGCATGATGGGGTGCTAGCCCACTTCTCCCTAGATGTTCGTCAGTACTTGGATGCGACATTTGGCTTGCGGTGGATTGGACACTTTTACGTGACGTTTTAATGACGCCATCTGAGTGACCGCCAACTGCACATCCTTTCTCTGCAGCTTCTCCTATTGTCTTCCTATTGCATTTAACCCAAAAAGGGCATTAGAAACATTAGTTTCAATTATATTTAATCACTAAAAACACAAAAATACTGCTGTCAAATCAAAGTTGATGGCTTACTTAACTTATTTCATTCATTACAATCACCCCAAAACATGAATTTACTAATTTTTGAATGCTAAGAATCGGGTTTTTCCGCTGAAATACATTACGAGAACCCACCAAAGCTACCACGCAGAAGAGGGGCCCGTCGCAGAGACGAGGCTAGCCGAACGGTCTCCTCGGTCATTTCTCGTTCTGACAATCGACCGACTGGCTTATCAGCCGTCTCATTTCCGGATGCATACAGGATGATTCAGAACTCTGTATATATATATATATATATATATATATATATATATATATATATATATATATAAATTAAAATCTGGAACACTTTCATATACTTTCATATTTTAAATACCCACTAAAGAGATATACATTAAAAGCGTATCCTTATCCATGAATCGTCTCTACTTTTCTTACTTATTCTATGTTGGAAAGCGTATCATTATTCATGAGTGTGCTGTATATTTCTTCCTTGTTCCAAAAATACATCTTTGAAATGGAAATCTATCTTAAAATTGCCTGCCGAAACTTTTTTACAATCTTCGCTACGCATATTCCTACTATACTGCACCATTTTAAATACTTTTTGGAATGTGCATCATAATCCACGAGTGTGTCGTGCTTGTCTTTCTTGCACTACAAACACATCTTCAGAATGGAAAATATATATTAAAATCGCCTACCAAAACTGTTTAACAGTATTTGTCAAGCATAATCTAACTACACTTCACCTTTATAAGTACCATTTGGAAAGAGTATTATAATCTATGGGTGTACCGTATTAATTTGTCTTCCCTTCTCCATAAAACACTTCTTCGGAATTAAAATCTACCTTAAAATCGCCTTTTAAAACTATTTTACAATCATCGCCAGGCATATTCTAACTGCACTTTTCTTTTGTAATAAACTGTCGCGTTCGCCAGTTTCTAGCCAAATTTGGAAGATATCGCCAAGCTTGGTTAGGGTCTGAAGTCTTATTATGGCACAAAACTTGGTGATCCATTATCAAAAATTGCAAACCTTGTGTGGCTTTCAACATTTTATTCTCCCTCACTCCGAGTTATCTGGCAAACATATTGGAAAAGTCAGGGGCGTAGCCAGAAATTTTTCATGGGGGGGGTTATGACTACTGCAACTCATATATATGTATATGTGTGTGTGATAATGTAGTGAAGAATATACATTTTGTATGGCAAAAAAATTCCTCATGGGGGGGGGGTTATGACCCCCCTAACCCCCCCCTTGGCTACGCCTCTGGGAAAAGTGCTTCATTGGGACAAATCCTACATAGACAAGTTATGCCTGTGAGGGAGTTGTCGAAGGTCGATCACGAAACATTCCCTTGGCCGTTTACATGACATATAGTGTATTAAAAAATATCCATGAGTTACGCTTAGAAACCAGGAAGACGACTCGAATTCAGAAAAGCTACGTTTATTGGAGGTATCAGCAAAACAGTCTTAACCCTTTAACGCGCAGTCTTCCCGCTCTGGGAACACCAAACTCTGACGATTTGACTGTTGCCAGTCACGAAGAATAGATTTGATTTCTATAAAAATAGTTGAGGGACACATAGCTCCACAAGATTCCTTTACTTTTTAGCACGTCATTTCCCGTAAAAAAATTGTCACGACTATTAAGCGCGACTGCCGACTACAGCACTGACATCTGCTGAAAAATGGAAGAATGAGAGAGCAGCTGGATAGATTGCCCAGTGCTGAAAAAACGGCAGCCGTTGCCATCGCTCGACTTAACTACCAGCAAGATGGCGGACGATCGAAACGTTCATCGCGTGCCACAGATCTAGAGATCCTTTTTTGACGACAGCTGGCTGTGCGCAGAAAACAGAAAACACTTGACTAAGGATTAGTATTGTGCATTAAGGCAAATATACTCGGGGCTATCTACCCAAGGAGGGGTGTCTTGCCCGGAGGACCAGAAATATTATCCTTCAGATAATACGAGTTCTAACGCATATTCATGCTATATCTGGAGAAAACCACCCAAAATTCATTATATATATATATATAGCCATGCGATAGGCTGGAACTCGGAACCTTCACACTTCAGCCATCTACGATGCTCAGTGTCTTTATCCAATCCGCCATGGTGGGACAGCACTTGACTAAAGTTGATCATCAGCAGGATCGATTACTAAAGTGCCGATTATGTTTCTATTAGATTACTGATTATAAAGTGATTATTAACAAGTATACGAAAGCAACCTTTTCGACCCGATCATTAGTAGGATGATCCTTGTAACAGGTTCAACTGAAGAGTTTAAGACTAAGAATCTACAAACCTTCTAGAATGCCCATTCAACTTTTTAGATTAGTGACTTCCATGAGTTGAATTCATGCTGCGTAATTGCATTATGAAATCCATGTATTTAAAGTATTCCAATGCATTCTTTATGGAACAACAAATTTCGGTTTAATGGTAAACTTTTTTAATAGTCAATCATTTATTTTACACGTGTATATTTCTTAAGTTTTAGGATTTATTATATTGGAAATTCAGAGGAGTCACACACACACACTGATAAATAGAATAGTTGCTATTTCACTATACATGACTAATTTTACCACCAAAATTGCTTAATATCAATTGGAGACTTTCAGAAAGTTATTTATTGATTTTCGTTCAAATTATCTCAGAAAAATTTTCGAAATTTAATTTAATAAAGTTTATTACAGTTTGAAGTTTTTGCGGCTTTGAAAACTGTCATTTATGTAAACCGACTGACTATAAAAACCTTTATTCCAGATTTCTTTTAATTGCAGATTCAAGTCTAAAATGATTTTTAGATTTAAAGAATAATAATATGACTTTTTTTTATTATTTAAGTAAAATGCAGCTATGATAAACATGTAACACAGATGATGTGTAGAAATAAAAATTTTCGGAAAATTTTTCCTGCATATTATCTTGTGCGTAAAACCGGGAGAAAAGTAAGAATGTTTTTTTTTTTTTTTTCTCTTCTTTTTTCATAGGAGGGAGATGAATTTTTCTTTTAAAAAAGCTATAAGACATTATGTAAACAATGTTTACTGTTTTTTAATGAAGATGGAAAAATATACAAAAACGAAACAAACGTTTGAATGTCCCTTTACTTTTTCTCCTGTCAGTTTTTGAACATCACGTAGTGTTATTTCTGTGTTCGGCAAAAAAGTAGCTAAATATTTTATTATTCTTTCTGCTTTCTTCACCTGAAGAATGATCTTTTTTGCTATTTTCACACTTTCCTGCATTTGTTCTCCCAGCGCTGATGAAGCAGAACTTTTATGGGAAGAGGCTGAATAAATATTGTGTGAACTGCTCATCGCTTTGTAATATTAAGGATATGTACTTTTCCACCTTAGAGTTCGTGGAGAACAATTCTTTTCTTCTTTTTCCTTTAAAAGCATATTTCTTATATAGAGAAAAATGAGATTAGGTTTAAAAATATAGTTCTTGATCGAAAATTCTTGATGACTAAAAGAAAGTATATAGATACATAATTTTGATCGTCTAAATGATTAATCAAAACTATTTAGAAATTTTTAGTCGAAATATGAAGTGTAAAAAATGATAATTTTAACTATATGAAAGGGAAAAGAAGACGGAAGTTATGGTATTACATTTTTTTTTCTTTAAATCAGGGTCTGAATCGCAAATTTGTTCAATTATTCTAGTTTTAATGGAATGGATGAAAATATTTTGATAGTCTTGTATATAGTCAACTCTCTTTACTATTTTATGAAATAGGTATGGTTTATTTAAAATGTAAATTTTTTAATGCTCATTATTTTGCTGAGGGGACTTTTTTATTCGGCAAATTTCAAAAAATGAGCAAGAAGTAAAATAATGAAGTGATGATCCTGGGGTGTCTTGTTTATTCTATGCAGATATTCTGGAAACGCGGTCGATGATTTCCGAAGAAGATATATAAATTTCGCTGCTCTAATAGTGTGTATTTAGAGACGGTTTTAAAATATTAGAATGTATACGTGTCTGTTTCTATGGAGATCCGATGAATTTTCCCATCTGTCAAGTGGAAAAGACACTGAACATTCGGAGATGGATGAAATGTGCAGGTCTAGAGTTCTGGCCTTACGAGCGGATGCCAATTCAACGGATTCGGGTTTTGGACGGTTTGCTCCGCACGTAAAGTGAACGCACGTTAAAACTACTTACTATGCCTTCTGCCCATGGTATTCCACTCCCTCTTAGGTAGATAGCATTCTCGTACTTTACCTTAACTGCAAATACACTGAAACATATCACCTGACACAGACTAATTATATGTATGGCATTCAAATATGCCATTTTTTTGTTCCTGGGTTTAATTTGTTTTTGTATGTGTGTGTATAAAAAGAATTCTTTTGGAGAAAAGTCGACCAAGTTTAAAAGTGATTCTCTGGATGAAGAAATTATTTAAATTTTTAACATTTTAAAATCATTCAATAATACTACTGAAACAAATTAGCTAGCAAAAATGCATCCTATACCTAGCATCCAAAAAAGTCAACTTTAACAAATCTATTCTCATAAAGCAGTAAATTCTAACATTATGAGATCGTTTTGATACGAAAATCGTTCTATATTTTTTGTTGGATTAAAATTGTTGGTAATCGTACAATAATTGACATGTCATGATCTTGAACACTGGCCAAAGTCAGTTTTTATGGGGTGAAGTCGTAACATTTTGCCATCATTAGGTACGAGCTCGCTCAGATCAAACTTCGATCCTTCACCTGGTTTCTAGTCACACTAAAGGAAACCTTCCTTTACGAAGTCCTGAAAGGGAATGTCTTTTTTCGAAGTCTCAAGAGGGAAACCTATTTCGCTTTTTGCCCCTTTCTTCCAACGCGGAATTTCTCATTTCTCATTGGTTACCTTTCTTATTGGCCTATTTTTTTTTTTTTTTTTTTTTGGTAAAATATCCCTTGAATCTCGCTTAGCTGGATGTTTTTCATGTAGTCTACTGCTTCTGGTCGTCTTGACTTTCCCTGGTGCACAATTTATTTATTGACTGCCATAAATTGGCTCATAATTTTACTGTCGCCACATTCTCCTGCAATGTTAAATTTCCAGGCACCTCGACTCCATCACGTCAATATTGCTCTGCTGTAGGTGTCGTATTCCAACATATGCTTTTCGATCTATTATCCAATCAAACGTCTTGCATCCGAAGCCGAAGCAAGCGCACAGAAGTGTGTCCAAGGGATCGCAGCGACATCTACTTAAATCCACACAATGGGTGACGCTTTATGGCTGTTCTTCGAAAAAAAAAGAACTCTGTTTTTAGTCTTGGTACACAAATTGAAATAAACTAATAGCACCATGGTCTCCAAAAAATTCCAGATGGTTCTTCATAAGCTGTTTTACACACTACGATAAGCGAAAACGCTGTGACTTTTGTGAAATTTTCAGAAAAAATTCTTAAACATGGATTTGAGCTGCAAGATTTTTCGAAGAGTGACACGCTTTGCGAAAATTTCCAATTTTTAAGAATTTTTTCTAAAAGCATTGAAACTGATGCAGATTGGCCTGTCTTCGCAGTATGTAATACAGCTTGTAAAGAGACAGTTTCAAAATTTTGAAGTGCCTGGCATAATTAGTTTATTTGTAATTATGTACCAAAATCACATGATTTTTTCGAATAACACCGTTATGAGCTACGGCAGCGTTTCTCAACCTGTGGGGCGCGACCCCCAAGGGGGGCGCAGAGAGTTTGCAGGGATGGGGGCGAGAAATCATCTTACTTATTTTCATTTTTACTCAAAATTATATCCATTTTCGCTTAAAATGTTCATTCAAACTTAAGTGATAAAAATATTTTGTAGAAAATTCGACTAAATGTTCATTGTTAAAGATTAAGAAACGGAATGTATGCTGAAAAATGTGAGGGGGGGTTGGCGACGTTAAAAAGATTGAGAACTGCTGAGCTATGGAATGATGAGTTATTAATTTTCTTATTAATAGTTCGTTTTGAAGCGTTATAAATAATGTTCTAATAGCATTTCAAATGATAATGTAAATAGCACTTTATATGAAAATATATCGAGAATGGGATTTAATGAGATTCTAACAAATAACACTGCTTAATGAGATTGAGTTTTAGCATTAAATTGATACGTACTTACATATAGTTTCTATAAATAATATATTTTTAACAAATTGAACATAAATTGAAACTACTTATTTTAATTCAATCGCCATAAAACAGAAAAATATGACGTTGTACAGTTTCATTGAATTACAATTTCAAGAGTAGTATAAACAATTCTCTCTGAATTTCTGTTTATCCCAGAGAATTTGCGGATGTAATTCTCTATAGCTTTGTCGGAGATTTACAGCAGAGCTAATTAATATAATTAGGCGAGAGATGAAGTAGGAAATTGGGATTTATATTCGAGTGTTAAAATATTTCATCTCTGAAAATATATCCTAAATAAATTCACATGATATACTTCCTATCAGGCATTCGAGTAATTAACTGTTAGTGAAACTTTACAGCTTTTTATCATATCTGGGTGCATTTATCTTCCAGCCAGAAATAGATGTATGCACGGAGGATTTTCTTTTTCTGTGTAAACAAGCGAATGATTAATTTTCGATAGAGAAATGCAAATTTAATATTTGATGGTGGAGAAATTAATTATGCTGAATTTAGATTTTCCTTACCTTTTTACATTTCCTTCCAGCAGAAATTTCATAGAAAATTTTTACGCATTTTTGTATGAGAGCACCAGGAAAATAGTATATTAGATGAGAAAATGTAAAAAGAAATATTAGAGAACGCACAACTGTTTATTAAATTTTAGAAAGTTTGAAATTCTGAAGAAATATTTTATTGTAATTATGTAATAGGAAACTTCGAGAAAATGAGTCTTAATACTCACTGAAAGAAAGTAGATTTTTATAAAAATACATTTATCTATTTCCATAAATTATAATAAATTGAATGCTATTTTATATTTTCATTATTTTAAAATTAATTATTTAATTTAAAAATAATGAAATTTTTATTATTTTTTTATTTATTTAGGTGCCTGAATAAAGGGTTAATTTGATAGATTAAATTATGATTTCAATAGTGTCAATAATTCCTTAGAATCTCTGAGAGACTGAGAAACAGTGATGTGTCAATTGATTACTTACTTTCGTTTGCTGGGCAAAAAAGGAAAAAAAAAAAACCAAAACATTAAAATCATCATGTTCCACGAAACATACAACGTTTCATCAATATTATTAATTTTCGATAAAAAGCCTCACTCGTCTTTCTACAAAACTTTAACTCTGAATTCCATTGTCTTTTCAACAAGTATTATATAAGAGACAAATCTTCATGCTATAAATTTAAAAGTTATTCAAATATCAAAAACATAATCCAAGTTATTCAATCCGAGAGGAGCACTCAAAATAATTTGAAAACATTACGGTCTATGGCAGTTTAGAAACATTTAACTGTTTCAAGTATGAAAATGATGATAACATTTTACTCTTCAGTTAAACGATCGAAAAACTTTTAAAGTTCTTTTATATTAGTTTCACAAAATTACATTTATATTGATAGTAGTACAGCATTTTTTAAAGATTATCTCTGAAATCTGGCCAGGTTTAATTACAATACATTGCCAAATTTGGCGCAAAAATATTGTGTTGCAAAGTGTTTTGTAATGGATGCTTTTGGCATGATTTATCTTTTTAATCGCCTGCTTATCATTTCATCAATTCTTCAGTTTTTATTTTCTGGTTCTTCGCGAATCAAGTTGTGCGAGAATAAAATTATGTTATTTTGCTTTTCATAGTGAAATGAAATCAGAAAATTGCACTTCATGTGATATCCCCTATGAGTTCTGCAGCTGAAAGGGATGAGCAGATTGTTAACAACTTTGGCACGCGCGTGAATTGTACAAGAAATGCACTCAAAGAAGTTTTCTGCAAATTTTAGTTTTAAAAATGTCCACTAGATAGTACTTTGCGTAGTGAAATCAGATTAAAAATAATCCAAATTATTAATAAACGCTGAAAAACTATTGAAAAATTTCTAAAAGTATTCTGTACGTTTCGAATTAGCTATTTCCATTGTTAAATTTTCCATTTTTTTTCATACAATTCGCCATCTAGTTGGGCATCTTATGTGGTATTTCTTATTTAATTTCTTGAGCGCATTTTATGTATAATCTACATACCAAATTTGATTGCAGTCAGTTAACCCGTTTTGGCTGGAGAACCCTGTTTATAGACGAAATTTAATTATAATCATCCTGTATTTTGATGATAAATCGTACGAAAGATGCAATGATGTTAAACTTAATAAATATCCAAATAATACTCTAACAGATAAAGCGGCAACTTTTGGGACACTCTGTATATTGTATATAAAATGTATTCAAGTTTTTAAAGTAACTACTAGATGGCAGCACATAAAAATCTAAAATTCAATTAAAAAATCAAATTATAAATATTTAGATATTTTTAAATATTTGAAAGGTGCTACTTTAATTTGGTGATTTTTTTTTAATAAGCACAAAATACAACCGAGTCGTGCTCTTTGAAAGTGGTGCAAATCCATTCTTGACATGCACCGCTTTCATTAAACATTTCATTAACATTAGTTTGTGTTTGAATGGTTTTAAAAATACTATATCATTACCATTATTTACTTAATGAAATGATGGTGTCAATAATGTTAATTAAGCTTTAATTGAAACAGTGCAAGCCAAAAATCTAATGTGGACGCCACATGACTTCTTTGTACGTCTAATAAATTATAAATGTTTTCTGTGCATTGTATCTAAACTTATTTCATTTGAAAGCGATACAATATTGCAACAATACTAAGATTTAGAAATTTCGAGCCAAATATCTGAGATATCGCCAAACTGTGCTGTTTTAAAGATTTATTTTTGTATTTAATTTGGCAATATTTTGCCAAAAGGCGACAAGCTTGAGATAGTTTGAGAGATTTGGGGCATAACCGAAATAGTGACTGAACACAGACTTATAATGAATTGAAGATATCCATACAATTTAAAGTATTGGAAGCCTTTTGGATGACCCTGTAAATAAATTACCGAGCTGACTATGAAACAAAAAATAGATGCGCAAATGGATATTACAATAGTTCTAAATATCGAATCTCAACATTCTACGGATAAAAGTTTTAGAGTTATGCGATATATGTAATTATTTTTTAGCCAAATTTGGCTAAATTATGGCAAAACTCGTCAAGGTTGATGACAGTTGGCGGGATTGTGGGCATGGTTCAAAGAATGACTGAATACAGAAAAAATATACTGAATATGTCAATAGACCTTAATGTATTGGAATTCTTTTGAGTAGTCCTGTAAATAAACTATCCAGTAGATTGGTACCAAAAATAGTGGTACGCAACTAGCTGTTACAACAACCTTAAATATAAAATTTCAACATTCAGCGATTTATAGTTTATGAGATTTGCGAGTTACAAGCATACATACGTATGCCAAAAGTCTTTCAAGAAACATTATTTTACTAACTCATTTTCTGAAACGCGTTACCGGGGAAATTATAAAAAAAATCTCAAAGTAGATTTCACTGGTGTTATTTTGGAAAGATTTAATTATTTTTACCTAGCATGCTGTCTTTTTTTGCGCGAAATAAAGCGAGTACATTGAATCGAAGCAATCAAAAGAAAGAGCCAGTAGAATTTTTAGGGGGACTTTGGAATAAACCAACTTTACTAGCGTAAGGAATTTATAATTTAAGAACGCAAGAACCGTTTCTGTTAAATATCAACGAAGGTTCAAAATAATTCCAAATTTACCCTTTACGACGAATACAATCAAATATATCTCAATTTACCCTAAATTCGAATACCTTCTAACTGAAGCAGTTTGCGAATGTCCCTCCATGTTATATAACCGTAAATTTACCAAGATATTGAAACGCGAGTTGCTTTTAACCTGAATAAATACTATTTCGCTCTGTGTATTCGTCTCGCTAATGATGGATGGTAGATTAATATTTGTCAGGTTTATGTTTACATATTCTGCTTGTTATCGAATAGAAATTAACAAACAGAACCATACAATTTAGCATAAAACAAATTAGAAATTGCCAATTCAAAACTTCACCATGGATTATATCACATTGTTTACTATATTGCGATTAGAATTTGACTTAAGATAACAAGTTGATTTCTTTTTTTTTTTAATAAGCATTTCTTATACAGTACAATGTTGATAATTCTTGTAAGTTCGAGGGTATCCCTAGTTGCTGTAAAATTTATAGTTTTCGAGATATTCAAAAGAATTTTAAAAATTGAGCCTATTTCATGTCCAGGAATCCGAGAAGTTTACTGTACTGTTACGTAGCAATTGAACAACAAATTTAAAATTATATATATATATATAAACATAATAAAAAAACATTTTAGCACCTATCTTGTTTTCTAGTATCATATTAGAAATTTGAATGTGCAGAAAAATGTTTTATATACAAAAGTTAAATAGATTTTTCTGGGTGGAAAATTTGTTTTGTTTTCCATCTGTAAAAGAACGATGAAGAAAAAACAACTGTGTCTTCCGAGAAACATAATTTTCCTAAATCATTTTCTGAAATTATTTACTTAAGAAATTATTTGCATCGAAATTAACCCTCTAATGCCCATTATAAAAAAAATAACGTTAATGTAATAAAAAAGTGAAGATTTTTATATGTTTTTTCAATGGTAGTACCATTTAAGAGTTGAAAACTCTTCTAAACAAAAATGAAACTTTAAAAAATGATTTTGTATCTAGTGAAGAAGCATATGTTTTCTTATATATAAATGGCTATTATTGATTTTTTCTTCATATTTAATATTATTAGAATAGTAGAAAAACATTATTGGAAAAGTTTTTTGTTGTTGTGGACTTCATTCCTGTTGCTTCTCAAATATGTCAATACATTAATCTGTGGGACCAAACAAATACTATTATTAATTAGAGGCACAATTAATGGTTTTATGACTTCAAAATTACATTTTGAAATACACTCTATAACAAATAAATCGACGCACCAAGAAGGAGGTGTCCGATTGAGACGAAAATTGGTGGATAGGAAGACAATGTACAGAATAGTAAATGATTAAAATTTCAGAACAATTGAATAATTTATTTCAGAGTTACAGTAACAAGTTCAATAAGGTGTTGACCCGCCGCTAGCCTGGATACAAGCTGCCACACGGCGTGGCATAGACCGATAAAGCTCCCGGGTGGTCTCCTGCGGTATTTCCTGCCACATTCGCTCCAATTGTCGAACGAGGTCATCAACAGTCCGTGCCAGATGCAATTGCCTTCCCATCATATCCCAGACATGCTCGATGGAAGAGAGATCTTGCGATCTGGCAGGCCAAGGAAGAGTTTGACAAGCTTGCAGACAGTTTAGAGCAACACGAGCCGTATGTGGTCTGGCATTGTCCTGCTGAAAAACCAGCCCAGGGCACTGCAAAAGGAACGGTAGCAAAACAGGTCTTAGGATGTTGTCCACGTACCGCTGTGCAGTAAGTGTACCTCTAATGACGACCAAAGGGGTCCGGCTGCCAAAGGAAATGACACCCCAGACCATAATGCCTTGTTGAGGGCCGGTGTGGCGTGCAATAGTGAAAGCAGGATCCCCCCCCCCCCTCTGCCCTGTGCGTCTCCAAACACGTCTTCGATGATCGTCAGGACACAGTTGGAAGCGGGATTCGTCGCTAAAGTCTATACGTCCCCAGTCGGCATCATTCCAACCTGATCGAGCCCTGCACAACTGTAATCTGGCTCGGCAATGTGCAGGCGTGAGTGGCAGGTGGCGTAACGGTCGGCGCGAGCGTAGATTTCGCTCTCTCAACCGTCTGTGAATGGTCATGATGGACACTGGTGTTTGGGTTGAACATCTGATGGTTGATAGAGATGAAGAAGGCGCTGTGACAGCTGATCGGACCATCACTCTGTCCTCACGATCTGTTGTAGCCCTAGGTCGACCGCTACCATCCTGACGCTGCACTCTGCCATTTTCCACCCATCCTTGCCAGCATCTTCAAATTGTCGCATCGCTTCGACTCAAATGACGAGCGATTCTCCGATTAGTCCAACCGGCCTATTTCAATCCAATGATACGACCTCTGTCAAACTCTGACAGTTGCTCGTAATGAGCACGAATCCTGCAACGAGGCATTTTTTAAGTTGTTGAAAGGTCATCTGAATCGCAATCAAACCGAAAGTTTTAACAACCTTTGAAGAACTGCTCCTTATGTACGTCTGCTGGATGCGCAGTTCCGATGCACTAGAGATCAAACTATTCATTCATTCGACACCAAATTTGAATCATTTGCATATCTGTTCAACACATTCATGCATACGAAATTTCAAAGCAATCGGATGATTGTTTCTTGGTGCGTCGATTTTTTTGTTATAGAGTATATTTTCCCCTTAAAAAAGTTGCATTTAAATGATGGTAGCGTATATGATACCATGGGATTAGAGGATTTCCCCAACTTTAAGAAATTTTTCTATAAAGGCATAACATCATTGCACTAATTTCTTATTAAAAAAATAAAAGTATGTTTTATTAAAACTGTTTGCTACATTACATACCCTATAAATTAATTATCCTATCTCTCTAAAAAATCTAGTACTGAGGTTGAAAAAGATTAGAATAGCTTTATTTTCGCTTCATATTAAAAAAAAAACAGAAAAGAAATTAAAATAAGTGTACAAGTGCAATAAAATTCGTCTTAACAACTAAATGATGTTTTGGGAAAGTATTGGATATCATTTATGGAATTTACATAGCATCGATAAAACATCGGATTTCTACTGCTTCATTATTGATTTAATGAAGGAAAGTTTCTAGTACTTATTATGTTAGTTTTTGTCGATCATTGCCAGTTTATATCCAATAGGAAAAAAACTGGAGAGCAGTTTTTTGAATGGTTTTGCATTATTCCTTCGTTTAGCTCATCAATAAAGTGATAGTCAATCATCTAAGTTTTGTATTTTGAGCATTGTCACTTGATTGTTCCAGAACATGTTATAGTGAGCCTTTCAAGTACTTAAATATTTTTGCTTTACTGTATTTAAAAGTATTATTTAAGTAAATGATTTTAACTAATCATGGATAAAAAATGGTATAAGCAACATACTGTACCACAATATTAGTTAATTTTGGTAAATCATGCAATCACGATCCCTTAAATGTGGTATTCCAACATTAATTACTTCTATTTCTATGAGTAATTTCATTGTTTACCATAAAAAAATATCGTTAACTTGAAATCTAGAAGAAAACCAAAACAATCGGTGCGCTAATTTTCTCTCATTTAATGATTATCAAAGTTAAAAGTTATTCAAATTAAAATTATATCGGTTAATAGTATCATTAAAATCTAAGGTTAACCCTTTATATACCACATTAAAAAACCAGCTTGAAACTGTTTTTTTTGGGGGGGGGGGGTTGACAATGAATGGTAACACAATGTAAAAGAAAAGTGAGAAAAATTTAATAAACACTAGCTATAAGTCTTGTGACTGCTTTATAAGCATGAATTATTGACTATTTTTCAAAAGAGTATGGCACAAACAAAAGTCAAGTAATACATTAAATGACACACTCTTGGGAAATATAATCCTCTCAATCATAAAACTCCGAAAATTCACTAAGCTAACATATTTTTGGTAGGCTCTCTGTGATTAGAAAGAGACTGAAAAGCTATTTATTTAAAACATTCTTACTTTAGTGGAGCATGCACTCATTATGTAATCTGATTGAATTAAGTATTTGGTAAATTTATGATTTGTTATAGAGAAAAAAAAAAGAAATCCAAGAAAGAAATAAGCTATCCAATAAATTGTTACAAAGAGTTAATGAAATTGTTTTCTAAACAAATTTATTATTACATATATTTTGTTCAAAAGTATTTACAAGAGTTACATTGTAAATACTTTTGAGCACTTGTGACCTAATTCTAACACATTTATACATACATACATTTGACAACTACCTCTACCTCAGCCCAATCTGCTTTGATCTCGACACCTCTTTGCAACTATATTTTGTCCTTCCCAGAGATAATGCGAATAAATAATATCTAGTTTATATTTCTATTTCAAGAGCTTTACGAATCAATTGGCAACCAATGGGAACTTGACTTTGTTACATGCTCCCATAGTTGCAGAGCTAGACCAAGTCTTTAGAGGTATGACACTTGGTCCATGATATTGTACAACCTTAGAGAATCCATAATTAATAGCAGATTGGTAATAATATCCCTCTTGAAGATCGCCAGATAATCAAACAAGTGATTAGGAGGGGCATTGTCAATGGAACTCGTGGTGCAAAATTGTAAAATACCCAGATTATAAGAATAAGCCCAATATTGTCTACTGAGAAAACTAGTCAAATTGACTTAGTCTTTCCTGAGATAGTCAAATACCAAAGAACCTTCCAAGCGAATACTCGGATACCAATGATGAACTGGTGAAAAAAGTACCTCTGTTTTTTGCGTTTATAGTGTTGGAAAATATTTGCAGGAAAATATTTGTAGCACATCTACAACATGATAAAGTGTCTGTGATTTCATTACTTTCGAGATCTATATGAGAAGGAATTCATTGCAGGTGGATATGATAATAAAATACATTCCTGTTTTTAACCCCTAGAATATCCTTTTTAGTACTGTCCCTCACACAGGATGAGGAAAGTAAGTGCGAGTGTGGGGCACAAAACTATTAGACCACCAATTGCCTGTCTTTGTTGGTCCTCGTTTTGGCCTATCTTCCGCCACACAACAAATTTTAGTCTGTTGGAGAGCAATGAGAGCATGGGAATAATCGTTCAAAAATGCATGGACAAATAAATAAAATAACTGGAGAAAACTTATAAAAAATTTGTGCGTAGCTGAGGTCTGTTTTTTGCTTCGTAACCATCTTTATATATTTCTATATAGTTAACTTAGTGAGAAAAACCAGAATAAAAATTTTTGGTATTTACCATTGATTTTTAACAGAACATTTGTACAGTGTTTGAAAGAGCAAAAAGTTATTAAGCTTTCATATGGTGCTATACAAACACAAGTTATACTGCCCTATGTTTCTTTTATTTTTAGTACAGTGTATTGAACTAACTATATTGCACCGAAATTTAACTGCGTCAAAATAGTTTTTAAAATTTCTAATACTTCAATTCATATTCATTTCTCTCAGCTCATGGCATTCTTTGTTTTATTAGCTTTTATGCTAGCAAAAATTTCATAAAAAGGAGATTTTAGTGCTTTATACTCTTAATTAAAAAATTACTTTATTAAAAAATTCCAGTTTGTTTTTGAAAACTGTTTATTCTATGGCATGTTAAGTAGCAGCAAAAAAAAGTTATATTGAAAGAGCTTTTCTTAATTGAAAGTTTGTGGCTTTGAAGATTCTTTTGGTAATTTTGAGCTCATTTAAAACAGGACTATTTTATTCTTTATAGACGGTAATATCTTTTTCTTTTGTTGAAAAAATAATTGCAAAACTTTATGGCAAAATCGAAAGAGAATGCATTAGTCGGATATTTTTACTCTCCTTTTAGAAGTAATTATTTGTAAAAGTTGTACTTTTTAAATTTTATAAAATACACTGAGTTAAAATAAAGCCTATTTTGAAATGAGCTTTTTTTTCCAAGCAGGGTTTCATCTGTCAACAAAATAACGGTTAATTATGTAAAAATATAATAATAAAAAATACATGGTATAATTGAAGTAATTTGAACCTTTAAGATGGCTGAAAAAAATTACCTGATTTTTATGGCACTTCATTAGTTACCAGCTGATCAGAGCACATCTTTGCCAGGGGCATTAAGTGTTGAGAATAACTTGAAAAAAACAAATTGTCAACTGATGTTGGTCAGTTGAGTTTGCCTATAAATACTTGTATTTTTAATATCATTGTTTTTCCTACACTGCAATCCCTTTCGAACGGTCAATGAATGCCATCTATTGACATCTGCCTGAAAATGACGAAAACAGTGGTTTTTGCCCGGAATTAAAGTTAGCTTACATCCGGAATTAATGCATAGGCTATCTAAATTTCAACGTGAAAAAGTGAACAAACCACTTGAAAAACACAGCAGCTGATTATTTTGAATTCAATAAAATACAAAATTCACGTGACTTATAATGCAATTAACAGTTGTTGCATACTTTTCTCCTTTTCCTGTAATCTGCTTCTTAGATCATAATTGGAGTTGTTTTAATGATGATTTATCTTATACCAACATAATTTGCTATTTAAACAACTCTGCTACTAAATAGTGCTTACCGATATTTTAAAAACTGGAATATTACCTATCTGTATTTCAGAAAATTAAATGCTTTAATGTTAAGAACATACTGCCACAAATTTTCTATATCCATGCGAAGCAATAAGAAAATATTCATCTTGTTAAAAAAAGTCTCTAAAAAGGAATATTGTTTTTTTTTAATGTGCTCACTGGCAATAGACTATTTGCAATTGTGTAACTATCTGTCAATAACTTTATAAATATCCGATGAAAGCGGTATTGAAAAAAACATTTTATGAAGTTCGGTCTAGTTTTCAGAAGAGTTATCTCGCACAGGTTTATCGATTTTACTAGTATATAATGAGGAAAATATTCCATTATTCCATAGAACTGCTTGGTTTCGTATAGTTTTAACAGGAAGAAAAAAAGCCCAAAGTTACTATTAAGGGAGCGTTATTGGTGAAATACCTAGTAATGTGTAGTAAGTTTTATTCATATTTTAGCATCTTTCGCGTAACACTCCTTAGAAAATTTTAAGCACTATTGTTTAAAATGTTACAGTGTTTTTTATTATCTTCTGTCTAGCAAATTTATGGACAGTATGCTATCAATTAAATTCTATCCATTTTAACAGCTTAGCTCACAGTTTTAAATTGAATTTTTATGTTTTCTACTCAGGTGGCGTAGTGGTTGAAGAACTATTCTATCACACTATGGGTCCGGATCCGATTCTCGGCTTGGGCTTGGGTGTTAACTGGTCTGCCACTCCGTAGTTTGGGGAGGAGGGGTAGCGTTGGTCGCTCCCATCATAAAATTGCTAATATTTCGGACCTAGTATTGGCGAATGATTGATGATCAAATTTTTCAATGGCGGACAATGAAGAGTCATTGTTCTGCAAATTTGATAAGTTAGCAGCGTTAAAAGCCCTTACGCAAAATATTCTGTACTTAATACTTTACAACTGTCAGAATTAGAGAGCACTATTTTCATGCAAATGTTTATGTTATTGATTGTGGATCTGTATAAGTGAAATTACATCAGGCAGTCGAACAGATGCAGGAGGTATCCCAGCAAGCTGTAATCTTAGAAATAGTATCTTGAAGTGTTAAAACTCCAAATGTTTTGAAAAACCTTTTTTAACTGCAGTATTTTGCAGTGTATTCTAAATTTTAAATTATTCCGATAATATTGTGATGGATGAATTTTTTATCAAAATCGCTTAAAATTCAGGTTTTAAAGAGTACATAGAAAATTTTATGGAAAAATAAAACGTTAAAATATTTTTCTACGTTACTATGATGATTCCTTAGTTTCTAAAATTATTGTGTAGCTGTGACGGCTGTATTTTCAAGAGTTTCCTTTGCATTTCATTTAACTTGGATAAATAGTCAAAGTTTTCGTAATAGATTCAGTAATTTTTGATTGTACTTGCTGAAAACAAGCATATTTTCTTCAAGATTTTTCAATTTATTTATTGATTTTCAAGTGGTCTAAATAAATTATTTGCCCTCCAGGCACTGCATAGAAAACATTAAATGAAACGCAATAAACATTTTATTCTAAGCGCTCTTACTTTACTTTAGTTTTTCTAAATCTAAGGCTATTAATGTGATTTGAAAATGCTTATCCCAGAAGAATAAATAAATAATAATAAGAAAAAAGAATGCATCCTATATTTTCATTCAGTTTACTTTTTCAAGGTAAACGATGTATATACTTAAATCCCTTTTCCATAAGATAAAATAAAAATAACCGTAATCAAAGTTTTTTTCTCCTCTTTTTCTCTTCGTATATATGATAAGCCCTTGAAAAGAAAACAATTTCTTTCTTTAAATTTTGATTGCGAAAAGTTTTTAAGATTTTGCTCGTAAATAACGACGCTAAATTCGCAAGTTGTTCCAGGAAATAGGTTTATTACCAGCGTGTTTCAAGAAAGCTTATTACTTCCCTTAGTGCGCGAGGTCGTAGAAATTTACTTCTTTGTTTTGCTTGGATATGTACTTGAAAATGGTTTTAGCAAACACGTTTTAAAAGGTTAAACAGCTAGGCAATCTTTATTTTATATGTAGTGCTACATTCCTGTAAAATTTATGTTTTTCACATTTTAAGAGAGTCATCTGTTATGTTTTTAAGCTAATAGGAGTAATTTGTTTTAAGTTTGAATACTATTCTGTTAAATTGTATCAATATAATTCCAAACACGCAAATTGGAAGGAAAAAAAAATATTTGAGTTTTGATTGATATGTGATTTTTGTGTACATGAGGTTTGTCGTACATGATGCCGCGTAGAACTTGTTTTGATGTCATTCTTGGGATCCTTTTCCAGTTTAGATCCTCTTTTAGCATAGGCTGTGCAACTCCTCAGTACTGACACCCCTTGGAAACTAATACTGGCCGGACATTTTGGACCTAGATGAAAGGAAAATTTCTTGGTAAAAATTTTGAAATTTCATTTCGTCAAAGAGATGCTATATTGGAAGTTTATTTCTGAAAGAATGTTACTTACCTTCCTGCCAGCCAATTAAAAAAGAAAGAAAAGAAAAAAAAAGCATTTTTTTCGCAGTCTTAAATAATTATTGACTTTGTACTTTAAATTTTTTATTTCGAAACGTTTTTAGAAAGGTTTTACATTGATTTGACAAAAAGTTAAAAATTATTTTATTTTATTATATTCATCCCTTTTACATATAAAAAAATGTACCTATCACATGGCTATCTATCTAACGGTCTGGAGTTGTGGACAGTTTTCTCCATATGTAATGTGAATACGCATTATAACCCTTTAAAAAGTACTCCCCAAGGCATCTCACCCGTAGTGGATAACAAACATTCCAAAGAAATAATCAAGCGTAGTTTTTTTTTTTAATAATGCAGGAATTCACCTGACAATAACAGTTAAAGACTAACGGGAAAACCAATTTTTAAAATGTAGTGTTTTGAAATTTCCATTGAAGCTTATTCTAATAAGTGGGATATTCTATTATACAGGATCACAGTTACCAATTAATACAGTTTGGTACGCTGAAAATTTATTAGTACAATAACCGGAACATTCTTTTAACCGGTATTCCATTAAGTGGGTTCAACTGTTCTAAGAAGTAGCAATATTTTGCAGTTGAATCTTATGAACTTTTTTTTGTGCTTTATGATTTTCCAATAAAAATAATCCCAAAGTTTTAAGCTTTTGGTGGAAGAATTAACTCGAAAAGAAAATTGCTTCTTCATTCTCATACGACTATTTCGCCACAAAATTTTATATATCTAGCTTAAAAAGAAAGCTCGCCTGGAATTTAGACTTTAAATAAGCTGTAAAAGTAAAACCTTGCATAAAACGATATCAGTAGATACATTTTATCTGAAATAAGAATTTGAATTATTATGTAATTTATAATACCTTTCAATAAAGTGTGAATGCTTGTAATCTAAAATACCCTTACAGTTACTTGTGAAAATAAATTATTTTTTATATTGGATGTATTTTATATATTTTCAGCTGATTTCATTTTTACCGAAGTTTTAAAGGATTTTTGTGCTTTAAAATGAAAAGGCAGAAGTTTTATGCATTAAATTTAAAATAGTTTGGACTGCTTGCATTCAAGTATATACTTTCATGAAGGAATTTTAAATGATCTTGAAAGATATTTTCGTCAAATATTTCATATTATATCCGTCTATTTACGTAAATTTATGTAAAAATTCAAGTTAGCTTTGAAAAATTGTAAATTTGTATTTTGATTTGTTATTTTTGTCAATAAGTTGTATATCTTTATTATTGCTTTTAAAAAGTCTATGAAAGTAATTTAGTAAGCTCAGAATCAAACTTTCGATTTATAAAATATATTGCTCAATTCACTTTGAGAATCAAATCATCATTGAGTATTAGAATGAAGTAATAATAATAAAAATTTCGCAATTGAATCTTACTGCTGTTCTTTATGCTTTATGATTTTCCAATAAAAAATATCGCAACATTTTATGATTTTGATGGGAGAATTAACTATAGAAATTTTTTTTTTCATTCCCATACGACCATTTCGTCACAGGATTTCATATCTAGTTTAAAAGAAAAGTTCACCAGGAATTTAGACTTTAAATAGAAATATTGATGAAGAAAATCATTGCATAAATCGATATCTGTAGAAATATTTTACTGAAACAAGAATTTGGCTCGATTTTGCAATTTATAATGCATTTCAGTAAAGTGCTTGTTGTCTAAAATAATCTTACAGATACTCATGAAAATAAATTATTTTTTAAATTGCATGTATTTTAAAAATGTCTCCATGATTTTATTTTCTCTCAGGTTTTAAAGGATTTTGTGTATTTTAAAATAGCTAAAGTTTTATGTATTACATTTGAAATATTCTAGACTACTTACATTTAAAAATATCTGTTCTTGAAAAAATTTTAAGTGCTCTTGCATGACAGTTTCATAAAATGTTTCATCTTATACCTGTTTACTAATGTATATTTTTTTAAGTAAAAATCCAAGTTATCTTTTGAAATTTTGAAATTTGTATTAAATTTTATTATTCCTAATCTACGGATTACTTACACCTCTATGCATTCTTTTTAAAACACTATAAAAATAATATTTCAAAGATGTATTTAATTTTTTGTTCAAATTTTGCGAATAATTGTTTTTTTTTTGCAGAAATTATATAGATGAATTATTCACTCCAAATAGTAAATCTTTGTTTTTTATTTAGTTTTTGTCAAAATCCCTGGTAACACAGTTTTAAAAATGAAAATTTAATAGCCCATATGGAATCACAGCGGAATTTAAGAATCATGATGGTGTTGGAATAATCCTTTAATATGAATTAAAGCTATTATTAGTATATACAATCATTGTTTGTTACCTATTCTAAGGAAAAAATAAAAATTTAACCAGTAATAATAATAATAATAATAAATTCAGACTTGTATGACTTAAGGTAACATATTTTACTGATTCTAGAACACCTTCTTTCAAGCACATAATTTACCTTCAAAATTAATTTATTTTAGAATAATGGATAATTTTCTAAAATTTTATTTGAAAGAAAAAAAGAAAAAAGAAAAAAGAAAAAATCAATATATTAGGCTATGAAATTTAATTTATTGATGACAATTTATTTAAATCTTCTTCTTATATGGTCAAATGCTATTTATCGACATGAACTTTCTAATTAGAAGGGTTTTAATGATTATATCTTTATCAACAATTGCTACAGTCACTGTTTAAGTACATTTCTAAATATATAATGAATATTTTTTTGTAATCGGGCTGTTATGCTGTTTTATAAAGATTATGTATTGAAGAAATTGGGCAAACCATTTCACATTTTGTCAAGTTGTTAGTTTTTTAGATGAAATACTTTTTTCTTTTGGCAAAAAGTCTTTTTTTAAAGTACGTCTTATATTTTATGTAGTTTTTTTTCAATTAGTTTCAATTACATAGCTTACTGTTCCGATCAAATTCATGAACAGCACTTATATGTTATTATAAACGAATCATTAAATCAAGAAATTTAACATAAACGAAGGTTATAAAATCTGAACACACGCATTAAGAATATTACAATAAGAATGTAACAGAGTTGTGCAGTTTTATTTTAGATAGAAAAAAATTGAAAAAAGTTGAAGTATTCCAAACTAATAGATTATAAAACATTCTCTAACACAATTTTTTTATGCTGAAGTTGATGATGAATTGTCATCAGACGTGGCGAGGTATCAAGAATAACGTCGAAAAAGCTGTATATCACAATTAATGTAGTTTTGAAAGACCCTGTAAAAGAACCTTAAATGTTATTTTCATCCTTTTAAATAAGAGTGATCTGAGAAGGTGAATGTTTACGTACTTAATTGTATTGTGCTTGAAATGGATGGATGTCTCTAAACTGCCATGGACCGTAATGTATCAATATTTTTGTGCTCTTGTAGAACAACTATAAGTGCTATGCACACTATTTTCAATTGAAAACATTATTTTATAATTTTTATGACATTTATCGAGTTTTGTTGTTTGAAATTGACATATTTATTAAAGATAAGCTATAAAAACGACGAGCCAATTGCCAATAGAACGTAATGTATTAAAATTGGTTTGAGTGCTCCTGTGAAAGAACTGCAAATGCTTCGTGCGTCTTTTTCAATGGATAGCATACTACAGTACTGAGGAATAGTGTATCTAATTTTTTTTAGGATAGATGCATATGTATGCCAGTCAGGGGCGTAGCCAGAAAACTATTTTAGGGGGTGCGGGGGTTGGCAATGATGTAACAAAAAATCTGGAGGTCTGGATATCATGAGTTTCAAAAAGCCCTTTGTAATAAACATCGAGGTCCCGTCCCGAGCATAAGAGATGGCATACATGCGAGAAAAGTAGACCAATTAAATTAACAGTAGTTAAGATTGAAAAAATTTGTGAAGACGAGGCCCCATTATCATTTGTTGCCACAGAGTCCTTTAATCAGCTGTTGAGAATCGGTCTTTATCATCGGACATTTCCACTGCAAAAAAACAACTTTTATTCTATTTCATACTCTATTCTATTTCAAAGGAAGTTACGCATGAAATATCTCTAAAATTTCTGACTAAAAATTAGAAGATGAAAGATATAGAGCCCTTTCTATTTGGTAGGCCGGTTCTCATTGCCAAGAATGAGGCCATTTTTCAAAATTAGAGGAGCGGGGGTTCTGACTCCCCCCAAACCATCCCCTCGCTACCCCACTGATGTCAGTCAAAACATGGAAGGGCAGACAGATAAAACAGAATTGTAAACTTTTTTTTTAACTTTGGAGTTTAAAAATATTCTACTGTACAAAAACTCAATTAAAAAAAAATCGAAAAGCAAAATTTAAAATTTGCAGTTGTTTCTATTGAAGTTGTGTTGTTCAAAGTAAAAACATCAATTTTGTAAAGAAAATTCATATTTCTGTTTATTCAGTAAATGTTAGGTGTATTTTATACGCATGAGTGCTTCCACGAACAAGTTCCATACAGCGGTAAATCAGTAAACATGAGTTGAATAAAATATCTTAGTCCACATTTTTTGTTTATTTACATAGTTTTGCATGTATGAGTACAAACATTACATAATACAACCAAAGTGGCACAGTGGTTATGTCACCGGAAATGGTAAACGGGTGAAGTGTGAAGGTCCCGTGTTCGGGCACCATCGCGCGTCCGTCAACCTAACTGTTCGCAGTTTTCCGTGGTTTTCTCCGAAACTTAGCGTAAATACGGGTTAGGACCCCTTAGAAAGACCCCACGGAGGGCACCCCACCCATCGGCCTAGAGCCCGCGCTTAGCTAATCGGCCGTGGTCCCACAAACAAATTCAACAAAAATTGAACAGGGAAAGGAAATTATACTATAAAGGCTCATGATTCGAAAATAAAATAAGCTTTTAACTGAGAAGTTGTTCCAAAAAAAAAAAAAAAAAAATCGAAGTTATTTTTAAGTGTACATTTATTGAATAAAAAGAAATATGAGTATCCAAAATTGATGTGCGCACGTAGAGCAATATGACTTAATATTAAATAACCACAAATTTAAATTTAAATTTTGCTCTTTGAAGATATTTTTAATTAATTAGTTTAGTTTTTGAAGAGCAGAAATTGTTTTAAAAGAAACGGATCCTAAATTAAAATTAATCTACATATTTTAGAACACCCTTGTATTTATTAAACTTTAAAATTTAATAATAGTTTACCATGAATTTTTCCCTTAAAAAATGATTTTCTGAACATTAACCGTTTTAGTTCTTTTCAGAAGCTCGTATCTTAATTAATGTTAGCCTTGCATGCAATCAGTGCACTATTAATCAAATTATTTTAGCCAGTCAACGTAAAAATTTCAATTTATTCTTTAATTAAATTATATGGATCCCTTGAAATGGGGGCTTTATTTTCGTTACAAAACCTTTTTTAGCGTGAAATAAAAAAGTTGTATTCATTCATGTGGGTAATATGGCCTTCTTTTTTATGATTAAAAAAAATAATTAACCATAAAACAATAGACTACTTTTCGTGTCTTAATATTCCTTACAAATTGGGTTTGGTGCAAAAACAACATGGTTCTGTAATATTTGGGTGTTCTCTTTTCTCGTTGTGAAAGCATACCTTTAGTTTTATGAGACGTACAATAAGCCAATTAATCAAATATTTTTTAATTGGGTCGTAATATCAGAATGTAATAAAGACACATCCGTAATTTAAGTCATAAACTTTTGTTTAAAAAAATTTATTTCACCAAATCAGTTCTCTAGGACTGGAAGATGAACTCATTTACCAAGAATTTCTTGTATACAATTTTTTAGTTTTTATTAATGAAATTTTCCATAGATTTAAACGCACCCCCCCAGGACTAGTCGAAGGCTAGATCAAGTCCAAGAGGTCGTGAATCTTCAAAAAGTCGTAAACCATCAGAGGAGTGGTTATCAGTTCCTCAAACGAAGGCCCTAATGGGATAATACCTTCTATTGAAACTGTGAATTGTCCATAAATATTCATAAAGCATCCTTATCTAGATTAATTTATTATGCTTTGATTTACATATATACATTTAAAAAAATTGAAGAAGTTTAGCCATTCAGGCGAACATGCCTATCTCTGGTTAATCTGGATTCAATCTGAATATAAAAACATTCTTACGCAGTGCTGCTGGAATCGCTCAGAATTTTTCTGATCGGATAGGGAAGGCCACCAGAATCTAGAAGCCCCAAACAGTTGAAAAGATGGACAGGGGAGACCTGAGCTCAAGTGCATTTAGTGCAATTCAGAAAAGTTTTTTCACCATTTACATGTTTAAGAGTCCCGATATGACTACTCCTGAGCCTGCTGATGTTGACTTGGGCCGATTTGTCACACTTAAGTGGAAGGGCACTTCCAGGGGATTTCTCTGAAAACCAGGAGTGTAACGGAGGTGTCTTCAATATTTTCTGGTTAAGGACCTTTATTTGTGAATATATATCAGAAGAGGTTAGCCTTTCACAGGGGATTAAAGGACTAGATGTGCCTTGCTTTGCAAGAATGTCAGCAGTCTCGTTTCCATGTAGGAAGGAACCCATTGAAGGAGCCCATTGAAGAAAATATAGGAAGGAGCCCATTGGGAGGAAAATCCTACGCTGTTCTGAGAGTACCTTTAGGTCTTTGAGAATTGACACTGAAGTTCCGTTACCAACTTTAGTCCAGTTGCTCAGATGCTATGTGCCTGAGCCTGCTGATGTTGACTTGGGCCGATTTGTCACACTTAAGTGGAAGGGCACTTCCAGGGGATTTCTCTGAATACCAGGAGTGTAACGGAGGTGTCTTCAATATTTTCTGGTTAAGGACCTTTATTTGTGAATATATATCAGAAGAGGTTAGCCTTTCACAGGAGATTAAAGGACTAGATGTGCCTTGCTTTGCTAGAATGTCAGCAGTCTCGTTTCCATGTAGGAAGGAACCCATTGAAGGAGCCCATTGAAGAAAATATAGGAAGGAACCCATTGGGAGGAAAATCCTACGCTGTTCTGAGAGTACCTTTAGGTCTTTGAGAATTGACACTGAAGTTCCGTCACCAACTTTAGTCCAGTTGCTCAGATGCTATGTGGCACTACGGCTACGTATTTGCAAGACATGATAGTAATTGAAAAATAATATTTTTTTTCTTTGCACAAAGCAAAGTGTTGTATTCATGAAAGACTTATTATTTATTCGGTATTATTTTATTGAAAAATAGATTTTGACCATTCCCAAAGCGATTTTGACAAGTTTGGGCATGACTTACGTATGGACATAGCTCAAAAACGGTTGGCTGTAGAGTGTTAATTTTTTTTTTTATTTAAGCCTGTTTTAATATCTAGTTGTTCACCTACATTTTTTTTATTGAAGTCGACAGAATATTTGATTTTCAAGGACACCCAAAAAATTTTTACTGTTGAAATCGTCGGTACTCATTGTTTGGGCCATGCCTGAAATAGCGTCGACAGTTGTTGAGATTAGTCAATTTTGGAGACATAATGTCAAGTTTTATGCGAAAGATAAATATATAAAACTAGGCCTAACTGGGCGCGATATCTTCTGTATTTGTCGAGAAATCGTGAAAATTCAACGCTGTTACTGTATCGTATTTCACTTTTTCAATGAAGTGCATCGCGAATGTGTAAACTTTTAATTTTAAATATTGTGAAGTATAGATGTTTGTATTGAAGTTATTTTCAGTAATTATCGGCCTCGGTGAAAAATGCAACTGTTAAGCTGAAATACTTTATATATGTGTAAATAAAAAACTTTAATTTGGATCGTTTTATTTACACAGTAATTTTTAGGTTTATGGGCCGCGGTAGCCCAGTTGTGAGATGCATCATTCTCGGGGTCGAAGTGTTGTGGGTTCGATACTGGGACCAACCAAAGACCACTCTGCTAGATAATAGCAACGGGGTAAGTTAAATACGTCGTGGTAGCAAGGTTTTCCGAGTTTAAATTCAAAACGATACCTCTGGGAATGGCAAATGTAAGCCTTAGATCTTCTATATGCTACTTGCTTCAAAATTAAGATGCCCTTCCCCACGCCGCTAAAGATCCATAGTGCTGCAATCTATCGGCTCCTGGAGGAGGTAGAAATAAGCTGTTCTTCTGAATGAAACTTTGTAGTAAAAATTAGCACTCTTGGCAAGTGCTGCCGCTATCGATCTAATCTGGATAAGAGGTTGGTGCAAGATTTTGGCTGCATTCGTTAACGACTAACTCGTTGCACGAGTTTTCATAAGAAAACTGGAATGCGTGTGTTTAGTGCTGTGAGTGGTTATCAGTTTCTTTTGCCTTTACGAACAACTTCAGTTTATTTAGTTTCGTCGCCTAGGAGACGTGTTTGTTTACAATTCGCGAATGCGTTAACTTTGCTGAGGAGAGTTTTTAGCACATACTCAATATAAAATAAACAGGATTTTTAAAAGAAAGAGTGGCCATAATTGAAGTGCACAGATCAAAATTTAGAAATTTCAACTTAAACTTCATTCTTTCAAAAGTATTTAGCAAGAGAAATTCAAATTTCGCAAATAGCGGTTTAAATCAACTTCAATCTCAACACTAAAACATGCATTTTTGAATTTACTAAAATGAAAAATACAAGAAAATCATTTACTTTGAAAAAGTATGTACCTTTGTAGCAGCTTCTAACGTATGCCTCAATTTCCTCCTCGAAAAACTAATATTTGCAGCTTCAGCAAACGTAAAATACTTTTCATAACATTACTATTCCATAACGACGGTTACTTTAACATTACTCAAAATTACTTTTTAAGTTTATCATTCTCAAGCCTATTGTTTACTTTTTGATATTTATTTACTTTTTTTAACTTTCAAAATTGTTAAAAAAAGAAAAAAAAAGAACGTGTTAAATATATGTATCTATGGTCAAATGTTACTAAGAACAATATTGTGAGCAATTGTAAACCATTGTAAACTAACTGCCTTTATATTGTGTATGATGTATTTTACCAATTGTAATCCAAAAATTGTGCTGTAAAAAAATAAAATAAAAATGAGGGAAACCGCTGCTTGCTGGACCTGAGCCTAGAGCTAGGGTTCAGCAGGACAGTAGGAGACTTCAGGAACTAAAACAGGCTTTAAACCAAATAGGTAGGCCGTTCCTGAAGGTAGTATCCTATAGTATCCATAACGACGGACGCCATGTCTAAACAAAAACAACGCGCAGAAAGTAAAACTCAACGAACCTAATTCATTCTCAGTTTACTTCGTTTGGAACTAATTGCACTCAGTTTTGTATACGAACGCTCTAGTTTTTAAACTGAAAGTAATCAGTTTCCTTTACGAACACCTTAGATAGAAACTCGTTGCACGAGTGCAACTCGATTGGCGTTTACGAATGCGGCCACTGTAAAAAAGCAGAAGTGCCTAGCCTACACTAATCCATGATAAAACAGATAAACTTACAATTGTTAGGTTTAACTTACTCAAAACCAAGTGACTATGTCATAAAATAAATTTTGCTTGGTGTTTGTGCATCATATTTAGCACTAATACTGATTTTTGTGTAGTTTCTAGTTATTTCGTTGTGTAATTAATCTCAGCCCAAGCTCCTTCTAAATCTGTTACTCTGTTTACTTGCTTTCAATAATTCCGTTTGTTTGAAGTCTTATAATTCATCTTTTTGCTATATTTCATCTGTCCTTAACATGCTGAACTTTCAGAGCTCTCTGCTCGCAAGTGATGAATGTTCTTCAGTTTAACTTATAATTCATCTTCAAGAAGATTTTCAAATTACATAACGAGATATTGTGCAACTGGTTCAAATAAAAATGTTCTTGACAGATGTCAATTTCAGAATTTTATAATGTTATGATTTAATCTAACTTTTTTTTGTGCAGACGCCAGTTTATCATTAATCTTATAGGGATTTATTTGGCAGATGGATTATTGTAAAAAACTTATATTTTGAAATATTTTGTTTCTTTTCCTGTCAAATGTATAATTTATACCGGTTAAGCACACATTTTTTTTTTCATTTTAGAAATACTTTGTTTTTTCCCCCTAAGAATAACGTTTCGCTTTATTAGCATTTATGAGTTTTAACTAAGCCATATGGGATATTGCGATAAAATTTGCTTGGTTATGCATAAAAAAGAAAGTAAAAAGATAAAATTAAGAAGTTTTATGAGAGGAAAAATAATATCTCTTCAATATTTTATTTATAAATTGTCTAACTATATATTAGTATATTTATGTCATAACATCTTATGTCATAACATTTTTTATTAAGTAAAAAATGAACACAATTAAGTTAATGTCTGAATGAGCACTTATTGTAAATTTAAATCGAAATTACTAAAAGAAACTTAGATATTTTATTGAATGATTAGGGATATTTTGACAATACTAATAATTTTGTTGCACCAAAAATAGCAAAAATTTCTGAAAAGTTTTGATTTTATTAACGCACATAAATAGAAATACTTATAAGATAGCTGGACTAATCATACAATTTTGGAGATTTTTTAAAAGACCTAACTCTATTATAATTTCAAACTTTCTCTTCAAAATTAAATTTTATATTGTTTAGTAAATTAAATAAACTATATGTAAGAATTAAGAAACTTTTACTGTATCCGGTATTTCTTAACTTAGTCGTGGAGTACTGCTTTTATTAAAGAAAACTGTTTTCTGAATAATTTCTAAATAACTTTTTACAATCATAATTTTGTATCCCTATCGTAAATCAATGTTTCTGAAAACAGATTATTTCATTACTCAACTACTTACTGAGCAGTTATTCATATCCTCCATTCGAACGAAACCAAACAAAAGCTGCAATAAATTCCAGTTCGAAACATTTATCTTTCTTACAAAAGTCAAATATCAAGCTTTAAACATAAATGTAATATCTATGACTGAATGTCTGTAGTTCCTTGAGTGAAAGGAAGAAAATTTCTTTAAATAACTAGACCATTCCCGTATTCTAATTAACGTCAGCGTGTTTAAATGTGCTATAATTAACATTTAAATTCTGAAACAACGCATGCAGTGGAACCCGCATAATGGAATAACCAATTAGCCATGAAAATCTATTCGAATAAGCGGGATAGCCCATTCTCCGGGATCACATTAACGAATTATTATGGTCTGGTACACTGAAAATTTACTACAGTAAGCGGGATATTGCATATAAACCGGGTTGGACTAAATTATAATTCATGTTTTAATGCCATTTCACTAATTTCCATCCCAAAAGGTGCTATTTCTGGAACATAATTCGTACGCTTTACAAATACACGTACTGTTACGTATTCAAAAGAAACGAACTATAACCAAAGTAAGCTTTTGTCCTAAACATAATCCTCCGACTGAAATTCAAGTCTCACGCCTTCCAATTGATTGCTGTTCTGGTGCGGTTACTTCAGCGGGAAGAAAGGATCAAAGAAGCTGTTCTTTTCTTCGAAGAGATATAGACAATACCTTTTAATACCTGCAAATGAGCCGTGTTCCATTTGTGTGCAATATTTCATTTTTTTATCGGCGTATTCAAGAACAGTCAAGATAATTTCACCCGCACTGATGAATGACTTCTTACTCATAGTTTCCTTTCCATCAGGGTGACTGGAAAGTCATTTTTATTATTTATTTATTTATTTATTGTAGGTCAGTATTTCGCGTGCCCAAACCTACCCTAAGTTAATAACATGAAATTCAGCGCGTATACGAGATTTTCAACATAGGTGCGAGATTGGACAGAATGTTCCAAAAATTGTAACGTGTGTGTGGGGAGGGGGGGGGGAGAAGAGGAAACAGAGGGCCAAAACGTCCTTTTAACATATCCCGCATGATGTTAAAGAAAAAAAAAGAGATCCATGAAATTCTTGTAGCAAAATAAAGCATTGAAGAATACCCAAAAATCAATATCCTGTATAGTTTGAATATCATCCTTGAAGTAGGGTGGACGTACCAAAACGGGAAGAGTGGCATGTTCACCTTTTATGGAGGTTTAAAATGATATTGTCTAGAAAATTCTTCCTTCAAAATGTAACAAATTTGAATCCCACCTCTAGGCACAGCTTGCTTTTACTTAAAAAGCTGCTGAAAGTTTGTTTGAATTTTATGTAAAGACAAGATTTCTTTAAGACGTTATTTTAAGAAAACGACGTTATTTTAAGGTGCCCCTAATATTTGATGATTTTTCAACTTTGATAAACTTGTTTGGTTTATAGTTATTTCATACTGTAATGAATGGTATTTCTGATCTTTTTATTATTATTATCCGAATAAACTCTATACATTATTAAAATATTTAACATTAAAATATTTTTTCTTTGAAAATCGCATTTTTTAAAATTTTATTTTCCATCACTTAGAATATTATGATAGAGCTATAAATTCTTAGTGCTGTACTAGCTCAAGTACAGCATTTAGCAGTATATTTGTGAGCCTTTAAACAAATGAAAGTACAGTTGAACCCGGTTAATGGAATATCGGTTAAAGGAATATCCCGCTTATTCTATTAAATTTTCAATCAAACCGTAATAATTAGGCAGTGGGATCCCGGATAATGTACTAACTCGTTTATAAGAATACGTGGCAAATTTGCTGTTCCATTGATCAGGTTCGACTGTACTTCAATTTATACCATACATCCAGTGGCGTAGCGAGTAACATTTCATTCATCATTTCTTACGACATTGGTCACATTTGATACACTACTGTGATCAATATTTAAGAAATGAAAGTTTATTTCAGTGATTTTGGGACTCCTGTATTATAAATTATATTTAATTTTGAGCTGCTTCATTATAACTTAGTATATATAAAACTTTTTATTTTATTTTTTCCAGGTATGTCATTGACTTTCTTCTCTCTTCTTCCCAAAATGCAAGTTACGTGAGTAGCCTTTAAATTTTATCAGGTTAAAATGTATATGAAGAATCAACAATCACAAAAAGTTATACACTGAATGATTGGTTTAATTGTAAATAGTATGCATTGATGGTCCTTTATAAATTATCTCATTAAAGCACAGTGAAAATCCTCTGGTGCTCCAGAATACTTTAAAAAATGGTGTAGAAAGATAATTAAATACAACTTTTAGCCGCAATAAATAATGCCATTCACTTAAACCTTTGAAGAGCAAGCGTTTTCATTTCGATATAGAAGACCAATTGAATATATTGCCCAATGCTGAAAAAGTGCAGTCATTGTCATCGATCCATTTAACTAGCAACAGCATGGCGGTCTATTGAATCGACCATCTGGTACTACAGAGCTAAAAAATTTTTAACACAGCCAGATGCCGGAAAACTTCTTTATGTCTGTGGTGCCAGATGTGTTTGGTAGTTAAATGAATCGATGGCAACAGCTGCACTTTTTCAACGTGGGGACCATATAACTTTATTTCTTTGGGACTAGCACTGAAATAAGGTGGTTTGACGGAGCAACCACCACGCTTCAAAGTATTAAAGTACTCTCCATATATGCGCGTAAGTGTTGTGTTAAGGCATTACATTTTATTATGGTACGTACAAAATAATGATTGTCTGCTATTTCTTTCACGTTAGATCGCAAAAAACCCAATAATAGTGATATTGGATGATATTGTAACGGATAATCGTTTACGATTTATATCTCATAAAAAAATATTGAAGAATAAATAAGTAAATATTTTTGAACAAAATCTAAGGAAAGAAGTCAGGATGTCGGCTCGCACTGAGCTATATAAAGAACAAAAATGATTGAAAAGAAATTTTTGTGTGTGATGTAGTTTTTCTTTAAACTTCCTGTATAGTTAGAAGATTTGAGGAAAGGGGAAGAGTAAGGATTTTTTGTTCTGAAAGATTTTGATATGTAACTACATTACAAATTGCATAGCTATTGTAATATGACTATTAATTATCATTAACGAGCTTTCTTTTTCAAATATGAACTAACATTACATCCAAAGAAAATATTAACTTTTAGTACACTTTAAATTATTCATAAAAATAAGGGCGTTTTTAGGTGAATTTCTAGCTGTCACATGGTAGGCGTCAGAAGTTTATAACACTTTCTTTCTTTTCTAATGAAATAGTCATTAATTTTTATTATAAATATAAGATCAACATTTTAATACGCGATTAACGATCGAATCATTGTTTAGAATTAAGAAATGATACATTAAAAAACTTAGCAATTGATTAAAAAGTCTTGATTATGGTATTTTTGTTCGAATGTTTTTTTTTTTCACAGCTGGGAACAAGATAAATACAAATTACAAAAATAAATTACAAAAATTATTGCAAAGGAAAACTACATTTTGAGTTATATTTCTAGACTCATGTTTTTATGATTTTTTCATGTGCAGCTTTTAAGCTTTTAAATGATCCTCTATATATTTATGTTGATTTCGAAAATTTCAAAAGGTTTGTATTTCCACTCACAAAATATAAAATTCAAAAGTTCCCAAACAAATTTTAAGCGCGTCAATCATTTTGAAAATTTTCGAGTACTTAGCCATAGAATTTGATAACCGGATGGTAGAATAAAAAAATATGAAGTACCTGATATAACAGTACTTAAATCTCTGTCGCTCGGAGTATAATTTAGAATTAGAAAGTTTTCTTAAATTTTGAACGATTCACTTTCCTCTGCTGTTCATTGAGAGTTCCTTAAAATTCTATAAAAAGCATTATTTTTTTAAATGTTGAATTTAAATTATGAAGTAAATTAGTGTGTTTTCTTTCAAAATTTAAGCTCTTTAAGATAAATCACGCATAAAAATAATACAATGTTTATTATATGAATATATATCTCTTCTTTTGATTGTGCTTCATTTAGAAAGAAAAATATCCATTATGTTTGGTTTTTTCTTTACTCCATAGTTATGCTTTGAAAAATGATGCGATTATTTTTCTGTAAGATTATTAAAATTCAACTTACAATAACAAGTACAGGAGTTCAGTTTCAAAAGAGACAAAGCGACATTATAAATGTAAATAAACTACACTCAAAATAATCTTAAAATTCGAAAACAAAGAAATAATAAATGACATTTTCTGAGATCCTGCGATAAAAAAGAAGCAATTTTTCTTTCTTTCTCGCTTTATTCCCATAATGTCTTTCCATTGACGTGGAAGCATATTTAGCGGACAGAAGGGCGAAATCAGTTATCTACGTGAATGGGTTATTCTCACAATGCTTTTGCTTTTCTAAATAATAGTTGTCAAGTGTATAAAGATTTGATTGAATTCCCTTCAAATTATCTCTAGATGAGTTGATACGATGAAAAAAAGAAAATCCTCGCGTATATTCGTTCTATTTGCTTTGAACAGGAAGTTACGAAAAAATGCTAAATGCAAATTATCATCTTGCAGGGAAAATTTTCATTTCATAGAGTTGGATGATAAGTTAAGTTTGCTAGGTTCTTCTAATTTTTTTGCTCGTAGTCAACCAGCGTAAGGAGGATTTTACGTTACAGGCTTCTGAAGTACCGTTTTCTGTTTTCAGAAATAGGCCCCTCAGCAGCTCAGTCAGTTTAACTTCAGTTCCCCTATAGACAGCAAAATTGAAGCACCGACGATCTTGGTCAGAGCTTGGGAGGGTGACGAACTCCCTAGACTGCACTGCTGTGGAACAGTTCACGCTGAAGTGAGCTGGTGCACGCAATATCTGTCGTGGCTGTAATGCTCTTTGTGTTCGAGCGGATACCTCTGGAGGTGCAATTCCAAGTGCTGGTCTCTCGTCTGGAATGTGTTCAGTATTAAGAGGCCCCGTACTAAGTCGGTCGGTCTTCCTTCCACTGCACACAGGCGGATTTTCAAATATTCGCGGTCGAAATTTCAATATATGAAATCAACCATGACAGTCACTTCACATATTTTTTTTCTATTTTTATTGGTTTCTTGAATCCAATGACAACCTGCATAATATTTGAATCGAATGCTTTAACGGTCTACCACTGATTATCGTTTAAATTTGAAGTTATTAAAAAGAAAAGTTCTATTGTTTTATGTGTTTGGTGTAACAATTATAATGGATTGTGAAAATAATAACTATATTTGTGAATTTAAAATATAGTTATTATTTTCTTTAGTTCTTTTTGCAGAAACCAAAAGAAAACAAATCTTTGAGTTAAATTTAATGTAATGATTCCCTATAGAGCTATAAAGTTATAAGTTCATTAGAATAAGGATGCGTTATAAAGGTTAAAATAAAGTTCCTCATCGTATCTGAACGTCTATGTTAATTCTAGTTGTTAATTTCCTACTCTCTTCATTATCAGATAATTAATAACAAAAAATAAATATTACTAATTTATTATTTATTTTTAAAGTTCGTCTTTTGAGAATGTCATCATATGTCGTGGACAATTAATTGAACATTATAGAGACTGTAATTCAAAAGATAATATAAAAAGTTTTGAAAATCTTGTCGGCAAAGTAAAAATCTTTTTCGGTGTTGAGGAACAGATGAGTTAACAGATGACTTTTTATATGCTTTTAGAAAATGCCAATCATTTTAAAAAAAATTATTATTATTTTTTGTTTCTTTAGCTTTTTAAATGTTTAAATCCATCTATGGGTTTTGGCCAAAAAATTTTAAAAATCCGCATGTATGCACTGGGGTTCACTTAAACTGACGCCGCTTAATTTCACCTATATGTGGGATCCGACGCGATTAATCTGAGGGCATTACAGACATCAACAAGAATAACAAACTTCTGCTTATCATTGCCAACAATCCACATTAACTTATTTACTCCCTTTTACTATGTTATTTAGTTTTGTATAAATTGTTCAAACTACCGCAAATGCATCATACGGTAACGATCCAAGCAGTAAGTCTCTCATGGGATTCATTCAAAGACCATTCATTGGTAGTAAATTCGTGGAATTAGTTGAAAATAAGAAGACCATACTTACCATTCATTCATCACGTGGCAGCTAGTCGGTCTGCTTACTAGGCGTTCCCACGATTAAATGGCCAGCAACCCCGGTCCTCATAACGGCAGGTGACGCGGTCATTGAAAAAAAAAATATCATTGCCAGAGGTAGCCCGAAAAAGAAGTTTTTATAGTATAGCTACGCGTGCGCTCTAGACCGAGGGGTGAGGTGCCCTCCTTGGGGGTCTTTCTAAAGGATCCTAACCCGTATTTACGCTAAGTTTCGGAGAAAACCACGGAAAACTCCGAACGGTTAGGTCGGCGGACGCGACCTGGTTTCGAACCAGGCACCTTCCGTCTCCCAGTTCAGTGCGCAATGCACTATGCCACTGGTGGGCAGTATTGACTTTTACTGACTGTACCTGATTTTGCACTTATGCTAAAATTTGTTCTAAAATTTTTTTTTAAAAATCATTTTCTAGGTTCCAAGAGGTCATATAGAAGATGCAGATTACAATATTTTATACTTTTTACTTAAATCGCAGAAAACACCCTACGTATACATGATAGTCAACAGGGTGGTTTACTCTCAAGGTCTGAATTTGTTTTTATTTTAAATTTTTGCTTAGTTATTTCATTTAAGTTGGAACAGAATGAGGTCGGAGAAAGTAATATTTTTCGTACACATAAAAGAATGAACTTTTTTTAGTAGAATATGCTCAAAAAGCTGTGAATTGCTAGTGTTACAGAGTCATCAATGCCTGATTTACGCGCAGGCATTTATGTCGTACAAATATACACAATTATATTTACCACGAACTACGGCAAAAACTTTTTTATTAACATTCTTAAACATTATTATTGCAAAAAGGATTACGACGTTCATGGTGAACGACAAGAAAAAATAAATAATTAGTGCAAGCTAATGTTCTTTCAACAGGGGAATATTATTTCAGCGAAATATTTTTAAAATGACTAAAATTATATCGCCCAATCATGGCCGAGTGGATATAAGAGACTATACATGGTATATGGCTGAAGCGTGAAGGCCCCGCGTTCGAGCCTACCGTGAAGCTGTCGATCTAACGATCTGGAGTTTTAGCCCCTATAAAAGTCCACCGTCCAAGGCACTACCCACTAAGGCAAATTCCCCTCGTATAAGCTTGACATAATACACAAACTCTATTCATGGCTGGCGTTCTTTTTTTATATTATTGTTCTAAGTAATCTTTAAATGCGATAGTATAGTAATAAATATTTTTTATCTATTAAAAAAATAATAAATTCTATAAATTCTATGTTTTTACTTTTAATATTTTTTATCCTTAATAATCTCTAAACCGATGGATTTTTTTTTAAATCTAGCCATTTCTTTGAAGTGCTGAGGGACTTTCAAAGTTATTTGCGTCGTTTTAGATAAACAAACACCGACAAAAATTTAACCAATGCGTATTTAACAAAGGGAATTACATTTAAGCGCAGAATGGGGAAGAAAATTCTTTCAACTAGCAAAATAACAAAATTTTCCTGAACTTCCATTACCACGAAACCGATAAAGCAATTTCAGTTGCTGATGCGTAAGAAATAAAATACCAATCGACCGAATCCGACCGCAAATGAAACGTTTTATAAAACGGATAATAATGAATAAAAAAGTTAAGCACTACATACAATGATAATTGGATACTAACTCAGTCTGAATCTTTCTGTCCTCGTTTTCCCAATTTTCAATCAATTTGTGAACATTAGCGGCTCCCAGTACTTAAATACTTTGTCATTTTTTTTCACCCAAGTTCTCAGCGTAAGAAATTTAGGTTTTGCATTTAGAATTTCCCCCTAAAATTTCAAGATTGAACCGGTGGACTTCTATTCAAATCGCGTTAGTGTTTTTTTTTTTTTTTTTTTTTAGCGGAGAGACTTTTTAAAAGAACAAATTCTTTATATGATTTTAAAATAAAGATTTTGTTTTCTGATTTTCCCTCGGTCGTCACTATTTCTAAATTTTATCAAACATATACTTAATTTTGTGCAACGATGGATGAAGGAAGAGTGTGCATTTAGTTTTGCAAATTATAAGTTGTGCAGATATTTTAATGCGAAAAGTGTCACTGGAAAATTTCTTATTGAAATGTTTGAAAGATTTCATTATACAGGGCAATTTCAATTTTTATTAAATAAATAAATGACTTGATGATAGTTTTTTAAAAGCTTATGTATTATATTTATGTTGATCAAATTGTTTCAAATTTTTCCTCAATAATACTAGATATGCCAAACTGCATCTTAAACGAAATATTAAAAAAAATAATTCTTCTTTAGATCTTATCAATTTAAAGCGCCAAATCCTCTTAATTTTGTGCTAAAATTCTTCATTATTATCTTAGTTGTGAATGATTAAGCTTCCAGTAGAATTTCTTCCTTAAAATGTAGAATAAGTCTAGTGAATCTGCTAATCTAATCTAATAGCGTTAGCGATTTCTCCCATCTCCAGGTTTCTAATTATTTCTATGCCAGGATATTTTAAAATATATTTTTTCCGCACATTTTCTCTCTTTACTTTTACTTACTTTCTTTCTTCCCTTTTTTTTTTTTTTTTTGTTCAAACTAACTTTGTTTCGTTTTATTTTGCGTAGCGTATTTTTAGAGTGGTTTTGTTGCTGCAGTGAAAAAAGGCTTTTGCAAGCATTTACACCAGCAAATAATAGTTTGTTTTTCTTATTTAAAAGTTAAACAAAAATTATATAAACTAATAAACTGCCTACTTGAATGCCTTCAAATAAAAATACAAATAAAAATGTGATGCATTTATACAAAAAAAAATCTTAACTGAGTAGGTACACAAATCAAGTTAAAATCACATACAACAAACGATTCCATTGATGACATTACTAAATTGTGTATATTTAATTAAACGATAATCTTAGTCAATTTAATTACTCTTACAATTAATTACCCTTTATGAACCAAAGACATTCTTAAAATATGCTTTATTTTTCTTTCCTTACTAGAAACATAGCTTTTTTTACGTCTCACTTACTATAAATATGCAAATCAATTTTAAAAACTATTGTTTCAAAAGTTTTATTCAATTCTCATTAATTCTGGTTATTCATATTTGAATGATCTGAAATAGTCAAACATAAATTAAAAAATAGGACGTATCAAAAATTTCAAAGTATGTAATGAAATTGAAACTTTAGTTTTAAACAAAATTCTCACTTAAGTATTTTTTCAGAAAGCAAAAACCGCAGTAAAGTTATTTTTAAAAAAATGTTAAATAACTTAATAATAGACTAAAGAAACATTAATTACTTCGGAAACGCTCAAATGCAGAACTAATTCAAATTTTTTGAATTTGACGATGTCTTTTCAGATATGTCTTTCCCTTTATTAGTTTTTGTCTATTTAAACAGGAAACTCATTTACTTTTCATAAAAACAATATTAGAACTAATTCTATGTTAGATTCTTTCATTATTAAAATCCCAGTACTGACAAATGTTCTTAAAATGTTCATGTCATAAACGATATTAGTAAAAAATTAAAAAGGTATTTAATGACTATATATTTTTGCTTTTTATCCTTTAATTATACATTTTTTACTTATAAAAGTAAAAATATAATTTCAACAGATCGGTTTATCGTGAAATTTTAGCTATTTTAATTGAATTTTAGCGCTTTTAAATAAAGTTTACTTTGAAAGTTAAATCACATACAAGAAACGAAAATTAAAAGCTTGCACAAAGAATGCAGTTTTAAACAGATAAAGGTGTTCATTATCCTATGGAGATCAAAGAGTTAGAAAACACTAATCTTAAAAAAGAAAAAAAAAACATTGAAGATAAAAATAAAATACAAATATAAGAACTGTAATATTTTATTTTTGCATCAACATACAATGCGCTATTTCTTTCTTGGGGAGGGAGGTGGCATATGGAAGACCGAACATAAATAATAAATATATGTATATTCTGCGCTACTATACAGCATTATTGTCTATCTTTAGCTGACACTATTCTATTGTAACTACCGCTTGCCTCAAATATAATGAGAATAAATGTATAACTTCATCATAACGTTTCACTTGATGAGACATTTACAAATCGTTATGATTTGATCTGAAAGGTTTGAAGCTTTAACATCATCTTTCTTTTAGAATTATTATGTCACTATAAAAAAAAAAGGAATTCAGGGACTTGTGCAAATTTTATTTAATTCCTTCAGGGGATACTTTTTATTAAAAAATCAAATGCAAATAAATCATACAGCGAAATTTTTACACATTCTTAATTATAAAATCGGCAATCATTTAATTTGATTATCGTGAGTTATAAAAGATAGAATCGTGAAAATCAAATCAAACAGAATTCCAGCGTCTCTTAAAAAAAGTCTTGTTTTAGAATGTGAACATCAAGTCAAAGAAAACATTGAAATATTTTTAGCAATGCCCCTGAATTGAAACTGTGAGAAATAGATCTTCTTCGACACATTAGTGAAGATAAAAGGAAATTATACTATTTTTACAAAGTGTTATCTAAATAAATAAGCAATTTTTATTAATCTATACCAGGCAGCAGACATGAGTTCTCTGATCGTAACTGAACACTTTAAACAGTAAAATACTCATTGTGCCTCCGATTTCGTTCTTTTACATGTATTTTTTGTGTTACAGTAAGACTTCACGACGGGCATCTGCCTATTGGGGGTGCCTTGGTCGAAGGACTTTTTAAGGCATTCTAATGCGTATTCAAGAACACAGGAGAAATCTGACCAAAACTGTAGACCGATTTGTCGACAGCTGCGCGGTAGGCATGAACCTCCACATTTAAACAGTCTCCCAAGTCCGTTATCTTATTCACTCGGCCATGGTAGGGCCGCTTTTGCATATAAAGCTTCACGTTCCATTCTAGTTCTCAGTAGCACTTGCTACAATTTTTTATTATGCTGAACTACCACACGTACACAGAAGACATACTCCAAGAACTCATTCTGCAATTTAGGTAAGCTACACATTCTGAAAATGTTCAGTACAGTACAGTAGCGGATTTAGGGGAGGGACTAGGGGGCTTCAGCCCCTCCCAAAAAAAAGCAAATTGCTGAAGGGTAACTTTCTGCTTCATTATGCACTTTGAATATGTAAAGTGATCTTTTTTAATCACTTAGCCCCTCCCAAAAGTTTTTACATTGGTTTAGACTAAAATTTTGCTTTATTGTACATTTTGTTTGGGTGAAATAAGCTTTTTTCAAAATTTAGCCCCTCCCAAAAGAGAATTTCTGGATCCGCCACTGGTACAGTATGGCATGCAACGAGAATAAAAGCAATCACTAAGTGATCCTATGTTTTTCTGCGTTGCAACCAATGATCATGGCTAAGGTATTGTATAAAAGAATCTTCTAAACAGATTGCTTTGAACTTGTTTGTGAAACAAACAAACAGATGTACAGTGAAAACCCAATTATACATTTTGTTTTATCGTACTTAACACACAATGCATTGTGCACGTTTGGAGAACACGATGCTAGAACTAGTTTTCAAGTACCATTCTACGTATTTTTTACAGAAATACTGACGTAAGCGATACCTAAATCCTGTACGGGATGGAAAGACATGCTAATCGTACTTAATCCCTTGCTTGTAACGCCCGAGCTGAGTTCCGACAAATCAAATGTGCCAATTTTCGAATGCCTAATCTGAGTCAATTAACAAAACCAAAGAGAATATTATTCCACTTTTGCATTTTCTTAAATATATTCCACAGGAAAGGGGTTAAAACGGCTCGGCTTTTTAATGAACTCCTGCAAGTGGAGAAAGTAATTTTTTGAGCATAGGTTTAAAAATGAAGTATAAAAAGTAAAAAATGTAACTATGTGTACTTTTACAAATAGAGAAAATCTGCTTTAGCTCATATTAGCAGTCTGGGAGTCTTGGAAATGAGCAAATAATGTAAAGTTGCTTTCACGGTAAAATTTTCATGCTACTTTAAAATTATAAAAAAGTATATATATTTTGTGATACGCAGATCTGTAATTATTAAACATAAGTTTATAAATTAGTTACTAGCATTAATATTAAAATATATTTTATGATACCTGGGTATTATAAATAATTAAAATTTTAGGTACATTTGCAGTGAAAACTGGAATGACGGGGGATAAGATTTTACGTCACAGTCACTTGGAGGGTTAAAAACAACACACGGTTTCTTTTATTTCGTTTGCCGTAAAACATCGAATGAGGACATAAGCCAGACATTTTTTGAACTACATTATTTTACCATATTCTAGACGAATATTTCCATTAGAAAGCAAGGAAACTAAAACAGTCACGGACAAATCGTCATCAATCTGCAAAACGCTATGAAATCCCTGCCACATTACCCATTTTTACTCTTTCGGAATATATATATTCAGATCTTCCCTTCTATAAATGGTTCCCGTCCAGAATATGTATAAAAGATGATTTGGGAATCAAAGCAATTTATCATTTGAAGCGAGCGGAAAGACGTGTATTTTTAATATCGAAAAAAATAAATCGTATGGAGGAGAAAAAAAAGATCCGAAATGTTTATATCAAATGCAAAAAACCGAGAGAGTTTCCATGTGCTTAGGAACATTAGACAGTCTGTAAAATAGTAGTGTTTAACCCTTTGAGGCGCAACCCTTTCCCAATGCTGAAAAAAGGGCAGCCGTTGCCATCGCTCGACTTAACTACCAGAAAGACGGTGGACGATCGAAACGTTCATCGTGTGCCACAGATCTAGAGACCGTCAAAAAAATGGTCTCCAGATCTGTGGCACGCGATGAACGTTTCGATCGCCTGTCATCTTGCTGGTAGTTAAGTCGAGCGATGGCAACGGCTGCCCTTTTTTTCAACATTGGGCAGTCTATCCAGTTCTTCTTCTGTATTCATTTATTTCCATCGTATTCTTCCAGTTCTCAGTAGATGACTGAGCTGTTAAAAAAATCCTGACAGTTTTACAAATAATAGACAATTTTTACGGGAAATTATGTGCAAAAAAGTAAAGGATGTCATCTTGAAGCATTTTTATAGAAATCAAATTTATTCTTCGTGACTGACGACAGTCCAAACGTCTGAGCTGTGTCCTCACGGCGAGGACACCGCGCGTTAAAAAGTTAATACCCTTCAAAAAGACAGCTCGCATCATCCATTGTACTAATTAAAATTTTGTACATTTCATTGCGCAATAAAATGTTATTGCATATATTCACTGCTTGTTTTACTGAGGTCTCCAGGCATAGAAGGTGTAGAATTCGTTTCCCTGTAGTCTCACAGAAAAAGTTGTTCGTACAGTAATTTTGTGTGAATCGTTTCATTGGCTTATGTTGTTGTATGTTAAAAAAAACTAAGGACTTTTTATATTTATCCGATCTATTTTCCAACCCTCTTCATGAAATACTTTACGTAATTTGAAATATACTTAATATAACTATTTAAAATAAGAAAAAAAATTGACATCTGTATCAGTTGATTTTGCAGTGCAGTGTGGAGCATCATGCTTCTGTCCCATAGCTAGCAGGTAAATGCAATGATCCCTCTCCAGGCGTATTATCCTTTTTTGACTGTAAAAGCAGCCTTGTGTTAGGGTTAATAATGTTAAATGTGAAAGTTGAGTTTTAAATTACTGCTTTTAATGTTAAACTTTAACCTTGTTAGTTTAAAGGGTTTTTTCTAATCTCTTGTTACTTTTTAGAGTTGTTACTTTTTAGAGGAAAAATTATTGAATAACATTAACTTTGAATTTAAAACTGGTTTCATATTTTTGCCTACTGCACCATAGACATGTGTTAAGATACTTTGAGAATTTCTTTTTGGATTCAAACCACTAGGACCAGGTTTTGGTCCCCTCTTAGCCAACAGCTTACACCCCTTCTCCATTACTTATAAATACTTCTTTTAACCTCATGCAGAGTTAAGTAGATAAGCGTACAAAGCTCTTTTAAAAATTCATATATTATTTTAAATTAAAAAACGAAAAAGTTTAATGAATTTTCTAAATACCTTTACTGATGATCGGAATGCTACGATGGATTTGAGGGTAGCATGTCCATCTTTGAATAAAAATCTTAATTAAACTTCTTTTTATGATCTTACTTAATATTGATTATGTATGTTTTGTTTAAAAAATATGTACTGATTTAATAGATCAATATTTCACAATGCACTATGATACAAAACACTTTTACGAAATGCCATTTTTTTTACTGTGAAGACAAACAAGACAGCAACACGAAAATTTACTTTATTTTCAACTTAAATGTTGTTGTATTTTTCTCGTTTACAGTAATGTATTAAACGTATATAAACATGCATTCATCTTTCCGCTTTCTTGTTGTACTTACGTTAATTCGAACATTTAATTGTTATTTAAATTTCATCCTTTCTAATTTTTATAATGAATAGACGGCTCTTTTATCACGATGTTCCAGTATTTTAATGAACGTAGTCCAATTTCACTGCAATTTTAAATTAAACTCTTTGTCTAATGGATAAATCTCATCTTGTTTTTACTGCGAGTTAAAAGTTTTCCATTTTATAGATCTTTAAGTAAGTGATTATTCGGAAATTCTTTTCCCGAATAATCACTTACTTACCTTTTCCACCTTTGTAATTTAAAGCTGGATTCAATCACTATTATCTTGTTTCTATCGCGATTATAAATTTTTCAGTAAGTATGCATTTTCATCTGGAGTTAATGTTTAATCTTTGTTGTAAAATACAGTTATGTCTCACCTCTAAAAGTTTACAAACTAAATAATTAAAAGTAATAGAAAGTTGTTTTCAGTTGTTCGAATTATTTATTGTTCTGCATTTTATTGATCTACTCTGTTGGTGGATGCTTCTTAATACTTCGGCATATTTTTTTCACAAATATTTCACAATGAGTACTTTGCGTTTTTTAAATACTTTTTATATTTTTTGGTGATTTCCAGTAAAATAATTTAGAGTTGCCGGGTAAGAGGTACGCGTATTCAATAATAAGCTATCGTTCATTATTTGTCAGATGCCGTTGTGAAACACAATTCAAAAATGAATTTATTTTGTTCATTTAATTTACTATCTACGTAGGTAGAAGAAGAATGAAACCTGTCAAAATCGTCTCTGGAAAAAACAGCATTTTTGTAATAATATTTTCTAAATCAAATCAGTTTTGAGTTCTAATAAACCTACGTAAACTTAGCACTGTCCTAAAAGCCTACTCTATAGATTTCCTATTCTCTTTCCCCCTTTACGTGTAATATTGTATTATAAAGTGCGATTAAAAATCTCCAAACAGCGACCACATTCAAATGCTATGAAAAACAACAACTAAGATGACTTGTCTATGCTCCCCGTCCGGCTTTTGCTCATGCCATATATTTTTTGACAAAAAAGTAAAAATGTTTTTCCGTATGTCAATATTTCGCCTGGACAAAACTACTGAAGCTAGTACTACAAAATTTTTCACGTATGTGAGTTCTTTAACATAGGTTCTAGATTAGAGATCATTTACTAAAATTCTTAACATTAAATGGAGTAGGATACCAAAAAGTTCTTTTCTACGTGATCTCAAAGTTAAAAAAAAGATATAAACGTATAATTCTCGCTGCCAAATACAGCACTGACGAATACCTAAAAATAAGTTTCAGGATATTTTGAATATCGTCCTCCAAGGAGGATAGACGTGAAAAAGGGGAAGGACGGCATTATTTAGAGGACTAATATGGCCACCCACTATTCTTTCTTTAAAATGCACCAAATGCCAATCCTATGTTTAGGCAGAGCTTGTTCGTCATTAAAAACCTGATGAAAATTTAATTGTTCGAATTTTTATGTAAGTAAATGCAATTATTTTTTGCGAACCCAATATTACTTCAGTTATTTGGAAGTGAAATAATTTTGCAGTAACTAAATAAATTTTTAAATGCTTTCATTTTACAGCATTTACTTGTCCTATAAGTACAAGGCCTTGTTCTCTGCGCTTCGATCCAACCCTTAGATAAAATCTCATTCAACCGAATAAAATGCTCATTATTATCACGATCGAGAAAAAAAACACCTTGAACACTGTATTTTTATATCTGTTTGATTTGATGGATTGATCACATAAAAAGAAAAATCTCGGAAGCTAACTACAATTTTAAACCATTAAAGATCTGTAATCGCTGTATGAGGTACTCTGTCATCATTTATTACTCTCATCGTCGAAAGAAAAGTGTATCAGTATATCAAAATGAATCACAGTTTAAAGAACTGAAAACTATTTCGCTTTTTGTTTTTTAGGAGTCATTACCGTTCATTTGCGAGTTTTATTTCTCACAAAGAGCTGTTTAATGGAGAAACAATTTAGAGAAGATAAATTAGATTTTCCATTAACAGCTTGTAAAACATTTTTAGATTTCTCAGGCAAGTACAAGAATAGTTTCCACGCTTATCGGCTGCGTAGATGTTAAAGAATTTTCTCGAGAAAGTATTTTTCTAGACTCTTAAGGTTCTTCGCAGTGACTGTAAAATTCCCATTCCAATGTTAAGGCATTTGACAAGTTTTAGAGAAAATGCACCTTCACACTCATTTAAAATTATAGTTAGCTTTCGATATTTTTATTTTTATTTCATCAAGCCATTAAAGATAATAAAAAATACATGCATTCTGAAGCTTCACGGTACCGGAGGAATCCTTTGATCGTAAGTTTTTGAAAACGGTACATTTCTACTCTTTTCATCATTCTATTTTTTATGAGCTTGTTGGGACACCTTAGATGTTAAAAATCCATATCTTGCAGAAATATATGAAAGCAGTCAGCAGAAATATAAGGGATTTTGCAATTAGGAGGTTGATAACGGACAGGCGTTGTACTTCTGATACTTTCATTTCCTACAGTGGCTCCTAAAATTAGATACTAACTTTTAGGACATGTAGGACACGTAATGGGGATTTATAATTACACAGCAATTGAGGGGAAAATATTTTCATGCACGTAATTTGTTAAAATGATAAAAAAAACTAAAATTTATCAGCAATATTTCATTTTGAATGCGTTTCCTCATTATATTCAGAGCCCTACCATGACCGAGTGGATAAGCCACTGAAAAAGGTAGAAGACTGAAGCGTAAAGATCCTCTGTTCAGGCCCAGCCGCGCGGTTGTCGATCTAACGGTCTAGAGTTTTCGTCGGTTTTCTCCAGATGTAACGTAAATACGTGTTAGAACCACTTAAAAAAAACCCCAACCAAGCCAAACACACACACTCCCAGCGTGGGAAGATGCCCCTCCTGCAGGCTTGGCATATCACACAATCCAACCAACCTTATTACATTCAACTAGTTCCCATTTAAAATGGCATTTTGTGGTGCTTTAAATGCATGTCATTAAAGAAAATCGGTATATAAAGTGTCCAAACAGTAATCGAGAGAAACTTTTGGTAGGTAAGCCACATAATGAGGACGAGGACTCATAATCCCATAGCAATTGGGTTACCAGACACGTTTATTTCGTACATCAGTCAATAACCAGTGCCAAAAAGGTTCTGATGTGTTAACATAATTTATCAACTTTTGTAACGAATATTTTATTCTCCAAAAATTACAGAATTCAAAATGAAATGCAATAATTACTGATGAATTTTGTTGAGTATTTTTTAAGAAAAAATAATATTCATTTTTGCATAGCGAGGAAATTTTGCTAACACTTTAACAGTTTTAGTGGAATCATTACTAACCAATGTACGGAAACAATCTTTCGACCCCGCATTGCAATATGATACTGATCTCTTATTATGTGCCCTACCTCACCTAAAATCCTGTCGCTACATTTTTGAGATACCCTGTATGTTTCATCCTATGTGCCAACTTTAATTATTATTTAATGATGCATTCCACTAGAAGAGGTGGCAAACTGCTCTCTCTTTTCTACAAAAGCTATTGCGGCGATTGTTTGAAAAGGACACACTAAAAAAGTTTCATTAAGAAAAAGAGAATATTGGACAGTCACTGAATTGTATTACTGTATTTCGCCAAAGAGCCTGATCCCCTGCAGCATTGCCTTTAATTAATGTTTCTTTCGATTTAGAATTTAGCCCTTTTTCTCTCTAATTATCAATTGTTTTCTTGTTTGAGAAATTTTTCGAATATTACGAAAGAAATTTTCGCTTGTAAGCCTTTCTGCATTGTAAGTGTAAAAGCATGGTATAAGAAGAGAAATATAAAATTTTGCTCCGTGCTTTACTTCACCTAAAATGTAAATTAGAATGTTGAGCTCTTCTTCTGAGAAGTGGGAAAATACTCCTTTGTTTTTGAAAATGATTGATCGTATGTTCAAGTACGAAAAAAAAATTAATAGCTATCTCTTAATCAGAGGCAGAAGACAATTTTGTTTTATATTTTAGTTTAGAAGTTAAAAGAAACGTAGAACTTACACTAATGAGATACAAGATAATATATATTAATGATACCCACAAGTTTATGAGAACTAATATTTTGGATTCAATTTAATATTTTTAGTGCATTTTCATATTTTTGTATACATTTATTAAGTTCGTCTTCAAAACAATCAATTTTGCATGTTTGAAAGTATCAGCGATTATGGATTATATTTTAAATAATTTAAATTTGAGAAATCAAACTTAAGCAGGTAATTTTAAGTTAAAGGCAGCATGAATTCAAACTGTTTGTTTATTATGGAGTTTTTAAAATCATTTAAAATCTTTTGTATAGTACATATTAGAAATACTGGTTTCACAAGTAATTATAGTAAAAAAATTATACAGTAACTCTATTTTTTATTTATAAAATTTTATAAGTATTACAAATTTCATGTAAGAGTTTGTAATAAAGCTTGTAAAGAGCCTATTTAACTTTCTTTTGTCTTAAATAATATTCTTTTTTTATTCCATACTTCCCTTTTAAAACTTAAACCGAAAGATTAAAATCCTAAATAATTCAATAAACTAAGAAGTATTATTTTACAGTGAATTTGCCTGATTTCAATCAAAAATCAACTGAAATTAAAAAAAGGCTCATTTTATAAAATTTTTATTATCCAGTCATTTTAAGTATTTTTTTTTCCTTACGAAACTAACTTATAGTTTTTAAAATGACGTCATGAGTAGAAATTGTACAGAATTTGCATAGTAAAATTCTCTCCTGGGAAGATTTTAATGACCCTTAGGCGTATCGACGGAGCCACGAAAAGGATGAAAAAAAGGGGTGAAAACATGCTACAGAAAAACAATGAATCTTTAATGACTACTGTAAGTAGCCACAAAGAAAAAATGAGTTATTTTCGGGAAACAATAATAATTCCATCATCGCCTGGTTCTAGACTCTTTTCCTTTAACCTAAATATCTTTCTAAATTAGCCATTAGTATTAAAAAGTGATTTAAAGAGCAGCCATTTTAGAATACACATCTGAATACTCAGAAATTTTTTCTTTCTTTCCTTCAGTCAACATACAATTCAAAGTTGTATTCTTTTTTTTATCTCATTAATTAAAAAAGAAAGAAAGAAACATCAATCATTTGCAAAGTGTTTTTTAGATCTTTGCACAGAATAAAGCTCGGACAGTTGAGTTAGTCATAGAAGCTTTAGGAAACGCGAACAGTAAAAAAAGAGTATCTTTATTAGAAAAAATGAAATGATTTAGAAAAAAAGTCTTAATTAATTACTGAGTGAAAGATTTCTTCGTACTTAAAAGGACAAGAGGGTGCTTTGTGAAGATTTGAAAAACTTCCAAAAGGAAAAATTTTTATAAAAAATTCAATGCTCCTATTTGAAATAATTATTTCTGTGTGATGCTGTTATATGATCACATTGATCTTCATAATTTTAAAAAGGCATATTCGTAGGAAAGTATCATCTTTTTATTGCTGTGAATTGCATCAGAAAATTTCGATGCAGGATGTAAATAGTCAATTGTGCATTCAAAAGGATATGTAACTGATACTAATCAATTTTAGCTAAGTATATTTAAGGGAAAACTAATTAAATTTTATAAAACCATGAGAGTAAATTTCACTAACACTTCAACAGCTCTTATAAAATTATGATTAACCGATGTATGAAAATTATGTTTCGACTTCACATCGCCCTGTGATTCTAATTCCTTTTATGTGCCCTGTATCTCTCCTAAAAGCTAATCCTTAAATTTTTGAAATACCTTGTATATTTCTTCCCATTCATTCAATTTATTTAGGCCTTGATTATTATTTAATGATGCATGCTACTCGAAGGGAAGGCAAACCGTACACTCTTTTCAGTAAGAAAAAAATAATGTAATGATGGCTTGATAAAGACACTGCAAAGAAGTTTCGTTAGGCAAAAAGAAAGTCATAGAAGTGTATTGCTGTATTTCGGCAAAGAGCAACATCCCCTACAGCATAGCATTTAATTAATGTTTATTTCGATTAGTATAGCCTTTTTCTCCCTCTAATTATCAATTGTTTTTTTTTTTTTGAGAGATTGTTTGAAAATTATGCAAGAAAATTTGACTTGTGCAAGCCTTGCTGCATTATCAGTTTCAAAGCATGGCATTAGAGGAGAAATATGAATTTTGCTCTTGCGTTGCTTCATCTAAAATGTAAATTAGAATTGAGCTCCTCTTCTGAGAAGGAAAAAAAATATTACTTTTCTTTTGAAAATAATTAATCATAAGTTTAACTTGGAAAAACATTATTTCTAGGTATTTCTTAACCAGAGGCAGAGAAAAATTTTGTTTTATGTTTGAAATGTTAAAGAAACATAAAACGTGCACTAATGAGATACGAAATAATATATATTAATGATACTCCACAAGTTTATGGGAATTAATACTTTTGATTGAATTTAATTTTTAAGTATGGAAATAAATTTTCATATTTTTGTATCGTTTTATAATGGTCGTCTAGAAAGCAAACGCTGCTATAAGTTTGAATGACTGTTTTTGGATTTGTTTTGGAAATTATTTAAAATTCATAAATCAAACTTAAATTAAAGTCACATACTTTTAGGAATTGAAAATTTAAACTGGGAGTTTATTGAGTTTTTTGAAACTTTTTCAAAAGTACTGTTGGTTATATGTAATCAGGATACTAAAATCTCAAAGAAAAATATATAAATGATTATAATGATTATAATGATTGTATAATTAATATAAAAAATTTCATATAAATTACATATTTCATTTTTGTAGAGTCATATTAAAGACCCTTTAAAAAATCTTTTTTGGTGTACATTATGTTCTTTGCTCATATCCTATACTAAACTTGTACTGAAAGATTGTCTTAACCATTTGAATAAAGAAAGTAAGTTATCATCGTAATCTGAATTTACTAAATTTTAATCAAGAAAAAATTTAGAGAAAGAAGGATGCAGTTATTTGTTATTCAATCATTTTAACTTTTTTTTTATCTTGGCAGCGAAATTAATTTAGTTTTTAAAATACCATCACGAATAGGAGTTCTACAGAATTTGCATATTGATATTCTCTCCTGGGAAGGTTTTAATGACCCTGAGGCGTTTTGACGGAGTTGTGAAAAGGTTGAAAAAAAACGAGTGAAAACATGTTGCTAGAAAAACAATGAATCTATAATGACTACTGTAAGTAGCCACAGGAAAAGAAAAATGAGATACTTTCGGAAGCATTAATAATTCCATCATCGCATGGCTCTAGACTTTTTTGTTGTAATCTAAATGTTTTTCTAAACTAGCCATTACTATTAAAAAGTGATTTAAAGAACAGCCATTTTGTAACACCGATCTAAGAACACACAGTGATTTTTTCTTTCTTTTTTTTCCAGTCAGCATAAAAAAATAATACTTTGAATTACATCTCATTAAGTTAAAAGAAAAGAAAAAAGAAACATCAATCATTTGCAAAGCGTTTTTAGAGCTTTCTGCATAATAAACAAGCGAAGCTTGGACAATTAAGTCTTTGATGGAATCTTTCTACACAAAAAATGCACCTCTATATAAAAAAATGCTTTAAAAAAATCACAGGAAACAGAAAGAGAAATATCTTTTGAGTAATTAATTAATGAGAGAAACATTTCTTAATATTTAAAAGGACAATAGAGTGCTTTGGAAACATTTAAAAAACATTAAAAGGAAAAATTAGTAATACAAATTTTACTTTTTTTTATTCGCAATATTTATTAATGAATGATGCTGTGTCATATTAATGTTTGTAGTATTAAAATGGGGTATTGGTTAGTTGATATACTATTTTTATTAATGCGTTACAAGAGAAAATTACGATTTAAGATTTAAATTCAAAAGAAAGTACTATTAACTTTTCAGACCCTACGTCATCAATTGAGGACACAAGAATTACCTGCGTTATCGTACAGGATGTATGTCCAAATTTGTGTGCATGAGGAAAATCCAGTTTTCCTCTGTCATTTAATTAGCAAGATTATTATCTTTTAACTGCAAAATTTAATCTCTATTATAAGAATACACAAAGTGTCAAAAAAGTGGTAACAAGCTTTAATTCTTTATCTGTTAGAGATAAGTGAGCAACGTAAATTGTAAAAAAAAATTGAAAATAAGGTAGGAAAAAAGAATGCGTTAAGAAAAACGTCCTTTCCTTAATTTAAAAAAGTTACACATGTATGCTACTCCCGTCCAAAAAAAAAAAAAAAATCTCAGCTAGTAAAATGTTCCTCGTTCACTAATGAGGTGATGCAGAAAATTTGAAAGCTATAAACTAAAAAGTGTCCGTGTGAATATACATATATGCTGACTTAAAGTCTTAATTTGAAGAAATTTGTCGCAAATAATTGATATCAATTACTATGCTCGTTTTCGACTAAAATGGATTTAATTTAAGCGATTTCATCAAAACTTCAAAAATTTATAAAACGTGATAGTCATACTGAATAAAAATTTTACATCTAAATTTTAATATAAAAAATGAAAATTTTCTTCTGTGAAACGCTTAGTAGAAGAATTTTGTAGGGATGAATTTTTTTTTAATAATTTTAATTAAATCTTTTTGTAAGATAAAAAGAGAATGTTGAGGGAATAATTAATTTTTTAAGTAAATTAATTTCTAATGAGAAGAAAAAAATTCACATATCTCCATAAAAACAAATTAATGGTAATAAAAACTATAAAATTATTCATTAAGCACAAAGTGTAAATGTTTTTATTCTAATAATTTTTATAATGCTGATTTAGTTGTATCACTATGTGTATATTACTTATCATATAACTAATACTGAAAATAATCAGAATTCCAAAGCTGAATAGTGAAGCTTTTGAGTTATTGCGTGCTACAATTTGCTTTATTCCGTATTTGAAAGAAATTTCGGTGAGATAATTCAGTAATCTTGTGGTTCAAGATTTAAGACTTAGCTAGTGATTTCAAATTTAATAATAATTGTTCGAAAAAGAAATACTTACATCAGGGCAGAGGAATTTAAAATTAAGTTCAAATGGATTTTCTTATAGACTTTAGCTGAGTCCATGCAAATTGGAATAAAAATTCTATTCTTTCTAAATCTTTTGCAGTTTTACATTTGAATTTTTCTTTTTAAATAGTTCTTTTGATGTGATAATTCAAACTCGATTTCAATTAAATTAGCATAAATTTCTTTCATTTAAGAAAAGTCGTTCTTTATAGGAAAAAAAATTGCGTGAAAGAAATATTTAAAAAATACAACTGGCTTCTTTAGAAAAAATAACTGTGCTAGGCTGCTGTGAGCTATTTTGATATAATAAATACAGATAATTAAATAATAACCATTTTTACACTCAGCAAAATTACTATTGCTGAATACATGTTTAATATTATTAAAGATATATGTACACGATCTTTTACCCTCAATTTTATTCCTTAAAGCACATCTAATAAAATATTTATTTAAAACTTACACATTCAAATGTGTACTAGTGTCTTTTTCAACATTTTTATTTAATTTATTTTTTCTGTAGGAGCGTAAGTCGAGGTAAGTCGAGCATATATTGTGAATCTCCCTGCGTGGTATTCTGTATATCACTAGAGGTACCCTCTGGGGAAACATACTCCTAACATGTTATTTGGATATCTCTGTCTGAGGGAGCATTGTAAGCTTAGCATGTCACTGGCAGGAAAGTATAAAGCCAGGTGTGGTAATTATGACCACGGGGTAGTCGCGACAAGCTGAATTTAAAAAAGATCTAAAGATTCTCATAAATACTAAGCAAAAACTTATAATACATTTTTAATGATAGGTACTTTTTATTATTGATTTCGAGTATTTTTAAGGCAGTAGCAGCTGTAAAACTAACAACAGATCAGAATTTTCTGTAAACGGATTTGACGGTTCTGTGTTCAAAATTATTTGGCACAAAAGAATTTTTTTTTCAGAGATGCTAATTCATATTACAAAGTATGTTTGTAATGTAAAAGCTTTAGATACATGTTTTTGAATTTTCTAATAAAGTTAAGCATGTTTTAGTCCATAATCATAATTATCCCACCACTTTTTTTTAAGTGGTGTAATTATTTGGTGCCTTTATGATATAAAAGTTGCTTTTTTGTACTGGAGCCACCTTAGAACAGCTGCCTGAACCTTATCATCGTTGAAAAATAGTCTTCAACCAAAAATATCTTTAATCTTGTTGAACTCGAGGAGATCGTAAGGTACATTGACTGTATGGTGGATGTTAACAGACCTGCAATGCAAATTCGGATTTGTGGGGTCTTATTTTTGTTGTGTAGCGCTGTTTGGTTAAATTTCCATGTCCCTTGTTATTTACAGTTTTGTTTAAACCTCTAAAGGTTCCACAGTACAATTTAGCAACGGTGTTGGCCCTTCTTCGTAAATTCAGTGCAGACAACTTCTTCGCAATCCCAAAAAGCAGAATCCATGACTTTACGGTTTGTGTGAGGGGATGGGCTTAGCTCACAAAAAGCATATTGTTTTTTGTTTTTTTTTTTTATTTCAACTTCGGAGTAAGACAGCCGCTGACATAGTATTTTTTTTCTAATACTATGCAGGAATGATTGCCGACTCTTCGAATGAAATTGATACTCTTTGAAGCCTCTCCAAGCTTCACTCTTGTTTTTTTAAAGTGACATCTGCGGGGTAGAATTGAAACTTACTTTTTGAAAGCACTGAATTCAAAAAGAGTGATTTTCAATGCTGTTTTCATTTGAATAAATCGAAATTATTACCTTATTACTCAACTTGTATCAATTATTTACACGCTAGAGTATCTCTAATCACTAGCATCTCTAATCAATAGCAAAAACAGAAACATTAGTCTCAGTTGCTCCAACAAAAGTTGAACGAGTGTGCACCAAGAGAAATCAGCTGGTCATAATTCTTGCAATGATCGTCATAAATACCCCCCAACATTTTGCGATTTTGTTTGGAGTAATTATGACTAACTCTTAAAAATTCAAGCAATTAAACTTAAGGAAACAATATTTTTACTAGTTGTTCTCAAAGTTTCCTTTGATTATTTAAAACTATATTTTTCCTAAGAGTCATAATTAACCTCACTTCACTCTATCTAGTACATGGTGCGGATGTCCCCATTGCAGGAACATAATAAGTCCATTGCTATTAGAGTGTACCTGCAAAGGGAACATCGTAAATCAAACATATCACTCTCTTTGTATATCCGAGGGAAGAGTATATGTCTTGAAAACTACTCGTATATTCTCTTTGCATAAAAATCATGTATTTGTGCAAAATATATTGGAGATTACGAAGAATTGACGTATTCCGTTGAAACTTTATGAGAAACATTATGTTCATAATGGATTTCTCACCTTTATAAATCTAAATGATATCAAGAAGAAAACAAAAATTTAATAAATTGTAAAGGGTAAAATCCTGCCGGTTGTATATTCGAGAAAAATGTGCCAAACGCAAACTTCACCTTAAAGCAGATATAAAATACTATTTGTAGGAGGAAATTGGTAAAAAAAAATTGAAATTTATCATATTACAAAAATAAAGTTAACAAAATTTTGACTTGCAATTCATAATCAGCATTAAGAAGTGTAACTATTATAAATTGTAGGCTATTCAAAACACCAGAAGCAATTACCAAGCAAGAGTTGTTTAAAAATTTAATTCAGCTTTAGACGGATCCAAGTCATAAGCAGCTATTAGATCCCATTTAAATAGTACATGAGGAATGTAGAACACTTTCCGATAAAAGGAATCAAAGCGCAAGAGTTACCGATCTTACAAATAAACATTAATAAGTAGTAATCTAATAAATGAGCCAATAATAATTATACCAATGATTTATTTTTAAGTTGCGAATCAAATGAAAGATAAAAAACTACAATTAGTTACGGAATGAGAATCGTTTCAATTCATCGCTGAGCGAAAAGATGGTAATAAGTGACTGATTATAATTGTTGCTATCGTAAAAAAAAAACCACTAAAATTACAAATTTTAGGGACATAAAAAATAAATTACTTTCATAATTTATTTAGGTTCCGTTGCAACCGAAAGCAAAGTCGTAAAAGAATCCCAATCTGTTATAAAACGTGAAAACATTTAAGGCGCTTCCAGTTTTTTGGAGTAAAGCTAAACAAAATAAAGGAAAGCAAATTCTAATTCAACAAATAACTTTTCTTATTCCCGGGGTCAGAGATCTTGACAAAGTTTATTCCGAGTGAAGTGAAATCAGTTCCAGCACAAATGAACTCGGCTGGCGTCCTCAGAGCATTCTGTGTGTGTGTGTGTGTTGGCGGTTAAAGTTTTTCAATTACTTCCATCGGGATTTGTTTGGACTGGCTAGAAAAAGTCGAGATTTGCTCAGCTGGGAAGAAACACAAATTTACCCTTTACTCTGTTTTTTCTTCTCGGCTGTCGAGTTTGCGTATAAATAACTTAAAGTAGAAACGAAAAAGCTCCAGACTTCTATTTTCTTTTAAGATGAACTAAATTTGTTTCAAGTAGAATTACGAGTGTTGGTTCTTGCAAGGAATGCAATTTTTTAATGCTTCCGGGACAAAAATAGAAACAGGAAATTAAGTAGGAAAATTTTTTGAATAAACCAGAGAATTCATAAAATTTCATTACTATGTTCTACTGCTTTAAAATTACTGTATCAAAATGAAAACTTTGTATGGATAATCATATCAATAAGGAAGAAATTCTTTAAAAGAAACATGAGTACTTTCTATGTGCGTATTGTGTGTTCTCGAAAAAAAATCTCAAAACAATTTCTTCCATTAATTTTTTTAATGTTCTTCAGTAGTTAATATTACAGTACTATGCACACATTATTTTCTTGAAAGATAAATAACTTATGAAAATTGTTAGTTGTATGAACAAGTGCTTAAGAAATTTGTGAAGAGAAATAATATTTTAAATTTATCTTACACATTTAAACGAAAATTACTAGTCCAAGTGAACATGTTAAATTTTTTAAATTTTTTTCTTCAATTTAGACATATTTTATTGAATTAATGCCAAAGTTCAAGAACTTCCTGATAAACATTTTTCTGGTCCATTTATTTTACAATAAAAAATTATCTTAGTCGTCATATTTTGTGAATGATATGGGGCTTAAAGCTTTTCCTGTTCCGTCATTGAGTCGAATTTGCGAGAATTTAGCCAGCTTTGGTTTATGTTATCAGTTATTACAACCGTTTTTTTCTTAATGTATCGTAAATATACCTAGTGTTAGAAAATAGACCTACGCCCGATGATTAGTTTCGTGTACTTGCGCAGACACACCTCAACATAAAAAAGTACAGCCATTACTAATAGCCGATAAGTTGTGGCTCCTGTCATAATATTGCATTTAAGGTTTCGAAATTCTTCTGCAAATAATTTTACCACCTAGAAATTAAAAAGGATTTGACAGTATCGCGAATATTATTGTCATGCTATTGCAAAACTGTTAGAGATTGATTTCGTTCAAAGAAGTTAAATATTTTAACGGAGCAAATGCTAACTGTAAAAAAATCTTAATAAAAAGGGCTTCATCTGGAACAACATAATAACTGTGCTTATATGTGACAAATAAACTGTTGTAAATGAGATCATCAGATGGAGGTTCATCCATTATACATTCCCGTTAAACACACGCGTTACAATATACATTATATATAAGCATATAATTTTGTAAAGTGGATACTGTAATTATAAAATAAATTCCAATACGAACAACACAGTTACTGTCCCAATTAAAAAAAGTCTCAACTAAACTTTTAATTTGCCAATACAACTGAAAAATATAATATTCGTCAAAAATTTTCTGTTATGCTGACTCAGCATAGTTGGCAACAATATATAAATGTTGTGTATTGAGTTCCAGTTTATTTTATTTAAAAGTAAACTTAATATATTATTAACTAATAGATTTATTAATTTTTGTAACGTGCACGATTTTTAAAACAGAAGGTGTACTCAAACTAGTAGATGCAGAAAAATAGAATAAAAACGTACTGTTTAAAAGATTTCAGTTTGAGAAAAAAAAGGAAAAAGAAACTATTGCGTCCTGGTACCTATACTGAAACAGGGTTTATCTCTTGAGCAAATTGTTTGTTTTTATATTATGGCTAGCCTACTCGAGAGGCATCTGCTTACGTGAGGGGAGGGAGGTTGCCTTGTTTGGATGACTTGACTGGGGTTCTAACGCAAATTCATGTTACATCTGGAGAAACCGACCCAAAGAGCAGATCGTTAGATCAACAGCCGCGTGAAAGGTCTGAACGTGGTGCCTTCAAACTTCAGCCGACAACCATGTTCTGTTTTATCACTCGGTCATGGTGGGACCTTGAGCAAATTACTGATATAAACTTTCAAAAATAATCTCTTCTTCTCTACTTATTATAAAAGAAGATGTCTGTGGGTCTGTGTGTCGGCGGCGTTACGGACAAACGGCTACACCTAGAAATACCAAATTTGGTACTCGGGAAGATCTAAACATGAAGTTGTGCACCTCGAAGCGATTTTTTCAAAATTCGGCCTAGAATTTTTTTTTTTTTTATGCGATTTTTGGCATTTTTTCTCACCTAATTCGTAATAACGGCGGAAATTACGCTCGCAGCAAAACGGCATTTATATCATCGGATAGAGGAGAATTTTTTCTTTAAAAAACAGTTTGTTTTGAATACGTAACATGATTTACCGATTTTTAGGAATTTTTTTACTAAGCATCTGTTACGGCAAATTTTTTCGTAAATAATTTTAAAACTGTCGCATCTTGAATTCTATCCGTCATAACTTTTTGATATTTTGACAGATCGTGGAATATTCCTTTCTCCCTCTTTTAAAATAAAAACAAAAACATTATGTAAATTAGGTGATTTTTTACGAATTTTAATGTAACCTAATGTTTAAAATTTAATAGCATCAACGCGGAGAGCTTACGGGATTACATTAATTGATCATGGCACGTGATAATTTAATTGCGTTGCCACAAAAAGGATTAGAAAAAAGGTTTTTTTTCAACCAATCGAGTTTTTAAATGGGATCAATGCGCAAGTGCGGATCTATGACGTCAAATGCTTTAAAATACGTAAAAATTACGCCACAAATTTAACTCATTTATTCCTGCTCTTTTTTAACACAAGGAGGCGATATTTTGATTAAAACTTACTTTAGAAATAAACTGAGAAATTCATGATTATTATTATTATAAGTGGTATTTTAATCCTTTGCTTATTTAAAAACTGAAATATTTTAAAGCTACAAAATTCATTTATTCCTGCTCTTTTTTTAACACAAGGAGGCGATATTTTGATTAAAACTTACTTTAGAAATAAACTGAGAAATTCATGATTATTATTATTATAAGTGGTATTTTAATCCGTTGCTTATTTAAAAACTGAAATATTTTAAAGCTACAAAATTCATTTTAAAGCGGGATATATAAAAATTGAAATATTTTAACGCGGCTGAAAATGTTCTTCATTTTAAAAGCTACAAAATTCATTTTAAAGCGGGGTATATTAAAAATTTTCTATTTACTTTTTTATTTTTCGCATTTAATTATGTCGCAGGCATATGTGTTTCCTAACATATGCATGTTGCGAGTATAGTTTTATTTTAACGTTGGATTACGTTTCTCCATAGTGTCCTATTCTAATTTTCAACGACGTTGTAAATTTTAATATGATAACGTTTGAAAGCTATTGCGTAAAATATCCAAATAAACTCCCTCAACCAACCGGGGTATCTTTTACGGTAATTAAACAGTGACGTCATAAATTTTAAAAAATGCGTGAAATTTGTAAACTCTGCAACTCTAACGTCCTGTCACAGTTATAGCGATTCTAAATAGCTCCTCGAGATGACAAAGTTTGATGTTTTCAGGAGACAGAACTATGGAGGATTTATAAGATATCCTTATATTGGATACATGGATATTTAAGTTGGCACCGCTTGAATATTTTTCACCACGGTGAGATTAAATGTTTTGCGGTGCTAAATAAGCCAATCTTACAAAACTATGCATAAATTAAATTTGTATGGAGGGCTTCCTTAATAGCAACTATTATGTGAAATGAATAATGTTTATGGTAATGCGTAAATTGCTAAAGAATCGCCATAGAATATAAAGGTCCCATTTGTGCCAAATAATGTAAGCTGTTTCGTTAAATTGAGCATTAAAGAGGGAGAAGCGAAGATAGATAGTATTAATATGCGTAATAGTTAGTATTAGTAAATTTGTAAGGATGATATGAATAAATCCCAATGTACAACGTTAATAAATATTTCATGAAATTAAAAGTGTTCTGTTTATCCCTTTTCAAGGGTTATTTTACAACCAACTGAACGATAAGTAATTCTAATTTGTGTTGATATATCCCACAGTAATTTCAACAGAGGAGATTACTTGAACTTTTTAAAAATGAAATTTTGTTTTTTCACATGCAGATATATGAAGAGCGGGTGCGCAGCTATTTTAAAATAAACGGGTGTCCATTTCATGTAGTGTCTGAGGTATTTAATGCTACAACTTGAACCTAAAAACAGCATGATATAGAAATAACGCATTTTGAAAGTCAAGAGTTCTCTGCAAACCGCTAAGCTTTTCACTTTTCTGATCGCGAATGCCACTGACGTAGTTTTTTGAGTCATTATATTGCAATGATGCCAAGTTAGTACTCATGACGCAAACTTTACATTATAAGTCAAATAATTTTGCTTTAATTTTAGATTTCACATCACTGGAATTAAGTGGAATTACACATGTAAGGACAATTTTCGTTTCCTACCGCGCGAAGAATGGGCACGCAGCTAGTAACAAATAAAGTAATGTAGTTAGACAACCGTATTTGCGATTTTACACAAAGTACTTTAATAACGTTTAATCCGCTTTTATACGCATTGCGTTTCTCATTTTGAAAGCGGTATCTTGAAAAAAAAAATTCTCCTCATCTAAAATCAGCTAAGATCCAATATTACTACGACCCTTCAATATGAAAATGCGTAAAATTTAAAACCAGACAAATGCAATTAGAAAAGAGTTTAACAGAACAACTAAGCGTTCGAAAAGTTTTGCATGAAATGTTACGAAATCAGCGCCTCTAATTTAATCCAGGCTTGATTTATCGAATTAAAATGTTCAGGGTGTATGTCACTACGCCGCATATTTTAATAAAGATGGATCCAAATTCATTTGTGGAAGAGTGATGGCGAGAATAAATCATTTTCAAAGTTCAGAAATAGATAAGTTAGTACAATTTGATTAAACATGTTTCGTTGAACGAAAAGGGCACAGCAACTGAATTACTTTGCTCAAAGATTAAAAGCGATAGTTTTGATTTAAAATGATAATTTTGAATTTTAATGATTGACACTTAATTTATATGTGATACTTTCTCTATTTTCTATAAAATAGAAACAACTCTACGTATAAAAAGAAATTGCTTTTTATTGTGGAGTTTAGAGATTGAGGTGTAGTTCTGAGAAAAAAGAGCGTTCATATGTTCCCCTGCGTTTAAACACACCAACCCAAACGAGGGCTCCAAGTGTTAATCAATCTGTCGAGGTCAATTGAGTTACGCCTGGGGTAGCATGATGAATGTTCGCTTTCAAATGTTCCAAAATTTCTCACTTCTACATAGACCTGTAAATAGGCATCAAAAGACAACCTAAAAAAGCCAGAATTGCAAAATTAAAATAGCAGACCAGTTTCAGCACGCATGACATTCTGTCGTCAGTGCTAAAATGAAAATGGTAAAAATTTTCTCGCTTTATATTGAAAATGTGAGGATTCAGGATTCCTCACTGAGTAACGCAAAGTATCGCAAGTTTTCCCAGCTCAGCTTGTTCTTAAATTTATTATAAGAAAAGATAATCACGCTAAGTTACACAGCTTTTTTTCTTTCTAATAAATGAAAGCCGCGCTAATTTACGGTATTCTTTTTGTCCTGAATGCGCTTATAGTTTATCTTTTTTACTCTTTGAACTACTTTTTAAAGTATACCGATTTTATAGGCATATATTTATTGCAATATGTCAACATATTTGTGTATACATTGTTTAAAAAAAGAAGTTAATTAAAGAAATTTTGTATTTTTAAAGGGATATTTGACATTATTCTGAAAACTTGACATCAAGTGTATTCCTAAATTTTAATTTCTCATTCTAAAAATCTAAAAGATTCTGTACCAGGAAACGCATATTCACTCAGCATTGATAGCTTAATGGTAGTAAATATCACTGAAACAAAAATAATTTGTGGTTCAGCAAATATACAAATATAGTCAAAATCATCATTAAAAATATATAAAGTTTTGTGTTTATAAAACTTGAATAACAAAACCGAAGTTTACAAAAGTGTTTCTTCCAGCGCACTTACAAACCCTAGATTTTTTTTAATGATATAACCTTAAAAGTCATTACTATAATAGCTAATTAAATATTTAAGAATCTTTTTCTTTGTAATATGAACAATAGATAAAACCCGTGCCATTTCATAGGTCGTACAATATTGCAATTATTTTGTTTGCTACTACTGGAAAGAACTGTAAATTATTCATACATCACTTTTAAGTGTAAACATCATTCACCTCTTGCCGGCTCCATTTATTCCAGATATGAAGATTTAAAAATGGCCAAATTTTTATTTTTAATTTCATAAGTATACATTTTTAAGCATAACATCATTCACATAGAATAGTTACAAAATGTAATAAGTGTTGTCATTTAGTGGGCAGAAAAGTAAAAAAGGCGTATGGAATAATTGGGAAAGACTGCTTGTACAGCAAATCTTCTTTTTACTACCAGAACTGCACTTTTGATGACAGAATTATACGTTTCATCGCCTGTCCGAACTGGTTTCCGGCAAAGCTGTCAAGGGGGTCAATAATGCGTGTACATTAAGTGTCAATTGATTGCACAGTAAACAATTAGGGCAGTCAGAGATAGACAGACAAGACATACGGGAACAAAAAAAACCCTGATTTTTTAGAAAATGCCAATATCAATTAATAACACTATTATAGGATAGATGTAAGATTCATGTAAAAACCAATGCAATAGCCTAAACTTGTCTCACTCATTACATTCAGTAGGGTCTGTGTTATTCGCTTAATCATACTTAAGTTTGCTAACTTAGTTCCCATTTCTCATCTTAGTATGGAAACCACACTCTGAAAACTCTATTGCGATTCATTTCAACAATCCCTGTCGTAAAATTCGTTTCAGTGAAATCAATTTTAATGTAAAAATGGAGAATTTTAATATCTGGCCATTCTTTAATCATTCAGGGAAACGGGATCCATCATCAATTTTGAACGATATTCTGAATCTTCTGAATATTTCATAAACGGCAGAGGAGCATTTAATAGTATGCACTAAGTTAAAATATATCATCCTCGATCGCGCTTGCAAAATTAATATTTCGGTAAAGGATATCTTAACCGTCCTGTTCAAAAGACCCCAAACATGTGCCATAAATTAGCATAACTATGCAATCAAGTCCATTCAAAGCTATAAAACTGCTAAATCATGCAATTTCAGCGCAGGTTCTTGGCAGCATAATGTTTGGATAAATAATCTTAATGGCAGTCGAGTTTAACTTTACGAAGTATGACATGGTAATACATGATTTTTATACGTTTCTAATTTGACACATAGGGAAAATAAGTTAAAATAAACGAAAGCAGTTTTAAGTTTTGTATAAAATTACCTGTTAATGCGTATAACATGCAATAAAACAGAGGAATAAATTTGAAAACTGGGTCTGATCGATATTTTTTTTTCGAATACATGCTTTCATTCACAAAAACGTCTCAATTCTAAAACTAATGCGTCATATGTAAAATTATTCATAGTAAACACAATATTCTTTTTAATTGTTTAAATATAGAACATTTTTAGCATGTTGGTTACATTAAGTATTGATTGAGGGATTATTTTTCTAAGGGTGGGATGGATTCGCCAGAAATTCTCACAACTCGAATTTTTTTCGCGATTCGGAAAAGTCTGAGCCCCACTGGTATAGAAATAATTATCGCTTGGCTCGCGTTTAGTTCACAATTGGCGACATTTGCACCCGCCTAACTGAAAAATACCAAAAGTTGGAGTTAACTATTTCCTAGGTAACCAAAGGAAATTTTCAGGAAAGAGGCAACCAAATTACTTGAAATTTCGCCCTTGTAATAAGGCCTTTAGATATAACAAATTTTGAAACAAGTCGGATTCCATGTGTCTTTGAATAACATGACACATTTAAGTGCATTCTAAAAGAATCTTATTCGTTCAGGTTTTATTGTGTACCTTTCTGTGGATGTATTCTAGAATCTTTCCCCTTGTGTTTGTTTTCATTTAAGCTTTATTTTCTCTATAGCTTTTGTGGTCACTAAATAAAAGATGACCAAGTAAAGCAATGTCTTGCAAATAAAAACGTTTTGTTTAATGAAACACCGGTTGTTCTGGAACTTCGTGTACAAATTTGGATGGGAGGTAGACAACATCTTTAGGGACCATAATTGCATATGGAAACATGGGCAGAAATCGGAAGGCTGAGCTATACGCGAGCTCTCAAAATCGGAAGGGTAGCTTCCTCTTTGCATTGCTCTCACCATTTACACTTTCCTCGAAGATTATCTAACACAACTTTCAAACAGCTTTACTTTATCCTGAAAATTTGAAAGTATTTAAACATCAAATTACTGAAAAAAGAATTAGCTGTAGATAATCTCTAAACGAAAAAAGCGTAAAAAGTGGCCGTGAAGACAACGTGGAAACCACACGTTGCAACTTAAGAACTCGCGTAGAGCGTCATGTATCGATTTCTATGAAAATATGATTCCTAACAATGTTCTCTACTTTACCTTTAAATATGTATACAAATTTCCGGGACACCCAGTATGAAAAAATCATTTAAGCTGTCAGAGAAATATTCCAAAATTTTAAATCCTAAGATCAAATTTTAAAACAAATAAAATCTATGCATTAAAGTTTGACTTCTGAAACATCTTTTTTTTTCAAACTAGACACTAAGTAACCATTTATTGAAAAGGGGAATCCAGTCATCTGCAGAATGAAACATTTTCCAGATAATTACTCAAGAGTACAGACATTTTTAGAATTTTAACTACTTATGCTACACTTTCACCAAATCATATCGCTGGAACAACTTTTGATGAAATAGTTTCATTGTTAACTCCTGGTTCTATAGTAACCACTACCGTAGCTTTTATTAAAGTAAAATTTTATTTCGTTGAAGATTTATGATAAATGCTCCCTACTTTACTCACGGGTACTAAACGATTCTATATATAAATCATAAAATTCTGAAATTCATTAATTTCTTTTTATTACATGGTTTTACCTACTTATTTAAAAATTAACGCATCTCGGCATTGCATTTATCACGTTTCAATATACAGAACCGATAAACGCCATGTAATGAAAATTGATTTCATCCCAACCGCTGAAGAAATATGAAACGTGCCGAACGCGAAGATTATTAACTCAGCGTGATTACGTATAAAGCAGCATATTATCGTTGGGTATTGCCCGAAACAAACAAGAAAGAATGGGTTATAAAACATTTATTCTGAATGACTTTGATTTAAATTGAAGAATCGACGCAGATATTTTTGATAAATAGCCAGGCTTTTGAAACTGAACAAAAGGCGAATTACTTTTAACTACGCACCTTTTTTCTACAATAACAAAAGTTTTTAATGAATTTTTAATAAATAAACGAACCATGTCTTGTCACACGAGTAGCAAGAGAAACGTATTTAAATGAACCTGATAATATTTCAACTTCTTTGATAATATGTTCTTTCGAAATTCATATCCGATGCAACTTAGTCATCCAGCTATTATGATCTCTTTTAATAAAACGATTGCATTGATCGTAAATAAATTCACGAAGCTCAAAACAGTGAACCTCGATTTCTTGAACCTTGATGTCTCGAATAAATGTGTTTTCCCTTACAAGCTGGCGTCCTTTTATTTCACCACAACATCTCGAAAACTAGATATCTTGAATTTTTTCGGTGTCCCTTTGACTTCGAGCTATCGAGTTTATACTATACAAGGTTATAATTTGCATATTTCATTGGAAAATAAATAAAATTTCTACAAAACGCAAAAATTTTGGTGGAATTTTGAAAAAAAAAATTATGAACACCTAACATTACCCTAATATACATAATATTTTTTAAAATTTTACTACATGGATTGATTATATATTTCTTTATTTTATTCTTACATTCATGACACTAATATAACACCATGTTCTTGTTTTTCAGGTACGTTCAATCTGCTTTTTTTACCATGAGTAATAATGCCGGTGAGTAATTAGTAAAGTTCATTATTTAATATTTTAATGTATTACATGCCATGATTAAAATAACCCAAGATGCCTATGTAAGAGCGACAAAATAAGTGGTTAACTTCTCCATCTGCTTTTAAATTTTAATGGAAAATTTTATGAATAAAACACAACTTAAAGCGTTATTCGTGACCGGCTTCTCATTTATGACCCCAGAGGTGTATCTTAAAAGGGTGAGGGAGAGCATTCTGGTTAATTAGTTTAACGGCTACGATAATGAGCTTTATGATTAAAGCATATTTTGCATGTTCAACGTGATGTTGTGTGGGGGAAAGGGGTGCTGGAGAAGATTGAAGTTATAAACCTACAAATCTTTGTCCACCCAACACACAACAGAAGTACACCTTAGTTCAGAAATTTAAAGCTGCTTTTAGAACGCTTTATCATTAGAGAATGAAGGCCAATTTCAGGCGAGATGGCGTCTTAAAATTACTTGTAGCCAAGTTATCAAGAAAGCATCACGTGTGTATGGGGAGAAAACTTAATTTAAAATGGATTACGGTGTACTGTGAAGAGGCTAAAACTTAATTAGACTATCATTACACCGGCAGCCAGAAGTAAGAGGGCATGTCAAAGAGTAATAGAGGAAGAGGATTAGTTTTTGACTTTTCTTCTACCTGAATCTCCACTTTGAACTCTTTTAAATCCTAAGTCCATAACTGAGGACACAAAAATTACCTATGCAACCGAACAGGGCATATGTACTAATTTGTGCGCATAAAGAAAATTACATTTGCCTCGAAAAATGAATACTCAGGATTTTATTTCATTTTTTTTAATTGTAAGTTTTATCTCTATTATTTAATCCCTATTATCTTTGAAATTATTTAATTCAAATTGAAATTTTTTACTCAGGTCTAAAAGGATTAATGTTGCATTTTTTTTTGTTTACTTACTGAATGAGGACTCTTCACACTTGCACGAAAAAAATCAAACTTGACATTATGAAATACTTAAACACATTTCAGGTTTTGGAAAAAAATAAAGTAAAATCAATGTGTTGTCTGTCATTAAGCCAGTAGATCAAACGTGTTAGTATCAGTGTTTTAAATTTCATATTTATGTGAAATATCGAAATTCACATATTTTGAAAACACGTGCATAAATATTTGAATAAGAATACTAAAAGGATATTAAATTGGTGTTAAACAAGTTCTGTTGCTTTTCTTTTTTGCGTATATGTCATTTAGAATATCGGTAAAATGAAAAGATCTGAAAGTTGTGAACACTAACGTTAAATGTAAATACTGTAGATCAGTTATTCTAAAGTTCAATGTGTCATAATCAGTACCATAATGAGAAAAATAAAAAAATACAGTGATATTTATAGCTAAATATTGAAGGGAAATATTTTAGGGGGGGGGTGCGAACTAACTGCAATTAACAAGGTATTATGTTAATAATTAGAAAAATCAACAATAGTGATTCCTAAGGACTTAATAGTAAGTAATTCAGGACTTCAGCTCATGATCGGACAGTTTGGATAAAGTCTGATGAAATACTGTCGTAGGTATGAGACGAACGTACACGTTAAGTCTATGTCTTATCATCCTGATTGAATTTTTGGAAAGCTAAGAGTGAGGTTCAAAGTCGAGGACTGTTGTTGTTTTGCCGGTGCTCTAAATATTTTGGGCGCGATTACTCGACGCATTTTCTTGGTTGCAATTTTGTTCACAAAAGTCTATCATTCATTAATCTTGCGATCTCTACAGATATCTAAGATAATTACCAATATCATTAACCCAGAATTTCTTTTACCTCAAATCTGACAGAAAAAGAAAGTTACCTTTGCCCATCAGCTTTTTCTGGGCATTAGCTGACAAAAAGATTTGTGTCAGCTGAGAGTGGGTACATAGAATGCTCATGATGCTGCAAACAGCCAGTCAACAGAAAAAAATCAAATTTGGAGAAGGTCTTTGTAACTAATGACAGTCTAGTTCGCAGTCTGATATGATCGAAAATTAAATTCGATACTGAATCGAAATCTGGTGATATCGCGCAATCTTGTTTTGCCGTGACTTCCAGTAGATTGAAGAAGCTCATAGCGAATGAATATTTGGAACACAATGAGTAATTTTTTGTATGCGAATGGCAAACTTCACAGGTTCATTCATTATTCAATTTCTTCCACCGCTCCCCCCTCCTCGCAGTACTAAAAAGACAGTTCTCTTTTCTCTCTCAGTAATAATCCATTAAAAGAAGTATAATTATCTCTTTCTGAGATAGTGGTTCAGTAATCTGGTTCAAGAATAACAAATGTTATTCGGTGCGCAACATCGATACATTTGTTTCGATTTCCCCGGAGAGGCACTCGAAGAGAGCGCATTTATCCAGTAATTAGTAGAGGCGGCCGGCTCTATCACTAATGGTGTGTACTTTCGTATTGGACCGAAGCAATGTTTATGAGGTTTTTTTCTTTTTTTTCAAAGTTCATCTTTCCGAAAGAAAAGGGAATAAGAAAAAGAAAACTATTTAAGGGGAATCTATTGTGCGATTTTGCGATTACTTGTATTTAGATGTAAATATTTTGAATAATTTACTGTAAAAGTACGAAGATGGTCATAATATGTTGTTCAAATGAAACGTAAGCTGTAGCGGCATAGTACCAAATCCCAATGAGCTAATGTGCTATCCGATTCATGACGTGATGTATTTACACTAGGATAGCGTACATGGTGAGCTGCCGTAGTTGACGGCTTCACATCAATATCCCTAACTTCTGGGGGGTTGTTTCAGCAGCTCCATGCATGATGTATTTCTTTCAGATCTGCACAAAGAGCAGTTATTCACCAACCCCTAAGTTTATTCACTGAAACCACTTCATGCCTTCTCATGATTATCGGATTAAAGACATAACGATTACTCAGGTTGTACTGTTCTGCATAACCTTCTAATTCTAATATCGTTATTAGGTGTACAGCTTTGCTTCTGCTGTTTTTCTATACATGGTTTCAACGGCAAGTAGTGATCGGAATAAATAGATTATAGACGGCATGCAGTGAATTTAGGCATCTGTCAAAATGACCCTGTAAAAATGTGAGTCGATTTATGTCTGCATCCTAAAGTTATTCTCGATTGAAAATGACACTTTACGAGACAAGTTTTCGTTTGCGTGAGGTTTTAATTTTCTGCTCCAATATGATCTCCAGTACTTATGGTGAGGACACTAGTATTGAAAGAAAGTGTCGGGAGTAGTTTCAACTCTCCAAGAACTGTGATTTTTCAGGTCAAAGGTCGGCATAGCTTCAGAAGAGAAGTTTTTCAAAAAGGCAGAATTGGAAACAATACAAGATCGTGCCAAAGTGAAGAAGGATCGGCACGATCATTAGAACTGACTCAAGAAGCAATTTCGCTTTGTAATCATAAATGTATTTTACAATGAAACCTCGAATTTCGGGAAGGGTGAGAAAACGGTGGAAGCAAAGTATAACACCTAACATTATAAATTCTCTGGTCGTCTTTTCATTTGGTCACACCTTTGGTCACTCAAATATTTCCATATATTTTGTATATTTCATTAAAATAACATTGCTTATTGGTATAAGATATTTTATATGATGGTATAAAAATGTCGCCATTTTTTCCTAACGATGCTTCTAGAGAATTATGAGAAATCTAATAAATATTCCGGTAAATGTTGTCATAGATTTAAAAAAATATTATACTGTTATTTCAAAAAGTAATGGCGATTTGAAAAAAAGGAAAAATATGAATGCTTACAAGAAAATGGAATAATGCTAATTAAAATTTCAACATTATACTAATTTATTCATAATTCATAAATTTGTAAAACTTGCATACTATGAAATGAGTAAAAGCTAATCGGGATTGCAAGAAACCATTTCTAAAGAAGAAATGGTTCATAATAACAACAAAAAAATGTAATAACAAAACAAAATTGTTTAATTGCAAACAGTGGAATCAATCGATCACATTTTTTACCATCATAATAAAATTTAAAAATTAATATTTGATGTTACTGCAGCTCTTCCTTATCTATCACATGGATAATTTTTTTCTCTTCGAGCTTCAAAATTTTGCAAAGGTCTATTCATTACACCAGTTTCGTTTTTATCATTTCTCGCATTAAGAGGTGAGGTGAAAGTTTCCATTTTTTCCTTTCCTGGGATAATCCGCACACATTTCTAAAAGTATAATTATCTCTTTTCTCAGATACCTGCTCCGTGATCTGCTTCTGCTGGTCCATGAATGTTATTCGGTGAGGAGCATCGATACATTTGTTTGGATTTCCCAGGAGAGATACTCTGGGAAAGCACATTTATCTGGTAATTAGTAGGGAGCGTTTGGGTTTATCTCTAATGGACGTACCTTCGTATGGGACAGATGCGAGTTGTGTACGGGATTCTTTGCACAACATCCGTGTTACATGAAAAACAATTTTAACATAAGATTATGTTCTTCCATAACGTCTTGAGGTGACCAGAGTTTTGGAACAAAGAATTGGAAACAAATCAGCGTGTTGTTCCAATTATAAAAGAGAAAATGGGGACATTTTTATAAATTGTATACTCTTCTCGAATATGCCTTTCATAAAATGAAGGAAACATAATTGATTTTTTTTAATTAGGAAGAAACAACTATTGCAATTAACCCTTTGTGCCCAATTGCTGTTTTACATTTTGGGGACAAACTGAAAAATGTTTTGAAACCGGGGACGTTTGGTGACCTTATCCTAGTTTTTCTTTTAAAAAGGCAACCTTTTCGTAAGTTTTAATTTTACTTTTCTGGAAACTGTGTGAAACCACCCAGGCTCTCTATAAGAAATCCGACACAACAGTAAATCCTTCCATAACGATAAATTTTGCAATGCCATGCAAATTCCATACAATATAACTTCCTCTCAAAATGATGATGGCGCTCCACCAATTGCCAAGTGGATAAGTGATTGGTGAACATTGCAGATGGTTGTAGTGCGAAAGTGGAGCATTCTGGCCTACCGTGCGGCTGCCGATCTAATAGTTTGGAGTTTTTGGTGGATTTATCCAGATGTAACGTTGAATATGCTTTAGAACACCTCAAGTCCTCCGACCACTGCACACCCACCTAATAAGATAGCGCTTGCGTAGCTTTGCCTTAACACAAAAAAACACGCCATCATGATAATCCCTCTGTATAACGATAATTTTTCTTTTATAATTTTATCGGATAATTTTATATACAGAGTGCTTGCAATTAAACTTCCCATATAAACAGGTTTCTACAGCTAAAACGGGTGAACGATTATATAAAAAAATGATATATAGAGAGTACATGAGATGCACTCAAGGAAATAAAAAGAATTCAAAAAATGTCCACTAGGTGGCGCTTTCACATGCAAAACCAGCAAATTTAAAAATGCAAATGACTAATTCGAAATGTACAAACAATTTCAATATTTATTCAATAGTTTATTTTTTAACATTTAATAACTAATTTCAATCATTTCTTGAGCAGGATTTCCGTGCAAAGCGACACTTAGTAGACATTTTCGAACTAAACTTAAAAAAAATCTCCACGACCGCATGTCGTGTACTGTCCATATGCCAATGTAGGTACCAATCGGTTCACGCGTTTTAGGTACAAAATATTGTTTTACGGGGAAGTTTAGTTAACCACCCTGTTTAATTTAGCACTCATCCCTTGAATATTGTTACATCCTAGTTTAACTTTATTTAAAGAGTACATATTAATATTGACAAAGCAATGAATGCATTTAAATGCAAATAATTGTAAATAATGTTCGTTCACCCATGCATTTAATGCGCATCAATTAGTCTTAATTTTAATGCTGTATATAAAACAGATGTCTTAACTCAATTTATCTCGTGCCAACTTGGAAATAACGCTGCCAGTTCGAGTTCGCGCGATAACGTCCCTATCACGGCGGGCAGATGTACAAACTGGCCGAATGTTAACCGTAATAATGGATTCCGGAGAGATGTTTGGTCATTGCGCCCCTCGCACCACCAACCGCCCTCTTTCGAAACTCATTTGCCGTGCGAATGCAGATCATTAACATGCCGTTAATAGTATTTTGAGCCAAGATGGATGGTCGCTCCTTCCCATCAAGTGAAGCCTTAGCCTCAACCAGAAATGACCCAAAGCTCCCGCCAAGCCTGATAAATGCTGTGAGCCTAAAACATGTTAAGGATATGATTATATCGTTTACCGATTTCTCTCGCTCTCTTTTTTTAAATGTGTGTTTGTACCTTTTAAGATGGGGCATGCTGAATTTTCTGATTTATTGATCTAGTTAAGATAGCAGGGTAACACGTTTTAATTGTGTGTTTTATTGGATTATTGATAGTTTAGCAGAATGTGTTTCTCTCATATGCGTCAGGAATATGCTATGTTCTTTTGCTAAAATACACGCACACACATTCTATTATTTTGTTCCAAATCGAAGTATATTTGGTACGTGAATTATAAGCTATAGGGCATTATTAAGCTTAGTTTAAATAAAATGATATTAGAAATAAATAGCATATAGTAATAACGTGTAATAGTTAACGTTATAACATATAATAGAAATAGTTGGTGTATAAATTTTAAATAATTAAACATTCAACTAAGCATGCTCATTGTTCTCAATTAATTAACTAGATGCTTCTTTTTTAAAGAATACCTATAAAAGTGTGTTAAGGAATAGTATATATAAGATTCTATCGTTTTGCAAATAATCTTATTTAATTTCTCAGTAGAAACGTTGAATAGGAATTCAGTCTGGAATTAGTTACGCTAAAAATTTACAATGGAGAAAGGGGAAATTCCTGGCGTAAAAGAGGCGGAATCAGTCGGACAATCAAATGAAAAAAATTAAAATTTTTATTAAGAATTTTAGTTTGAGGTTTAAAAAAGTACATAAGTCCCTCATGAAGTTGAAATTTATTGAAAGATAGAAATCTGTAAACCTTAATTAGACGTATACACAAAGTACTCTTATTGTGACAATTAGCACTGAAGACACTGCTTTGGATAAGAGGCAAGTGGATTATCACTACACTTGCTCTCAAGCCAATTGTTACAAACAGTTAATCAGCTATAAGTGCTGTACAGAGAAATCGTCAAAACACGTGACATGCATTGCGCAACTGCAAGAAAAACTTAAGGGTTTGTAATGAGACACCACCACACTAGAAATGTTAAAATCAGATCTGATTACCAGTGGTGGCGAACTTACCTAATCGAGATGTGTACCTGATGTGTGTATTGTTACGATTTCTGTGTGTGTGTGTCGAATATATAGTCTCGTGAAACTTGTTTTTTTTTGTGTGTGTGTGTGAAATTCTATTCGCATGATTGCGGTTAACAGCAGAGAGTCGGGATTCGAATAAAAAGACGGCATGACCTTATTGTGTCCATTTCCGTCCTTGATCAAGCATCAACTGGAGATTATGATTGTTTCTGATCCACAAAATTGATCATACAAATGGGTGATATGCTGAATATCAGACACTGTCATCTGTCTGCAGATACTTTTATCGCAAATAAATTAAGGTTGTAAGACGACACGAACTCCCAAAATGACAGAAGAGACTCGCATCTCACTTACACAAAAAACATTTTATTAAAAAAAAATAAACACTGCACGGATTACACATAAAAAGAACAACAGCCATAGCTCACTCCATCTTAGCCTCGCTACTCCTCTACGAACTCAAAACGATTCCCTGGCGGAAACGTCACTGCTTTTATTTTGCCGCTGCAGTCCTGGAGTTTGGCTGCTCAGGTGGGGAACACCTGTTACAAGGTCTTAAGGCTTAAATCTCTGTGGTGCTGTTCACAAGACAAATATGTAAGGCGGACGTTAAGTATGATCTTAACGTTGATGATTTTTCCCCCCCCCCATATAATTTCGAAAAGGTTGGAAAATAACATTTGATGTATCTAAAAACAAACAAATCAAAATATGCCGCAAAATTATTCGAAGTATTTTAGATAATTATTATTTACTTAATGACTTGTATATCTTCCTTTTTGTATTTACAAGACATTCTTGGTGTAGTACGGACTTTGGTACGATACATTTTTATTGTTAATGTATTTTTTCAATTCTGAATGATATCCGCTTACTAAAAAGGACCCTTTTTAATGTCCGTTATAAATCAATGTTTTTAAGCGTTTTTTTATGTCGCATTTCATTAACAGAATTTTTAGTTTTTAAACATCATATGAAAATCTCATCTAAAATTTATGTCAACACCATTAAGTTTATATTTTGTACTTGCTAAAAAAATAAGTTATATTTTTCTGTTTACTGAAAAAAGTATTTATTTTTGCACTACACTTCTCATTTTCTTTGATCTTATGTTTTACTATGGTTAAAAATACAAAAAAAAAACAGATTTTGGCAAATAAAACTCATTAAAGAGCTCTTCTCCGCTACCGGATTTTATTTGATGAAGAGATTGAATTTTCATTCGTAATGAACACGTGGGAATTTCTTTTGTCAAGAAAAAAAAATATATATATATAGTGCGAAATGATTTCGAGAAAATGGATATTCGCAGCACATAAAAAATGAATGGTACTAGAAATATAAGTGCTTTATTGAAAATGTGAACTTCTCTTTGATCTCTTATTGTTGAAGTCGCAAGCTGTTGCCAATGTCAGATTGTCAAATATTTATCCGAGAAAGTGTCGACGGCTAGTCGGGTTTTTCAATTTTTTTCCTTGTAAATGCGAGCAAGGGAATTTGGAAGGGGAAAAATGTGAACTGGAAGTTTTTATTACTGAGTACAGACAAGTCAGTAAATATATCTTCCCCCCAAAAAGTATTTCTCTGAATTCTCCAGAATATTACTTTTTATCTGACAAATGTACTAAAAAAAAGAAGTTGGATCAAAGCTTGGAATATTTAAAAAAATGTCGGGCAACAAAGAAATAGTAAATATTTGTAGATTTTATAAACAACTTACTTGAACAAGGAAATAATTCTTAGATTTCGTATATTTAAGACGTATTGAAGAAGACTGTAAGATTTATTTTATGACGGTAAATTGATATTTATTAGTCTTTGATTTTAGTTCATAATGATGAACCTTTACTGCTATTATCAAAGATGAATAAAATTATCGAGCAAGGAGATGCACGTTTCTATATTTGCGTTTCTGAAGGGAAAAGTACCATTTCATAGCAATTATCGGCACGAAATGTCTGTTCCGATTTAATGGGCACATAGCCCACTATACTCCTCGGATTCAATTTTTAAAAGAAATTCTGAAACGTACCCAAAAATTATGTTGGGGACCAAATAGACAAATTACAGAAATGTACATGTAATAATTAAATGGTATTGAAAATCCAATCTTTATTAAGAGAGGGGGTCGATCTTCACTATTATATTCTACACAGGGTGTACGTTACCTGATTATTCTGTTAAATACGTCTTTCCCGTTCCCCTTGCACCTCCAATCCCTGAACCAAAATTGGTCGCTGGTGACGAGTTGCTAAGCTTCTATGCATAGTGTCCAACATGTATTCAACAAATTTTTTATTTGGAAGCATTCAGTTGCGTAAACACTTTATATCTACTCCCCGACAGCTTTGGAACAGCCAAAGCGCCATGAGGTGTAGCTTTGTTGTTTATGGACATTCAAGCCCGTCGTTCCCTTCGTAACGCAAATTCATGATTTGAAATCAAGAAAAGACTCAGCCGAGAACAGAATCTAAATAAAATAATAAGACATTAGTGAGCAAACTAATTCGAATGAGGTCAGTACTCGTGTTACAGATAATAGCTCTCCGAACAAAAACTTCAGTAACACGGCAATCTCTGATCGAAACTGGTCCCTTTCGATGATGTTAGGGGTTTGATCGCCATTATGTCCTCATGTACATGTTTCAAGAACCACCAGTCGGACTACAATATAAAAGTGTAGTAAATTGAGAAGAGATTTTAAGAGTGAAGAAGTTTTATATTTAAATACAGGGTCACTCATAACTCTTTCCGGTTTTTCACGCTATAGTAAGAAAAAAAACTACTATGATGAATAAAGCAAAAAATAACATCTGAAGAAATACAGAAATAAAATTAAAGTTTTATTTAGATACCTTACAGGTGTTCTACGTCTGAACCCTTGGTCAGACAGCATACATCAATGCGATTGTCCAACTCCTACTACACTTTACTCAACATGGTACTGTCAATGTTATTGATCAGATGAGTTATCCTTTCATGCAATTCAGCTACATCATGCTGTAAGGATAGAAAAGGATAGCATGTGCTATGAGTAATGTTAATAGTACCATGTTGAGGAGAGTGTGGCAGGAACTGCACTATCACGCTAATGTATGCCATGTGACCAAGAGTTCACACATAGGACACCTATAAGGTATTTTAAAATAAAACTTAAACTGTGAGTTTCTGTGTTCTTTCAAATGTTCTTTTTTTGCTTTATTAGTTTTATTTCATTATAGTGCTTCGAAATGCGGCATGGAATCAAGAATAATCCTGTATAATTGGGTGTGTTTAAAAAAATAATTAAATATGTGAAATAAAATATTTTTTTCGCAAAATGCATACTGAGTAGATAACAGTGTGTGTGTGTGGGTGAGGGAGATCAATTTACATTTAATTCTTATTAAAAAACTAGTGAATAAGCACTGTGACTGTTAATATAGGCAACGATTTATACATTTGAGAAACTTCTGCATATTTAGACCAAATTCATTGAAGCACGTCGTCGATTTTTTTTTTATGTAATTGATATCCGTCTTGGGGAAAAGTCTAACCTCTTTGATGGAAAACTGTCATTCCATCTTACCGAATACCAGCTGTCAGATATTCTGAAATGCTAGAAAAACCTGAGCAGAGCCTACGTGCCATAATGTTACTCGCTCTCAATAATAGTACAGGAAAAAAAAAACTTTTATATAGAGGAGAATACTTTTTTTACTTAGAATGCATTTTCTCTAAGACAGGCATTGTGTGCTTCAGCGGCGGCATCGTTTTCAAATTTCATCGTCAATTTTGCTCTGGAGAAAGAACACATTCTTATTCTTTTCAAGACCCGTGAAAAGCTAGAAGGTAATTTCCTGTAGTGTCATTGCGCGTAGACCGAAGCTTTCAAACTTTCACGGTTACTACTTTGATAGATCGATCTCGAGGCATAAATTTCCAGAAAGGGGTGGTAGTCTTTATTTGTGTTTCTTCTTCGCCTATGACTGATGGTTTTAAGTTGGGAAGGTTTTGAAATGGTGAAGGTGAGAAAAAGTGGAAATATTTCTGATATTATGTTGTGCAGCCCTGCTTGAGCAATATCAAATGGTGATGAAAATGTGTGGATGTGCCATCCGTTAATCGCTTTTACGAATGTTTTGCTAGATGGATGAAGGGATTGTGCAGAGAATTGAATGCATTTTTGCGATTTTTTTTGTTATATAAAAGTGATATCGAAGATTAATATAGTAATATAGATGAAATTTAATGCAGTAATTTAATGTTTAATAAAAACAGTTTATGTTGTTTTGGAAAATTCTTGCCTAATCCTTTAAATGAAGGGAATATTCATAGTATAGCTCTTCCCATACTTACTTGGTACTTTACTTCTATATTATTATGGTGTACATAGATGCCAACAATTTCGGAATATGATTAAACATATTTCCACTTTTTGTAAACAGTGATTTCTATCTTAGAATACAATAACAAAATTTCTGAGTTTAACAGATGGTCTAGTTACGATTTGAAAAAATACTAAAAAATATATTGTTTACAAAAAATGGTTCATTATATTCCGGAATGGGTGGCAGCTATGGTTCTAGTTCTTTATACTCTCGGGCTCTACAACGAGAGAACTCAAATCAAATACACAAGAGTAAAAGTTACACCCTGTCTTTCACAACAGAGACGAAAGGGACTTACAAAAATGTTTTGATACACATATTAATTTGTTTTATTACATGTTTACGCCAACGCTATTTTAGTTTAAAAAAGGATGAAATTCTCAAAACTTAACACTTTTTAAATGCTGATAATTTTTACGACACGAAAAACGCATTTAAATAACATTTTGCTGTGATATCAGCTACTTATGTGTTACTCGTAAAATGTATTTTAAACATGCTTTGTATGATTTCTTTAACAACAGTTTCTGTTGAATGAGGAAATATGCTATATTTTGGATAAATAGTCCGTAACACTCTTGCAAAAATTTAAGAATGTATAAGTAAATTTCCTTTTTTATTTACAAACAAGCTCAGTGCATATCGTAACTGCTCTTGTTTTAATACTTTATTGCATAATAATATGAATTTCTTCAGTTTGAATTGTTTTCTGCACTCGCAATCTGTTTTCGTACATATGAAACGACGTTTCTCCGTTGCAGAACATTTTTAATCTTTAAAAAAGTCCATTCGTAACAAACTGACTGGAAAGATCTTGCCATCGGATCCAAGCGGATTTGAAATTCAGCTGCTAGATATTTAGAATTTCTCGCGTCTGCATTTATTCATATGCTGACGAAACATGCAAAATGTATCATAATGTTATAAATTTAGAATAATGGCGACGGATGAAAATGCCATATATTTCTCGAAGGGGAAAATTCCCATTTGTAATGCGTTTTCTTCCAATACAAGTATTGTGTTGCTCCTACAGTATGATATCGTTTCGGAATTTCTTGCTCAATTTTTGCTCTAGAGAAAGAACACATTCTTATTCTTTACAACAACGTGAAAGCTGGAAGGTAATTTCCTGTAGTGTCATCGCGTAGACCAGGGCTTTCAAACTTTCATTGCTACATTGATAAATCGATCTCGATGCGTAAATTTCCAGAAAGGCGGTCTTTATTTGTGTTCTCGCCAATGATTGATAGTTGCTGGGAAAAGCTTTGAAATATAGAACTGAGTAAAGGGGAATATATATATACATAGTATGCCCCATATCCTTGTGTTGCTAGAAATGCCAAATAGTGAAGAAAATGTGGGAGGATATGTCATCTGTTAATTCACTTTTTACTTGGAATGCTTTATATAATTGTTTATATTAGGGGGTCCGAAAAATATGCCATTATTTTTTACATTAAATTCAAAGAAATAAATTTTCAGCAAGTTTTAAATTACAAACAAGCTCAGCTTTAACATAGGATTCGGACTTGTTGCACTCCAGATCAAGAGTTTTATAGATAATATTTTTTTCTCTCTTAAAGAAAGATAGTCACCCTTACATTTTTTTTTTACTTCTACCTCTTTAGAGAGCGATAGTCAAAATCTCCTCAAATGATTTATAGTTCGTGTGAATTTTATTTTACTGCAAGAATTTTATGGATACCCCGTTTTTTTTCTTTGAAAGCTGAAGAGACTACTTATGAAAAGTTACAAATTGTAAAATGCTCGAATCTATTCCTACTCCATTTTGAGTGGAAGGATGACAAATCTTTTGGAACACCAAATCTTTTATGACCAAACACGTAACAAGAATTTTCTAACAGAAATTAGCTTGGAGTGGTCATACATAATAGGGTGTATCGAAAAAAACATTTTTTTCGAAATTTGCTTACCCATACTGCTATTTTTTGGCTAAATTAGTTCAATAAAAAGTGTGCGAAATTTCAACTTGACTGGTGTGGGTCTTCAGTTGCCGCTTTGTACTTAAAATTTGAAAAAAAAAAATGAAAATAATTAACTTTTCGAAAAATTTCTAAAAAATATAATTTTTTTTTTAAATTTCTTGTCCCTAGCAAAGAAGTTTACCTTAATTGGCTCAATAATAAGTGTGTTAATTTTCGACTCGATCGATTAATAAGTTCAGTAGCCGCAATGGGCCTAAAGTTTGAGAAAAAGTTAAAAAAAAAGTAAATTTCGCTGACACTCTTTAGAGGCATTTTATTCCTTTAGTATTAATATTATGTGTGTACATCAAGCCTCAATAACGTAAGTAACGTAAGAAATGTTTTTGCAATAGCCGTTAACAAATGACGCAGTAATCGCAATCCTCCGCATTCTCCCGATCTGACTCCTTGTGACTGCTTTTTGAGAGAACACTTAAAGAGTATGGCTACCGGAACCATCCAAAAAATGATTATACTTATAAATAATGATCTTCGATCGATTTTGTCTTGCAGCTCTATGCGTTACCTGTTGCGCACACGAGGGGGAGGTGTTGGGGATTCCAGTGCCACTTGTCGAATGTTTTTTAGCATAAAATCCAAACATTTATAATTTTTAACGTAAAGATTTTTCCTTTTAACATTAAGATTACATCTATGAGCTCACTCTCCTTAAAGAAACTCTTTATGAACATATAAAGAACAACTGTATGATTAACTTTTTTATCTCCCCCCAAATCACATTTAGAGACAATATAACAAGTAAAACCTTCAAACTGAAATACATTTCACTTCCTTGATATGCGAAAGGTGTATGAAATAATTTACAATATCTTCATTGTTTTAGGTAATCTGCATGATTAATTTAATGTTACTTAGTACCTTATTTAAAAGTATTTTTAAGAACTAACAAAGTCTCTTGCGAGTTAATCTATGCAGTATAAAAATTAGTTATGGAAATATGTAAGATAAATCAAGTATGTTGATTTTCGGTGGAAAGTTAATGTCTGGCAATAAGCTTTAATGCGAATGCGGTCTCAGATGCATGAAAGAATAATTACAAATATATTTTACAACTTGTTATTGCACGTATTACAATATTTAACAGTCATTTTATTTTAATTCATAATGCACTATAACCAATATAAAATATAGTAACCAATATAAAATACAAATAAAATTTAAACCTATACTTTTATGTCTTCAGTTTTTCGTAACTCTCAAGTTCACGTTTCTAAGATTTTTTCTTTATAATATAAATTGATCGCACATTCTTAATTTTCAATGAAATGATAGAATTTATTTTTCTACATCGTCTATGTACGTTAGATTGTACATACAGTTATGTACATAATTGTGCGTTGTACTGTTTAAGTTTTGTTTAAAATAAGTAGCAGTATAGCTCATACTACTATTTTGAATGAATAATAATGGAAACATTATTTACATAAAATCGTTCATAAATATTCAGTGTTTTTATTGATGTAAAAACGCGGAAACAGAGAGTTTGTTCATATTTCTTTACAATGTAATATTTTTTCTTGTTATCTGTATTCTCCGGCGAAAAATAAATGAAACCGTCTCGTCTTGTATGAGATTTCATAGTATCTGAGTTACAAGGCGATGCAAAGAATGTCCAAATCTCCGATTTTGAAAGAATCTACAAATTACAAAATATGTTGCGATTTTTTCCCTTTTCCAGTTTACATTATGATTGTATTCAGTTCGTAAGAACAAACTTCAATATCTTCCTTTCAAATATGCAGCTGCGATTAATAACTTTTTTTTTTCAAACATCTTTGATGTGTTATTGTTATGAGGCAAGTTGCATTTTATACAGTTCCACTTTTCTGTTTTTATTTTTTAATTTAAGTATTCAACTACTTTAAGTAAATAGTTTTATTAAATATTTTAATACAAAGCACATACATAAAACTATATAAAACTTTTTTTTTGTAGTTAGAAAAATAATTAATCATGCTGTGTGATTTTCATTCCATCTTCGAAACCGTGTTTAATTTTTGAATATAAATGTAAATAGAAGGGTTGTTTTTAATTTTATTATAATCCTGACAAATTAGGTTTTATGAAAATGCAATTTCAAAAACATTTTTTTAAAATTCAAAGCAAATTAGAATTATTTAAACATTTTAAAAAATTTTCTGCAGCAGAGCATCGGATACTTTAAAATTCATTTTTCCTAACTTAATTTCATAGCTAAATATGAAACTACCTTTATCTTCAAAAGTAAATTTAGGTAGAATTGTAATTAAAAAAATAGTAGTCGGTGCATTTTTATATGTGCTGCGTATTCTGAAAAATGTTATGTATTTAAAGGAATCTTTATAATTTAGATATTAATTAAATGCAATGGATTTTTACTTTAAATTACTACAGACAAAGATGAAACTAGAAACAAAATGTATAATAAAGCCACTTGGAACATTTGAGATATTTTTCTATATATAATTAGAGTATAAATGTGTTGCCTAAAAAATTACACGACTTCTTTACTACAATAGTGAAATAGAGATTCTTAAATCTTGAGAATTTTCATAAATGTATTGAACTTTTAGTTCATTATATTCCTGTCATACTTAAACGTATTTTTTTGGTAAAAATTTAATACAACGAATTTTAGTAAAGTATTTATTTAATGATTGTTGTGAAATATACTTATTAAGTATTAAACACACTGCTTATTTATTTTAATAGAGTTTTCATAGATCTTTCATACAGCAGAATTTGAATTTATGCTTTCAACTATAGCTCAAACGTTGCTTCTTAAAAAATCTATGTTTAATAAACGAATACATATATATGATTTTGTGTAAATGAAACATTTATTTTGTTTAAACAGACATTACTATAAATTCCGAAATTTAATTAATGAATTTTTAACTTTTGATTGTAGTTTTTGCAGAAGCAATTTCTGTAAAATCTGATTTCACTTTTGTACCAGCAATAATTGTTTGCATTTGTGTGTTATTTTAAGAAAATATAAATATACTTATATATATGCTTATTACATGAGATTTTACTTTTAAAATATTCATGTTACCATTACTATTATTTGATCTTTTACTTGTTACCAAGAAGGCCAAAATTGTAGCCGCATATCTGACACAAATAATTATTTTTAGCTATAAATGAACTAATTCATGTTTATTTGTTCACTGGTACCCGTATTTTTCAGAAACTTTTGTGAAATATCCCAGTAGAAATTTTCCAACATGATATTTTCAAAGTTTTGTGACCTAAAAATCATTTTGACATTAGCGATATTTTTCCCTTCTTAGTCTATGTTAAAGAAACTCTACTGTTTTACGAAAAATAGTTGAAAGGGAGGGAAAAGAAAAAAAATCTCCTTTAAAAACGCATTTGAAAGAATGAGATTCGAGAAACTGAATTTTATTTATCTTTTTGTGTGATTTATGATGTCTGAGAACGGTATTATAAATGCTGAATCCCAAGAACGTCTGATAAGATGCATTATGTGTCTAACTTTCCTGAAAAGAAATTTCAAGCCCGTGTTTTGCTGCAAAATCAAAATGAAGACAGTTTCGCTTGAACTAAAAAAAAGTAAATAAATGAAATGAGACTATCCGGTTGTGTGTTACTAATACCAGGATATATTTTGAACTAAATTTCATTTGTTTAGGAGTGATTTTTTTAAGTTTATCCAAGCAAACAAAGGAACAATATGTGACTTTTGGTTTCAAAATCTTAAGCTTCGACAAAATCTTTTTAGTTTAACTTTATATAAAAATATAATTTTCAATATAAAAAATATAGAAAGTCCCACGGAAAACTGTGAGTTTCTCAGGAGAAGAGCTACCTAAATTAATAACAAAACACTCAAAACAACTGGTGTTTAAAACATAAAATAATAAAAAACTTTGTAAAAATTACACCATAAAGGTTACTTGAATGGCTGTTCAAGTAACCTTTATAGTGTTATTTTACAAGTTCAAGTAACCTTCATAGTGCTATTTTACAAAGTTTTTTATTATTTTACGCCACCTAAATTGTTTCTTGTTACTCTAATTTTTCTTTGTAATTCATTTCCAGATAAAATAATAATTGATTGGAAACATTTTTGTGCAATGCGTCTTAAAACGTTTTCCCCGTTGAAAAATATCTGGGATAAGTTTAACTATATAGTACATTTATTTCAGTTTTACAAGTAAAGAATGTACAGTACACGCTACAGATTTTAAGTGATAAATTTAACCCATCTATGCCTAGTGTCCCTTTTTTGGGACGGCATTTTCGCTATTAGTCGTAAACGTTATTTATTTTTCCTAGCCTTTATTTTCGACTATTGAACCTCAACTCTACAAAGTATTTTAACATTACGAAGTAGAATGTAGACATTTCAATTTTTATGCATACTGATTTAAAAGAAAGCATCCCTTGTTCAAGAAGTTGACATCAGAAATTTATCTATTATTCCTGGTATTAGCAAAAATCGAGGAAAGTCGCAAAAATATCTGGGCACAAATGGGTTAAAAAATAAACATAAATTTATTTTTCATTTTTTCCCTACGTAATAAAAAGAATAACAGTGAGTAAAGTATTTAGTATGTTATTTTATTTTCTACTGGACTTGAAACTGATAGATGTTTAAAGTCCAGTGATTAAAGTCCATTTAAACTGATAGATGTCGTAGGTAGTAGATCGGAAAAGGTTTACGACTTTAGTTTTACGGAAGCCTCTCCTTAGCTGTATTACAAAGTTTTAACTTAAGCTGCAAGTCACACCCGTTTCATTGAAAGACGAAAGAAAGAGTAGTTTAACTTTTACTAAAAACTTAACAGGTAACAAAAAACAGCAAGGATTAACATCTTTTGATGCGCAATCCTCCAGGTGCAAGAGCCGCCAAAGTATGTCGTGCGTCTGTGCACTTAAGCTACGTCAGCGATTAAAAACCTCTGCAGCAGATAAAGATTATAATAATTCTGCTGCGGGTGCTGCATATGAGAGCTTCTTATACTCTCCAGGCACAGTATAGTCTGTCACTGTCTGAACCATAGATGCAGAAACCACCAATTGTCTTAGGAAAATCTGTATGCAAAAAAAAATAAAATAAAAAAGAAAAATAAAAGAAAATACTCGTATCTAAATATTTTACCTCGGATTTGTTTAATTTAGTGAAATACTGCTATTAACCTTTTGCACTCGAGAGCTCATTCTCGGTCAACATTGTATGTGATACGGTAATTCGAGAGGAGTCTCTCACTCACCACTGCATGTAAAGCAGTAAATCCGTAACTGCCAACATCTGAGGAATATAACTAACCACATTTTGTATATAGTATACTTTTTGAAAAAACTTTTTTTCAAAGCAGTAACCAACTCACGCGTTAAACTAAAAAAAAAAAAAAATGCAATATTCTAAGTCGGAAATTATTGACAGAAAGATGTTGCTTATATTCCATAGATACTGGGCGGGATCAATGAACACATCCCGAGTCGCTGGTTTGCTCTAGAAAAAAAAGAGTTTGAGAGCAAAGGATTAATGCTCAATTTTACATAGATGGCAGCCATGTTAGTGGCAGTAATGGGGTGCGTTTTTGTCATAAAAAAGTACACGATTAGGGACATAAAATGCATGATCTAGGTATTCCGTATATCTATGACATGAACAGTAGTGAGAGTGAGGTGGCGTTCAGCTCGAGTCCTCAAGAACCATGAAAACGAGAAAACATCCGGAACTCTGCATGTAAATTCTGACGTCATTTCTCGATGTCCAGCTGAGCTAGTGTACAAACACTGGTGGCGAACGATATTCAGACGCCATAGACCTATTCAATAAAAATTTAAAAGTCTACATTTTCTAAATGTCTTCCGTCTTATTGGTGAAATTTTAAATATTAATGTATATAGGATGACTTTTAGTACAGAGAAATAATATATTGAATATATCATGTGAAGCATTACCTGTTTTAGCAAATAGTCGAGACAAGTGGGATATAAATGTATAGAAATAATAAATGCTTTATTAGAAACATACATAAATTAAAAATGGGAAAATAGTAACCCTTGGCTGAAACGAAGAGCCAACATTCATCAGCAGCGAGAATGCTAATTTACACACAGGTGAGGGAGGACAGGCAGAAGTAAACAGAAGAACACTTGGGTGCGCAGAAGCGGCAATGACCAGAAAGAATTTACAGAAAAAAAGTAGCTAAAGAAAAGTTAAGAAGAGTCGGGTAATAGCAAAAAAGAAACATAAGTAATAAAGTAGTTTTAAAAAATATTTTTTACTTGTGCGCATTTTTCTGCCATCTTACCGTTATGTTTACAAATATCATTTCCATGCCTTCCTGCCTGTGTGCAAATTGGTATTCTCGCTGCTGATGCTGGATGGACCTTCTCTACCATCTGAAACGTACATCTTTTCTATATTTAATGAATGTGTTTTTCTAAAGAAAATATTTTGTTTTGATGTTAACATCAGCTTTTCTGAGATTTTTTTAACACAGAACAACGATTTCTACTCAGAACTGCGTTTCTTCGAGAACTCTCTTTTGAACGTTTCGAGAAATGACGTGTATTTCAACAGTTAATTTTTTCTTTTCCGAGTGAGCTAGAATTTTTTTAAAAATATTTTCCCTTAGTTAATGGAGTATCTAATGCCGCAAATGAGCGATGGGCGTCCGGTCTTACTAAAGCAATTTAAAGTAATTTTTGAAGTTTCTGTAGCATGTTTTATGCGTGATTTGCACTCCCTCACTTTTGATGTACATCCAGAGTGATCATCTTTGCATACCTATTTTCATCCAGTCACGTGCACTTTCCGTGTAACGGGTGCGCAAACACACTAAGACAGGAGGCTCCCAATTAAGCAGTCAGTGGGAAATGCGATAGGAATGGCTATTTTTATAACATTTTTTCCTCGGACCTTTACTGTAGATGAATGGTCGGATTTGGGAAACGACTCTTTCATCGAAAGTTGGTCCGGGGTTAAATGATTTCATCTTTCATCTTAAGTGAACATCCCATATGGGCTACCTATGGCCTGCTGGCCGGATGTGGCCAACCTAGGATTTTGTTCCGGCCCGCGGAACATATCAAAACCCCGCATAAAACTCACATAAACCATTCAAAATCCCATATAAATCCCAATTATCCGACCCGCGACTTCCCCAACATCCCGCACCTATTTTCAAAGGTTTCCCATACACTTTAGATTAAATAAAGATGAATTATAATTGAAATTTATCACTGTGGGTGATTCCTTCAAGATGAATATTTGAAGTGATATGTGTAAATGAGCATCGAAATATGAAATTCTAAAACACGTCATGCAAAATACCTCTAACTCGTGTAACCATAATTAAAAAGATCCGAAACATTACTAAATATGTTCTTTTCCGCATTTTTAATTTCCTATAAATAATCACTATAAAACTTTCACTAACAAAAAAATTCTGCTAGAGTTTATCATCTTTTGTGTAACCAATGGTATAACATGCGCGAATAAGTTATTTTATGAAATTTTCTGATGGTATATATTTCAGAAATTGGGCAACATAATAACATGTCACTGGAATAAATAGTTGAATTAAGAATGAAAGCTATATGTTCTTTTTTTTAATTAAGAGAGATCATTTAAATGTCGCTGGTAAAATAGCAAAAATGACGTAGAATCGTTTCGTAATTTTCTATTACACATAAACATGGATCTCTCTGCCTTTTTATAAGATTCTTTAGTTATATGAATAGTTAACATATGATCACACTAGTCGTATTATTTTCATTCACCTTTGAAAAATTTAACTGCAAATATATCACACCCTTCGGTACATGTTAAATTATTTCTTGTAGAGTATTAATTCTTAGTTCTCTATAAAACCAATAATTTGAAATCGTTCATACATTATGCATTATTTCATTTTTTAATTTCAGCATAAACTGTCGCCACTATTGAAACTTGAAGTTTCCATCTTTTTAAAATATACTATAATACATTTTACATATGCATAAAAAAATCTGAAAAGAAATATCGAAAAATATATGATCTTGCCGAAAAGTTTTCTGTTTAAACAACGAGCCAAGTCATTAATATAACTGAAATGTTTGAATTCGGCAATACGCACAGCTCTTTGGAAACTGCCTTTTTAAAGCTTTTTGAGAAGTGATATAACAAATGAGAACACTTCAAAAGTACAGTTTTTAAAGGAGTTGTCCAGTAAATTTAAAATTTTAATGCTTAAATGATTGAAAACGTTTCTTTCAAGTGAAGAATTCATCTCCTGGGTATTCTCAGAGATATTTTTTTAATTCATGGAATTCGTATGTTTAGAAGATTTCAACGTGCATTAAAAATATTTGAAATGTTTCAGATGAAAAATTATTCTTACATTTGAAAGAATCTGAAATCAAAGCATACTTTTTTAGACAATCATGAAAGAAACATCTGTCGAAAGTTTTAGCTTTCACTTCTAAAGTATGCTTGTAAAAATATATAAAAATCTGAATGTTTATTTACGGCTAGACATGAAACTTTTTTAGGAGGGTTTATGTTTATCATATGATTTCTATTTTTGTACCGTATTTCATTGCGTTCTTTATGTAGTACTCATTGTTTACATGTGAAATGTTGAAATATTATGCAGAAATATTAAACGGTAAAATTGTATTGCAGAAGATTAATTTTTCACAATATTTTACAATGTGCAAAGTCTGTGTTACTGAAAATTGAAATTGGTATGACATTAGCACACACAAAAGGTCTAGTTATTACTCTCTCTACTAGTGTCTATTTAATTCTATGATGGACGTTTGTGTAACTTTTATAGCTTTTTGTTTATATATATATCCAATGAAACTCACGTAAATGAATCGGTAAACTATGTTTATAAAAGTACCGAGGACGTTTATATGAAAAGAATATACGAATTAACTTTCTCTACTTTGATATTTATGTGTAAGTTTCGCTTTGTCATAGGAAACGGATACCAAATTGATATTTTACTTGTTGTACCAACTTATTTATTTTCGGCTGTTCAAAATATTTCGAAATCGTAGTTATTGAAACGAAAAGATTTCAGAAAATAAGTTTTCAAATATCGTTCTCGATTAAATACTAGCATAACTAATTTAAAAATCCCCAAAGCAATTTTCTAAATGCTTTGATTTTGTGATAAAGTGTTTCGTTTCTTTTTCTTTTTATTTATTTTTCGTTTTTTCTTTTCTTTCTTTTTTTCTTTTCTTTTTTTCTTTTCTTTTTCTTTTTTTTTTTTTTTTTGATATCGTTCTCTCATCTGTAAAGTCAGAACGATTTTTTCCTTCGCATTCCCCTTCCCTTCCGCTGTATTTGTGGACTTACGTCAGTAGTAGATCATCATAAAGCGTTTATCCCTAAGCGGTTTGAAGCATTTAAACTACAAACTTTTAGCACCCAAGAGAAGAATAAACAGAAAAGGACTTCAGGCGTTACAGAATAAACGACCTATGTCAGTTGTTCCGTGGTTCGAGATTTGTTTTTTCACTTGTGTATAAAGACGAACTGTTTTTAGGAGATTTGTTTTATATCCCAAAGAGAAATGGTAAAAAAAAAATCTGAACCAAAATAATACGAGCTCACACAGTTTTCGTAGCGCGTACAATATGTTTCAAATAAAGCAACGTTTGTCGACATTATGCTTGATTAAATTATTACGCCTTCAGAACAAAGCTACCGATTTTTTAAAAAGAGTTGATCTTAAATGGAAAAACGCCATCCTTTTTTTAAATATTTTAATGCATGGGAGATAAATGTTGTACAGTAATACCTCGACATACTAAAATTCTGAGTTACGCGATTTTCAAATCTGGTCACTTCGTCGTTTGTTTACTTCTAAAATAAATTTGGTTTACGATTTTAATAATGCAATTTTTTATATATGTATATGTATTATTTAAGATTTAAACTTTTTTTTAATAAATTATTGTCTTTAGTCTCCTCCCAATTAAAAATAAATTTTACATATATAGCTATATAAAAAATTATTCCCCGACTTACGCGGTTATCACTGGGCCCCACTTGACCTTTAAGTTCGGGTTATGACTATAGATTTTTAAACGTTTTAGTCGGAAACTGCGTGAGCAGCTGTTTTAAGCTTCTATGTATATAAAGCAAAGACTCATGTGATGGTGAAGAAGCCGGATTTAAATTTTGGCATAATCGATGAGACTGTCTGTCGGCAATTTTGCTAGATTCCCCTCAAAAGAACGAATATACTGGCCAGAAACCTTTAAAATGTCCCACATGTAAGGGTTTTCAATAATGGTTTTGTCCCTCTTGTAGACAAGAGGGCTATTTGAACAATACCATCACCGAAAAATTGTTTTATTATAGCAACATGTTTTAGCCTGAGATTTGGCATCAAAGTGCGATACCTTAATTGTTATTTTTTTTTTTTCATAGGGCTCACATTATTATTACATTAAAAAACAACATCAGCATTTTGAATAGTCTTTCTAACCGAATTTTATAGATTTTAACCATTGTAATTAACGCTATCCCCCAGTATTAGTGCACCGAGTCTCTCAAACGTAAGTTAGAAATTTGAAGTTACAATGAATAAGAACAATAATCTCTATTTCTTTGAATTCTAAAAAAAATAAGCAAAGAGTGAACATATACAATAAGTCAAGAAATATTTTTATATGTAAATAATGGGTACTTTAATCGTCTTAGAGGCTGAAATTTGAAATTCTGCTCATTGAACTCTTCTCTTCCTCTACAGTGCCAATTTTCTAACACCTATTATATACTTAAGCATACTTACAGGACATATATGGACACAGGACATAGATTTGTTTTGTGTGATGGTTTCAAAGCGGCATTTTCTAGTTACAGTTGATTTTGGCGAATGTTTAAAACTCTTTTTATCGTGAAAAATACTAGAACTCTGTAGAATATTATTAAGGGTCATTTTATAACCGCATTAAAGTAAAAGCTGATCATGCTTCCCTTTAAACTTTTTAATCATGAACCCATGTTTAACTTGTTTGTCTTCATGTTTATAAGGAAGACTCATCTTCTCTGTCTCGTCCTTGCAACTATGAAGATAGATTCGGGAAACGGGTTCAGACCAAGGTCCTTGAATACATCACTGTGTATTTTTAAAACATTTTTCCCTTTCCCAGGAAGCTCGAAAGGTCAAAATAGCAACATTTTTCCAATTAGGGGAGAGTGGCCCAAAACGAGTAGGTCAGAGCGGGTAGGCATTCGTATGCTGCCGCATAATGCGCATGCGCTAATATCGACATATGCCGTGAGTACCCGAAACCTCTCGAGTTTCATTCAGTCCTAACGGTCCACCGGCGTAGTAACATGGCGTAACGAGACATAAGATAAAATAATTGGGGAATTCGTTAAAAAAACTGGAGATATGTAATTCTTGACTAGTCGGAAACCAGCTTATTATTTTTATTGCCAATATTACTACATTATTTTGATGCTATCTGCCTATAAAATACCATGATGATTCTGTTTTTTTTTATTTTTTTATTTGGGGTTATTATTCTCAGAGGAAAAATGTGCTTTCGGGCAAAGCGGGTATCTGCCGGGTAGATACTCGCTTTGCCCTGATACATTTTAATTCTAATTTTTCTGCATTTTCTGCATTTAATTCTAATTTTTCTGCATTGCTATAGATGGTTAATAAATATAAGTTGAGACTGATTTAAAATAAGTATAAAATTTAAATTAGTTAAGTATAACTTAAAAAGTTATTTTTTATAATAACAAATAAGAGTCTAATGACTTAATCATTTTTTATTTTTTTATTTCATTGACAAATATATCAAATGAGATTTTAAATTTTAATGAGATAATTGTAACTTAAAAAGTTATTTTTTTATAATAACATTTAACTAGTCTGATGATTTAGTCAATTATTTATTTTTTTATTTTATTAATAGACATACCAAATGAGATTTTGAATATTAATGACATAATTATAATTGAAAGATTATTTTTTCATATGTATAGTTAACTATTCTAATAATTTAATCATTTATTACTTTATATTTAATTAACAAATGCACCAAATCAAAATAGTTAATGTGATAATCATTTATATCATTGAGACTTTTAATAAAGTTGATAAAATAAGTCAAAAATTGTTCTATGAAGGTTATTTTTAATGATAATTATAAGTTCAATTAAAGCTTCAATAGTAATCCTTAAGGAAATTAATATGTGCTTAGTTTTGTAAAGTATATTGTACTTACCCGCTTTCCCCGAACGGCTTACTCGCTTTAGGCCCCCTTGTAGGGCAAAGTGGTTTTTTTTAAGCATTTTTAATTTTTGATAATAAACAATTATTATAAATAAAATAACGCGATACTCATTTTTTGTTTTGAAGTTTAATATCCTTCCTAAAAAGTAAATCAATCATGTTGATGATAAAAGCCCCAAAACAACTATTTTTGGATATTTATCGTTAACCTACCCGCTTTAGGCCACTCTCCCCTAATTGTTTTGAACTAAATAGGCACGTGTACATATATATATATATATTCCTTTTGTACTCTTTAGCTATTTAAGCCTGTACTTTATCCCCCCTCCACCCATTTACTGTTTCTGAACACCCCTCCTCCCCATTTACTGTCTTGTGATAAATTCTCTTTTTAACTACATTGTTGTTGACTACAGTTTCATCTGGTTGTTTAATTTTTTTCTTTTTTACTCCTTGGATATTGCTGATTTTTTGTCATTTAAAATTCTATGTTGTCATCACCTTTTTTTTTCGAGTATAGGCATGATTTCTGAGATTTTTCCTCCTTGCTTGGATCTTTACCACGTGTTTTTTTCTTCATTAGCTATGGTCGTACCCCTGGGTTAATTTTAACACTCTTTTTGTCATGTAATCTGCAGAAACCTAGCTATTTATGTGATTCCATTAAATTGAAATATGAACACGGTAGAACTTGATAATGGAGTGCTCTATTTCAATTTTCCTTTCCAGCATCCCCATCTTTGATATGTTTGGGTTCTTGCTATTAGGCTTAGTCCCACAAGATATCTCTATAGATCCCAACTTTTTTTTATCTTTGATAGCTGTGTTTTATTACAGCATCTGTAGCCAATTGTTTCCATTTTTATTCTATTTTTTTTTATTTTTTTATGCGCTATCACATTCTCGAAGGATTAATAGGATAACCGTATTACGTAAGTGTTGATATTTTTAAAAAATATATATATATATAAAATATAAATATATATATATAGGATTTCTATCTGCTATATGTGTCTGCTTATTCCTTTTTTTACTTAAGATTTTGAGTTCATTGTTTTGCTCATCTATCATTCCATGGATATTTAGAATTTTGTATTTGCCAAGTGGATGCTACGTTGATTCGTAACTTATGCCTTTTACTATATATATATATATATATATATATATATATATATAACCAATGAAGCCAAACAGAGTACTGTTCTGCATAAATATTTTACAATTATATTAGCATAAATAGCAATAATAAATGAATATAATTATTATCAATATCATTATTGTTAATATTATTGCTACAGTTTTTCTCCATTTCCACAACCTCAACTAAGTACTTCTTAGCTACTGCAGCTAGTACTACGTAAAACATAGGCTAGCTATACTAGTGTAATATTTATTTTATTATTTATTCATTTAATTATTACCATTTTTATTCTTTTTATTTATTCATTTAATTATTACTTTTTTTATTTATTTATTCTTTTCCTTTCCATACTTACAAAGTATTATTAATATATCATTTTTATTCACACTCCATGGCATTACTTGTCTATTGATTGCATTAAGCCTTCTCTGATGGCAACATGCACTAATACTGCCTCCATTACTGAGCTTTGATCTTCGTGTCGGTCCACTTCCTCGTTGTTTTTTTCTAATAGCTACGGTCGCGCCCCCAAGTTACAAAAGGACCCTAATTTTGGTCAGGTAACTTGCAGAAACCTAGCTATTATTGTTTTTTTCGATTAAATTGAAATGTGTGTGCGGTGGCGCCTGATGATAGGGCACACCATTTCAATATTAATTCCATTCTCCGACTATTTCTGATTACATGTGATTAGGCTTAAAAGCACACCAGTTCTAATTTGGCGCTTTATATTCAATTTTTCCACTCTTTCATTGCCTTAAAAGGCTATATTTAAACACTTATCCGGAATAAGCTCGTTAATTGGCACCATGTGCTATCTACTTTTTTATTTTTTTTATATTTTTTTCACTTTATCATTGGATTATCTTGGGATTTCACTTTACGTAAGTAAGCTATTATATATAATATATATATATATATACATATATATATATATATATATATATATATATATCAGTAAAACACAAAACATACTGTAAATAAGACATACCTCGTATGAAAATATAACAGCTGTAAGCAAGAATTAGAAACAACATTTTGAAAAATTAATAAAAGCTAAGCCAAATAAAGTGCAATAATTGATGTGAAAATAGAATGGAACGGAAATTATAACCACTGTCACTATTTTCAGGGACCACGAACAGTGGATTATAATTAAAAGCAAACAAAATAGTAGGGTTTCGGTTGTGTGGTATATCAAAAGAGATATTATCTCCACATTTTCTGGGCCCTACCCTACTATATAATGGAAAAAAAGAAATCAAAATGATAACAAAAAATAGAAAAGGCAATTATAAATCTACATACCAGACTGAGCACATGGAAAATTCATTTAAACAAGTAATAGGTGTTGCCAATGTTAAGAATTGTAAAAAGTGAAAAATGGTGTTGCCACAAAATAAAAGTGTAAAAGTAGGAAGAAGGAAGTATAGGTACATAAAGAAAGATGTTATTATTACACTGAATAAATTAATAGCAGCAGCAGCAACACCATAACACTAAGCAGAAGTAATTTAAACGTTATTGCTGTTAAAGTTGGGAAATTAAATAAAAATAAAATGGAGATTGTAAAATACAGCTGTCTATATAGACTAAGTATTCAAAATGAATATAGATAAATCATAGATGCTGATTGAAAAGGAGTAACTGAAGGTAGTAACTAAGAAAATTACGAAACTATATAATACTAAATCAAAATCCCGCGAAAATCCCAAAATGCTAAACTGCGTAGTCGATAACAAAGGAAAATCGCTTTCGAAAGCCGCAACTACTACACAGTCCCTATCAGTTTCGTTCTAAATTTGTGGTCAGTCGCTGACCACAATTAGTCGCATTTGCATTCTTGAACCAAAACTTCTTGCTTCCCAGATGCCTTACTGATATGGGTTCGCCCAATCACTGCAATTTGCAAGGTCACGTGACAAGACCTAGTGATAAAAGCTTGATGCTGTCGAGACAGGATGATTGTGTGGCATCTCTTGCCTGGGAAATCTTTAACAGACTTCGATAATAAAAGGATGTAAACACCCGCAAGATTTCTTTTCTTGGCCCGACTACGGGTTTCAGCAGCGGGCGGCCGGAGTGCTCTACCGAGGAATCCACCGAGCCGCTCCGCCTCGCCTTCTGAGCCTAACAATGATATAACGCCTCGCCTGTTCTGTTAAACATCGACCCACCCGGAACCCGACTACGGAAAACCACTCTTACCACTCCAACGTCGCGTTTATTACAATGTAGATTTTATTACACATATCACATATACGCACAGTGGCGCTCATAAGTTTCCGGCCAGTACTAATACATTACAAAATTTGGGAATTACTTTTATATCTTCCGGTGCCTGGAATTAATACTTATATATAATTTTGGCATTGTATTAAGGAATGTATTTTAAAGGAAGAAATACTTTTCTAAATATTTTTATTGGAAATGTTCATTTTTATAACAAATACACGTGTTCAAAAATATCCGGCCGCACTGGTCGATTATGGTAATAAATAGGTTTTATTAAATTTATAGTGTACAATAATATTATATACAGTCAGTATTTGGTAGACATACCTTTAGCAGCAATAAAAGCAGCACAGTGACAAGGCATAGATTTAATAAGTAGTTTAATATAGTCAAGAGTAAATTTGTTCCTTTCCTCGTGCAATTTTTGAAAAAAATCAGTGTAATTTGAGTACTTATGCACTCGCACACGTCAATTAAGTTCATTCCAAAGGTTTTCAATCGGGTTATTGTGAGGGCCACTTCATTGCATGTATTCTTTTTGAGGACATCCATGTCTTCACAATCGTGCACGTATGCTTCGGATCATAATCCTGCTGAAATACCCAATTTTTATTCAACTTTTCTCGCGCATATGGTAGTACATGACGTTGCAAAATGTCTTTGTACATAACTCCGTTCATCTTGCCGGGCATTTGTACTAAAGGACCGACACCTTTTGCAGAAAATGCTCCCTAAACCATAACATGTCCTCCACAGTGTTTTATTGTAGCAACCTGGTATTTGCAATTGTATCTTTTACCTTGAGGTCGTCGTACTTATTGCTCCCCATCACTTCTGAACGGTTGAAATGTGACTCATCCGAAAAAAAGTACTTTTGACCAATATTTTATCAGACCAGTCTTTATGCAATAATACAAACTCAAGTCAGGCTGTCTTATTTTTTTTACTAATGAAAGATTTTTTCACTGAAACTCTACCAAAGAGTCCTACATCATGCAGACGCCTTGAAATTGTCATACAGCTGACATCAGCAAGATTTTCTTCCCGTAAATTCTTGGGCAATATCATTAGCAGTTTTACCTGGGTCAGCAGTTGACTTCCTTTTTATTAATATGTCTACTTGTATGATGGTCTTCCGCGGTCTTCCACTTCGAGAAATGTCATGAACTCCAAAATCAGCTGGATATTTTTTTTAAGTATCGTTTACTGTGGATTTTCCCATCGACAGAAGTTCTCCTATCTCACGAGAGGATTTTCCTTTCTTGGATAAACTAATCACTCTTTTACACCAAATACTTTTCGAAGTGGTTTTCATTTTGACGGGCAAGATATGTTTCTTAAATAGAAAACGTTCAAACGGCCTTACCATAAATCAGGAGGCGAAAAAAACCAACATTGAACTTACTGGCCGGAAACTTTTCTGCGGAGGATAGTTGAATTTCTCGCTGCGCAGGTTTTATATTAATTCGCCAGTGTAGGCCAGCAGCGTCAAATTTCTTGTTTTTAAGCCAAATAAATTTGGTTCGTGCATAATTTTCTCTTAAAAATAAATTTTTTTTTACCTGGCCGGAAACTTATGAGCGCCACTGTATGTATGTATACTGCATTCTGAAAATGGACTATTCAAGTTCTCTTTTCAAGTCGGTGTATCACTTATTTTTTGGGGGAAATAGTATCATTTGCTGAGACAACAGAGATATTTTTTATGGCCCTCAAATAAACTGCTTAAGGGCATTTAAAATATTTAAAGTAAATTCATTCTGTACAAAGACAGATACACTCTTTCATAAGAAAAACAAGCAAGTCAAATGTTTACGCTCCTGAATGCAAAAATGTATATCTTATTCTCTCACAGTTAACAAAACAAATACCTTGAAAGTTCAGTATGATGTATGTCAGCGGAAAGCTTCTTAACCAAAATAATTTTATTATCAAACTCAAAACTGCTTATATTGTCAAGTAAAATATTTACCTTTTGTTCAGGAAAATATCTGAAGCACCATAATATTTTTAAAGATTAAGCGCACAAAGGAAGGGGAGATTTACAAGGATAATTTTCCCTGACAGCGTCGTAAACTTTTTTTCATTACGAAGTCTGTTTACTTGCTGGTTTAGCAGAAAATTCAGCTTATCCTAAATTTGCTTTGATCTTTGAAGATATCGTTACGCAAACCAGCAAAAAATAAAAAATAAAAAACGGATAAATGTCCCGGTGTTTACCATAATGTTTGCAAAGAGATTTTAAATCTCACCATTTTTAGCGTTGTTTGCTTTTACCAGTTTATTTTTTAAATACGCCGTGTGTTATAACTTCATTTTGATATTTGGAAGTGCGTTCTTAACGTTATATAACTTGGTTACTATTTTAAACGTATATTTTATAATTTTAATCATATGCAATTTTGCATTTGAATTAATCATAGAATACTATTTTTGTTTTTTGCACGTTTTGAGGAGATTCTCAGTTGGAATACTCTTTGCTAATGTAAATATATGTAATTGTGTCGGTACTTTATCACCCATTATATGTAACATGGAAAGGCATGTACTGAATGTGGAAGGGTGTTTCAACAAATCATTTTTATGTTAATTTTCCCGTCCGTCTGAATAGAGTGGATAGAATAGAATCGACGCGCCATATTAACAAGCCTGTATTGTATTATCGTTAGTATCATCATTTTTAAAGTTATGAAGCATTATAAGTGTTTTACAAAAATATTTGTTGTAGATTTCATCTTGTACCAAATTTTCTCTATTTTTCACTCCAATATTATTTACAGTTGAACCCGCTTAATGGGATATCAGTTAAAGAATCTCCCGCTCAGTGCAATAAATTTTCAATGTACCAAACATTAATAATTAGTCAATGTGATCTCTGTCCATTACTGGGAATAGGATGGAATGAGAAATATTCCTGAAGAAGGTCAGAGCCCACAACGGGCTGTCGTGTCAATGTTGATAATTGATTAATCCCGGATATTGAAATATATCCCTTATTTGAATAACTTTTCATGGCAAATGGCCTATTTCAGTAAGCGGTTCATCTGTTATACAAAGTTATTTACGTTTTATTTCTTAAGAAATAGTTTTATTGAAAACATAAAGAAGAACGTGATAGAAAAAATTGCGAAAGACTTTTGGAGACTGGTTTCGTTAAGTGCGATTTTCAGAAACTCGAGCGCGAATTTATTCCTAATTGTTGCCTTATGTTGTTCTTTATGATGCTAAATATTTGCATCAAGCTACCATTGTTAGGCAAAAATGTATCTTTATTACTTTTACCAGTCTTTTAAACGCTCAGGAATAAAATTGCTGTACTGATTTCATTACTAAAACACAAGGATTATTTGTAAAAAGATGTTCTATTTGTATTACAATAATTACTGAGATGACCTAAAATAAGTCTTTTAACGAGAGGTGAGCACTAAAATATTTTTAAATTACCTCTTTTGTAGAGATGCAAGTTACACAAAAAGCAATAATTATATTTTAATGTAAAGATAGTCTTACATTATTTGTAAAATAAACAAGAAGCGTTGGAAATTCGCGAGTTGAAGTAGCATTAAAAGACCATAATTTTCTGTTGGACTGCCTCGTACATAGTTATCATATACATCTGGAAGGCAATAGAAACTATTGAAGTATGATTATTATGCATCATATTTGTAACACAATGTTTTTTTCGTAATTTTAACCATTGGAAGCCTTTCAAGTAATGAAAATTAATTGTGAATTATGCTGTTTTAAATATCGTTTATTTATTTTTATTTTTCAGTTTCTCTCTGCGCTGAAATTATTTTGCATGCACTTTCCCAATTTTATTATTAAAATTTTCAAGTAATCTCAATAAAAGGAAAAAAAATATAGAAAAATTTAAATAAAATAATGATGTTTGAACATGTTTTAATCTTTAATTTTTGACATGATAAATGTATGCATATCTGTCCATAAAATATTTAAAATGTAGTTTATAAAAAAGTATTTATTTTTACAAAGCATTTTGCATCAATTCCGTCTTGTACTAAATTTTGTGACACATATTGAGAATTTACAGAACTTTCCAGTTTAAAAATATTGTCTTAGTGTTGATGTTTTTAAGCTTTAGTCCGCTAGCATTTTAGACAAATTTGATGTTGACCGGAATTGCTTTAAGCTTACTCTTTTAGTAGTAAGTAATTTCCCTAAAGTAAGTAGAAAATAGAAAGAGAAACCAAAAATTGTAAACAATCAGCATGAGTTTAAAGTCTTAGTTCACAGAAATAAGTTAATTTTAAAGGCACTTTCTAGAAACATACTAATAATTTTTGGGAGAACTTGGCTATTGAAAAAATATATTTCCATAGCACCAAACCGGTTACTTCCATCTGGAAACTATTTTTGCGTACTTATACGTATATTGTAGAAATTTATCATTGTAAGTTAAAAAATAAATTTGCGAAACGTATAACTGTTATCCTGTTACACACAGCGTTGTACAAATTGATATTAAAGGAATGTCCGTCTAAGAAATTTTTTAATTTTTGAACAGATTTTTAAAGAATTCTGTTAAACTAGAGATACGCCAAAATTTAGAATGAAAAAGTTCTCAACATGCTATTATAAACAGTGTGCCTGCCAGAGTTTCGAAACATCCAGGAAAAAAAATCTTACATAAAAAATCTTACTAGACAAGCAACGCTTCTGTCCATTTTTGAAGGCAGTTTTCGTGGTTAAGATTTTTTTTTTTCTGAATGTTCCAGGAAATATATATTTTGATTGTTAATATAAGTGCATAGTGCATAGGGTGCGGAAGAGTCATTCATTTTATTCGAGAGTTTAACATCATTGGTTATTTCTTACGCCTATCGCTTTATAAAAGAAACAAGTTTATTAATATATTTAACTTATCTTAACAAATGACAATCAAATATTACACTACTAAATATATAAAATATGTCCCACATTTACAGCTTGATGAAAAATTGCCATTTAAAAGATATTCCATTGTGGTATTGTACTAAACTCTAAAACATCTTCCATTAATAAGAAGAAACAAAATCCAGATTCAATAACCTGCATAGCTCTTATAAGTATGTTACGGCCTACAACAACTGATCGCCTAAATCTCCAACTCTCCCAAGTTATAGCACAATAGGGATCTGCAAATGAGGGTTTACATGTCCGGTCACAAATTCCCTGCCTGACAGTTATTGTTGATCTTGATTAAGCTTGGCGGAAGTAAGGGGAACAGAACGATACTAGGAATTTTTGGAAGTTAGTGCTTTTGTTTATGTTACCAAGAGGTTTTTTTTTTATTTACACCCTATAAACCTGTTTCGTACAACAAAAGAAACATAACATTTTTATATGGAGGCTAAGAGCAGTTCAATGTTTTATTTTCTTATTAAGTGGGATCGAGGGAGCAAAAATAGGTTGTGTAAATCGTAAAATGTTGGAAGTTGAACATTTGTATCGTGTTGTGCGGAATCAAATAGAAAAGATCGAAAACTTCCGATAGAATACGAAATATGATATTTCAGTTGTACAAAATTTTTACTTCAAGTATTAATAATCGTAAAAAATGTATGCATAATTGAAGAAACATTATGAAAAGTAGATTACTCTACTGCTGAAAAAGCTTTTTTGCAACATGTTTCTGCAACATGATATTGTCTTCGCATGAGGGTATTTCACGTATTTTAAGTATGCAATAAAACATACACTGGCTTTCAAAAGCAGTTGAAAACTGAAAACATGTATCCTTAAATTTGAGATTTTTTAATGCATATAAACTCATTTATGGTCAAATTAAGACAAACCTGGCTTATTATAGAAGAAAGTTTTTAACTAAACAAATTCATACAAAAAATATTTGATACTTAATGGATACTATAATGGAAAATTTAAAACATTGAAATCATTTTTCCACACAGAAATACTAAAGAATTAAAATTTACTTATCTTAGGATTAAATTACTTTTTAAACGAAAAAAAACCAAAAACATATGGCTGTAAAAATTATTTAACTTTTACACAAATCCCAGTGAATTATAACTACGAAACAAAGCTAAAATATTTCAGTTTTTATTGAATCTATGTACAACATTTTAGATTTAAAAAATAATAAAAATTTAAAAAACAAACAAACAAGCGTTTGTTAAACATTCACATGACACTTTATTAGTAATATTTGAACTCCACTAAGTTCCTATCACGAAGGTAAAAAATTAAAACCATTCAGTTTTTATCGGATCTATGTGTAATATTGGGTTAAAAAATAAAATAAAATAGTAAAAAGCAAGCGTTTGTTTAACTTGCGTAAGAGACTTAGATTAGTAATTCTTGAACACTATTGAAGTGTACTTTCCAATCACAAAAGGAAAAAAAAATATTTAAATCTTTGAACACTATACCCGGATTTCGCATTCAGTCATCAATCACATGAAAAACAAAGATATAGACTTATTTTCTTGGAATTTACGCCTCTCCATCGATCCCTGCGCTGAAGGCCATGAATTTTTCAACATTTTCTCAAACCGATGACATCTGGAAGAAATCCTCTCATCTGTCTTTCAGAGGAAAAGTGCATGTTCCACCGTCTTTGAATATATATCAACTTAATACACCCATAAAAAAGCCCCTTCTGCCCGTGGCATATTTTTGGAGAGGATTTTTAGAGTAAAGGAGTAACTGCAGGCTATGTTTCTCTACTAGAAAAACTGCACATGTGCATTTTTGCTACGATTAGTGTAATTGTATCCTGTCGCATATTTCCTCCGAACAGAGAAGGTTGAAACAGAATTGTTGAAAGAAATTTAAAAGTGGAAACACACATTTGACGAAATATTGAGAAATAAACTGGAGTTTTAGAATTCAGTTGGATTATTCAAATAGTGTATTTTACATAACGCTAGGAATGCACCTTGAATATTTTTCCCCGTCGGGGAAGCGTTGTTTCTTAGTTGCAAAAGTATGTTATTTATAAGAACAAACAATACCACAATGTTAAATAACACAAACAACTGTGCTCTCATTCAATAAAACAATCGTTTAACTACTGAGAAAATATTTTGTATTATTTTTACATGTTTTTCCAAAGCACCGTTTCTTTAAAAAGTCAGCAGTTACTTATTTAAAGAAACGGTGCGATTTGAGTAACCTCGATTAGACGATTGACCCTGATTATACGATTTGAGTAACCTCGAAAAGAAGAAAATGAACTAAACAGTTGCTGCTTTTTATATTTAGCTGGTCTGTCTATTTGTTGTAAGACCAGCTTAACACGACACCTGAAGTCAAACAGTAACAAATTTATTAACATTAATTTAAACTTAAATAATAACTATAACAAAACAAAAGGTAACATAAGTTAAGAAAGAGCAGCAGCGGGCTATGTCGTTATTTCACCTTATATATTAGAGTTCATCATCCAGGTGCATTTGCATATTTTAGCCGGCCGGAAACCACTGAAACCATTGAGTTTCGACTACAGGTTGTGTTCGCTTCCGTAGTGTTCATAAACCAAATAACCGTAAATCGGCTTAGCATTCGTAGACTGAGGTGGGCGCCTCATGTAAGAGAAATAAAAAGTGATATTTTATTTGTATATTTTGTGTCTCTATATAAAACGATCCTAATGGTAGTACACCAAAATTTTAAAGTTATGTAGAGTCCAGACAACTTCTCAAGTTGTTAGGAAGATTTAAAAATTCTTAGAATTTCATAAAATAAGTATCAGTAATTTTACAATAAAAAGTAAAGCACATGTAATGGCTTATCCATCGAACACTCAGTTTATATATTTGAATGAAAAATAATGTAGCGAATTAAGTATCACAGTTCTTTATAAGTTATTTACGGAACACATATCGAATTTAATAAGTTCTTCAATTAAAACATTAATTTGTAAAATATCCAAACTCTCTTATGGATATCGAAACGTTTATGATGGGCATCAAAACTTACCTAAGAGAAAATGGCCTGTAACTATCACTTGTGATTGTTTATATATGTAACTAGAGTGAAATTAATATATATGTTATATTTCATGGAAAATGTAACTTTATCTACAAATTTTTAATAAAATATTTCAAATCAGCTGTATGTAAGTCCCTTACCAGGAAACAAATATAAACTTCAATACAAAGAAGACTCATATTCCCACAGTTTTGCTTAAACTTGCATCTAAAATTTGATGAAACTTCCCTGGATTTGAAAACAATCAAGAATCGGTACGCACTTTTTTGGTTGTTCCTGTTTTACTCTTTCTTGGGGATTCTACTAAACCACAACTTGATTTCTTTGAGAACGTCTTTAAACTTTATTTTTTCTCTTACCTTATATTTCGGCTTAAAGAATGCAGAGAGATAGGGTATCGAGGAAAACTTTCCGAATTCTTTTCCTAGCGGATTCACTGGCTCTGCTGTCTGTCTTTTATTTGCTAACCCATGGAGTACTTGACAATCCCCCGATGCATCTGGTCAGTAGAGAAATTCGCAATTTTGTTCCCGTCTTTTCGTTTTATTTTTTTCTTTTTCCTTTTCTTTCATGAAATACATCTTGAATATTGCGTCGCCTTATATTTGATGTATGAAAGAATTTTTCCAGAAGAGAGGAAAACCCTGTAGGATAAAGATGGATTTTTAAGTGTGTTGGAAGGATTTTCAATGAACATTATTTTGTAAACTCTCTGCAAAGAAACTAAATACTTTTTTGAAAATGTAATTTTCATGTTTGGAAGCAGTTGTGGAGTAACAGTTAAGTGTTCTTTGGTGGATACATGCATTATACGTCTTTATACACAGAGTGTCCCAAAATCACTATCTAGGCTTTTATTCCTTAAATGCTGGCCATAGGCATATACAGTAAATTGCAAAGTTACTTAAAAAATACAGAATTTTATCGTTTCGCGTAAAATTTTCAGGATATTAAATATTTTTTTTAACCCTACGCCGGACCTAGGCCACAAAGCAATTAGTCCCTTCCGGGCAGCCCAATACAGTCCTGCGACTTAAGAGAAATTAAATCTAAATAATTTATTGTATAATTAAATCTAAATAAGTACAAATTTAATTTTTTTACAGCTCCCGTAGAAAAAAATAGGCATTAGTAAAATATCCCCCATACATTAATAAGACGATGGACAAAAATCTGAGCATTTTATTCTAAGGATTGCAGAAGAGACGAAAATAAATATATGCTGATTTAAACCATTTTTCAATGTCTCGGGATTCGGTATTCATAGATAAATTACAGAAAAAAGCAATGAATGCATAAAACATAATGCTTTTGATGTTATTTGCATTGTATTGTCCTTCACCAACTTTGTTTAAATATATTTCAGTTTTTTTTTATGATGAAAGGCTGAAACTTTGTACATCACCTAATTAATTCATGGGACACAATTCTTTTGTACTGGGGGCTGTAGGAAGCTTTGAATTTTTCAATTATTTAGATTATTTAGATTTCCTGAAAATTTTATTTGATACCATAAAATTCTGTACTCTTTTTTACGTAACGTATTGTAATATATTGCATATATGATGAATATACTTAAAGGATCAGTTCTTCACACTCAATACAAATATATATAAATGAAAATTACGCAAATGCGATCGAAAAACTAGAGACAAATTTTATTTATTGATCCGTTTATGGTACGACTACTTAATTGGGACTACTTGAATAGAAATTTTTGCGTTTGTGTTTTCCCGTTGACTATTTAAAAACTATTACAAAATGATGTCGTTTAATGTAAATAATGTGTTAAAAAGTGTCGGATTAAGAGAGTGGAGAATAAACCCGAACTTTAAACGAAATTTTAATTGCTATTAAGATTACTGCTGATCTATTCATCAAAAGCAATTTGCAATGTAAATTATGTTATAAAGGTTTAATAATATATATATATATATATATATATATACCTTCGCTCGTTGTCATAAGAACATTTCACTGTCTAGTAATTATTTTGTAGAAATCAGTTTAAAATAGATATCCCCCCCCCCATTATTTATATTAACATAAAATTTCACAGTTTAAAAACGTAACGTTAATTTTCTTTTTAATGTAGACAGGATAATATGCAAGCATTGAAGAAAGTTGCTTTTACTATTCACAGATTGACCAAAATATTAATATAACATTACAAAACTTATCCACTTTAACTCAGTGAAAAAATATAAGACTCCTTAGAAAGACTCCCAGAGGCACCCTCCCCCTTCCCTTGGCCTAGATCCGTCGTGTAGATAATCGAAAAAATCAAAATTGGAAGATTTCCAACTGTAAAGTTCTTGGGAAAAGTTTACAATCGTCCTTCATTTTCGAGCAGTAAAATGGTTTTGTCACAGTTTATTTCTGGATTTCATGGAATCTCCATGGAAAATACTTTTTTCTGAATAACAGCTTTGTTTATCCCGAAATTTTTGTAGCTCTACTGTTTTTTCTTAATATTTTATTTCGATTTAAAGAATTCAGTGAGTTATAGGATTTAGGGAAAAAAATAATAAATACAAATTCATCCTCTAACTGAAATCTCTGGCTAACTTTCTTTTAATTGCAAACCTATAGATTGTAGCCTATGTATCTGGTCAGTAGCGAAATTCAAAATTTTCTTTTCCATCTTTTCAAATTTTTACTTTTTCTTTTATGAAATACTTTGTATCATACGCTATTATGTTGCTTTTTATTTGTTCTTTTGAAATCCAGAACAAAAATAAAACATGAATGAAAATGAATTTTTAGTAACCTTGAAAAAGCTGGCTATTTTTCTAACTTCTCAAAAATAGGTAGATTAGTTTTATTTTCAAAAATTGTTTTATAATATAAGCCACATAATATGTTAACGCTTATTATTTTTATTCAAATTTAATTACAACGGACATCAGTGCTTAGCTTTCTTTCATTGTAAAGCGAATTTGCGTACACGCTTAAACGTAGTAACTCGTACCATCCTCGAGTGATGAATCATCTTGCATAAAATTGTTTTTCGTCCACTAATACACCAAAGCGTTTATGACAAGCCATTTCAACGCGTGGCAGGTAGCTCATGATATTACCCTATACAAAATAATATCTTCTCGAAAACTCCATAGCTAAACACTCGTTCCATTTTCTAATCGTTTAAATAATGCGCGGATAGAATTTTTTTTTTTAAATTACAATCTATCTTTAAGAAATTTTAAGAAAAAAAGAAATGTATTTTCATGATTTCTTTTCCAGATTTTGCAGGACAAAAAATATATATCTTCTAAAAACTGTTTAATGCCGAAATGCAACATTTTTTTGCATTTTTTGCAAGAAAAAGTATTCTAAAGTAACTCAGAGGAAACTTTTATTCAATGCAATCAGAAAAAAGTGAAACTGGAAGAATTTGATAAATGAATAGAATAACTTTTGACAACTTTGGCCCAGGTAAAAATGTGCAATTCTTATTGTTGCATTTTTCAACAAAATATCTGAATAAATAAGCTCTCGAACTATTACGTTTTAATCATAGATATTTTCAACTTTTAAGAGGTATCGGTTATTACAATTCTCTATTATTGCTATAAATTTTAAACACATTACATTTCTCTAAAGTCACAATTTACTAGAATTTGTTTATTTAAAATTTAAAATAAGCTGTAAAGGAAGCTTTATTTTTGTCAGTATTTTTTCTATCCTAAAATTATTACTTGAGATGAAATTTGTACTCACTTTTAAATAGCTTATTTTATTTACTTTGAGAAAATTTAATTAATAAATTCTATACTTATGACAGTTACACGAATCTTAGCAAATCAAACTCCTTAGAAGACGTATATTGGTAATTTGATTTATTCAAATTTTGCATAAAGTGTGTAAACGAAAAAGCAAAAGGCTCTGCTGATACAGCATTAAGTTGATACACTTGGTGCAATCGCTCTAAAATTTCATATCATATCAACAGAATCGAAGAGAAAATATTATCATTATTTATGTTACTTTTGGCAATTTCACCACTAGTTGCAAACCAAAATATCTGAAAGCTGTGTTTTGGTAATTTGGTATCTTTAAACTCTGTATAACCTGAGTAAGTGGAAAAATCAGAACGCTTTGACTGCCCAACATAAATTTGATATGCTTAGTTCAGTTATTCTAAAAGTTTATTCTATGTTAATTAATGTATTATACGTAATTTTAAAAGGCAGTTAAAAATAAAGTGGTTTGACGAACTTCAAAGTTCTACAAACTATTTAAAACTATTCAAAATGAAGAATTGTAAAATAATATACTTAAAATTTTTGAAAATGAAAATGATAATGTTTTGATAACATTTCCTGCTCTGAAAACGCCGCAAAACTTTTCTAATCACTTCATTAAAGCATTTTTCTTGAAGTCAACAAACAACTGAAAATAAATCTTATTAGTCTGTTAATAGGAATAGTATGCACACTCAAGTAGTTTTAAAGTATTTTTTAGAACTGTAAGATTATTTAAAAGCTTAGGTCCTAAAAAAGTATTATAGGCACAATTATTGTGCCTACAAATAATTGAAAGTAGTGCAATCATCCTACATGCAATCATCAGTAGTGCAATCATTCTTCATCGTACATGAAGATTAGAAGCTGTGTATTTTGATAGGTATACTTCTTTGTTGTAAAGAGAGTTAATTGTAATTAAAAATCATTTAACATTAGTTCTACAAGCAATTTTGTGTTCGTTAAACAAGTATCTACTTTGATACATTAATTGAAGAATTCTACAGTTAGGTAGTCTAATGTTTCTACTTTTTTTAAACAAAATTTCCAGAATTAATGACTGAATTTGTTATACATAAATAATACACAACCGGAAATAAGTTCAAAAGGAACAAAAATAAGAAATAAAACTCCAAGGTAACTCACTGAAAACCCTACCTCAAGATTAAGTACCTCAGGATTCAATACTACACACTGGAGATAAAGCAATTTTGCTAAGGCGCTCCACTAACACCGTACTTCAGTTCAGTTCAGTTCTCACTGAAAATCGATGTTTTAAAACATTTCGTGCATTTTGTGAACTTTCAATCTGCGATAGTGAATGCTTGAATGAATATTAGAGAAAACTGCATATTTGGAGAATGAGACTATTGGATGTCTGCCATCTTGGATTCCATACTCCATACTAAATTACGCAAAAATTTATCTCCTTTCGCAATATTATACTTTCAAACATTTAATAAACATTAAATAGATTACTATGGGTAATTCAGCAGGCAATTGTCTATGTAGAAATATGTTCATTTTGAACATGATCAGGAAATAACAGGTTAAATTTCAGTTAAAAGTTTGAAAATTCAGGCAATCGCTCTTCTGAATACTTAAAAGAAATACTTTTCGAAATTTAAGAAAAATTGCCTAAGTTAGCAACCTGTAGTATTTTTTTTAATTAAGATAATTTACAGTATACAATTGCGGAGAGAGAAACATTTCCCCGAAGGTTAATAGAACAGACTTGGATGAAGAACGATCATTGACGTGTTCTAAAAGATCTAAACGAAAGTTGCCTGTAAATAGGCGCTGTGAGTCGTAAATATTAAGTTTATGTTGTGCGTATGCGTGCCTTATTAGTAGATTGTATCATGATTCGTCGTAATGCGTCGCTAGAGGACGCTAATGTTGCTAATCATTAAAAGGGTGTCCAGTATTATCGTTTGAGAGGCTTACGCTATATTTCGCCCTTATGCCCCTTATCTATGATTCTTATAGTAAGTCCGTTCTTTCGTCTTATACTAAGTCCGTGATTAACTTAGAGAGAGTGAATTCAGAAAATGGAGGAATTGCTTCGAGTGAATGGAGGAACAGCGTCGCTAGAGAGTGCTTATGTAGCTAATCATTAAAAGGGAGAGAATTACGACGCAATAGGCCGCTTATGTAGCTAATTATTAAAAGTAGGTCGAGTATTTTCCTTTGTGAGTCTTAAGCTAACATTTAGCCCTTATGCCACTAGTCTATGATCATCGTATATCAGTCCGTTGTTAACATGGAAATAGTGAAGACAAGATAGCGACTGTTCAACAGCCTTAAAGTAGAAGAACTTATGTAAAACTATGAATAAACTCTCAAAAATTTGATGAAACATTTCACCAAAACATGGTATTGAAAATTTGGCTCCATGAGATGGTGAAGCCTTGTTCCAACCTTTGGCGCTCAGGTTTAAGTATACTTTGGTGAAGCACTAAATTTTGGAACAAGGTTTCACCATTTTATGGTGCCAACTTTTTAGTTGGCACCATAAAATGGAAGTACATGTACATTCATAAAAAGTTTTCAGAGTATATTTCAAGCTTTATTGCTAAATTATTGCATGAAAACTTTTCTAAAATAGCACATGATATAAAAATACCACGTATATGCAATATAATTAAAATTAGTAATTCTTAAGCTTTTCAAAATATTTTCAGAAATGAAGAAAATAAAAGTGAGCTATGCTCCAGACGTTGCTTAAATGATTAAAAAATAATTTGATTTCATGAACACTGAGCTACTACATGTACCTTTAAAAACGGTAGAAAATACGCAGTCCAAAACTTTTAATCTTCTCAAGTAAACTATTTATGAAGTTAAAAAAACTTTGTATGGAAAGCTTAGCATCTTTCAGAAGATTTTTACATATGCTGCACTGTGCACTCTTGCAAGCATTAACCCTATGAAAATTATGAAACACTGCATATTTTTTTTCATCCTAGTTTCTTGCATATGTCCTACGGCTCAGCAAATTTTCTAAATTGATCTTGTTTTTTATGGTTTCCTTAAATCTTCTTACTTTTAATACATGAACATTTTTTAGACATTTATTTTTTAAATTATGGGTAATACAGCTTATAAAGAAATATTATGAATTCCTTTACTACTTCAAATTAATTTTTAAGAAATCCAAATAGCTAAATGACTGAAACTATTTAATTCACAAATCTCAGTTTGTGATCAATTTTAGAAGACCCGTCACGAATACTTTTAACATTTTGAAGTCATTTGTTTTGTTTTTTAACTAACAAGAAAAGGCTAAGAGATATCTGGTATTAACGTAAAATGGATCGAAAGTTTTGAAGTATCCTATAATATTTAGTTTCTTAAGGAATTTGATTAAAGATCCAGAAGAGGATTTGTGTAGGGTCGTAAAAGGAAGCATAAACATGTTTCTGAAGAAATAAAGCACGATTATTTTAAGAAAGCCAGATTTTACTACTTTTTTATAGCGAAAAAGAAAAAATATCGTTTCTAATACAAGTTTCATTTTGCTATATTATGAAGGACAACTTAATGCGAATTTTTTATGTAGCATAAAAGCAATAGATCATAGTTCATTAGCCGCCATTAAAAAACTGTTTTTTTAATAATGTAAAGTTCCTTTTTATGAATATAATTATAAAAATATTATATCTTTTATGTATGTCAATGGGAAGATGAGTAGAATAATAAAGAGACATGTACTTCCTGAGCAAAAGATAATTCTATCACTCTCAGAAGATTCAGTTAAATATCGAGCACACTATTAGAGTCATCCTTCATAAAACCTTAACATTTTTTAAATGCTTAACACTATTTATTTCATTGTATTACAAAATATCAAAAACATGCTTCTTTTTTAAAATTTTTAATTAAAATTTTTTAAAAAACATTGTGAAATACCTTGTATAAACCTCAAGTTAGGAAAATATGTATAACATTTGTTACAAAGCACTATTGGAGCTTGTATCAAAATATATTTTTTCCCCATCAAGCATAAACTGACAAAAATTTAAAATACTTTAAAAGCAAATTCTCAAATGTGGTTTCATTTAACCCAAAGAAGGAAACAGACACATTGAAAATACTTTCATAATCCGATATTTTAGGAGCAAGAATAAAATGATAAGGCATATAGAGCTGTAATTTCGAGCAACTTAAAGTCCGTAGAAAGAAATTTCTTCCGTTTACCACTTAACCTGTCAAAGTGTCAATCCAAAACATGCTATTGTCGGCATAATGGAAGGTAATTGCTAAAATCTACGTCCTGACGGGCATATAAAACTCCTATAAGCCCTAGGGAATATATTTTAGGAAAATAACTGTGTATATATATATACAGTTATTTTCCAAGTTCGCCAAGTATATATATATATTTTTTTTGGGGGGGAGATTGATATTGCCTCATTCTTGAGCGTCCGTTTTCTTTTTGGATGTCACATATGATTAAAATTATTTAAAATGCAAAAACTGTACCCTTAATTAAATATATATATATATATATATATATATGAGACGTCAGATATTCCAGTAATATTCCAGAGTTAAGGCAAGTATAATGGTTTATTGAACATTACATTTAAGTTACAATATAGAGTGAGAAGAGGGGAGCGGAGACGGGTACAAAAATCAGCGTGGACTAATTAAGCAGTTCCAGTGGCAGAAGTCTCTCGATTTTCGATGTGCGGGAGTATTTACGCTTACCACACCACGTGGTTTGCGAAGACATAACTCCGCCTCTCCCTTATCTCTGATCGAACCACACACATTTACCAACATGACCCGCATCCGAGGCTACAAGGGCGTGGGGACACGTGTACACTCTAAAATACTCAGAATCGACGGCCTGATGTCTGGCAAATAACAAAATAAATAAAACATAGCTCCAGAGCGCGCGTGGCAAGTAAGACAGAAAAGCAAAACTTACAGTGAAAGTACCGCTTGAACAATACCGAAACTAGTAAAACCCAAATTAACTTTTTATACATTACATATATATATATATATATATATATATATATATATATATATATATATATATATATATATATATATATATATATATATATATATATATATATATATATATATATATATATATATATATATATATATATATATATATATATATATATATATATATACGACAGGCAGCAATCTATATAAACAAAAAGTGACTTTCTCCTATCTTGAAATTGAAAATTTTCTGATGTGATTTTTATTTCAAGTACTACGTGTTTTTTTTTTAAAGATGTGACACTTGCCCATAAGGCATAAGCCCTAACAAAATTCCGAGGTATTGGCCTTTTTTTATGGGGGGGGGCACCGAGATGGGGACAAATATTACCCTATATGAAGCGATGGACGTGGTAACAGCCAAGCCGGGATTCGAACCACGACGCAAGGTGTTAAAAAGTGGTTATGGGATTACGGCCAATTATCTACACGTTGGATCTGGGCCGATGGATGAGTGCCCTCCGCGGGATATTTCTAAGGGGTCCTAAGTCGTATGTTCGCTAAGTTTCGGAGGAAACCATGGTAAACTCGGTTAGATCGGCGGACGCAACCTGGTTTTGAACCAGGCACCTTCAGCCTCCCAGTTCAGAGGCGCTATGCGCTTGGCCACTGGTCAGGGAAAAGGTGTAATGGAATGGTTCGTTAGTTACTACACCACTAAAGAACTATGTAATTCAAATGACGATTTAAAAAAAGGTTATCCGCATGTCTGTCTGTCTGGGAAGTTTTTCTATTTGGGCATCACGTAAAAACAGCCTAGTTGAATGAAACAGCGTTAACAATTTGCATATTGATCATGAAATCTTTTTTTACCCCAAAATTTTAAAATATGTTTTGAAAATATAATTCAAATAAAAAGGAAGAAAATCTGAAACACTTTCAGATTTTAAATACGCTCTATAGTGCTACATATTCAAAGCGTATCATAATTTATGCGTCGTCCCTATTTTTCTTCCTTATTCCATTAATTTGGAAAGTGTATCATTATTCATGAATGTGACTTATTTTTATTCCTTGTTCCATAAAACCCATCTTTGGAATCGAAATCTATCTTAATATCGCCTACTTAAACTATTTTACAACTTCGCCAAGTATAATACAACTATATTTCACCGTTTTAAATATTGGTTCGAATGTGCATCATAATCCATGGGTGTGTCGTGTTTGTCTTTCTTGGGTTGATTCCTACTTAAACGCAGCGACTCTCGCCAAGGTGGCGATCATTAAACACATGCAGTAACCATGACGATTTTGTGTATTTATGTGGCAATCGTAATTTAGAATTAAAATAGCGATTTGGTACAACCTCTAAGTACAGCATTCTGTTACATTTTTATTTATTTTGGGTTGCCAATTACTGTAGTTCTAAGAATTAAGTGTCTTCAAATTCGTTAACAGGTGCGTTTATCGCTAATTTGTTCACTTTAATTTTCATGTAGTTCTTTTGGGAGCATTGAAACTTGTGCATAACTCCTAGAGTCCCATGACTGGAAAGATCGCCAAAGTGCGGGGAATTTTTAGGTTGGCGAGAGTAGGGGTGTTAAGAAAGGAATCAACTCTTTCTTGAACCATAAAACACATCGGAAAAAACACTCAAAATACTGGTGTTAAACAATAAAGTAAATAAAAAACATTGTAAAAAACACACATAAGATGTTATAGGTAAGAAGATACGCACGTTTCAACCAAAAATTGTTTTGGCCTTCATCAGTCCAAGGACGAAGGGCTTGGACTGATGAAGGCCAAAACAATTTTTGGTTGAAACGTGCGTATCTTCTTACCTATAACATCTTATGTGTGTTTTTTACAAAATTTTTTATTTACTTCTAAAACACATATTTGGAATCCAAATCTATCTTAAAATCGCCTACTGAAATTGTTTAACAATCTTCGCCAGGCATATTCGAACTATAGGCATATTCCAAATATATCGCGTAGACATATTTTAAATACTGTTTGGAATGGGCAACATAATCCATGAGTGCACCATGAGTGCAATCCATGAGTGCAACATAATCCATGAGTGAGGGGGGCGGTCGCCCCCACCGCCCCTCCCTTTAATCCTCCATTAACCGTATTTGTCTTCTCTGTTCTATAAAACACTTATTCGGATTAAAATATATATTTAAATCGCCTACTAAAACTATTTTACAAGATTAGCCAGGTGTTTTCTAACTATACTCAAAATATATTTATAAAAATTGAAAAGTGATACGACGCGTAGAAAAATCTTGTCTACACTAAAACCGTGATCGAGCGAAATAGCTCTCTAGTGCTAATAACAGGTCTCTGGGTTAGGTTTAGTAAGTATTATGTATATTTACATATAGAATACTGATAGATTTTTTTTTCTCAGATTTAAGATGAAGGTATTAACTTTGCTAGCTAATTATAATAGCATTTTAATGTATATATATATATATATATATATATGTAACATTACAAGTCAAAAGCCTATGAAAATCCCATATTTCTGGAACTACGCAGTTTAATTCAGTTGGAACAAAGAAATCCGCGTTCAAAAACTGCAATTAATACACGGTCCCTTGCAATTCCTTTGTAACTTTGTAGACGGTCCCGGCAGCCAGCCACATAGGCGTCTTAAAAGTCATAACAAACCCTGGGAAAACAGCTGCCCAGTTTTAGCTTTTGGCCAATGGTTGCAACGCGTTCGAGGTCATGTGACATGGCGTCCAAAGCTTTTATAAGGACCTGCAACAGATCAGGAGCAGATCTTTCGCGTGACGCACCTGCCTAACAAAGATGTATGGAATCATCAAATAAAATCATGCAATCGTAGTTTGACTTCGTCTCCTTCCTTCCATCCACCGGCGGGCTCTAAATCAGAGTCCTTATCCAGTCGCGCCGCATCGCCTGCTCTGCCCGTCAACACCTCGCTTAGTACTCCACGCCGAGAATACGCCTCAACAGTCTCGACTCTTCCGGTCCACGATTACACAGAACTCTCCTAGCGCCCGAATGATACATATATATATATATTCAAAATTATTGCACTTTATTGGGTTTAGCTTTTATATATTTTTTTATTTATTATTTCTATCTTTTCAAAATGTGGTTTCTAATTCTTGCTTATAGCTGTTATATTTTTATGCAAGGTATGTCTTATTTACAGTATGTTTTGTGTTTTACTTATTAGTTATATATATATATATATATATATATATATATATATATATATTAATATTTAAAATAAACGTTTCTGCCTTGTTTTATTTCACTTCTTTCTTAAATTGTCCAGTCTACAAGCATAAATCTCGCTACGAAAGTACTACACGGCTTCTACCTCATAACTTTCATTAAAAGAATGTCGCAAAAGTTTTCTTGTAGCACCGGAGATGAATTAAAAATCATCTGGGGAAAGCTTGTGCAGAATTTTACGTAAAATTAAGTCTGAAATCGATTAAAATGTCAATAAATTAGTTTATTCACTTCTTCGTTTGTGTCACGTGCCAGTCTGAGGCGCTCCTAACTGCTGACTCAAACTGGCAAAAGCTAACTTTTGCGATTAGGTTAACGGCGTGGAAAACATTCTCGGCATTTTAATTCTTTTTCATGTATATCCCTGGTTATTATTATTTTTTCATGTAAAAAGGTAAACCTTTGTAACCGTGTTTTTAATTTATTATTCAGTTGTTAAATTGCTAATTTAATGCACTGCTGTGTAATCAAGTGGATATTTGTACTTCACGGATGAACAATTTAGCCGTAGGGAAGAAAAGGTTAGAAATATTGCAAAGAAATAAAAAGAAAATAAATAACAAAGTGGCTTTTGTAGTTGCTTCATTGGTTGCATGCATTCAGCTGAAAAGTATGTGAGTCTGGAAAGAAAGCAATTTTGGAAGTTTTAAAGATTTGTAATTTTAGTAGAACAAGCGGCTGATCATTGAGAAAAATCGTAAGTGTTTAAATGCTCTCAGTTAGTAGATTTGAGCTGACATTTTAATATCTAAGATTTAAAATAATAATTCATTTTTGTCCCTCCCCCCCAGAGATTTCATTAGCTTTATAAAAACTTACTTTAAATAATAGTTCAGTAACAAACAACAACAAAAAAGAAATAATCATAACAGTAAAATTTTCTTTACTCTTTTAAAAATATAGAGAAAAAATTAATGATTTTATTAGAGAATTTCAAGTAACTGCAAACTTTTTAAAAATAATCAATTAGTCATAAATTTTAAGTATTGTATTTCATAATGCAGTATTATCGATTGTACAAACGAATAGGGGCGCTATCTGCACAGGAGGAGAGGTTTCTTAGGCTGTGGACTTTTTAAAATGGGATTAAAATGCTAATTCAAGCTACATCTGGAGAAAACCGCCCAAAACTCCAGACATTTAGATCGACAGCCGAGCAAGAGGCTAGATCCCTGGGCCTGCACACTACATTTCCAATTGTTAAGTATCTTGCTCACAAGGTCCCTGGTTGGCGAACAACTGAATAGTTTTACGGAGCAAGAATTTAATAATTTCTTGATGATAGATTTAACCGGTTCTCTGACATCTTTGCAAATACACATTGATCTAAAAAGAATATTCTTCACCATAGTTGCTGCCTCGTTTTTGTGTTTGGATGCCATATCTCGGTTCAACAATTTTTTAGAGTTTTTGAACTGTATTTTAAGATGTTTCCCCGATGACGTAAATGCAAACATGAGAAGTAACACTATTTTCCCTTACTGCGCTCATCAATTTACTGTCCTGTAACTTATAAAGCACGAACTTTGAACTACACGGCTTTCGTCTTTTTTTTGTAAATCTTCATACATTAAGCAGTTGTAGCACTTTCCAACAGAGGCGATCTTTTTGATTGACTCTATTCCATTGGAAATTTCAATATTGTATATAAAGAGATTCACTGTAAAAATTTCCCGTATAGAAATGCATAACTTCCTGCTGTAAATTTCACATAGTACTGCACGTACGATGCAGTTAAACTGGAATTCAAGCAATTTGTTTTGTATTTCTCGCTGTAATTTCTACATCACAACCAGAGTAAGTTGTATCGCATTGTTCTGGCTTTACATTACTCGCACGTTGTGCTGTAGTTGTATTTTTTAAAGTGCTTCGCCTTGAATTTCTTGTGAATCACACAGAAAGAAAATTTGAAATTGAAACACAGACGGTTAAATGAATACTATAGCTAGTAGTTCATAATCTAAAAGCAATTAGTGTTCAAACATATTAAGTAAAAAGAAAAAAATAAAGTGACTATTTTGTTTTGTTTGTAATTGAAACTGAAACTAACGAATTTTACTGTCTGATGCTAAATTTTCTGGTTTTCATTAGCTGTACACATTTTTGTATAACACAGAAAATTCATTCTCTTTACCCAATTAATAATCTGTTGCTTATTGAAATTACCTCTCAAATGTAAATTTTTTGCTGTATTGTAAGACAAACTCTGAAAACTGAATCACTTAAAGGGTAAACTTGTAATTAAGAAATTATTAATTCAGTAAGTGAATATTAGTTATATGCTTTTATCAACATGTGATTAAATCGATCAAAATTATTTAGTCCTGCATCAAAGTACTTAAATAAGGTGAGGCAGGGGCGTAGCCAAGAGGGGGGAAATCGGATCCGCCCCCCCATGAGGAATTTTTTGCCATACGAAATGTGAATTCATCACTCCCTTATCACACACACGTTAACATATATTCGAGTTGCAGTAGTCATAACCCCCTCCCCCCATGAAAAGTTTCTGGCTACGTAACAGATGTGAGGTAACTATTGAAACATGAACTTCCGTTAAAATGTAAATGAAGCAAGATAAAACATTGATATATTTATTACATTGTGATATTTTAGCCAAAGAATTTCGATGCCACCGTCATGAGATGTTAATTTAAATTTATTTTCCTTCTTCTCTTTTTTCGCTTAGGATAGTGTTTTATATGGGAGCAAAACTAATTCCGTGTACTTATTATTGAATTTTTAGTTTGCTTTGTTAAATTTTCAGATGTTTTGGTTGCAGGTGGCTCATAAATAACATTCGACATTTTCCATAGTTTAACCGTTTGAAGCGCAAACATTTCCGAATGCCGTTGTCATCACTCGATTTAACTATCAGCAGCATGGTCACTGTGCATTTTATAGTCATGTGCGTCCGCGGTACAGCCAGCTGTCTCAAAACTGTTATGACCGCTATCTTGATGGTAGTTAAATCGAGCGATGGCAATGTCTGCACTTTTTCCGTATTGGACAGTCGATCTAGTTTTTCTTCTATATGGGCGGATATTTTCATGATATTCTCCAGTTCTCAGCAAATGCCGGTACTGATAAAAATAATTATGACAGACATTTTACAAATAATCGATCATTTTTACGGAAATTATGTGCTAAATAGAAAAGGAATTTCGTGTAACTATGCCCTCCTTAAGTATTTTATTTAAATCAAGTTTATTCTTAGAGAATAAAAACAATCAAAGTGTCAGTTTTGTGTCCTCACGGCGCGGACACCGCTCGTTGAAAGGTTAAGCAAACTAAGTCAGTTGAAAATCCTGTTTACTATGCAAAAGATTTCTTGAATTTCCTCGGAAGCTGATATAAAATTAAATCCAATCTTGTCTTAACAGAATTATAAATCGAAGAATTAACACTTACGTAAGTTATTTTAAACTCCTCTCGTGGAAACGCGCAAGCATACTTAATTCTTCATATCGTTAATACCCAGTAGCGTTTATCAGGAAGCGTCGGTCATTCTTGTCATTAAAATGCTTCTAATTTACAGTCTGTTGGATGGAGAATAAACTCCCAAAACCATAACAAGATTGGTCAAATCGATTCCCGCAAAATATCGTTCAGAAGTTTTGTGTACCTAGATATATATAAAACTGAACTTCTTGAGGGGGGGGGAGGGATTTTAGGAAATGGGTCACCAGTGTTGTCCTGCGGATGTTTGCTTGGAAAGTGGGACGTTTTAATCTCCATCCTAATTCAATATCGGCTCCAGCTTTTCTCAGCTGCGGCATTTAATATTGGAGAGAGAGCTACATTCCGGAGCTCTAAAAGTTCTTAAGCGATTTAAATATTTCAAATAAATTGACTTTAGTTCCTCTTCCGCACTGGGAGTATTTCACAGTTTTAAAACAGAACTCTCTGGAGATTTGTTCTTGCCAGCTGTAACAGCTAGATGTATGGTGTATGAAATTTCGATAACCAGGAGATGATATATAGTAGAATTAATATCGGCGACTTGAATAATAACAAGGGCATGTAGTTCCTGGGTTCGTATATTTGTAAATTAGCATTTAAAAAAAAATGCAGAAGCGATTTTCTCTGAGAAAATACTTATTTTTTCATTGCATTAGTAGCATATGAAATTTTAGCCTGTATAAGCTGAATAAAATCTAAAAATGATCTCTTTTTAAACTTTGTTTTATGCTTCTACAGAAATAAAGGTATGAAACAGTAAAACAAAAAAATCTCCTGACAACTGGTAGTTTATGAAGCATTTTAAATACATTCTAAAACAAGAATATAGCATTGCATAAACAGCTGAATTCTATATATTCGGAGAATTACTTCCTATTTTAGGTATGTTTAGCCCTTTTTTTTTATTGATAAATACTTGTGATAGTGCATTACACTCGGTGAAAAGACGTAGTAAATCCTTTCGAGTTTTAGCAGCCTTTTAAATATATCAATTTAAAGGAATATGGTGATATATGCATGGATAAGATGCATGAACAGTATAAAATTATACATATAAATGTTCTTTAAATTTTAATTGTTGACACACATGTTTATATGCGTTTATGATAATGCTTTCACCGCTTTCTTGAGGTGTTATTTACAAAAGGTTAACTTATAAAATTTACTAACCATCCAAGCAGAAATATGTAATATACAGCGTTTTACATAATATTTTCTAATAGATAATGTACCAGACGGTACTATATGATTGACTTTGCATGTTAGACGCGTATTTTAGAAAAAAAAAAAACGAATTTATTATTAGACTATATGGAAGAAACATTTTTTTTTAATTTTTCTGTTTTTAAAGTCAGACCACACATAAGCGCACAAACTAAAGGACCTATATAACAAGTGCGATTTAATCAAATGAATAGCCTTAAAAACAGTCAGTAAGATTCATTAACCCTTTAACGCGCAGTGTTTCCGCTCTGGGAACACCAAACTCTGACGTTCTGACTGCTGCCAGTCACGAAGAATAGATTTGATTTCTATAAAAATAGTTGCGGGTGACGTAGCTCCACGAGAATCCTTTACTTTTTAGCACGTCATTTCCCGTTTAAAAAATTGTCACGTTTATTTTTAACAGCACTGTCATCTGCTGAAAAATGGAAGAATGCGAGAATAGCTGGATAGATTGCCCAATGCTGAAAAAAGGGCAGCCATTGCCATTGCTCTACTTAACTACAAGATGCACAGCCACCTGTCGTCAAAAAAGGGTCTCTAGATCTGTGGCACGCGATGAACTTTTCGATCGTCCGCCATCTTGCTGGTAGTTAAGTCGAGCGATGGCAACGGCTGCACTTTTTTCAGCATTGGGAAAGGGTTGCGCCTCAAAGGGTTAATGTTGTCGCGTTATACTCCCTGCTATTACTCAAAAATATTTAGATATTCTTTTCTTTATGAAACGAGTACTATACTTATTAGCTAACCTGATGCAGTAATTGACCTTTTACTTGCAATGAACTACGCGAAAAATGCGAATTATTACCTTTTTAATTTTTTTTTATTTTGGAATGAGAATTAAGAAAATTAAGACCGTGAAAATGCGAGATTCTCGTTTAACGGTATGACATAACTTTTATTCTTCCGTGAAGCCTAACGCTAGGACAAAACTACGCATATTTAAAATTCAAAGTTAGTCCAGATGTAATGACGTCACTAACTTTTCCCCTTATCCCGGGATGTTCAACGTTAATAGAACTTTATGAACGCGGCTGAATTTCTCCGTGACATATATTAGGATTCTTGATTAGGTTTATGTGATGGAAAAGAGAAGGCAGAGGAAAGGCTGGAATTTTAAGCGGAAGTGCAGCATCTAATTCATTCCAGCTCTGTATGTTTGATCTCTTGGTAAGGCTAGGCACGTGTAGTAGTAAAAGACCGCTAAGGCATTGAGCACGTATGTAGAAATGAGAGGTGGTGGTATAGGCGTAATAGACTACGTATAATTTACGCTTTGGTTTTTCTACTTTGGAATAATTATTTTTAGTGTGGGAAAAATTTTTAAACTGATTATTACTGGTCAGTTATTAACTTCATAGATAGGTTTTTTTTTACGTCCTGCTGCTGTTGAAAGTAATGATCGTAGGAAAGAAAGAAAATATTTGAGTTAATCGATTATTAAGTGCTTTCGAGATAATCGATTTGAAAAATCCATTCAGACGCTCATCACAGCATTTGAATAGCATATGGCATTCGAAATCTCGAAAATAAATCGCGAATACTTTTCAAATAGTGAAATCAGGAATACTAATTGAATAGTGAAATCGGTAATGCTAATCGAATAGTGAAATCGGGGATGCTATTAGAATAGTATAATCTTGAATACTATCCGAATAGAAATAGCGAATAATATTCCAAGAGTGAAACCCGCGAATATTCACTATTTGATTAATCGATTATTGATCCTATTCGAGTAGTATCAATCGATTGCAGAAATCATTCGAATATCACATCACTAATTGGACCGCTTTATAGCAAGATAAAAATCGCTGCTTGTTTTATTAGTAGCACATTCTCAGATCTAGTTATCAATTTTTAATCCACTTCCAAATTAGAAGAAGCTTTGAAATTTATTTTGATGAGAAAAAGAAAAAAAAAGGAGAGAGGTTTTGGATTTAAGGATAAAATAAAATCTCAACTTTAAAGCACTTTCTTTACAAAACTACATAAGGTAGGTGCACTTTGGTAAAAATAATAAATAAAACATAACATTATAAAGTTATAAATGCTCAATGCTCCGATTGCTCAATCAACTCCGCACTTTCTTCCAACATGTCTGGTGCTGCAGTTTCGATTGCTGCCGTTATCCTAGAGTGTAAATGTACCAAAGAGCACATCTCCATCCAAAACCTTTGAAATGCGGGAAAGAAAAAAACCGCGCGACTTGTGACTTAAAAATGAGCAGAGAAGCTAGACTTGTAATTTATCCCCATGGTTTGGGCAAGTGGTAATTGTAAACTACACAAAGAAAATGTATTGTACTAGTAATTTCCAAACTCATATTACAAACCCTCTTGGCATTAAAAAAATGTCACGGTTTAGTGGAATACTTCGAAATATTCTTCATCTATAAAAGTTGTGTTTGAAAAATGTGAGGAGAAAAAATAAAAATGTGAAATGGTATTGTAGAATTGTGAATTGCATCCATATGCAGAGCAATTGTGTATTTTTTTCCTTTAAAACAGAACTATGAAAATGGAAATCGGAGCACTTGCCACAAATGCTGCATGGAAAACTGATGCGAGATGGATGCGCAAGAATTATGCGCGTGAGATCTTGCCACAAGTCAGCTGTCGGGACAAGTGCCTCATGTTAGGGTTACGAAAGAGCTCTCTATTCCCCTATACCTGGAAAAAGTATTTTTTATATAGCCCCAAAGCGAACAATCGCAAGGAATTAAATCGGGGGCCTCTTTCGGACGACTGACGTAGAGCATCGTTGCATCTTTCGGCAAAGAAGAAAAAAAAGAAAAGAGATTGAAAAAGTAATGAAATGTAATAACATTTCACTCAAACGGTGAGTGAAGTGGAACGGCATATTTTTATTGTTTGGAAGACTTTTTATTGTCTAGAAGTAAAAACTTGGTAAAAAGTCTTTTCTTGTAATCAGACGTAATTATCTGTAAATTTAGATTATTGTACCTACTTGAAACCCAATAAAACTATATCGAAATTCCAAACCTGTATAATACATATATATTCACTGCCAAACATGTCTTTTCTATTATTGATTTGGTCGAATCTGAAAAGTTTGAGCCTGAAACTGAATACTGTTTTCGTGGAGAGAGTGTTGACCCGAAACTAATTCATGATGCCACTAAGGTCTTTTTGTGAACTTACTTTTATGAAATAGTGAGTAATGTGTATACTTTTATTTTTTATAGATAACTTATTCACTAGTTGATTAGGTAAATTTGTATTATAAATGTTGGAAATTTCACTAAAAATACTTAGAATTTCGTTTAAACTGTCACAATGGATTAACTCTGAAGTTTTTGTGCTGTTCTTTTTCAAATTCTTTTCATAATATCTTAAAACCAATAAAGCCATTAATTCTTTAACCTTTTTTTTCAACAGTAAACTCTTATTCTGATAAAAAATCTTTTATTTAAAAAGGCATGTATATATATATATATATATATATATATGTATGTATGTATACTGGATATGTATGTATACTGGAATATAAATATGTAACATACATATATATATTTATATGTATGTATACATATTTATATTCCAGTTAGCTAAGAAACTAGAACCCGGTAATTAATAGAAACATTTTTACTTCAATAATGATATTAAAAGTAATCTAAAATTTTGCTTTCTTTTAAAAGCGTTGTTTTAGAAAGCATAATTAAGTAAATTATGCACCCTCTTTTGGAAGATAATATAATTAAGGCACGTGAACAGAATGAAAATACATTTGCGTACTAACTTCTCCAAAGTTTGAAGATTTAATTATTTCACATTTTACAAAATATATGCTACGTAACAAATACTTTTTTTTTTAATAAGTGTAGCTCAGAAATAGTTCTCAGTATTTTTTTAAACATCCATGAAATGCTTTTGTACATTAAAATTCTTCAAAAAGTTACTGGTAAGTGCCATATACGCCAACGTCGGGATATGTGGTAGAATTTAAGCTAAATTTAAATGGTATTAATAATTTTAACAGCTTATTTCAATTAATTTTCTAATTAACTTTTATTATTTCAATTCGTATTTTAAATGTTACCTGAAATTGAATAAAAACAGCCATAAAAAGTACCAATTTGCCAAAATTGATACAAGTATACTGAAGTTATTGCAATGAAAAAGTACGAATGTGCAGTCAGAGTGGTTATTTACCAATGGTGACGTACGGTTAAAGTAATTTTGAAGTGATTATAATACAAATATTATAAACACCCATGTTATTTCAATCAAAACTTGGTACTTAAAATTTGACTCAACTAATACCGGCATAACTCTGTAACGTTGTTTTTTTTTTGTTCATTCTAACTGTAAGTTTTTATCCAGTAAAAATTTTATATTGATATTTAAAAAATAGAAAAATATTTTCCAATTAACTAAAAATCTAAAACCTGATAACTAACAGAAGATTTTCTTCTTATTTCAATTTCTGCACTTTTTAAGAGTATATTAATTTTATCATTTATTTTTTTAATTCTTTAATAAGCAAAAATAAATGTTATTTCGGAATTGATTATCTTTTTTAATTATTTTTAACAAAATATGCGTTTTTTAATGTACTTGAGTTAAAATAATTTAGTTGGTATTTTGACATGATCGATTAATCATAAGTTATGGAATAAAAAATTGCAACTAATGATAATGAATACTCTAATCCTTTTTCATCACTTCAATAAATAAATTTATCTCACATCCTGAAACTCAATATATAAATTATATGTAGAATTGTGTGCTGACCAATTTTATTCTGAAAACGATTAAGCAAATTTATTTCTACTATTAGAAACGTAAAACAAATGGACAAAGAGCTGTTTTTTTTTAATACATATTGCTTGAACTTCCTCAATCTATTTTACTTAAACTTTTGTGTATTTTTGTTACTAAGCATAATAAAGAAAAAAACAAAAGTTTGACAAATGGTTCTGAGAAAAAATTACTTTGAATGTGCCTTTACTGAATTTCAATTTTGCTAAAAACTATACGAAAACTAAAACCGCTGAATCTCGCGACATTTTCTTTTCTTTTTTTCAGTTGGAAAAAGAAAACTTTTGTCTGTAACTGGAGCTTGAGGAAATAAATTTTTATCGGTTACTCGTAGAAACGAAAATAAAGAAAACCAAACACTCTCTAGGAATATTTTTACAGTTTTTTTTTGCTTTTGTAATATTTACTCAAAAAATAATTATAGTTTCTTGCTTCACTCATTTTGTGTATTTTTTGCAATCTTTTTCCTCTAGGTTAGTTCCAGTTCTTTTTTTCTCTCCCAGAAATCTATGAAGCATGGTGAAAAGTGGCTCTTTACATTAAAGTAAACTTTTTTTTTCTCATATATTCATAATGCTTGCATTTTATGTTTAGCTGTAAAGGTATGGTATTTTGTTTAACTATTTTCAGAAACTGAAAAAAATAAATTGATAAAAGAAGGGATATTATTAAATTATTCCCGATCTACATTTATTTAACGATGCTCCATGGCCTTGTGGATAAGATACTGGAAATGGTAGATATCTAAAGTGTGAACATCCCACGTTCGCACCTACAGCACTGCTGCAATTTAGATGAGCTTTGCATATATAACGTGAATACGCGTTAGAACCCCTTCACCTTTCAATGCATGGCGATGTATATTTGGATCGTATGTTTGAAACACGTTTACTGTCGGATTAGAGTACAAACCAAATTTCTTAAGTCAATTTATCATATAAAATATAGTTTTTAATAATAAATGATTCACGTCCTAAATAGCAAATATTTCACATACCGTATATTTCGGCATATAACACGCACTTTCAACTTCAAAAAATTACTTCATTTTTACGTATGCGTGTTATACACCGATTATAATATGGTCAATATAAAAAAACATCAATAAACATAATAAATATACAGTATTTTACAAATTATAATTATTATCAATTATTTAATTAAATTTATCGATGTATTTAACAATATAAACAAAAACAAACTTACAATATATTTTTTCTAACGCTGTTAATCCTCTTTGTCAGATGGCATGAAAAGTTCATAGTATTCATCTTTCAGTATATTTTTGAAAATGACATCCCCATCTTTATTGTCACTGTTTTCTAACTATAAAAAGTCATCCTATGTCCCGCATTTTTTGAATGAATTAACAAATTTTTCTACTTTTATTTCATCCCATGCTGTAATAATCCATTTATTTTGGTAGGGAAAATGTGATGTGAGTTATACAGCGGTAATGGCTTGAAAATAATAAGACGTATCCTACATTTATGGGTGCTTGTTATACGCCGGGATGAACGGTATTTCTTTCAAACTGCGTGTTTTTCGAATTACTAATATTACTTATTCACAAAACTGATATAGGAATTTCAGATTGCACTCCTACTTATTGCGTTATCAGCAGCGAATATGTTTAAAATTCATGCATATAAAGGTTAAAAAGTTTTCCGACCAGCGCACAACCCGTCGGTAGACACCCGTTGTGTAGGCTTATTGCTACAATATAAAACAAGCGAATAAAACTTTTATTTATCGTAAAACTTAATGAAGTTTTTTTTTCCCTTCCCCCCATCGGCGAGTAATTTCCTGTCTAAGCATTGACCACAACTAAGGCTGATTTTACACATGGCATATTTATTTTTCCATGAAAAGCATTATCTGCAAATTCTCAAGCGTTTTCTCTTGGATTTTGAAAGGATTTTAAGAGAGGTGTAACTTTGCAACATTACAATAGCTGCAACCACTCTGCTAAACTTTCAAAGTATCTTTCGTTCATTCAGTATAAATATTTTAATATTTTGTCATCGCTAAAGCATTCTGTCGAACGTGCAGCGGCTCCAGTCCTCCCCATAGGACGGCGGTGGGCGCAATGGGTCGGCTTTTATTTTATGGAGCTCCAGTGGAAGAAAGACTGACTCATCTTGGGATCTCCCAATTTTTGAGCCAATGAGAAACATGGCAGAAACAATGAGAGCATTTGGATTGGCACACACAGAGGTATCGCTTAAATATCTAGGACATTAGAGTCAAGACATAATTTACATGCAATAACCCCATAGGAGGAATTGTTGGTGCGAGCAGCCTATTGTACTTTACGCGAAAAGTTGAAGCTAAGATAACAGCGTCACTCTGAAAGAAAATAACCGGATTTGGCTGTTTATCGCCATGCTTATTTTAAAATCAAATTTTTCCCCTAGAAAGGTCGTTTTTTCCCTCCTATTTCCACATGTCACATGACTTATCCGCTTGTTTCAGTTTAGGGATACACTTGCTCTTATGCACCTATTTCTCCTGTATGGCGCTAACTACCTCTACCGTGCACGGTCCCACAACAATCCAGTCGATAGAAGTGGTCACTTTCTCAAGCGCTGACCAACATCGTCGCTGCATCCCCTCGGTGTTCGTGAGAGAATTGATGTCCTCTAAGGGATCACTAAGCTATCACTGGGCCACAAATGGACTGACTTAGTTTACTATAATGTGGCACAATTTACTGAGTCTCAGTTACATACGCAAAATTTATGTTTGAACAGTTTGAAATGCAATCGAGCCCACGTAGAAGAATAGCCAATTTGCCAAGAAAAATTATTCTGATAAACGGGATATTCCATTATCCGGGACCAAACTGACAATTTACTAGCGTCTGGTACATCGAAAAGTTATAACATTAAGCGGAATATTCTTTTACCCGATATTCCATTCAGTGGAGTAGACTGAAAATGTTGATTCTTACGCAAACACTATCGAATTGAATCTTTCTGATAAGCAATACAAGAAAGCTCAACATGAATAATTACCTCCTTTAGCCAATTTTTAAAACTATCCCTTATTGAAAATATCTATGAATGATTACATCTATGTAATTTTCCATAGATGTCCATTATTCTTTAGAATTGGAATTTTTCATAAAATGTTTCAACTTTTTTTTTTATCATGAGACAAAATTTAAAAATTTCACTGAACTTTCTACTAGAAAATCAATTATGCCGGCTCTGCAGAGAGAAAAATTTCGAAGCAAAATGGAAGAAAAGCAAACAACACAGACTTGACAGCATTTTCTTGCAGGCATACACTAAATTTATAGATTTTATTTGAAATTTCAGCCACACAGTTTCAGTTCGTTGTCACTGCTTTCGAGAAAAAATGATATCGATTGTTTGAGGTCGAAATAGAAAATGTTATTTTTACGCACTAGTTTTTTCTTTCTTTAAAAAGAACTGAATACGAGAAAGAAAATTATTTATGAATAGTGCTTTGTATGTCTATGGCAATGCGGCAGTACTGTCAACAGTATTCGGTGAAAAGAGATTAAAATGAAAAGAAGACAGTCATTTTCATGAAATCGTCGTCCAAAGAATGCTTGCGGTGAATAAAAGTAACTGACAAGAAAAGTGAGTGAGTGTCGATAGATTAGTAGGATTTTTCATTCAATTTGAAATATGAAAAAAAAACCCCTTGTGATTAGTATTCTTACTTACAATGCTGTTATGGGTAGTAGCCAATATAAATAAATAAGTAAAAGAAATTATTTCACAATTTCTTATGCTTAAGGAGAGAGTTCACTGAACTTCGGTCAAAAAATGTATTATTGTTTTTTAATCCTAAAGTATATTTTATTTCATCGTGGAGAATTTAATACCAAAATTTAAATAATACGGCATTTACTTTTTAGATATAGGGAAAAAAATTTCAAATTTTATCTTTAAATGCTTATAACGCAAAAAAGCAAATTTTGCCATTCCACGCAACATATCTCTGGAACGAACGCTTAAACATAATTACCTTAAACTTTTCAAGACTTTTCATAGTATTTATATGCATAAAATGAACAATAATCATATGGTAGATAAATATATAGAAAATATTATAGAAAAATATTTTAGAAAATTATTTATATACAAAAAATGCCACAAAATTGTAAGATTTTTTTCTAATTAAAAGTAAATATTTCTCATGCTTTTTAAAAATATCTTAATAATTGCTGTTTATATTATTAGTTATATTTTCTTTAATTAAAGGTGAAATTTGTTGAAAAATATTGAACACTTTTGTTATCCTGTTTGGAGTGCATTTTGGTTATTTTGAAAACGTGAAATTTTCTGTTATATTCATGTATTTTTAAGTAGAAAATAAACTGTATTTTATTATTTTTACTATGCACTACAGTATCTTATGCAAGCACCCCACAAAAATCATTTCAGTACCTCTAATATTTGTTTTGTCGTCTAAAGATAAAGTTTCTAAAGATAGAGCACATTTTTGGGGATTTCATACCGTGAATGGGTGAGCTCTCCCCTTAAAGTATACTGATATACAGAAATTAAGGACGTATAGAAAAATTAGCAAACTAATAAGTTACTTTTCTTTTAATCTCTTTCAACTTTTCTTCATGTCTCCCAAATTCTTACAGGCTGGGGATGTTATGGTACAATTTTCATAGATTTTATACACTGACGTGCTACTCCGTAAACACACACACACACACACACAAAAATATAAATTCCCCACGCCATTAATTTTTACACAGTGTAGTTGCATTGAAGAGGGTACCACAAACAGTATTGACAATACTTAATAAAAAAAAATCTAAATTCAATCTGCATAAAACAAGCTAAATTAACAAAATGAAGATTTTGATGACTCCAAATTGTCCGCATCCATGTAATATAATTCTATTTCTTTTTTCTGTCATGGAACATAAGCTTGAACATGAACATTCAATTCTTTTACGCCAAATGGAGTTGTTAATCTTCTTTTCACTCCTTTTGAAACGATGGCGTAATTGAAAAATTCAACGCATGATTTCATTTAGTACGTAAATTTGCGCTGTTCTCTATCTACTCTTTTGATTTGGAATTTCTCATAAAAGATCTCAAACTTTTTTCATATATGTGAGATAAAATTGAAATTTCGTTGAACTTCCTAATAGAAAATCAATTATGTCAGCTCTGCACAGACCAAATTTCAGATCGAAATGGAAGAGATAACAACACGGACTTGACAGAATTTTCTTGGAGGCAAAATACAAACTTTATATAGATTTTATTTGAAATTTCAGCCCCACAGTTTCGGTTCGTTGTCACTGCTTTCGAGAAAAAAGATATCGATTGTTTGAGGTCGAAAGAGGCAATGTTATTTTTGTGCGTTATATATTTTTTCATTTTTTCTTCGAAAAGAACTGAATACGACGAAGAAAAATTATTTATGAATAGCTCTTTATACATCTCTGGAAATGCAGCAGCACCGTCAGACATATTCGGTGAAAAGAGATTAAAATGAAAAGAAGACAGCAGATGTTATGAAAATGTCGTAAAGAATGCTCAGTAAATAAAAGTAAATGACAAGAGGAGAGAGTGTTTGTCGATAGATTAGTAGCATTTTTCATTCAAATCGAAGTGTGGAAAAATTCGTTTGTGAATAGTCATCTGGCGTAAAAGGCTGTATGGCTATACCAAAAAAAAAAAAAAAAAAAAAGACGAAGAAGAAAAAAAAAATGAGGACGTTCCTTTCAGAATTCTTTATACTTAGTGTATTATTTGTATCGAAATATCATTAATTGTATTGACAAAACTTAATTAAGTATATACATACATATAACTCCAACATATATATACTATATAAAGTGCTCAGTTTATAAATGAAATATGCTAAATTAGCAAAATAAAGCATTTGGTACAACTAAAGGCCTTATTACACTGGCATAATTTCCAGAAATTTGGTTGCCGCAATCAGTTGCGGCAACTCGTTTCAGCAAGTCGATGAGATCGGATGAGCATGCAAGGTTGTCATAATAAACTAATTCGGCGCTGTGATTACAATTAATGGGGGTGCTCGCAAACACCAAAGATTCACGAAATTACGTGTGGAGTAGAAATAGGAAACACTGCGATTGGCTGGCACTCTAGCAACTAGCAACATTTTCGCCTCTGAACAAAAAATAGTTGACCGTTCCCTAGGTAACCCAGGGAACCAGTTGCAGCAACCTTCTTTCCTTTTCTTCTTTTTTTTTTTTAACCTTGGCTTCAACATTCAATTAATTGATGTTAGATGGCGTTGCAAATGTTCGTTTCATGGTGACAGATGTTTTTGTTTAATTGTCTATGTCAGAGTTCAATATTTTGGAAATAATAAACCTCATATTCTGTTCCAACCCTGGATAATATTAAAAACTTGGGAAATGAAATTTTAACTTTTCGAACTTTCAGTCAAATCAACAATGTAGCTGGATTTTACATCGTATATCCAAGCTTTTTGAACGCACTATTATTTTTACATTGAGAACTATTATTGATTTGTACAATACCCGTGCCTTCTGAAATGTCCTAGAACGGTTATATATATCCTGAATTATTTATCCTGAATTATAACTAAATAACGAATTAGTGATTAGTGCCAACTTTAGAAGCAGAAAAATGTAGTAACTAAATAACTACGTGGATTCAATCTCGGCCCTTTCCATGGGGGAGTAAATATTTCACATACTGATTGTGCATTGAGAAAATTTGACTACCTGATGAACTGAAATCCGTAAAAATGCTTTCTTCATGAAATCACAAAATAATGTTTGAATAATCAGTTTTTCTTTAACCAAACCTTTGCAAACTAATAGTTTCAAGAGAGGTATTAACTACACCCATAGAGAAAAAACTTGACAAGCAGGAAACATATTTACGACGAAACAAATTTAGCAATGTTCCGTAAAGCTAAGGCTCTTCTGAAATATACGAGGCATCCAGAAGATCAACAAACTGAAAATGCGTTGATATATGTCGTTACTTGCGTCCTTTCTTCTTAATGAATAAGAAGAGTCGCCTTTTGTCAGGATGGTAAGTCACTGCGCATTTTTCTTCGTGGACATAGCTTTAACAAAAATAATAGCCTAGCAGTAAAAGGGACATTCTGTTTCCGGTATACATTTCCCCCTGGAAAGGGATTTTTTTTTGTTGTTGTTGTTGTTTGTTTGTTTTATAAAGTGAGTTATTGACTTGTTTTCGACTCTTGCCCATGTGATGCAGAACGTTATTTGTTGAAGGTCGTTTGCAGTTATGATGGGGCAGGTTGTTGCATTTTAGTGAATGTCCCAAAAGGATAAGAACTGCATATCTGAATTACACCGAGAATTCCTATTTTTACATATTTATGGGTTGTTCTGACCTTCAGGGGTTAAATGGCGTCTAATATTCGTATTCTACTCGTAAAATAATTAAAATTTGTATTTTGTTGCATGAAAATTGGTTAACTAAAACGCGAGATTGGGAATGACTGCCAAAACGCCAAAATGAACTCCACTCGGTGATATGTTTTATATTTGGTAAACTGTGTCAAAAACATGGTCGCTAGATCTGTGGCACTCGATGAACGATTCGATCGACCTCCATGTTCCTGGTAGTTAAATAGAGCTATGGCAATGGTGCCCTTTTTTCAGCATTGGGCAGGCTATCCATTTGTTCTTCTATATCAATGTTTTTCCATCGTATTAATCCAGTTTTCATCAGATGCCATTGCTGGTAAAAATAATCTTGGCAATTTTACAATTAATCGACAATTTTTACGGGAAATGATGTGCGGAAAAGTAAAGAATTCTAGTGTAACTATGTCACCCTCAAGTATTTGTATAGAAATCAAATTTATTCTCCGTGACTGACAACAATCAAAACGTCAGAGTTTTGTGTACCCACGGCGAGGACACCGCGCGTTAAAGGGTTAATGGATAGGACGAGTCCCTTTCTATTAAGATACTTTCTTGGTAATAACGTACGATCACTTCTAACTGGCCTTGCTTCCATTTTGGCAAGTCTGATGGTGACGTCTGTACGAACGTAACTCTAATAACTCAAAAACATTTTTCCGTAGAATATTAAATTTTTCTATTTTGGATTATTGTAACCAGTAGTTGCACATTTCTCTTTTTGATTGAAACTGATTGAGTAGTTTTTTTTTTTCTTATAGAGTCATCCAAGTGGCTTTCGATACGTTAAGGTCTACGGACATCATCTAAACTTAAATTCTACGGTCATTGTTTGGACTATTCGCAAATTCCCACCAGCTGTCGACGAAGTATCGTTAAATTTGACAATAAAAATAAAAATCCAAAACTGAGCTCAACTCGGTGATATCTTTTATATTTGGCGAGAAATTGCCAAGCCTTAATAATTATTCAAGTACCATAACCATATCTAATTTTTAAATTTGAAATATTTTTATTGTACCTTTTTAATGTAAATTTTCATAGATTCAAAATTTACATACTTTAATTCACTTGTAAAGAAGTCTTGAATACGCCAGATCAGACTTTTTTCTTAATTCAAAAACATACCCCCTATTTTAAAAACATGTACCATAGTCACATTAGAGAATTTTAATTACATTTCATGAAAAAAATTCAAATTTAAAGATCTTTTAAAACTGCTTTTTTTTTAGAAATATATGGTACGTGAAACTTCAGGCAACCGAAAAATGTTTATTTGTGCCTTTTACTGGTAGACGAGTTCCTTTATTGCAAGGATGGCAAGTTGCTGCTCATTTGTCTTTGTATACGGACTTCCGCAAGATAATAACGACCATGCAAGTAAAAGAACAGTGTGCTTCTAGAATGAATTTTCTCGTGCAGAAGGATTTATGGACGGTGTGAATTATTGATTTGTTTTCGTCTGACGCCCGTGTAAACGACCAAGTTGTTGATTGTCAGTTTTGTAGGTTGTTTTGTCATGTTAATGTCAGATGTTCCGCATTGTAGTTAACATCAGAGTACGGTGATACTTGTCTTACAGTTGTTTTGAGAATTAATTGTTGGATTAGGCTCACATGTTTGTTTTTGAGAAATTAATAATTTTTACGTTTGGATATTATGTTTTGTAGTTATTTTTCATTATTGTGAATCAATTTGAAAAGGAAGAGATAATTTAGGGATTGGGGCTTTCAATTTATGATTTAGGTTTTAAGTTGTTTAAACGTAGGAATTTTCGTACACTATTCACAATAGCAATATTAAGAAGCGTGTGTAATGGAGTAAAATTAAATAAAAGCGCATGGAAACATTTTAGTGGAACTTAACGGATAAAAAATAGAAATAGTTATTTTTTTAAAATTTTGTCCGAACAACAAACTCTTTCAGTATATTTGTCGATAAAATACACAATTTAGTTATTTAGAAGTGAGTGATCTAGAATCTGGAGTAAACGAAAAATTCTTAAAGAGGCATCCAGAGTCAGAATGCATATTTAGACATTTATCTATCCATAATATAATCAAAAACTCTCTTTATAAAATTTAGGGGAGAGCGGGGGCTAATAGGACACTTTTCTAATTTAAGCTGTATTTCAGTAAACTATGCAGATATTTCAAAATAATTTATACTAAAAGCGTGCACATGTGATTACCAAAAAATACTTAATGTGCTTTTAATGACCTATTAATAAACGTAAAAAATCCATTTATGAATTTATATCATTGTCCCATTAGCACCCATATGCAATAATAGGACAAATATAAAAATAAATTAATTTTGTACTAAATCAATCAATAAATAAAAAGTAAGTTATGTAAGTGAAACTCCAATTACTAAATATTAATACCAATGTTCTTTCATATTTTTCTTATTTCTGAAGTAATATTTAAGGTCATATAGAAAGGGAAAAAGCTTTAAATTGTAGATGATCTCATAGTTTGTCTGTAAATTTCAGGTAGTGCTAATTTCGAAACTATTTCAGCAATAACAGTCCAATGCTTACCTTCTTTTTCTGGATATATGAATTTAAAACAATCAGTTTTTTTGCCCCTTAGGTACTTCACAAGCATTTCATCATTGCTAATCTTACTAATGATACCGATGTAACGGAACGCTTTTCGCGTTCCTTCAAATTTAACGAGAACAAAGTCATTTATATTTATTTTTTTTAACTTCTCTTGAATATTGCACCATTAAACTCACTCTTGAATGAGTTTTGTAAAGACATGCTACTTTCTACAAAACAGTCTGAAATTTTACACAGTTGATATTGTTAGGGTAATTAATTTTTGTTAGTCCTAAATTAATTAAATTATAGGCCTAAATAATTTTGAACATCTTTTAATCATAATTTATATCTAAAATAAAATTTTTTAAGGGCACAAGGGACGTTGGATTTGAATTTTTTAATTTTCAATTTTGAACACATTACGTAATCTAAGGATAACTAAATCACATTTTTAAATGCCTTTATCAAATTTAAATCTCAAAAATAATTATTTTTAGGCAAAAAAGGCATTTTTTGAGGAAAAAACTCGAAAACAACACAATTTCAAAATACTCCATGCGCATCCCATATCAACTTACAAAGGTGAGTTATAGTATACATGTTTAAAACTAGTATAAAAATGTAATTTCGCATAAATTGTAAGTACATATAAATTTTGTTGGGTAAAATAAGACAAAATCATAAAAATACACAATTTTTACTTGTTAAAATTTAATAATTGTGCCCAAATCTTTCGATAAATCATTATTACTGCAGAAAAAACATGCGAAATTTTATTCTCTATATTTTATTCTATTTTACTCTCTATTTATAGTAATTCTCTAAACATTCATGAGAAATTTGAAATAATTCTGATCAAAAGTTATGCGCATGGAACATTTCAAAAGTACAGATCAACTGAAAAACACAAAACTGAGAAAAATGGTGCTAAAGTGAAAAAAAAAACGACGAAATCCTTTAGATGGCGCTTCACAAAAATATAAATAACAAACGTTAGAATTGTCCTATTTTAAAAATTCAACTTGCTATGGAAAGCTAAGAAGGAGCTTTTTTTACAGAAGGCGCATTTCTATTTTTCGAAATTTTGGTTAATTATCGACTTTTTCAACGTCCTTTGTCCCTTTAAATAAAATAATAGCTGGTTTACTGTCTGTTCAGCTGTCCCGTTAGTCCCCATATCAACAGTCCCTTTAGACTCCACAGATTAAGAATTCAGAATTTCAAGAATAGAAGGCCACATGTTCTATCACACTATGCGTGGTTTATACTAATGTAATCTTTATCTGCTTTATTGAAGAATCTTTCCATTAATTAAAAGTTACTTTAAATTATTAAAAATGCAATTAAATATAAAAATAAGAATTTACTTGATGTGCTAGAAACAACAATGATATCCCAGGCTTAATTCTTAACTGCAATGGTTGATCTGTTGTTGTTCAAAGATTTAGCATTACTGTACCCATTCTGTGGTATTTTTTATTTATTTATTTCTTATTTCTTGAGAGCAGGCAACCGACCATTTAGGTTTACGGCTTTGAAAATTGCTTGACTCCCGGCTAATGCCTAAGAGCCTTCCAGAATTTATAAATGTTTGAATTTTTTCATGATAACCAGAGCTGGCAGCACGCATGTCCATGGTAGCTCTTTTAAATTACAAGTTTATATATATATATATATTTGTGTGTGTGTGTACATATATATATATATATATATATATATATATGCAATGTATAAAAATGTAGTTTGGGTATTGCTCATTAAGCGGGTCCCTGTAAGCTTCGCTTACCTGTCATACATGCCACGCGCTCTTGCAGTTACGTTTTTATTTTTTAATTAATTGCCAGACACCAGTTCGCCCGATTCTGGGTATTTTCCAGGTTACGCGTGTGCATACGCCTTTGTAACTCCGGATCAGTGGCGGATTAATGCACGTTTGTCGGGGGGGGGGGGGTAGTTTGTCGGTGGGGGCGGTTAGTTAGAAGATTGACATATACATCCATTTTATGGAAGTAAAATAAGATATTCTACATTAATTTCTTTTATCTCGGGGGGGGGGAATCCTCCCTTGTCCCGGATGCAGGTCATGTAAAATAATGTAAGTGATTCAATTAGAAATGAGAGAGAGACGGAGTTATGTCCTACTGCCCCGCGTGATATCATGAGCATAAATACGGCTGCACCTGGAAAATCGAGAGCTGTCTGCCACTGGAACTGCTTAATTAATCCACGCGGATTTTCGTATCTGTCCCCTCTTCTCACTCTGTATTGTAATGTAACAAATAATGTTCAATAAACACCGTTTTATTCGCCCTAAATCTGAAAATTTATATATATATATATATATATAAATATAAATGATATATATCTTGGTTGAATAATATAAAAAAAATTATAAATATGTAAATATTTACTGCAGTAAAAATAGGAAAGATAAAATATAAAAATAACTATAAAAATATTATATTATTGCTTTATTTGTCTTGTTAAAGATATTGGATTTTTCGTTGGTGAATTTAATTAATTTTTTTAGAGACTAAAAATCAAAAATCAGTTCAGTTCACCCGTGAAAGAAAAAATAAAAATGAAATAAATATAAAAATATTATTTTATTGCTTTATTTGTATTTTTAATGAAATTATATTTGTCGTTGGTGATTTTAATTACTTTTTTATGACTAACTAGCTGAAGTACCCGTTCTTCGCACGGGAATGAATGGACTTTTTGATATTACGATTTGTGGTGATTACTATTCATTGTAATAAACAGATATAGCAAAGTGGATATCGCGTTATATTGTGTCCAATAATCATGCATACCGAATTGCAAGGCAATCGTTTGTACGGTGCAGAAGGCCATGCGGCGTAGCGCAATCTAGTGGCGAGTTTTAGCGAAAAGGATACGTCGAAAATATTTTTCGCATTCAGATATCGATGTATACGAATTTTCCTGACTATCGGCTGGACAGTCCTGAAGTTCATGTGTTGACGCGACATCTAGTGGCAAGTTATAGGAAAATGGATAGCGCCAAACTCTTCCCCGTGTTCAAAAATTATGTATACCTATTTTCATAGCGATTATTTGCACAGTCAAGAAGTGATACACTGCAGGGCCATCTAGTGGTTCAATAAAGTAATGATTTGCAACAGCGCCGTCAAGTGGCGAGTTATAGCAAAATGGATAACGCCAAAATATTCTCATTGTTCAAATAGCTATGTATACTGATTTTCATAGCGACCGTGTTCAACTATCTATGCATACCAATTTTCATAACGATCATTTGCACAGTCAAGAAGTGATACACTGCAGGGCCATCTAGTAGTTAATTAAAGTAATGATTTGCTACAGCGCCGTCAAGTGGCGAGTTATAGCAAAATGGATAACGCCAAAATATTCTCATTGTTCAAATAGCTATGTATACTGATTTTCATAGCGACCGTTTGAATGGTCAAGAATTTGGCCTGCTGCAGCGTCATCTAGTGGCGAGTTAAAATAATAATGCATTGCAGTGTCATCTAGTGGTGAGTAACATCAAAAGGAACGCAGTTAGAATATATTCTTCGTGCTCAAATGTGTAAGTATAAAAAATTTTATGCCGATCAGTCGAACGGTATAGAAGTTGATGCTTTGCAGCGCCATTTAGCGGCAAGTTACAGCAAAATGGATAGTGAAAAATATTCTCCGTGTTCTAATATTCGCGTGTACCAAATTTCATCGAAATCGGTTGGACGATATTCGCATAGCAAACGGCCTAGCATGAAAAACACTCTCTCCATCATAAAAGACTTAGGTGAACCAAATTTCATCGTGCAACGGTGCTCAACGGTGCTGGAGTTTTTCAACCTCATAAACACATACCAACATTCATTTTTATCTATAACCAGTGTTATTATATATACCAGTCTCAAATAAAATCCAGTTTCAAATCTAAGCCTCGCCAAAGTGTCAACATACGCCATTTTGCAAGAGTTTTTTCAGGGAATCATTCGAAGCATTGACTTAGCAGCAATCAATATGGGAAATGGTTCGGCCGCCAAAAAGTAAAGCACACATTTATTTGTAAAGGGGAATCCCTTAATACAGCCGATTTTTTTTTAAATTATCAACTATAATGTGTTTTATTCATCGTTACTCCGATGTACTAAATGAGAAGATTTCAATTTTCTGAAATTTGGCGGAATTCCCCCAACTTAAATCAATGTACTCAATTGGCGAGAATTCTGAAGTTAGATCGCTTGAAATCCCTTAATAACTGCATTATTTCTTCACGGATCATTAAAATTTAGCGCTGTATTCTAATACCTTTGCACTTGTTTTCAAAAATCTATTTCCTTAAGCTCTCAATAAATTGCGCAAAGCCGAAAACTGTGCAAACCGCTAGAACTCACTTACTCAAAATCCATATTTCAGCCATTTTATTTTTTCGCCAAACTAAAAAAATTTACACATTAGCCTCGGAAATTTTCAATTCTTATTGTTTTGCGTGTAAAGCATTACATTCCTGCTCTGATTTCCCATTCACACGATATTATAATTTAAAAAAAAATAACCTTACGAATATAAACTAACAAAAAAAAAAAATCATTATTATTCTTTTATTTTTACTTTGAGAATTTAATCGCCACACATGGCAATCACGATCCTTATTTCGCACTTTTTTCACTACAGGGGTTACAATTACGGAAAGCTTTTTGCGTGAAGAGCATAAAAAATCTCTTAAATTCCGGGAACGGGTGGACTTCCAAAGTTTTAAAGTGGACTACGATTTATTCTATATTATTTTACATATCTGTGCTATATTTCAGGCCGATAGGTTCATTTTTGTGGATTTGTATACGAACGACATTTTATTCGGCAAAATCGCCACACATGGCAACCACGATCCTTATTTCACATTTTTTTCACTACAGGGGTTACAATTACGGAAAGATTTTTGCGTGAAGAGCATAAAAAATCTCTTAAATTCCGGGAACGGGTGGACTATCAAAGTTTTAAAGTGGACTACGATTTATTCTATATTATTTTACATATCTGTGCTAAATTTCAGGCCGATAGGTCCATTTTTGTGGATTTGTATACGAACGACATTTATTCGGCAAAATCGCCACACATGGCAACCACGATCCTTATTTCACACATTTTTCACTACAGGGGTTACAATTACGGAAAGATTTTTGCGTGAAGAGCATAAAAAATCTCTTAAATTCCGGGAACGGGTGGACTTTCAAAGTTTTAAAGTGGACTGTGATTTATTCTATATTATTTTACATATCTGTGCTAAATTTGAGGCCGATAGGTCAATTTTTGTGGATTTGTATACGAATCAAATCCACAAACAAACAAACAAACAAACAAACAGAATTTCATTTTTATTTATAAGATAATCAGAAGTGAATCAGTTAACCCGTGAACCTATTACTTAGTGAACTCATGACAGGTGGTAATATTCCCTAACAATAGTTTTGGTCAGTGTCTTAGTCCAGTTCCACAGATGCACCTGGAGGAGAGGGATTTACGAATTGAAATTGTTTTTTTTTTTTTTTCCTAGATGGCTTACACAATTAATTATTTTACCGCGAAGTTCACAAAATGTAGATGATCCAGGATGGCAAATATTGTGTTGGAGACACTACAAACTTTTCAGAGAAATATTTTATTTTGTGCACAAACTATTTTGTCCCATTAGCCCCGAGTGTACCCTTCCGAGTCTACCGAGTCGTTCTTCATGTTGATATGTTCGAACAGCATGTGTCTAAAGTCAATCTGTTATTCGTTATTTCTAAACCATGAATTGTGTTGTGTTGTGGGATTAAGTGCAATTATCTTCTTGAGGGATCTAGACCTATGGGTGGGGTGCCCTCCGTGGATATCTTTTTAAGGGGTTCTAACCCGTATTTACGCTAAGTTTTGGGAAAAACCACAGAAAAATCCGAACGGTTAGGTCGACAGACGCGTGATGGGACCCGAACTCTAAAGCATGAAATTGTTGCTTTTACAGATACCAAAAACATTGATTATTGCAATTAAATACTTAATTTTTATCAAATCACTTACCTTAATCATATATTTGTAGTATAAAATGACAAAAATGAATCTTAAAAGTAGTACTTTACATGCATGTTAGATTTAACAGTTTGTAAACGAAATAAAATAGATTCATAACTTCTTTCCTAACACCAATATGATATTTTGTACTGACAAATATTGTTTTTTTTTATCTTCCAGAAAATGTAAATAGAGTAATTTTACAGTGTTCTTTTAAAACCGAAACAGTTTATTTTCGATATTCATCAAACACCTCAGCTAAACAAAGGGTTATTTTAAATGTTGTAACAGATAATAAAGAAAAAATAGATTATGTTTACTGAGATAAAAGAAGAAAAGTCGGTTTAATCAAACGTTAAACAAGAAACATTAATATCAATACACTCTTTTAACACTGTAAAAAATCTATCTTTTATCATATAAAAGAAAAATGGCAAAGCTCTCATTTTATTCATCTTCTTTTATGATTCTAATACTTCTTCCGATAAATACACTCTTCCTTAACTACTTTCACTCTCTTCTTGCTAACATAAAAAGGCTTGTACAAGTAGAATATCTATTTTCTAATGATATATGATACGCGCTATTAGAAAGATGTCAAAGAGGTGTTTATATATAGTCTTAGTAGAAAGAGAAATTGTTTGCTTTTAACTCTTAATGAATACAGATTTCATGAGTCTCGACAAGACATATACTTTTTACACGGAGTTAAAGCGCCTTCCTACTTACGACACGCCTTGGAAAAATTGTGTAGGGGACTGGTATTTTGCGAAATGATATTTAATACATATGAGCTAGGTATTAAGCTTTTTGTTTATTTTGTTGTACAGGCTCACATTTATTGGGTGAGCAACAAAATATTAAACATGTCAAAAGAAAATAACTACTGTGTTACATCTTGAAATTCCTTTCAGATACTCTCTCTCTCTCTCTCTCGCTAGATCTATACATGTAGTGAAATTAAATAGTAAAACGTTCTGTCTAGTAAATTATGTAATGCTTATTCTAATCTGAAGCATCATCGGAAACTGCGCTTTATTATTCAAATCATCTTAAAAATTTGTTCTTTGGATCTCAGAATAGTTCAAATTCGTGTTGGCGTCTGACCGAAGAAAGAAATGGAAGTAACAATGAAAAAAAAAAGTCTTCCCCCTCACCCCTGGTTTCACGTCACGATATTCATAACCTTGTTAGATTATGTGACATAACTAAGTTATAAACGTCCCCATCTATAAAATATGGAAGTTTCTAGAATGTCATGTGACCGTTGGATTTTAATTTTGCATTAAAACTCCTTATGACTTATACACTAGATACATATTTATGTATTTATTGTTAAATATTTTTACTCAGCTTAAAATTAATATTTTTTTTTCAAAATAATACTTAATAAATACAAACTCGGTATTAAGGTTCTTGTTTTTTGCTTTATTCGCTTATATTAATGTAGGTGAACAACAAAACATTAGACCTACCAAAAATAATAAGTGCTGTGTTAAATTTTAATTACTTTCTAATACTTTAAAAATAAATTTTGTACTTTAAATTAAGATTCATGTTTTCTTAACGAATGTGTTTAATTCAAATTCATTTTGTAAGTATGTTAAAAGTTTTTATCCCCCCCCCCAACTTTAAAATTTTAGTGAAATATAGAAAAATTAATGTTAACTTTACTCAAAAGTTTATTATCAAATTAATATACAGAGCGTCCTTAAAATATAATGCTAAACTTATAATGGAGATAGGACACATAATAGGGGAGAGAAACTTATTGCTTTCATTAATGCAGCTGCACACCGGTTTTTTCTTTAAAAATACTGAACTAAAATTAATCAGCATAAATAATATTTCTTTTTGAATGCTGTAAATGTCGGAGATTAAACCTTTTGGGTTGAAACTTGAAAAGTTTACTAAAATAACGCTCCAATACATTTCGTGGAGTGATTATTAACCTGTGTACGGAATTTTTTTTTTTTCACTCCACATTGCTTTTTGATTCTGAATCCTTATTACAAGTCTTCCTCCTAACAGTTTGTCGCTATGTCTCTGAAATATCTTGTATACCGCGTTTGTTTCATGGCATTATGCTGTATGAATTAAAATAGCATAAAATGTTGCATTAATTTAAAACAACATAAAAGGATATTTTACATTAGAACAAGTTGAATTTAATAAATAATGAACAAGAATTTTCTGTTAGCTAAAAAGGAAGTGATATAACAAAAAATACTCAAAAGTGACTGGTGTTTAAAAAATTAAATAATTAAAACTTTGAAAAATAACCCACATAAAAGGTACTTATCAAATTGTTTTTATCGCATAAAAGAAGTGTGAGAGGATAACCCGTAAGAACCTTTTATGTGTGTTATTTCAGAAAGAGATATATTTTAGAGAAGAGATATATTTATGATGTTGCATTTTTTAAAAATATCGCTGTCCCCTTATTCTGTCTGGAGGAAAAACACAAGCTATATATATATATCCTTATAAATAAAAATGAAATTCTGTTTGTTTGTTTGTTTGTTTGTTTGTTTGTTTATTTGTTTGTTTGTTTGTTTGTGGATTTGATTCGTATACAAATCCACAAAAATGGACCTATCAGCCTGAAATTGGGCACAGATGTGTAAAATAATATAGAATAAAAGACAGTCCACTTTAAAACTTTGAAAGTCCACCCGTTCCCGGAATTTAAGAGATTTTTTATGTTCTCCACGCAAAAAGCTTTCCGTAATTGTAACCCCTGTAGTCAAAAAAGTGTGAAATAAGGATCGTGGTTGCCATGTGTGGCGATTTTGCCGAATAAAATGTTTTAAATTCTCAAAGTAAAAATAAAAGAATAATAATGACTTTTTTTTTGTTAGTTTATATTCGTAATGTTATTTTTTTAAATTATAATATCGTGTGCATGGGAAATCGGAGCAGGAATGAAATGTTTTATACGCAAAACAATAAGAATTAAAGATTTCCGAGGCTAATATGTTAAAATTTTTTAGTTTGGCGAAAAAATAAAATGGCTCAAATGCCGAGAAAGTGAGTTCTAGAGGTTTACACTGTTTCCGGCCTGGCGCAATTTACTGAGAGCTTCAGGAAACGGATTTTTGAAAACAAGTGGAAAGGTTTTATTAGAATACAGCGTTAAATTTTAATGAAATAATGCAGTTATTAAGGGATTTCAAGTGATCTATCTTCAGCATTCTCGCCAATTGAGTGCATTGATTTTAGTTGGGGGAGATCCGCCAAATTTCAGAAAATTGAAATCTTCGCATTTAGTACATCGAGGTAACGATGAATGAAACATGTTATAGTTGATAATTTAAAAAATGAGGCTGTATTAAGGGATTCCACTTTTCAAAAAAATGCCTGGCGGTCGAACCATTTCCCATTTTGATTGCTGCTAAGTCAATGCTTCGAATGATTCCCTGAAAAAACTCTTGCAAAATGGCGTGTGTTGGCACTTTGGTGAGGCTTAGATTTGAAACTGGATTTTATTTGAGACTGGTATCTATATTAATAAAACAATGAGTGTAAACTGTTTGTTTGTCTGTGTCTCGCGTAGATAGCAAACGTGTGATCGTAGACCTACCAAATTTTGAACGGAAATTCTCCATGACAGGTCCAGACACACCTCGAAGCGATTTTTTCAAAATTCGAACTATTTTAGGAAATATCGATAAAAACGTATCGCAAAAGGCTAATTTTTGCTTTCCGCCATTTCGTAATTGTAACCTCACAGTGCATTAAGCGACAATTAAGCTTATCTAGGTTGCCACATTCGGCAATGCCACATTCGGCAGTTCATTAAATGATTCAGACTCTTGAAGTAAAATTAAAAGAATAACGATTTTTTTTATTTTGGATAGATTATTTGTAAGGTTGTTTTTAAATTAAAATATCGTGTGCATGTGAAAGCAGAGCGGGAATGAAATGATTTATACTCAAAAGAAAAATAGAATTTGGAAATTTTCCGAAAATAAATGTGTAACTTTTTAATTGGGCGAAAAATAAAAGGGGTTGATGTCCGATTTTGTGGAGGATTCTAACGCTTGGCGCTATTTATCGTAATTTAATCGTCTGCTATTTGGGTTATGAATACACCTGCGTATAAGTTTTTGAAATTTTCATTCAGTTGGAATTGTGCATTTTTCTGAGCAGCTTTTTTGCATCTATTTCTAATATATTACATCCAGAAAAAAGGATGTTAGAAATATCAATTTTAATTTTGTTTAATCACACTCATGAATAATGATACACTTTCCAAGTTAATAAAAGGAACGAAAATAGGGAAGACCCATGGATTATAACTCTTTTTATATATAGCACTTTAGTGCGTATTTTAAATCTGAAAATGTGTCAGATTTTCTTTGATTCTAGCGCTTGGCGCAATTTATGTGTAGTATGCAATTCCACAAAAATGGACCTGTCAGCCTGAAATTTTACACAGATATATGTAAAATAATATAGAATAAATGATAGTCCACTTTAAAACTTTGAAAGTCCATCCGTTCCCGGAATTTAAGAGATTTTTTATGTTCTCCACGCAGAAAGCTTTATGTAATTGTAAACCCTGTAGTGAAAAAAGTGTGTGAAATAAGCATCTTGGTTGCCATGTGTGGCGATTTTGCCGAATAAAATGTTTTAAATTCTTAAAGTGAAAAGAAAAGAATAAATGATTTTTTTAGTTTATATTTGTAAGGTTATTTTTTTAATTATAATATCGTGTGCGCATAAGAAATGAGAGCAGGAATGAAATGTTTTATACGCAAAACAATGAGGATCGAAGATTTCCGAGACTAATATGTAAATTTTTTTAGTTTGGCGAAAAATAAAATGGATGATAGGCCGATTTTTAGAAAGTGAGTTCTAGCGGTTTGCACAGTTTTAGGCTTTTTGGAGCAATTTACTGAGAGCTTAAGGGAATAGCATTTTTGAAAACAAGTGTATAGGTTTTCTTAGAATACAGCATTAAATTTTAAATATCCGTGCAGAAATAATCAGTTATTAGGGCATTTAAAGCGATGTAGCTTCAGAATTCTCGCCAATTGAGTACATTGATTTAACTTGGGGGAAATCCGCCAAATTTCAGAAAATTGAAATCTTCGCATTTAGTACATCGAGGTAACGATGAATAAAACATGTTATAGTTGATAATTTAAAAAATGAGGCTGTATTAAGGGATTCCACTTTTCAAAAAAATGCCTGGCGGTCGAACCATTTCCCATTTTGATTGCTGCTAAGTCAATGCTTCGAATGATTCCCTGAAAAAACTCTTGCAAAATGGCGTATGCTGGCACTTTGGCGAGGCTTAGATTTGAAACTGGATTTTACTTGAGACTGGTATATATAATAAGACTGGTTATAGATAAAAATGAATGTTGGTATGTGTGTAGGATGTTGAAAAACTCAGCACCGTTTCACCGATCACCATGAAATTTGGTTCACCTAAGTCTTTTATCATGGAGAAGGTTTTTATGCTATCCGTTTTCCTCTAACTTGCCACTAGCTGGCGCAGCAGAACGTCGAATTCTATTCCGTTTAGCCGTTTGCTATGCGAATATCGTCCAACCAATTTCGATGAAATTTGGTACACGCGGATATTAGAACACGGAGAATATTTTTCACTATCCAATTGCTGTAACTTAGCGCTAAATAGCGCTGCAACGCATCAACTTCTATACCGTTCGACTGATCGGCATAAAATTTTTTATACTTACACATTTGAGCACGAAGAATATATTCTAATTGTGTTACTTTTGATGTTACTCACCACTAGGTGGCACTGCAATGCATTATTATTTTAACTCGCCACTAGATGACGCTGCAGCAGGCCAAATTTTTGACCATTCAAACGGTGGCTATGAAAATCAGTACTCATAGCTATTTGAACAATGAGAATATTTTGGCGTTATCCATTTTCCTACAACTCGCCACATGACGGCGCTGTAGCAAATCATTACTTTAATTAACCACTAGATGGCCCTGCAGTGTATCACTTCTTGACTGTGCGAATGATCGCTATGGAAATAGGTATACATAGATATTTGAACACGGGGAAGAGTTTGGCACGATCCATTTTCCTATAACTTGACACTAGATGTCGCGTCAACACATGAACTTCAGGACTATTCAGCCGATCGTCATGAAAATTCGTATGCATCGATATCTGAATGCGAAGAATATTTTCACCGTATACGTTTTGCTAAAACTCGCCACTAGATTGCGCTACGCCGCATGACCTTCTGCACCATACAAACGATTGCCTTGAAATTCGGTATGCATGGTTATTGAACACAATATAAAGCGATATCCATTTTGCTATATCTCTTTATTACAATAAATAGTAATCACCACAAATCGTAATATCAAAAAGTCCATTCATTCCCGTGCGAAGAACGGGTACTTCAGCTAGTATAATATAAAACAGCAAAAACTTGCGTAGTATTGATATCCTAATAATCCTTCAAGCAAGTTATAGCACATAACAAAAAGGAACCAGAACCAAGAACAAAATGGAAATATAGGCCACATATACTGTAAGATAACAGAGCTACCAAAGCTAAAAAAGGAGGATCTATACAACAAGAGAGATCTTGTGGGACTAAGTCTAACTACAAGAACCCAAACAAATCAAAGATATGGATATTGGAAAATCGAAACAGAGTGCTCCATTCTGAAGCGCCTCCGCATTCATATTTTAATTTAAAGTAATAAGAAAAATAGCTTGGTTTCTTTAGGGTGCATGACAGAAAGTGTCATAATAGAAACCCAGGGGCACGACCGTTACTAATGAATAAAAAGCAAATGTGGTAAATATCCAATCATTGAGAAAACATCTCAGGGATGATCCCAATACTAGAAATCGAAAAAGGTGATGCCATCATACAAATTTAAGTGACAAAAATAAGCAGAAAGTTCCAAAGAGTAAAACAGAGAGAAATTAAACAACCAGATGATATTGTAGCCAAAACAATTTAGTTAAAAAGAGAGAATACATAACAAAAACAGTAAACTTTGGAAAGGAAAGAATAGTGAAATACTAAAAATTCTAGCATATCTAACCAATGAGCAAAAAATTACAGGCTTAAATAGCTAAAGAGTACAAAAGGAATTATAAAATAAAATAAATAAGTAAAGTAATGATAATTTAAAAAAAACATAATTTTAATAATAATAATAAATAATAATAATAATAATAAATGATAATAATAAATAACAAATTTAAATTAAGTTAAAAATGTGTATAGTATTCTTTTCAGTATATGAAATTAAAGTATTTAAAATTAAAAATAGTTATAGTATTAAAAAATCAATATTAATTATATGTAATTAATTATATTATTAGTGCATATATTACTCGATAATTTATTTGTAACAATGTTTTTAGTATGGCTTATCAGTAAGTAGAATGAAAAAAAAAACACCCCGAAAAAAAATGTACCTGTAATCAAACATTTTTCTTCTTTTTTTGTTTTTTTTTGTATGAAATATATAACTACATATTTAATGGTATTTTTGTTCATTTTTTATAATATATATATATATATATATATATATATATATATATATATATATATATATATATATATATATACAGAGAGAGAGAGAGAGAGAGAGAGAGAGTTAGAGAGAGTTCTCACTTGGTATATTAATCATACCTTTCTTTAGCTTTGATAGCTTTGTTTTCTAAAAACATTTAAGGCCTATGTCTTCATTTTTATTCTTGGTTCCGTTTATTTGTTTTTTTTTAATTTTGTTATGTGCTTTCACTTGCTTGATGGATTATTAGGATGTCCATTAGGGTTAGGGTGACTGAGATTTGACAGATGTATTTTCTATACAGATTTTGTAGACCAAAATTAGTATTATAATGGCATATTATAAGAAGTGAAGCAATTAAGAAAAAAATCGGAATCGTGTATATAGCTACGAATCCAACAAAAAGAGATATACCTAAATTTGAAACGCCTAGCCCTTTTAATCTTGCTACTTCTGGAAACAGCAAAAGATAAGGAATAAGGGATATAAATGGTGATCTTATCTTTCTTTAGAAAAAAAAAATAACTTCCTAGTTTTAGGAAAAACAATTACGTCAGAAGTAGTTAAACTGATTTCATAGAATAAAAAAACAAACAAACAAACTAGAAACAGCATTCTTTTCTACATGATATAAAAAAAAATATTTGGCATAATAAAAACACACGGAAGTCGGTTATGCTAAGATAAAAAATTATATTAGGTGCAATTAAATGAAATATAAAATTACATATGCAACAAGCACAATTTCACAAAAATCGCCCATTCATCTCTCTAAGGCAGTATGAAAAAGTATGTTTTCCAATCAGAACCAATCGGTGTCTGCAACTGGTGTAGATGACATATCGTCAGAAGGCTGTAATGAAATCTCTTCCAAAATAACGTCTGTATCTGATTTTGACGTCTGTATCTGAAATCAGATGAAAGTGAAAATGGCAAAAGTAAACGAGGCATTCGATTTTCAACATCACTTGGCGCTAAGTTGGTAAACCAAACAATTTTAAACACCACCTTTGCCATAGTTTACACCAGTCAACCCGAAGATGGAATGTGAGTATTCTTAACACCATCATAGTCAGGTATTTGGTGAGTTTGTGATCAGAAGATGCTAAGCATAAGGTAAAATTTATTATGCAAGCGAAGAAACATTTCTTCCTCCAATCCACAGTAAACAAATTTCACATCACGACTGCCAAATGGTAATCTTGAAGAATTCCCCCAAAGAAATTAAATTAGGTGAAATAAAATGTGAGAAGGGATCATCACAGAAAATTTTCAATGTACAGCAAAATTTGCTGAATGAATTTGATTGAAGGAAGAACTTCAAAATGATTGATATGACACAACAGCAGTAAAAACTGGACAAGTCAATCGGATTGTTAAAAATTAAAAATTGCTATGGTTACAAGGGGATTCGATCAGCCACAGTACTTTGGCTGCCAGTATCATATTCTTGATAGAATCGTAAAACATATATTAGAGCTCTTTATTACGGAGTCTTCCACCGAGCCAACTTTAAATGAATTTGCGGACAAATTGATAAAACAATAAAACAATACAATGTCTTGCTGCAGTCCTACAAGCCAGAAAGTGAAATAACTACTTCTCCAAATCTGTATTGGCGAGATTATTTTCTATTTCTGTATGAGTTATGCAGAGAATTTCATTTCCTTAAAGAAACTGGTGGGAACCTTGAACTAAAGAGAGGATTACTGTCTTTCACAATACCAGGAGGATTTCATACGCTATATATGCCTTTATTTGGTACTGAATCATTCTTAAATAGAGAATATCTATGGAAGTACCGTGAATTTTCATCTCCACAACACATCTGGAATCTCAGTTTTCCTGCCAAATTTAACGCAGAGATTAACCAGAAACTGATGGATGGTATTTCCAAATTAAGTTGCACTGTAGTCGTGAAACGCTTTATAACTTGCCGGAAAGCTTGTAGATCCGGTGTAGATTTAACACATGCAAATCATAAAAATATCTGAATCAGAAATTTATTTCAACAAGTAAGTTTTGACGGTGTCAAAATTACTTGAGTTATAACTTCCGCTGTCATTGGTGCGAAACATTTTTTATGAGTTGAACAAAATAATTGTCATTTTCTGATTCTATATTAAAAAGTTCATCTATATCCCCTACAGGCAAAAAAATGTCATAACCCTAATATTCATATTACGTAAGTTTAGCTGTTTTATATTATATATATAAGAGCTGTGTCCAGAATATTTTCAGCGAATATATCATCATACGCTGAAAATGGAACCACTGTATTCGGATACAATAAATGTCACCTAAAATTTATTTTACTTGCACTGGCTTCTCCTTTCAAAGCAAAGGAATCCACTCTAAATATCAAGAACTGCGTGGGACCGAATTTTTAAGGTATATATTTCGCACCCAGTGTTTGGCAACAGCTTGTGCCTGAATAATATAAAAAGAAAACATTTTTCACTATGAAGTTATTGTATCTGGTTGCCCACCCCATGTTTTCCACCCCCCCTCGCTTTTTATATTCTGTATCTGTTTGTATACCCTACATATATCAGAGGAGACATACCCGCAGTCCCAGCGCCATAAATAATATTTTTCCAACTCCAGGATTCTGGGAAATTCATATCTCTAGAAAGACTAAAAGATTTAATATCTGTTCGTCTTCGCGAGCAGATGGGCAGGATTGTGCGCGCACAGCAGAGGCATAAAAGTAAAAACAAAAAATTGCATATTTTTAAACCGATATAACTTTTTTCGGAATAGCTCGGGAGAGCATAGCATTTTTCCTGTCCCAGAATTTAGTCGAAACGAAAGAATTAAAGAACGAGAGGATATTTGAAATCTACTTTAATACCACCAGCACCAAATGATTCTTTTTTTTTTCTCCATACGTGCAGAAATAGTTCAAAAAATGTTTTACTCTAAGCAATTGAAATAAGATGGAGCATTACACATCTTGTGATGTTTCTTACGTTTGAACACAAAACGCTTTGCAGCTTTTTAAAATGAATATTGAAGCTGTGTTTTAAATGAATTTTTAAAAAAGTATGGTTACTTTAAAAACTTTTCTTAACGAAATTGAAATATTTTTCTAAGATTCCGGTTATCCTTCTTTCTGTTTGTGCGTATTGTCGTAAATTTACATCTACCACTACGGAATTTATATACTGTTTCTTCAGTTTATACTCCATGTACTGCACTATGCACCCTATTGAAAATGGTGCTTGCAGTACTAGTACTTCTGTAACAGGGGTGCTTATCGGGGTCGCCGCGACTGAAGAAAGAGAGAGGAGAAAGCAAGAGGGGGTCTGGGTACTGGTTTTCGTGACGTCACAAGAAAGGATGGGATTTGGAACAGTTTGCATTGAGTTCAATGGAAGAAATGGAATTAATAATGCCAATAAATACGAGTAGCTTAATTTTTTATGACGCATTGAAATAGCATTTTCGTTTTACAACATTTTGTTCTTAAATAATAGAGAATCAACAATATTTTTTGTCAGAAATTAATGAAATAAATTGGTACTGAATTTAAAGCAGTTTTAGCATTGTATGCAGTTTGTTTTGCATTTCGGGCTAGCAAATACATTCTAAATAATATAATGGTTACTCAATGTTATCATTCATCTAAAATAATATGTATATGGATTAAATTTATACGTTGTATAAGCATAAAGTGATATTTTTAAGTAAGTAAAAGTAAATATATTTTTAAGTAAAAATAATAAGTTTTATTAATTTTACTTAAAAACTGAAATACATTATTTAGTTTTGGTTCGTTTTAATAAGCTTTTTGAAAGAATTGATGTTAAAAATATCCAGATTCATAAATAGTCATCTTAAGCCATTTCGTGACGTCACAAGAGAGGATGGGATTTCAAAGAGTTTGTATTGAATTCTATGGAAGAAATCTGATCAATAATGTCAATAAACACTAGTAGCACGAGGAATATAATCAGAAATTTCCACAATTAATATTTTAAAAACTTGTACAATACATACTATATATAATTATGTTATACAGACTCCTAATGTTAAATTTTATTAGAAGCAATTAAAGCACAAAAAACAAGAAAATAAAAAGTAAAAGCTTTTACCCAAACCTTACAAATACTATAAAGTTTTTCATGAAAGCACTACAAGTGTTTGCTTTAATTTTTTCTAGATAAGACTTTCAAATATCACATTGAGACATTTGAAATATACATAATTAAATATTTTTAAAAATTAGTGAGTATAACTCTTGAATATGTAAAACTGCCTAAATGCTCTCAGGGGTTTTCATGTAAAATATATTGCAGTAATACATATACTTTTTTGTTATTGTTTTTAGCATTGCAGTAATACATTTTCTTTTTTGAGTTAATTTCCAAATCTGTGTTCATACTTAATTTCAGAATTTTCAACAAATTCCGATAAACCGTTTAGTTGGAAATATTTCTTTAATAAATACCTTCTATATTTTTGTTTTTCTAAGTATCCAGCATATAGATTTCTCTCTCTTTTTTTTTTTTTTTTTTTTTTTTTTTTTTTTTTATAAATAAATCAACCATGAGATCCGCATTGAACCTTAAGCTACTTGGTATGTGCAGTGGAAGGGGATCTGCGTTTAATTTATAATTAAAGGTGAAATTTTCTTAACATAGAATTGCCATGAAACTCTTGATACATTTCTTAATTAAAAAAGAATTTATATTTTCCTTTGCATTATTTTTTTCGGTTTCCTCAATATCTTTTTTCTAAACGTTTTCTCTTGTTTTAGTAGGATCAGTTCTTTCTTGTTTTTTGGTAATATCGGATATATAGGCTGGTAAGCTCGAAAAAATGCACGGGATAGCATTCGGTTCTAATTTATAATGCTTTCTTTTTAAGTTAAAAGTGCCCCATCTGATTTTAAAATAGCATCGTCTTTTAAAAGATCTTCATCTCGAAAATGCTCAATACAAACATACGCATTTTTTCCTGGGGACCAATTTTTTCTTGGAATATTTTTAGTCCATTTGGCCCGCTTTTCTTCGTTTTTTGGGAAAAGTGAAAACTTTTACATTTTCTCCTCTTTTGTAATTAGCTTTACTTACAGCCTGGGACGCAGCAAACGGAAGCATAATGATTGCTAGAACAAAAGAACAGAAATCAATAAAACTAACGCAAAATACGGCAATTTTATATTTTTATGTACTCTATAGCTTAATAACTATTATCAAGTATGTCGTATTAAGAATAGAGATTGCTGACTTACCATTAGTATCCATAAAAGGCACAAAACATCTTAGTTTCTTCTACTTTTCCGTATGATCCTAATGCTTTTAACGGAGAAAAGTCCATCCTCTCTTGTGACGTCACAACACCTCCACGCGTTCAGTACCCAGGCTCGTCTTGTAATTGTCTACTCTCCCCCTCCCTTCCTGGGGGCTCCGTGCTTATTTTAGGAGTGCTAATTTCAGGAGCACCCTGAAGAATGACACTACGTGACGATCTATGGACAGTCCTATATTGAAATTGTTTTAAGCGCACTTTAAAGAAATTTGTCAATTTCAAACAAAACAAAATTGATATATGTTAATACGAATTAAAAAATGATGCTCTCCATCGAAAATAGGGCACATGACACTTATAATTAAACTGGAACACTCAAAAGAATTCCAGTACATGACGGGCCATGGCAGTTCAGAGACATTCATTCATTTCAAGCACGATACAATATATACATAAACGTTTATAACAGTTTACTTTGTTTTATTGGTTCGAAATAACATTCAAAGTTACTTTAAGGAGTCTGACAAAATTACATTAAACGATACTTTATTTACCTATTATGTTAAATATTGCACAGTTTAGTGACGAGACATCTCCAAACGTGTCGCAAAAAAGTACTGTAGTGTTGGATACACACATTATTTCTATAGTGCTTTATAATCTATTTGTTGGGCATGATTTATCTTTCTTATGATGGAATAATAATAATAATAATAATAAATAATCGATAAATTAAATCGCATATCATATTCTTAGGAAAAGTAATAAAATAGAGAAAAGACGAAAGAAAATTTGAAATACTCTCATGTTTTAAGTGCGCGATAAGATGGTATATATTAAAAGCGCGCACTCCATATGTCGTCCCTATTTGTCTTCAGTCTTCCATTAAGTTGGAAAGGATATCATAATCCACGAGTTTGCTATATTTGTCTTGCTTGATATTAAAACATTTCTTCAGGACTGAAATCTATATAAAAATAGCTTAGTAAAACTGTTTTAAAGTATTCGCCTATTAATATTAATTTATCTATTTTATTTATTTTAGTCTAGTTTATTTAATTTTGAATAGTGTACTTGTGAGAAATTGTAACTTTAAATTACGGCTTGTGTTAGTTTTTATTTTTATATGCAAGACTGCGTATTTAGCCCTTCCCACACATTTTTTTAAAGCTTGACGAAGATTCTAACATCTTTTCATGAGTTAGGTAAAAGTTTTTATTTAAATCTGAATTTCTATATTACTAATTTGAAAAGCAAACAAAATTAAAAAACATTTTATGATGAACAGAACATTGTAAAATACATACTATTTTTCATCACCGACTTATTCTGGATGACCTTTTTACCTAGATATAACTACCTTCTCATCTATGCATTTGACTTCTAAATCTTTATTTTAAGCTTAAACTTACAAAATATATACATAAGATTTAAAACAAAACAAGATTTGAGACATTTTAAAAAAATGTCATTTGCTATTGCCTACAAACGAAAAAAAAAATTCAATATATCAATTTGTAGGCACTCTTTCTCATCAATGCCATGGTTTTTAAAACATTATTTTAATGATTAGACTTGCGATAAGAATTCCGTAAGGATTTAAAAGAAAACAAGTTTCTGGAGGGAAAAAACTTATTGGTTAAAAAATTTGTTATTTAACTTCAAAATAAATTGTTAATGTCTACAATTTTTTAAAAGAAAACCAGTGTACAAAGGATAAAAAGATATAAAACATACTAGAGAAAAATTTATATACTTTTCAAATATCAGAAAGTTCCGTTATAATTAACTTACATTTTATACTAATAATATTCTTCGAGAACAAGAACAAAACTTATAAAAACCATTCGAAACCCATATCCCATTAAATCATTTTATTATATTACACTGCAATATAACATTCATTTACGAAACAGAAGATCAAACCTCTAACGCACTCAAACTGAACATGATAATAAAGACAAGCAATTACGTTAATCCTAGTCTTATTCTTACTCTAAGACTTTTCATCAGCGAGATTCTGTCTTCCTTTTCCAAAAAGCTAACCACCGTATCAATCTATTTAATTGCAACCCAAACTGGTAAATTCCAATTTAAGTTGCTTGTGGGAAGCCTCTTTTAAAACCGCAAAAGAGGAAATCACAGAACCCCATTACGACAATAAATCAGCGTTAAAACACCTCAGTACAACGGGTATTTTCTATTCATTTTTACCAGCATACAAGCGTGCCAGTTGCTAACTTTATGCAGGGCCATACACGCTAGCATTGGCTGCACAAAGCTTTTAAAACTGCCTCCACGAATGAATTAATAAATTTCCTCTTTCGTTAAGCGAAGCTGTTTTCGGGATATATATATATATATCTCCATGTAGACCGACACCATAGCAAACGTTCGCAGCAAATATTGATCGCTTTTTGGAATTCAAATATTTCGTGATCTTGTTGACTCTGTAAACAGTTCGACACTGATTAAAACGGAAAATTTTGGAAGACTGAATTTAAATTCTTGCGGCAGGAGACGGCATTACGTTTGAAACATTCTTTGGAATTGCAGTGGAATATTAAGAGAAGCATTAGGATGTTTGCAAAGCACTCTTGGCATTTTAATTAGTACAGAAGTAATAGTTAGTGTTAGTTTGGAAATAACGAACAGAATGAAATCTTTGTTCTTAGTTTTCTAAATTCTACTATAAAAATCTGTTTTTGTCAATTTAAAAAACTAATCGTTCCTGAAATCAACTTCGAAATGACAGTTACAGACAATTAGCGATGGAATTCAGACAAAATAATCGAATGTTTATAATTGAAGCATGCTAAATGGTTCCAGATACAATTTAATAAACAATCATAATCGCAATAAATCATTTTATTATGTTACACAGCACTACAACGTTAATTCACGAAATGCAAAACCAATCCTCCAACGCCTAAATAATTGATACGATAATAGGAACAAGTAATTACACCAATTAACGGTTTACCTACTGAATTAAAAATTGCCAAGAATATCACCTTAAATCTATTTCTTTTATCTTGTTTTAGTTAGACAATTAATGATCAATTCTGTTTCATGTAATCAAAAAGAAAATTACAAAATTATTAATAAATATAAGCTATACGTTTGATGACTGGTTTTATAAACAGTTAACGAGTCTTTTACAAAAGAGTATAGGACCAACAAATCTGAACGAGTCAATTAATACTTTGATTGACACACTTTTAGAAAATCTAATCCTTTAATCATAAAACAGATGTCTGAAAATTCGCTAATGCTCGTTTTTGGGGAGGAAGGGTCTCGTCATTTTTAGAAAGCTGTGTATTTAAAAAGTCTACTCTAATAGAACATGCAATCGAGATGTAAGCTGATAAAATGAAGTAATTGGTAACGATTTTTCAAAGGAATAGGTACAGTGAATATTTTTTTTTTACAATTTTATTTTAACGGTACTTCCAAGTACCATCAGTAGATAAAGGGTTGAAGTTTTACACGCATTTAGATTCTTTGTCAATGAAATTATTTTCATCTTTTTCCACTTGAAGTTTTGAAAGTAAACCTGAGTATCAATCGATTTAATTACCACCCGGAACTCAGAAACTCCAGTTTTAGTTATAAGTTACTCGGATATCTCTTTTGAAACCACAAAAACGGAAATCGCGAAACCTCATTACTACAATATGTGACCTGCAAAACGCTTCCAAAGCGCTCAACAGAAAGCAACATTTTCTACGTCTTTTTTCCTGCAAATAAGTGGGCCAGATGCTAACTTTATGCAGAGCCATACATGCGATCATTGCCTGCAACACAGCTTTCAAAACACCTCCACGAATGAATTAATAAATTTTCCTCTTTCGCTAATCGAGGCTGTTTTCTGAATATCTGCATGTAGGCCGATACTACAGTAAACGTTCGGAGAAAAATATTGATAGCTTTTTGGAATCCAAATATATCATCATCTTATTGACTTTGTAAACAGTTCGACACTAATTAAAACTGAAAATTTTGGAAGACTGAATTTAAATTCTAGCAGTTGGAGATGGCATTACGTTTGAAACATTCTTCGGAATTGCAGTGGAATATTAAGAGAAGCATTGGAGTTTTTGCCAAGCACGTTTCCTGTTTTAACTATTCCCGCAGTAATAGTTAGCGTTGGTCCGTAAATAATGGAATAAAAAAAAGCACTCAGTTTTCAAAATTCCTATTTCAATATTTCTTTTGCCAATTTTAATAAATAAGTGTTTCTAAAATGTGTACCAGTTTTGAAATGAGTTGTAAAATATTATTGGTGGGATTTATTCTGACAAATTGCTCGAACTTTTATGATTAAAACATATTAGAGATGTTTTTAACCAGCATTAATAATGTATCATGGCAGTTTTACAAAACATTATTGAGATAAGAGTAATTCTTCCCAATGGGAAAAATATGTATCTAGTGCCTTAAGAAATTATTAAAAAATGTTGAAATAGTAAAAAAGTATTAAAAATGTTGAAATTCTCAAAATAGTGAGGTTTTTTTATTCCTTGAGTATCATTGTTTTATTTTTTAAAAATGAAATAGTTAATGTTTTAGTACTTAAAGGAAGTGACATTAAATTTGATTTTTTATTAAATTACTGACACAGTTAAAAAGCCATCTAAAGTTTTATTCTAAAATGCCATTTTGATGAGAAAATTAGAAACTTTACTAAAGTAGAAATGCTGCAGCCAGCTAGTGCATTGTTTCAGTGCTTTGAAACCAAGCTTATGAAATGACAGTGCTTATGAAACTCTGATTAAACCATTTTCTAAAAGTACTTACATATTATACCGTTGACCACACCGAACTGACTTTAACCGTTTTGCTGGTCATAAAAGTTACTGGTAGCGATATTAAAAGGAGAGATGAATCATGCCAGACGCATAGATTAAAAAAAATTTACGACACAAGTCTTTTTGCATCAAATTTAGCGAGATTTTGATAGCGAGATAACCTGCAATTTAGCCAGATAACCTGCAGAACGCTGTATACCACTGTTTTTGCAAGACCCTGTAAAAGTCATTAAATATTATTTTCATTTCTTAAATGAAGAGTAAATGATCAAAGTCGTTTATTGTGTTGTTCTTGTAATGTGTGAATTCTCTAAACCAGTGTCGGCTTGTGACCTGTTTCAGTGGTGAGGCCCGAAAAAAACAAAATAGTGCCAAATAAAATCGCAAAAATATATATACATATAGAACAACCTATCTCCACGTGCACACAGCGTAAGTATTTAAAATTTCTCAAATGACAAATAATTATCGAATTTACTATACAACTTTTGCTATTTTTTACCTAGTTATGTTAAATTGAAAAGTTTACTTTATTACTAAACAAAAAGCCACGTTTAAATATTTAATATTTATGTTCTTTATAGTTGCCTGTTCATAATCTTTTGATGATTTATTTATTTTAAAATAAATATCAACATATATAAAAAATACATTTATACATCGCTTTTCGTAAATCAAGAAAACAAAACAGAAAAATATCTGACTGCACTGCAAAAATACGATCACGCAAATAAAAAATGATTTCCTCCTAAGCGGAAAATTTCGCCAATAGCTACCGATTGCCAAAATTTCCCCGTATGGTCTTGTAGATCACCGTGCTAGGGCCCGAAGATATGGGCCCAGAAGGCAGCGCCAAATAAGCCGTTTGGAAGCCAAGTTAATTCCGCGTCAGTATGGCTTTTGTGCTCAATGCCAAATATGTCAACCCGGTGTGAACGGAGAAGAGACACTCAATTCAGGGCAAGCCAGCCCATGGCCCATGCATGGTTTAGATAGGGGGAAAATCGTATAACTATCGCTTTTTTAAGTGCGTTTTTTAATGGATAGTATTAAAATAGAGTAAAACGCGAGTATTTTTTAATGAAGGTAAATTACTGAAAGGACTGCCTTACATAATAGGAAGATACTTTGATTTAGATGGTGGGGCCAGGCCCCTCTGGCCCTTAATGACGAGCCGCCACTGCTATAAACTGTCATAGACCGTATTGTATATGAGTTCTTTTGACAACTTCTGTAGAAGAGCTAAAAATGCTACACACACCTTTTTCAGTAGAGTGTATTATATAGGAATAGTATACATAGATTTCATAGCAATCGATGCATATTTACTCCAGTTATAGGACAGACAGACAAAGCGATATCGTAAACGCTTTCAATGATCGCAGACATCTCTAAATTTTTAACTATTTTTGTGACCTCTTGGGTATTTACTCGTGGTCTGGTTCAAGAGGAACCAGCGAAAAAGCTGCTTTTGATGTTACAATGATATATAGCCATTCATCCAGCCAGTTATATTGGATTATATATATTATTATGGATATGTATTATTATCGGATTTTATTTTATAAGAAATTAGATTACTTAGCAAATATCGATTACAGTCAAAAATCACATGTTTAATGAATTTAATGTACTTTGTCAATAATTCGACGTTCATTTGAACCAAAATTTCGAAGACTGGCTTTACATTTTACGCTAGGATATGGCATCGCATTTAAAATAGTCTTTGAAATTCAGCAGTGTGTTAGGAGGCGAAATGGAACTGGTAAAGCACGTTTGCTAATTTGACAGTTTCTCAGAGTAAGAGTTAGCATTTGCTTGTGAGTTATAAGGCGGGTGGAAAGCAATACATGCATTGTTTGAATTTCTACCTTGCATATTCACGACTCGATTTTAAAATATGGTTATAATAGTTAATAATTTTTACATGGAAGCGTTACAGTCCATTATTAAAAGGGATTTCAGATGGAATGAGGAAAATAAGTTATTAAACTTTCTCTGCCATTTGACTTTATATGTATGAAGCATACATGAATCAAACTCCTACCAGTGCGTTGTAGATGACAAAAAAGAATCATAAAATAATGTTTTACCTTGAAGATAGCACGAGAATAAAACATTGACTAACTTATTGAACAGAATCTTTCATTAATACTGTAACTTTTTTTAATAAATCGGCCTAAACAATGTTAAAGTAAAAAAGAAATGAACCTTAAACTAAGCGAAATGCCTTTGTTTATATACTCAAGTTACTTAATTGCTTTACTGTGCAGTGCACATTTTTCAAACTTTATGTGATGTAGATCAAATATTGTAGCATCCTGTTTTTCATTTATTAAAATTATGCAAGTTTAAAACAATCACTCTTTTATATCTGTTACTATGCAGGATGTTAGAAAATTTAGCCACTGACTTTTATAAAGAAAAGGCTGTTTGTGAAATTCAAAATAAAACTAACATTATAATACATCAAGAAATACACGAGAAAATATCCAGACGTTATGAAAAGCATATGTTAATATAATTGATGCTAACTCACGTGAATACCTTTGAATAGATGTTAAAATATTTGTAGTGAAACTTTTCGAAAACGCAATTATGTATATTTTATGCAAAAGATTTAGCATTAAAATTTACATAAGTTTGAATTTAATATATCTAAAGAAAGCAACTTAAGAAAAAAAACTTATCCGAATAGTAGTAAACTTGACAGATGTGATGTATTATGTAAGTAAAAATAAAATGATTTAGAATTTCCGAGATATAGAATCATTTATTCAAGAGAGAACTGCAAGCAACGAAAAAATCTGTGTTTTTAAACAAGCGGTCTTATAAAAGTTTGTTCTTTGGAAGATGTTACCTCACGGCATCTTATCTATATCAATTTGCACCTTTGCCAGTGGTTTCCTCCTTATTATATAATTTTTCGATTTTTAATATACTTTTGAAGATATAACCTACCAGAAATTGTTGTTAAAGCCAAAGGTTAAGACGAGCAAGTATGTAAACAGCAATTCTTAAATCTCTCAGTGAATATGTTATGGTAGACAGTGTAGAACTCTGACAATCCATGTAGCACATTCAGGTTCTCTGAATGTTAATAGAAGTTAAGAGAACAATACTGAATGTTCTGTGAACGTCTGTTAACATTGAGAGAGCCTGTGTGTGCTCAGGTTTCACCACAATCGTGTACTGTTTGCTTCTTGGCTTTACGTTGATTCACAAACATTTTAATGTTTAACAATTGCGCTTTTCAGACACTTTCAGGATACTTTGCGATGCCTATAAAATTTCAATCATCCTGCACCAGGGAAAAATCTAGAAAGAATCGCTGCTCAAAGTCGCTCCACGGAGCAAGACTCACTAAGAGTGATAGACTTGTACAGATGAGCAATATTTTGGTGGAAGTTAAGCTTGCGTATAGAGAAAAGAAAAGCAACAAGAAATAAATCTTAAATTGCAATGAATTTTGTCTCTTGACTCAAACACTGTTTGCAGCAAGAAGATAATGTTTTGTCTACCACCAGCAAATCACTTCGAACAAGTGTTCTCAGAGATTCCAACTTCCTTTTGGCATAAATGTATAGGAATTTAACCAGCATTTAAAAAGCAATTCAGAATGAAGCCGAACAGAAATCGCAACATTGTTTTAGAGAATTTCTTTTATTGAAAATGTTTAATCATACTCGGTAAACTAGCAAGTGAGAATTCTAACTACCACAGACTCATAAAACGTAAATTTTTAGGACTGCAAAGACAGACATTACACCATTGGTTGATCCAAGTCTATGTTGGCAAACAAGACTATACTAGCCAACAAGACACTTTTATTATTTGTCTCGGGATGCAATTCAACTGCAGTCAGTATCAAACTAGGATATTGAATAAATTACTTCCATGAAATGAAGTAACAGGTGAGATTCTTTGAAACTGAACTCGATTTGGTTTCACTGTATCGCACCTACAATATTTATAGTTAAAATGAAATAACTTTGTTTTTGAAACAACAGTGCAATCGTAAGAATGGGACGTGTACAAATACGGTATGTGGATTGCGGATGCGATTCCTCTGTGCTTCGTATTATGTGGACTGGAAAATAACTTTTTTTCGTATGTCTACATTTCACCAAGCCAAAACTACTGAAGCTGTTTATACGAAATTTGACATGTGCGAAAGTTTTCCACTATGTGCTGAAATTGATAGAAATTTCAAATTTTAACCTATGTGGGGGGGGTAGGGTACGAAAACTTTCTCTTAACATATCTCGCGTGATCTCAAAGAAAAAGAAGCTATCTCTAAAATTCTTGCTGCAAAATAAAACACTCACGAATACCTTTAAATCCATTTGCGGACAATTTGTATATCGCTCTCCAAGAAGGGTAGACATGGAAAAACGGACGGTTGGTCATCTTTCATGAAAATAAAGAAATATCAATAAAATTCTTGCTTTAAAATATAACAGATATATATCCTATGTTTAGGCACAGCTTCAATTTAATTAAAACATATTAATTTTTGTTTCATTCCGGTCGCCCTAACACACAAGAATAAGTCTTTAAAAACATCTTTTGCAACTGAAAAATTCTTTGTAATAAAAAAGAAAATATGTTTAAAATATTGTTACTCCAGTATTTTTACTATATTTGTTAAAGCTTCTTCTAAAGGCACTATGTTAAGATTAAAGAGAATATATGTGGTGTAATTATGGAAAATATTTCAACTGTATCTGAAAAAAAATCCTTATCTCACTTTTAAATACACCTGAAATTACTTCTCGGTTCACAAAAGCAATTTTCCTAAAAGGTTTTTCTGCTTCTTAAAGACGACTTGTATCTGATGCCGCAAATATTTATCTTGATTTCTAAGCCCCCCCCCTTCCCCAATCTCGGATAAATTTCTTTTTTTCCTTGTGTATCAGGATAACTGAAAATTCTCCCGGCAAGGCTTTTATTTAAAATATTTTCTGGTGCACGCTGTAGCGTGAATCAACAAGAGATACGCAGAGCATCGCATGAATAAATTTGTCTCTACTTTATCCGTAAGATATTTTTTTTATTTTGTGATTTTTCTTGTAAACAGTTTTGAAACCTTAACTTCAAAATTATATAGTATAGGGTGATGCAAGAAAAGAAAAAAATTAATCCACGTCATCGAGAAAACATATGGTAAATCACTCATGCATGCATGTTCTATTCAACGGTGAAAGACTTCAAGATGTAAAAACAAAATGATGTAAACAGTTAACTATTACTTTAACTAAATATCTATAAACGAAAAGCAGTAGTAATTGATTTTTAGTTCATTTTTTAAAGTGTTTTAAAATGTCTGGGTCATATAAAAAACAATTTTCTAAGTATTTTATTCAGCTTGACATGTTTGTGACTTATAGATACCTGTGTGCAGAAGTCATTTCTTTTCTTAGAAAATCAAAAATTTGAATGTATTAAACATGAAATATGCAATATTAGCGCATTATAAAAACTGTTTCACAATTTTGTACGTTTGAATAGCATAGGTTTTACTGTTTTTAGCTATAAGAATATTTGCCTGTTTGCCAATCTGCTAGAAATATTTCTTATATAAGAATTTTTTTTCTTTTTCAATATAAGCACTCTGTAGAAATATAGCTTCACAGTTTGAGGCATGGAAAACGTATACGTTCAACCTTTTATTATTTAACTTGCCATAATTATATAGTAGGAAAAATACTTTTAGATTTATGTGAAAATTAAAATGAGAAAGGTATTTCAGGTGAATTATTAGAAATTATTGGATTTTTTTCTACCTATTCCATAAAACTACTCTTTGGAAAGCAAAATTGTTAAAGCAGATTAATATTTCCAAATGTTGCTAGTGAGTTTACAGCTGATACTAAATAGTTACTTATTTTCCTATTAAAAACACTGTTGTTCTCTCGAAATTTCTTTCATAACTGAGCCACGTGCATTTTGCTATCTCGTAAAAAAAAAAAAAAAACCTTTAATGAAAGAGCGCCCTTCCTTTTTTTTTTTATTTAGGTGCAGTATATTTTGCGTTTATCGACAGCAGCCAAGATTTTTATCATTACTAGTACTTCTCAATTCACCGAGATCTAAGATTTATGTCTTCCCTGGTATAAAGTTCCGGTGCTTATTGTTATCAAGAAATTGATTTCAAAAGAAGTTTAATCTTTCTTACTGACTCCTTTTAATAAGACACCGAGGAAAAATTTTCGACTGTAAGCATTGTGTCGTATTTCTTTTCGAAATTGTTTCTCGATAATTTATTGATCAAGTTTCAAAAGTATTTATTTTTCTGTTAAAGGTACATCTCTTTTTATCGGTGTCTAAAATTTTACAATTGATCCCTTTTGTGTTTTCATTTTTTTATTTCTTCTTAATATTTTGACGTTTCTAGCTCTTTAATATTTTATAGTACAATCAACTATATAGTAGGGATAACAATATAGAAGAGAAATAATTGAAATTTTCATACCTGTTCAATAAAACTGCATTTTGGAAAGCAAATTCGTTATTCAAACATATTAGTATTTCCAAATGTTGTCATGCCATTTCATCAGTTACTGAATAGTTATTTTTTTCTCTATTAAAAACATTTTTGTTCTCTCGAAATTTCATTAATACCTGGACCATGGGCGCCACTTTATTTCGTGCAAAAGGAAAAAAAAATGTTAATGAAATAGCAATCTTCTATTTTTTATTTGGACAGTATATTTTATGCTTATCGACAGCAGTCAATATTTTTAACGGTTCTCTTTCTTCTCAATTCACGGAAAACCAAGATTTATGTGTTCCCTGGTAAAGAATTCCAGCCCTTATTGTTATCAAGAAATTGCTTTCAAAAGAAGTTTAATCTTTCTTACTGGCTCCTTTTAATAAGTCACATAGGAAAAATTTTCAACTGTAAGCATTATGTCGTATTTCTTTTACAAATTCCTTTTCTTGTTTAAAGTACATCTCTTTTATCGGTGCCCTCCATTTTTTAATTGGTCCTTTTCTGGTGTATCCATTCTGTTTACTTCTTGTTGTTAATAATGGTGTTTCTAGTATTTTTATTTTCCATTCCATAACATTAAAAATGTACTGAATTTTTATTTTTGATGTTGGTGTGACAGTTATTTAAATCTGTGGTAATAAACTTGAGTTCACTGTTTTTCAATTTACTGATAGAATAGTTTGGAAAGGTGCGTCGAAACACTTTAAATTGCTTGCATATTTTTCTGGCAGATTGTGCTAAAATTTTTATTATCTCTGTAATGAAGAAAATTTTTGTTATATGAATACGATAAACTAATGTGAAGATAAAAATGCTGCCACAATTGTTTAGAGTTCAGTTTGATGATGCGTTCCTTCTTTCAACCCTTTTTCGCTTACTTTATGTCATCGCGATTAATTTTAATCCGATAACTAAATTTATGTTATGATCATATAGTTAAAGGGGTGTTTTTTCTTATGAGCTTTGTTTGTTTTATTAGTGTTCAAAGATTTTTTACAAATTTCACAAGAGAATATTGATTTAGAAGGATTTTTCATTTTGAAATGATCATGTGTAATTATTTTTCAACATCCGTATATTTTATTTTAATGATCTTAAGAAGTCAACATTTTCTGTTCTATTACAAAAATAATTGAAAATCAATGTTTTCTCTTTAAATTTTAAGATAAAAAAAATTAGAAAACCCCCTGATGTTTGACATTTTGTAATACATGAGAAAACCGGTCTGCATTGCAATCGTTTTCTTGTTGAATGGCTGTTTTTACAGAGTCAATCCTACCTCTCTCTAAGGTTAAAAGGTGAAGGTAGTGAATTTCGGAGATCATATGACAGTTTTTTTTAAGGAAAGATATGCTGTAACACCAATAATGCAGTCTTTTAACACTTAGCTATGAAGCTAGTTATCTATACATGTGCAGTAATCAGTGGCGTAACTAAGGGGGGGGGATTTTTTTGTCATACAAAATGCATGTTCTTCACACACACACACACACACACACACACAGCATATATATAAATATATAAGAGTTACAGTAGTCGCAACCCCCCCCCCCTTCCTCCCATGAAAAATTTCTCGCTACGCCACTGGCAGTAAGCTAACGTTTATAGTAAAACATCATTTGAAATGTTTAATACCCGCATGTACAATTTCTATTTTGTATTTGTTTTTGAACTTAGCACCTGTGCAGCTTTAACTAACAATAACCGACGCAGAAGATGATTGATGTAACTTAACATTTTGTTCTCCATTGTTAAGTTTAATATCTATCTATCGGTTACTGGACAGGAATATTAATTGGGAGTCTCAAGCTTAACAATTTCCGTATTAATATATCGCGGGGAACATTGTGAGCGGCATTTATGATAAAACGGGAAATCGAAGTCTTGAACAATAGAATGGGATTTCCATACGTATTGGATGTAGAACTGAATGGAAAATACATATTGGTTTCAGTGTAATGACGGTTTCCCGAAGTTTTCTGAAAGAAAAAGAATGTTTCAGAATTCTTAATATTGGAAATGCTCTTCTCTGTGGGGCAACTGACATGAGCTAAATAAAAGGAGAATTCAGGAATGGTAGAGAGTCATCATTTTATCGCTAAACTATCTGTACAGCCGTTCTTCGCACGACGAAAAAAAATTACTACTTACCTAAAACATGCTATGGGAATGTTGAAAAGCATGAAATTATTTAACCTATGGCGTAATATTTGTGCTCAATGCCCTAGTTGGCTAAACAACGCAATCTTGATTTTAAAAAAAAGTTCTCGGAAGAACTTGAGACATCAAAAATGTTCGATTGGTTTCAAATTAAAAAAAGTCAGCGATGTTCTATTTCTTTTCGTTTCACATTTTAAAAAGGGCGAAAGGGATAATTTATAACTTAGGACAAATAGATTTAAAGATAGGTAAATTTAAGAATGATGTTTTGAAAACTTTTGTTAAAGACTTAGAGTTTCTTGAAAAATCACAAAAATCGATAAATTGTTACACTTTCTGTTTTTTTAATATTGTCTCTAAGCGATGGTATGACGATAGTTTCCTTGTAAAAGTTATTTATGTTCTTTTTTCTGATTATCTGTGAAAAATTACTCAAAAGTACATAGTATATTTAATAAAAGTCTTACGTACAGAGTTTTGAAGAACTTGCCTTTAGGTACTTTTGGTATATTTACATGCAACTGGTACTTTTGGTATATTTACATGCGTAACGAAACCGACAACACACATCTTGACACTTTCTTTTATAAGTAGCGATAAATGAAATAATAATCTCCTGATTTATTATTTTTTCACTTTTATCCATACATACTGCGCTAAATAAATTGCTCACCATTTTATTTGCATGCTTGCTTCTTAAATAATAATTTTTACCATGTAACATTTACATGGCTACCCTATTACAGTTGAGGCAATGCACTACATAGGTCTTCCTTCTTTTTCCATTCTATAAAATATAGCGAACAAAATTCTTAAATTTCTATGGACTGAAAAATTGTTAATTTTGCAGAATAAAAAGCTTATTAATTCTATAAAAATACACACAATTGTGAAGAAAATGTATTTTAGGATCTAATTAGATATTTTAGACAAGAAACATACTAGAATATAAGTCATAAATCAAACTTATATAATACAACATTTACCAGAACAAAAGATATAATTAAACATTGAAATTACATTTTAAATATTTATGTATATTGTGAAAGAATATTATACAATTAGCTTTAAAATTCAGGTCTCTGTGAAGTTTTCTCCTACAAAGCACAATTATATCCTGTACGTTTGATGATTGCCAAAATAAAAAAAAGTATAAGTTTTCTTCCCCGATATGTATTAAAATATTATGAATAATATGTGATAACTTTTTGCAAATTTAATAATTTTATAATTGTGATATGTTGTCTTTAGAAAAATTAAGGCTATTGTGTAATATGTATTGCTTGTGTAATATTTATTGCACGTTTGTGAAAATACTCCGCATATTGTGAATTCCACTTTACTTTGTGACTTTCTTTTTTTATATACATGTGGCTTTACGTATGCTTCTTTTTTATTTACATGTGGCCTTATTTAACCCTTCATTTGTCTAATGAAAATTAAAACATAAACATGTGAACAAAATGATCCGGAATTCATTTCAACATTTTAAAGGCATGAAAAATAAGGAAAACTATTTTCAATACATTAGCCAAACTAAACAATTTCGTTATTTACATGGCGCATGGCTCTGAATGTTATAATGCATCCTGCGTGTGTATAAACACACAAAAGTAATTCATTTTCATTAAGATTTTTACTATTGCAGCTTTTAAAGGGTGTTTATGTAATCCATAGTTAACCTAAATTTCTAATAAAAGGCATTTCAACGTTTGATTTTTGTTTACTGTCCGTGTTCCCTTTTTGTTTATTTATATCAAAGGGGATAACTCTTGTCTCTTCATATTTAACACATTTCAGTTAAAACTCAAAATATTGTGCAGTGAGATTTTGAAGAATAAATGACGAAACCATGGCCGTGAGGATTAGACACTGGCCATGGTAGATGGTTGAAGTGTAAAGTTCCACAGAGTTCTGGCCTAATACAACAAGGCTGTCAAACTGTCTGCATTTTGAGGGAGTTTTCTCCAGATGTAACCTGAATACGCGATAGGATCCCTTAAGAAGTCTTCCACCTAAGGCACCTCCCCCAATTTAGGCAGATACCGCTCCTGTAGATTTACCTTAACAAAAAAATAACGACAACAACCGTAAAGGGTAGTTTTTTTTTATTGGGAGGTAATTTCCGTATCAGAAAACAAGGAAAAAATTTATCGATAATCAAGAACTGTGAAGAAATACTTTTGAACTGAGAGAAAATTAACGAGAAGACGCGTTTCTGGGCAGTGAACTAATGAGATTAACATACTGGGTTGCTGTGAGAGGGCACTTCTCCCATTATCAGTTGAATTTACTGTTTAAAGAGTAAACTCGCACAATTTCTAAAGCATTATTCAAAGAATAATTTTTTAATAACAATGCCTTTACTGTGAATTTAATTCTGCCTATCTGCTTGGAATAACTGCTATTTAAAAGAATCACAGACATTCACTTCCTTCTAGAATATTTTGTTTTACATCTAATAGAAGAGGTTCATTGAAATAATCATGAATGCGAGTTAAAGAATATTTGGATTTTTGGATCTATCACACAAAACCGATACGGCCGTCAAATGGAAGGACGATGAAGCACCAAGATGCTTACCAAGCAAAATGAAATTAGTATTAATAATAATCTATCATTTAAAGTAATGTACCATCGTCTACTTCTTCGTATAATTTACTCATTCACGTCACCAACAAAACCCTTGAACAGAGCAAATCTTCATCCTGCCTTTAATTTAAGCGGTCACTTAATATCCTCTGATTTGTGCGTAAAGCCATGTCACGGACCGTACGGAAATCTGACGTCCGTGTTACCGTAACTATACCGAAACAACAGAAAATCGGCTTTGTAACTGAATTGTCTTTGTGACAGGACCTCTGCACTACATGTCGAATCCGGTGATTAGGTTAGTCCCGTAATTTGTATTTGCACACTTCATTAGGGACTCTGTTTGAAAACTGATAGCTGAGTGCAGCTTCTAATTAAGTTCGGCACTGTGCTTGCGAAGGAACTAAATGCATTGTTCGAGTTTATACTAGAAACATTTTGTTCGTAAAATAAGCTCTTGTAATGAAGGATTAAACTGAAGCAACTGGTGTTTTCTTTATTATATCAAAGAGACAAAAGAAATAATGATTACACAAACGGACGACATTTTCAAACAAAATTTTCGCATGCAATTTACGTAAATATTGGGATATCTGCTCAAAAGCATATTAAACTAGTTTAATAACTATTGATAATATTTTCTAAAGTTTTAAAGTTTTTCTTCCATAAATATTCCTCAAGCATTTTAGAAAGAATTTGTTAAATCCACTACATTAAGGATTTAACAGAAACTTCAAAACTCATTGAAAAAAAATAATATGTCCTATCAGAAATATTTTACCAAAATTTTTTAGACTTCTATTCCGTTGCTATAATTCAAGATGACTCTTCTACCATATACAATTGTTTGGAATGAAAATAGAGTAACTATGTGCAAAATTAACTAATTATGTGAAAAAATCATCGCTACGCTGATTATTCCTTGCCAAATATCTGTATGAAAAACAATGTACTATACAATCAAAGTGAATTTGACCGCACATTTTAAACTGTATTAAGCTAGAACAGAGGTCTACAACTTAAAAATTGCTCAAGGGCCACCATCGTGTATACCAGTCTTATTACCCTAGTAGCATAATTAGTCCAAAAGACGTTTAAAACACGTTTTTTAACGTCAAAAATCGTGTTTCCAACGTAATTTGAACGTTTTTTGAACTAGTTGTGCTACTAGGGTAGTGGCGAGCCGCAAGGTAAGCGAGGCCTTACTATGGACATTTTAGGGGGTTAGGAAGGTTTACGACTTTGATCAAAATTGGTTCTTCCGTCAAGTCATAAAGAACAGAAAAAAGTATTGAATTATGACTAATAAGAAGCGAGTATTTAAACGTTACCCACCTCTGAAGGAAGAGAAAAATTATAGTATCCAAACCCGAGCTTATCCTGAATCCATACTCACAGATTAGTTTGCTTTAATCATCATTCAGAGGCAGCAAAATTATCTTAAAATTTAAACGAAAACTTTAAAATTACGAAAGGGGGAAAATTATGTAAAAGCACACAAAGCACACAAAATGAATGGTCTGCGATAATTGGCGTCTACCTGCTGCAACACCTAGAAAAAAATATTTCATTCTCCAGTTCTGTCGTTCATAGTCTCAGGAGGAGGTCTAAGTGGTTGGCAGACCTGAAAAGTGAGGGGGACTTTCTCTTTGAAGGTGGAGAATGAAATAGAACATAAGGGGACGCACTGAAGTACGTAGAAACCAAGCAAAAAGAAATCTGTTCGCGAACGAACAGCACTTGAAATTGATATGGGTTTTTCACAGAAAACTTTTCTTTAAATAAGAGCATCTAACTGGATAATGTAAAATTTTTTCTCATGAGGCTTCACGGGTTGCCAGTTGGAAACCCCTGAGCTAGAGGGTAAATAGAAGCTATGAAATTAATATTTTATAATTAGAAGGGGAAATTTCAAGATAGAACCAGCTTTCCTTGGACCAGCATCCAAGTAGTGGGTATGAAGTAACAGTACCTGAAAAATAACAAAGTGTTTCCTTTTTTTTTGTCATTTAAGAACAAAATGAGAAAATTCATAGATAACATTTTTCTAGTAGCGAATTATAAAGGCTACTTCAAAAAAAGAAAACCCACAAGAAAGTGGAAAAGTTCAAAAGTCGGCAGTAAGGTCTATTAATGGATTTTGTAGCTAGCCACCCAGTACTACTCGGTGCCTGCCCCACATAATTCTCAAGCTACTGCAGAGCGACCAAAATGGGTGACGTCCATCTCCTAATTCTCTTATGGCACATGTTGTATAGAATGCTTGTAGATGCTTAGAAATGCAGTCACGCCCAGTGGCAAAACGTAAAGTAGCCACTGAAAATTCACAGGAAATAAGTCGAAATCAGAGATAAGAACTTTGCTCATGGATGGTTGAGGATGTGATGAGAAAGAGTATAGCAAAATATGTACCATAAATCAATATTCGCTTATTCTCTATTTACTAACTTTTCTGTCGAAATGAGTTGTTTTTATTACTAACCACTTCTTTTCAGTAAATGCGTATCAAAATGGGACCTTTCATTAATTTTTTATGCTAAAATTATAAACGTAATGTATTGGGAGATAATAATAATGGAAAAACACAATGGAGAACAACAATGAAGATAGCCGCAATGAAGATAACAAAAATGCCCAAATGGATGACACCGTTCATCCATTTCAATTGCTAAATTTATAGTGTCTATGTATGGGGAAATAATAAAATATCTTACCAGTAAATCCTTTCAAATCCTGCTTCCGTCAATGCTACAATACAACAGTCATCCGATGATAAAACTCCGTTTGAACCAGCAACTTTCAAGATAGACTTTTTAAATCGGTAGTCATACGTTTTCGAAAAATATGTTGAACTACAGAACTATTTTTTCATATAAACAACATGCAAATTCAATATATTTATAAAACTCTTCATACCTCCGCTCCCCCCCCCTCTCCTGACATTTCATCCGAGTCTCACATGACTCCGATGTAGAATAGACTATATTTTCACTACTTCAAGGGTAAGAATCTGAAAGCAAAGAAACTGCAAATTTTGGTGTTTGAATTTCGGGAGGCTGTATGACTCGACTGTCAAACAGTTGGCTCGTCAGCGAAAAATAATGCATTGTATTTCAGGAGAAAATAGCATTTTGGAATCTTGAGGAAAAAATTTCTCTTATATTTACGCTAAATAGGAAATGAGATTTGGTGAACTCACATCGGAAACTTGGAAGGAAGCAGGGGGGGGGGGGGAGTCGATTTTCAGCTTTTCTGGTCGAAAGATTTCTGATTGAGGGAGGAGAGTGGAATATTTTTGTTTGATATTTTCGTCGAGTAGGATCAACAAATTTCGAATAAAAAAAAGAAAAATAAATAAATAAATAAATAGAAATATAATTTATGTGTAACTCATATGCACAAAACTATACTTTGTCTAAGACAATTTTTTTGTTTGTTTATATTGTTTATAATGATGTATTTTTATATTTAGATGTGTTCTGCGTGCTTTTAAAAGTAAAGTGATATTTTCTTTCTTTACAGTCAATTTTAGAGCAAAATTTTAAAGAAGGGTATAAATCTACATCAGTGTTTTTAATTTGGTTAAATTAAAACTAAACAAAAAGTAGCTATAGTGTTTCCCGTGAAATCTATCTTGGGATGCAATAATTAAAACTTTGTAAAATGACACACATAAAAGGTAAAATAAAATAAATAAAAACTTCGTATAAAACACATAAAATAATACTTATAACAAGATACGATCGTTTCAACTGAAAATTTATTCAGTGTTCATCAGTCATATTCCGTAATAACCCTTAAGTACTTTTTATGGGTTTTATTTTACAAAATTTTATTATTTTATCTTTTAAAGATCAGTTTCTTTTGAATGTTTTTCTGTTATGTTGGGATGTATTGATGTAGGATTACTTATCGCTTAGTTAGTTTCCATGTGCTGTAAAAATGATGAATATAAGAAACACTTTCAGTATCACAATATTTTATTAACTCTGTATATATTGCTTTAATTTATACTATCATAACAAATTTACTATTACTACCTATTACTTATAACGCTAGTTTGAATATTTAAATCCTCTATGGTTCAATTTCGTTTCAAATATACCAAACTCTGTCATCACAAGGAGCTACTAAGAATCGTGGATATTGCGAATAGGATGTAAACTTTGTGTGCAAATATATATATCACATTCAAGTTTTAATTTATGACCGCCATCAAAGAAAACCCGGTTAGTTGAGTTAATTCATGAGTTGTTTCACGCAGTTAGTTCTCAAACCGATTAGTATTGAAACTTAAAGCGCCGTTGCTTTTTATTTTTACATAGGGCAGTTATGGAGAAATGTAACCCTACAATAAAATGATGGCTCTTAATGAGTTTTTCATTTTACAAAGTAGTTAATTTTAAGAATGTCTTCTACATATCAACCAACTAATTCCTTTAATGTCAAACAAATAAATTTTGTAATAAAATTTTGCTGGTGATAGCCCTAGCGCTATTGTAAAATAGAGAGAGTCCTGAGCCTACAGCGTTGGCTCACGCATGCAAAATATACTGCTACATTATTTTTTTAAACGATAGAAATAATAAATTTCATATCAGATCTAACTGGTTTTTGCTTTTTAGTTTCTTTTTTTTAAAGCTGCAAAAAGAAATGTGCACAGGGGAAAAATCATTGAAACTTTTCAACTGAAAAATTTTGGAAATCTTGTTTTATAATCATATTCAAAAAGTAATACATTTTACGTAAAATAAAATAGTTGTTAGTTTGTGATACAAAATTCACAAAAAAACATTTAATATGTATTTATGCAAATATATCGTGAACTTCGAAGTTACTCCAAATCTGTGCATTAGTCCATATTTTAAGGTCAGATGTAACAAGATGCTAAAAATATGTAATAGGAAACAGTTGAAAAGAGAACTAAGCAAATATTATTACAATTTTAAATCTTTTGATAAACGAATTTTGCTCTCATGGCTATGAAAACCTTCCCCACTAAATTTTTTAAAAAGAAAATGTATCTATTTGCTAAGGAACGCAAACAAGCAAACAAATGTAAAAACACTATGGAAAATTATTTGAATTCTTCTAGGAAAACAATCTTGTAAGATAAATAGAGAAAAATCTCAAGTACTGAAGTTAAATAATTTTTTCTATGAGTTCCACTAAATAGGAAATGAGTATTTGTTAAAAGTAATAAAGATGCTTATCAATTAAAAAAAAAAAACGAAATCGTAGGAAAATACGCAGATTTTACAGACGTTTTTAAATTTTTTCACTATTCTCTTTTTTATTTTGGTCCACAATTTATTTATTTTAAAAGTGGTCAAATACTGTAATTTTTAAAACATAACTTCTAATTTTATAACTGTTGCTATGTACATTTAGCAAATGAATTAAATATTCTGAACTTTTTACAGCTTAATATTTTTTAAAGAAAATCATGTTTATTCCGTTTAACATGCGAAGTAGATAAAAATTTATATTTACTTATTACATTTATTTTTATTTTTCCAAATTTCAAAGATTAATCCACTACTTCAACTTTATGTTTAAGTTCTAGCCTGAAGTGATTAATGTTTAATTTTTAAAAAGAAAGCATAATATTTGAATAAAAAATGTATATTTGGAGAAACAGCAAGAAAACAAAACGGGGAAAGCTTTCATTAAAATCTTAAATGCGAAAATTAAAGTACAGAGGATTTCAAACGTAATTGAAAATAAAATTAAATATTTATTATTAATATTTTCTTTCTTATTTTATTTAAAAATTAATTCTGGCATTGCGTGTGTTCTCCTTTTTTATCAAGTCTGTTTCCTTTAGAAAAATCGATATCACAGAACTTGTATTTCTATTTTCTGTGCAGTAATTTTGCTTAAAGTATTTGCTTAAGTTCTGCACTCGTTATTCTATGGATATACACTGAGTTTTCATTCTATTTTCTAGAAGCTAGGAAGTGAAGAATGCAAATAAATGATCTGTTATTTCTGTTACAGTACATTATTGTATAGATTTAACATAGCCTAGCAAACATACGTGCAAATATAATAAAATAAACTGTTTCCTCAAGATATAATTTAGCTATGTAAATAGTTGTTTGAGTTTTTTCTATTTAATCCAGTAAGCAAACATAAATATTTTGTAATGCAATATAATGTATACCACATAAATCACAAATAATCGTTTTAGTCTGTGGGCAGTTTTCTGAAGCATTTAATTCAGTTGTAAATATTTGCAAAGAACAATAACAGTTTTATTGGAGTATTGTTAAAGTTTAGAATTTGCGATTTGTGCGTTTGTAAAGAGAAATGTTTCATTTAATTGTATTTAAGCGTGGAACTGTAGAATGTATATGCATAGTTTGTTATACCTGTATGCACTTGCTAATCTTAATGAATGAAAGCACTATTTTTGTGTGTTTATTGCTTGGAATTCAAATATTTTCCATTCACAAGGACATATAATACAGATATTCTATAGACTGGAAGCCAAAATAATCTTCAGAAAAATTATGGCTTTCTCTTTAAGTCATTCATAAATATATATATTATACCATAAATGTAAAAAAATAACTAATAATGATATACAAATTTATTTTTAAAAAATTTCAAAGGTTCATTGACTTGCAGTATATCTTCAAGAAGAATGTCCAAATCATTTAAATCGATGCTCCGTTATTTACAATTAATGAGCTAATTAGCATAGAAAAGTAAATTGGTGAGTGAGCATTTGCAGAAATGAAAAAAAATTATACTGTAAAACCTGCAAAGTTCACCAAATAGTGGATCCACGTTTTCGTGGTTAACGTAGACAGGTGGTCAAGTTATCAAGGGTACAATACCTACTTTTTGATTTTCAAATTTTATCATCTAAGTACTCGTACATTACATAGTACACGTATTATATTACAAAATTGCATAAAATATGAAATCAAAATGATACACAATAAGAATAATATTGCTTATTAGGGTTCAGCATTAATTATACATGCATATTGTTTTATTATGTATTAATTATTGGAAATTGTCATAGTACGTATAGTTATTATGTACACTACATACCGTAGTAACTTAAACAGAAAAAAGTTCGTTATTATTAAACTCAATTTATCGTTCTGTTAATACATTTTGCATAGTGTACATATGTAGAAAGGATTTTGTAGTTCTGACATACCTACTACTATACAAACTAATGTAGTTACAAAAAACTTGCACTTTGTCAGCAAGTTTTATTGAACTTCGGACAAATAGAAATATATATATATATATATAAATTATTAGAAGAAACACAGAAAAAAAAATCTGAAAGTGGTCAACTTACAAAGGTTTTGAAGCCATGCTTTGGAACAAATTCTACCTAATTACCTGGTCAACATACAAGTTAGTGGACAAGACAGGTGGTCAATTTATAAAGGGTTCACTCAAGGTTAAAGTAACTAAGCCATTCTGTTCTTTGTCAATTAGGTCAACTTACAACGGTGGCCAACTTCACAGATTTCACTTTAGTACAAAACACATATGGGCATCATACGGCCCGCGAGCCTGATTTGGATCGTCAAGGCTTATGATCCGGCCCGCGGAACACATCAATACAAAGTATAGAAGTCATGTAAACCATTCAAAATCCCATATGAATCCCAATTATATGGCCCGACATCCTGACGTTTGGCTCGCTTCTTTTCGAAGGTTGCCCATACCTGGTTTGAAACATTCCTTAGATTTGGTGTCTCGCAAAAATATAAAAGTAATTCAGTTCTAAAAGTAATTCAGAGACGGAAGTTTTGTGTATGACTTTAATATACACAGTCTTTATGTCATTCTGTGGCGAATGTGTTGGAGCGGCGGAGAACGAACCCACTTTTCTCCCCTACCCATAACCCTCACATAAGTATTTTATCAAAACAGAAATAAAATTCCGTACATCAGCTCTTCTCTTAGAAAATTGTATCCTACACTGTAGCAAGCAGCATGTCAATGAAAAAGAAGACGGGAAAACTAACTTCTTTACGAGTTTCCATTTTATATGTCAATTTTTCTTCACTCCGAGAGGCATATAAAAGGGAAATTTTAACTATCTTGATTTCCTGTCGCCGTCCTTCAACGTATATATTTAGAAGCAAGTATTTGCGATGTTACACAGTCGAATCTGCAATATCGGTTAAATGAATATCCCGCTTATTGTAATAAATTTTTAATGTACAAATCGTAATAAATAACCAATGTGATCCCAGATAATGGGATATCCCGCTTATTAAAAACATTTGATATTGACTGCTTTGTCCTGCATTGCAGTGTGTTGAATCCCGATGAAAGGTAGATCAAGAAGTGGGAATCGTCGGACATCTTTCATTTTACGTGTCGATTTTTTCTTAATTCAGTTATCATACACACACAAAATTGCCTTCGGGTTACTCACTTTGGAGGTAAATATTTAGAGCATACATTATATAGGTAATATCTTGTATGTCTTTTTGGTATCTGGTATGTCTTTTTTAAAGAACAGTCCGAATGGTCTTCAGAAACAAATTTGCATAGGATATCATAATAAGAATAATCTTTAAATTTTATGGTTGGAGTTTCGTGAAAGCATATGTAAGTTTTATTAGCAAAGCACTATGCAGTGGTCTTTTTCTTTTTTGTTTCGAGAATCTCTTGATCGTTTACGCTTGAGTCAGGTGTATTATAATTTTATCAAAATAAGTGTTAGTAGAAAATTCAGGCTTTTTACCTATGAGGAAAATATTGAACTTAGCTAAAATTGCTGGTTATTTTTTCTTAAAACCGAAATCGAAATTGGAAACAGACAGCTTCATAAAAGACGAAGCGCATAAAATCAAACCTCGGCAAGTATCCATTTCAGCTTATCAGCCCTACTTTGAAAGGAATTGTCTTATTTATGGTAGTTCCGCCTTTGAAAGACATTCAATAGACCTCATGATTTCATTTTGTTTGCTATTTTTAAGATAATATACAAATCGTGAGACGAAATATTAGACGTAAGTAAAATGATTTTTTCCTTTTTTGTGTATTTTTTTATTTATCTTCCGCATATAAACAAAAGTAAATCCTTTTAATTTTTTTAAATGTATTTTCAAAGAAGTTATATACGATGCTTCAAAACTTCCAAAGTACTGTTGTAAAAATGCACATAGAACATATATTAAAGTTTCTAAATCGAATCCATACGCAATTTTAATAGTTGCCTTTATTGACAGAAAGTTTAACTATGCATATATTAATCGTTAAAAAACAGTATATAGTTACAAGTGATTTATTTTTTTCTGAAGTGTGTCATGTGTCTGTAGGCCACTAAAATGAACTGAATCAGTTTATGCAGTGCGCAGTTTTATTAAAATTTTTTTCTTTTTTTTTCCCCGATGGTGAGCGTTTGCCATCCAGGCATTGGCTTCCCACCATTGCTGGAAATATTGGCCATTTTATTTGGGGAACTGCAGTTAGGAAACCAGCCTTTCCGCATCTGAAGGGACGAACAGTTCCCCGACCAAACCCAGGCCATGATCATAAACTGATGTGCTAACCACCGTAGTATCCATGTCAACTTTTAATAAAAATTTCACTCTTAGATTCATTTTCCAACAGCTTAATGCTAACATTTCATTCTGAGGAAGTGTGACTCATTTATGTTACGGGTGATTAAGAAATACTGTCTTAGAATAGTGCCTAAAATCTTGTAAAAATCTAAAATTCCCCATTTATAAATAATAAATAAATATTAAAACATAAAGAACATGTGTTGATACATTAATATATTATAACTATTAACTGGCTTTTTTCGTCTTCTGCTTAAAGAAACGGCCTTTTCCTCAATACAAAAAGTTACATGAATATTTTAATTGGAGGATTTTTTTTTCCATCTTTTGCTTTAACTAGATTTAGAATTTGTTATAACCTCTAGCGATTGAGAAAGAAAACGACGCTTTCCTCAATTTTCTAAAGAAAACTCTACATAAATATTTTATCAGAGCGGAAATAAAAATCCATACATCATTGCCTAGAGTCTGTAACTCTATTCTGTATTGCACTAGTAAGTTGAATGATGGTGAAAAGGAAGATGGTGGGGGCCTAGCATCGTGAAGAGTTTCCATTTTATATCTGTTCTTTCTATATTTCCTCCCGAATGCCCTGAGAAAAAAAAAGTAAATTCTGAATATTATATCTTTGTGTCACTTTTCCCAAAGGTAAATATTTGGTAGAAAGTTATTGACGTTAACCTGTAGATTGAGGTGTTATAACATGAATGATTTATAGCATATTCTTGGAAAATAATTTTGTGTGTTTCTTTAGTAGAATGATCCTTAGAAATTGAAATTTATGTTGATTATTTTTTAAACATTTTATTTCGAAAAGTTATCATTTTTTCCCCGTAAATCCAAAATTATATATATTTAGAGCCTCATTTTATATCTAGGCAACAAATATTCTTACTCAGTGAATAGTCTTATTAACCTTTTTGTACCCGGCGCCACCTTTTCGCGATGCTGAAATTTTGCAGTTTTCATTGTTAGTCGCAGAAATCTGTAGACGTTATTTAATTTTTCTAGCCTTTATTCGCGAGTATCAAGTTCCATAAAATACTTTTACGTGATAAAATAGGATGTAAAAGTATCACTTTTCAGATATAATTTTGTAAGATATTATTACAGGTCCATCAGGTTGATGCTAGAAATCTATTTATTATTGCTGAGATCAGCAAGTTTTGGAGAACACCGAAGACACCATGTCCCTTTCCAAGAGAGAAAATTTAGTGCCACGTGGCCTCATTTAAATCCATAGAAAATGGTCATGGCTTTCTTTCTCAATACACTCTCCTTTATTGATTACCCGCCGACATACTGTTTCATTCCTCAACATGAAACGAAATATTCACAACAAACTCTTGCCTATGAAAACAGACATGGGGTCTTTTACAACCGGGGCACAGATATTTAAAAAAACTGTTCGTCATTAAGATGAATCATGCACTATACAATGTGTCTCATAATTATTGAGACAAATTTTAAGATGTCTTAGGGCAGGTAATAAGAATTCAGAATCACATGGCAATGTGGGGTTGAAAACATCGTCTCCATGTAGCTTGTAATAATCACTTTGGAAGCAGTGTTGAAATAATAGTGAAATTTTCGACCATTGTTCGTCAAAAACTTTTCGCAAAGTGATAAGAGCTGTAGTATCTTGACAGGTGAGGGAGTAAATTTGTTAACAGGTAAGGGAAAACGGCTTTTCTGACAGCATATTGCTGTGTGATTCCCATTCTTTATTATGCGCCTTATCTCCTCTTAATGTTTCCCTCAATCATTATGGGACACCCTGTACAATAATAAATTCCTATACTATTTTCGATGTGATTACTTTTCAAAATACTAACTAGATTTTCACAAAACTCAAATAAGAAACTCGGCTAACACTTCAAACTTTTCGAATCTGTGTAATACCCACCCAATAATGACAAGCGTTTTACACATAAGGTTAAAAATTGCGTAAATATTTTATCATACATTAAAATTTGCATTATGTATCTCTTCACAGTATATAACGGGGGAAAAATGCCAAATTTCCTGTAGGTATCGTGACGTGTTTGCACATCGAGTAATCATTCTTTATTAAATACAAATGCAATTGACAATGTTTGCCTTCGATCCATCATCTTGCGTAGCTGCTGCTTCGACACCTATTAAAAGCCTTTTAGTTTTAAAGCCCGCATTTCACCTGAACCATAAATGATTATATGCCTTCTAAATGGGACTGTCTCGATTTCATCCAAGCTTCATTCTTATCGATGATGATCGATTGGGCATCATCGTTCATCATCTTTCATCGGTAACTTTACACCCGCCCCCGAGCCGAAATGGGCGAGAGACGACAAACATCCGAGCACTAATGTAGTGGAAATGTGATATCTTCATAATTGCTTAAAGTATGCTGCAGTTTCGTACCCCTTTTCCATTTGTCGAAGGAACTGGACACCTATTTCTGAGTTGTGTTCCAGATATTGTAGGTATTGTTGCAAAAGGTTTTGATGCAATGAAATAGTATTGTAGTCCATTAGCTGTAATGGATGGATAGGTAACTTCTGTTAGATAGTAAAATTGCATACTAATTAGCGCTACTGGATGTCTGTAACGACCTGTTAAAAATTAATATTTGACAATCTATTATATTTATTATATGTGTAGGTGAATGTATGTGATGTAATTGTAAAAGTAAAAATCATGTCCATTTACTCATACATCATTTTGATCATACAATCATTTTAACTGTTTATATGTTCTCTAAATGTATTTTATGAAATTATTTATAGTACGCGTACAAAATAAAATAACATACAAAACAAATAGAAAAAGCTATGTTTTCACTTATATTTCTTTATTTTGATTATTTATGTTATGCTTTAACTCACTTTGTGCACACTTGACATTTTATTCTTGTAATTAAAGACCATTTATACGAGTTATTTTATATTATAGATATATTTTATTTTAATACACACGTCTACTCTTATCTAGAAATTAAAAGAAATTCTTGCAGTATAATAAAAATAAATTGCATGATAACATTGCACGAGGATTGTCTGTTGGTATTTTTGAAAGTCATGCGCAGCAGTAGGGATTAATTCCAATTTCCCCAATGACATTATTTCCAATTACACTAAAAGTTCTTCAGCCTTAAAGACGCATTAAAAATATTTATTTTAAATCTAAACTTATACAAGAAAATAAAACGTTTTCGTATATAGTCTTATAATATTTAACATTTTGTCTAATGATGAAAATATTTTCAATACCTCCCGAGTGTTGCTCAAAACCTGCTTCAGCACCAAAACAAATTTCGACGCATCTTCATTAATTGTCAGATATTTTGAAAACGTCAACGCTGCATCCATGATACAATACATTGTTTCTAGCGTTGCATTACAACGTTTGGAGAATTTCTCATGTTCCTTCTTCTGGATTCGTCACCATGACTTCGAAATTGGATTTCGGTTGCCCAACTATCCAGTATAGTTCTCAAGAAGCACGTTTAATAATTTCTGAAGCTTCCCCACAAAAATATCTCCTCACATTTCCATTTCATAAAATGCAATCCAAACCGCAGCCTTCTTCTCTTCTCTCGACTGGGAAGTATTTGGTTACCTTCCAGCTACAACTTTCTTTCAATACCAACATGATGAAAAGAGACGCGTTCCATATATTTTGAAGGGAAGTAGGTTTCTCTCTATATTAAATGTACTCTCGGTATATATATTGGATTGTTTCGGACGCAAGTGTCGTAGGTCGATGCACGTATCATATTTGTAGTGGTTTCACATTATTGCTGTTCGTAAGAAGGCCATAGGCGAGTTTTCATTTCATATGAGAGTTGTAGATACGTTGAAGTAGATGCGTTGAAATTTCTGACATTGAAGATTTTCATATGATGTAAAAATAACTTTTTAAAAAATTTTTGGTTATATAAACAAAACAGAATATATCCCATTTTAATGACCCTGTGAAAACTACCTGATTACTTAGTCAAATTCAGAATGTTTGGAATGGGGAATATTTGACAGTGTCAATAATAATGAAACAATTTTTGTGAATATATGTTCAACTATTCATAAAAAGGTATTTATTTTTTTAATAACTTTAAAATATATAGATTTTAAGCTCCTATAAGAATAATAAGATTTTAAGAGTACTTTGGATAAATATTCCAGTAATTAAGAATGAGTTTGGCCCTGGACATGGTAGACCTCTGAAGTGTGAAGGTTCCACGTTCGAGGCCTACCGCGCAACTGTCGGTATAACGGCCTGGAGTTATGGTAGGGTTTTTTTTTTTTCCAGTTGTAACGTGAATACGCTTATAACTCCTTAAAATCTCCAACCAAGGCACCCTCCATAGGTAGATGGAATTCGTGTAGGCTTTCCAAATCACAGAACTAAATAAAGAATTAATTTTAAAAAAGATGAAGGTATTAAAGATGGTGCTTTATTTTAATAATTACAATTTTTCTTTTCAACTTACGTGAGATACTGCTTGAAAATGTTATTTCAGACACAGTATATAAAGTACACACAATTTAGATTTGAGAATCTACTTACAGCAATGTCAGCTTACTAGACGATATGGCTTGAAATTAAATGCTGTGTCGTGCCTTTTATTACTCTAACATTAGAAAATATATCCGATCCCTTGAGCAGATCAAGTTCGCCTCGCAATTTTACATTGCACGCGCTCTAAAAATAACATTAACGACAAAACTTTAGTGTTTTATCAAACATTCTTTATGAAGAAAGTACCCTTTAATGTGTGATAGCGTGTTACTTAGAGAATCCAAACTATTATTACAGCGAGAACTTAATGGCTTCACTTCTTATCATTTTCTGGAGAGGATTTCAGTGCCCCAGTAATTAGAAGAGACGATTATCATCGCAGAGGACAAGTAATTACTCCCAATTATTTTAGTCCTCTAATTACTTAAAATTACTAGAGGAATATTTTTTTACACGTAAATAGCCTGGTATTTTTCTCCAAAAAGGACTTAAGTTTTCCAGAGCTTTTAATAATTTAAAACATATTTATCTATGTTGTAATTCGCAGGAATCACGTGATTTCTCTACCGGCGTTATGGCAGCGTTAGATAGTGCATGGTACGTCTGAGCTCAGATGTTCGTTGCTGAATTGTCGTAGGAAATTAACTATGAAAGTATGAAGCGAAAACTATATTTTTAATTTTAAAATTTGCATTTAAATCCAAACTTGATAACACTTTTTAGTTTGATTTCTTTTATTATCTTTTTATTAAAGTTGACATTTAGTTTTGAATTTTATTATTAAATAATTTTAATAGCCAATATTAACTTATCATGCATCTTTGGAAAAGGCATAGAAAAATAGCATGACTTTGCATGCATATTAGGGGAACAGAAAGTACTGTTATTTAAAAAAAAGTCAAACCAATAAGTTTATTATATGCACGATGTGCCCTAAACATAAGATTCATATTCGTTACATCTTAAAGCAAAACTTTAATATATATTTATTTTCTTTTTGAAAGATGGCCACCTAATCCTTTTTCACATGTAATATTTTTTGAGGACGATATCCAAAATGTCCTAATATTGCTTTTTAGGTATTCTTGAATGCTGTATTTTACAGCAAGAATTTTATAGATATTTTTTTTTCTCTCTTTGAGATCACGCAGGATATGTTAAAAGAACATTTGTCCCCGAATCCACTATAGCTAACGAATTTGGGAAAATGCTGTCTCATGTAGCACATATGTTTAAAAAACTCACGTACATGCCGCATTTCGTATTATTAGCTTCGATAGTTTTGGGGAGGTGAAATACTGACATGCGGAAAAACGACATTACTCCCCACCCCCTTTTACATAAACCTATGCAGTATGCTAATTGCATTTTTTAAACTATGAATAAAAGTTTTCTTAGTAAATGTTACCATTGCATGTATTTAAAAAAAATTTTAATTTAAAGAAATAGCAAATATTTTCGTTAATATGTTTTGAAATCGGCCTTGGACAGTGGTAAACCGCAATACAATAACAACTCATCTGGCTACCTTATGGAAAATCGGTGCAGTTGCACCAACTCTTACGCCACCAACCTGCTCCTGCGATAAATATACTTTTGACGAGGGGTCGCGGTTTAATTGGAAAACGAAACGATATCGATGATGATCGATGGAAGCGTCGGCTTTCATTCTTCATCGGAAACTTTACCCTCCGGAGAAAACTTTTGACAGCAAAGTCTTCCAAATAATTACTTCAATAAAAACAAAAAACCACTGGTGCGTCTAATGTTTCAGCAATAGATTCGTTACTGAAACGATATATGTTTATGAATTGTTAGTGAAATACTGGCATTTGATTTAGGGCGTAGGTTGTATGTGTCTGAACTGCGTTAGTCTAGGAACAAAAAAAGAATATTTTTATTCCGTAGCTGGGATAAACATTTAGGCGTTTGAAAATATTACCAGCACAAATACCGGATTTTGACAGTTACAGTTTAATGTACATTTTTATTGTTTAAATGATAATGGCATTATAATGTATAACAAATAGCTTACTTTACTTTAAAAGTCCAGTTTAAAATAATTTGTTTGTCTGAGTAAATTTCTAGAGCTAGAATTCATCTTCAAATACGTAAGTGTCCCCCGTAAAAATTAACAATTAGCTAAAAAACAACATTGATGAATACAATCAATTTTCACAATGTATATTCACGGAAAATAAATATTCTGAAGAACAGAAAATTATTAAATAAAATTAATTTTATTATATAGAATTTTATTTACCCACATGTATATTACGTTGATTCATACCTGTTTTATAGATTACAATGTTTAAATGCAACTGTACTTGTTTTTCTGAATGCAATTACAAATGATAAACACTTTATTGTTGTAGCATGCTTTCAGTATGCACAAAATCACTTGAAGACAAATACAAAGGACATCACATGAAAACGTTCCAAAAATTTCTGAACATCATGCGGTATTCTGGGTTATCTGCTTTTAAAGTTCTAAGTTGCCATTTAAATGCACTTGTTAGAACTGTAAGTAGTTGGAGTGATATATATTTTTGAACCTATGTGGCGAATTATTGCAAGTTTGTCGGGGGGGGCGGTTAGTTTGTCGGTGGGGGTGGTTAGTTAGAAGACTGACAAATACATCCATTTTATGGAAGTAAAATAGGATCTTTTACATTAATTTCTTTTTTCTCGAGGGTGGGGCGGTCGCCCGCTCCGCCAATCCCCCCTTTAATCCGCCCTTGACCTATGGGCAATTAATATAAGTATAGGTTGCTCTGTCATTTATTTTAGTGTAATCAGAATTCTGTATTTGTACTCATTTCTACTGAAGCAAATGGTCTTTTGCGCTGCTTTCTGCTCTAGGAGGATTGCAACAGTCTTTTTGAAAACGTATCTATAGTTTGTCTATTAAGAAATCTTTTTTTTTTTTTTAAATTTGAATCTATGACGCTTTCTAGATATTTCTTAGGATCCGTTTAGCCTCGATTCAGTTAAAAAAATGGATTAAAATAACGACATTATTGCAGATGGTACTTTGGATTTTAGAAAGTCGATCTCGGTAAACTTAATCGACATACTATTATGTACTGAAAACCACTTTCCGCCTTATCGTTTTATAACCATTAATGTGAAATTTATTTGTTCTACGTAAGAAGTATGTACGTACAATGTGAAGCTTTGTATGGAGATACGGTATCCTCGAGATATTGAGAAGCGAGAGCACTTATGAAATGTTCCATGTTGTTCTTTGTTTACTATTCTTGTTTGTGGCCCCAGACATTGGGGGGGGGGAGAAAGTAAGAAGTACGTCATGACCAAAATCACAAAATGTCCCAGATTGTTATAATTGAAGTTATGCGTCATTGCATGTACAATATTTTAACCAAAAGAACTACAGCGTAAGTTATGTCTCAAAGTGTGAGCACTGTAACAAAACAATGAACATGTCTTGATAAGAAATTAATCCTAAATGAAATGTTCGATGTTGTTCTTGTTTACTATTCTTGTTTATGGCCCCAGACATTGAGGGTTGGGGAGAAAGTAAGAAGTACGCCATGACAAAAGTCATAAAATGTCCCAGATTGTTATAATTGAAGTTATGCGTCATTGCATGTACAATATTTTAACCAAAAGAACTAAAGCGTAAGTTATGTCTCAAAGTGTGAGCACTGTAACAAAACAATGAACATTTCTTGAGAAGAAATTAATCCTAAATGAAATGTTCGATGTTGTTCTTGTTTACTATTCCTGTTCATGGCCCCAGACATTGAGGGTTGGGGAGAAAGAAAGAAGTACGCCATGACAAAAATCACAAAATGTCCCAGATTGTTATAATTGAAGTTATGCGTCATTGCATGTACAATATTACAACCAAAAGGACTACAGCGTAAGTTATATCTATCTCAAAGTGTTCACTGTAACAAAACAAAATTCGTCTAATAAACATATGCAACTGCACCGATTTTCCATATAGTAGCCAGATGAGTTGTTATTGTATTGCGGTTTACCACTGTCCAAGGCCGATTTCAAAACATATTAACGAAAAGATTTGCTATGTCTTTAAATTAATTTTTTTTTAAATACATGCAATGGTAACATCGTCTAATAAACATACGAACATTTCTTGATAAGAAATTAATCGTAAATGAGGTTCTGATTTAAAGTATTTGTACTAATAAATAGAATTTTACTTGGAGATGAATAAATAAAGCGAAAGATAATGAACGAGTACACAAAACAGTATTTTATAGTGGAAGTAGTGATTTTTCTGACCCTAATTACATGTAATATGTCCAATTGCATTATCAAACAAAGCACCCTCATTACTCGCAACTTCATTCATCCCAAATATGAATATTTAGATAAGTCTAGTTTCCTTCCCTCATTTTATTGATAATTCGCAGATAATATAATTTCTAATCTAAGAAGGCATTAATCGTTTTAACCTAAACAATATTAGTTTCTTATTATGATTATTTCATTCGTTATTTCAAAAACATTCACGCTATTCCAATTGCATCAGACGTAAGCAACGGCAAATCAATTTCACGAAAATCCAAATCTCGACTTCTCGAATTTCATTAAACGGGATTTTCTCCCCAAGCGAAGGGATTTAATTGCTCGGATATCGGGGTCCATTACTAGCAGTCAATTCTTTCGTGATTCAAGTCCTCTCCAATTTCATTTATAAATGACCCATTAATCTGCATAAATGCGCTTCTCATTTCAAATATATTGCATACCGATTCCACTCCCCCATTCTGAATGCCCAGTAAGAGTCTTAGGAGTTTTCGGGAATTTTGTCGCCGCGTTTTTCAGAGGCCGGATCGCATATCCTTTTCATCAGATAAGTTCTTGTAACTATTGACATTGGCAAAGGAGAGTGGGGGAGTGTAATAACTAGCATCCTCCCCCAAGGGGGATTTATAGAAGAATATGCCACTAAAAATGTATTTTATCTTAGACTTTAAAGGTCAGGTGGTAACTATCCGAGGCGATCAGTTCATGATTCTGTTTAAAATGTTTTTAATGAATGGATTCAGTTGCGGTCGACAGTCCGTTAAGCTCTCATTTCACTGAAGATTTAGAAGTGGTTTGTGCTCAATTCCATTCTACAAAGAGCTCATTTAAATGATCTAAGATTGCATATTCAGATCAAAGCTATATTTAGTTGAACTGGTACTTATTTTTCAACCGCTTAGTAATGGAAGAAACACTAATTAAGTACTAATTATGTTTACTGTAACTGTCAGAAAAATCGCAACGCTAAAGGGGAGTAGTACGTCATCGGTATCTTTAGAAAGATACTGAGTCTTAAATTTTAGAAATTAGACGAACTTTATCCTCGACGATCACTTTATTATGTATAATCATATTTGCTCGATTTTTTAATTACGAGAATGAATGGACGACAGTGGAGTTTGCATTTCATTGAAGATTTAGAGCTCAGTTTCATGATACAAGTCTCTGACTAAATACTTAGATTGCACGATTGAGTCAATATGAATAGATCAAAGTTAAATTTATTTGAACCTGCACATATTGGTCAACTGTGTAGTAAGGGCACACTACTAATCAAATCAGCCACTACTTTTGCTTGTTGTTATTGATAGAAAACCCACAGTGCTCAAGAAATCTGTTATACACTGCTGCAAAAAAATTTTAAAGAATTTTTTTCTCTCCAATCCCATTTGAGTATGAATTGGGATTTCTAAAGTACTGGGATTTCTAAAGTATCCCGAAACTCATATTCTGTATTCGTTGCATTTTAACCTTTGAGACCCCGTTTCCACAAATGCGGACACAAAAATTACCCATTTCGTCATACAGGTGGATGAGTTAATTTGTGCTCTTAAAGAAAAACTAATTTTCCCCAAAAAATTACTAATCAGGAATTTTCATTTTTTAATTGGAAGTTTAATATGTATTAGAAGATGAAAAAAAGAATTTAATAAAGCTTCGATGGGTATCAAAGGAAGATTTTTATGGGTATCTCTATTTTCTTTTGATATATAAAGAAAAAGTAAAAACTTTTTTGTTTGCTTACACCCCCCCCGTTAGGTTGCGAATTTTTTTTAAATCTCTCTTTTTTTTATCTATAAATAATCTCTCTCTCTCTCTCTCTCTATATATATATATATATATATATATATATATACTAGCAACGTGGCACGGCGTTGCCCGTGCAACGGAAGAGAAATGCCCTTTGTCCTTAAATATAGATTGTAAAGGGAAATGGGAATGTGAATCCTCCCGCTGCAGTGGTAGAAAAAAGGACATGGGACTTTCTGCTGCAACGAAACAAAATGAACACGGCAACTGATAGCGTACAGAGGTTACCGGTAATTGGACGTAGCTAGGCTGGAATGTGAATCCTCCCGCTGCAATGATGAAAAAAGACCATGGGATTTCCTGCTGCAACAAAAAAATGAACACGACACCTGATAGCGTACAGTGGTTACCGGAAATTGGGCGTGGCTGGGTTTCTTCTCTTCTACCTTTCTGTGTTCTAACAGTTATTTATCGCTAATACCTGCGCAACTACTAAAAGCAAATTGTCCAGTCGTCGGTATGATCTTGTAAAGGGAAGGAATGTGAATCCCCCCATTGCAATGATAAAAAAGGACATGGGACTTCCCGCTTCAACGAAAAAAAATGAACACGGCACCTGATAGCGTACAGAGGTTACTAGGAATTGGACGCGCCAAGGTTGGAATGTGAATCCTCCCGCTGCAATTTTAAAAAGGACATGTGACTCCACATTGAAATGAAAAAAAAAGATCACGGCACCCGATAGCGTACACAGGTTACTGGAAACTGGTAGTGGCTATGCTGGGATGGGAATTCTCCGGCTGCAATGATAGAAAAGGATATGGGACTTCCCGCTCCAACGAAAAAAATGAATAGGGGACTTGACAACGTACCGGTTTACCAGGAATTGGAGGTGGCTAGCCTTCTCCCCTTCTACCTGTCTGAGTTCAAATATATAGTGATTTTATCACTGTAGTCTGTCTTTAGAATAGGCGCTTCAAGGTCGCAAGATTTTTCTACTTTTTTCTCTTTCCCTCTCTTCATTGCCATGGTACCGTCAAACCTCAGTTTTTCCGTACACGATTTCATTATCACAAGGAGAAAGCACGTGATAAATTGGAGAAAGCTATCGGCACTCCTTAACTGATGTATAGACAAAAAGAGTAGGACCGCTCTCTCCCACGCGCGACGAGGGCGAAAAAAAACAGTCTGTCTGAATTTCAGGTAATGGCGGCTGGAAGGGGGGGGGAAGGGTGTGGATTAGGACGCTCGCCGTCTAAACTCATCTCTCTCTTTCACCCTCCACCTCTCATTACCCCCTTCTCTCTTTCACCCTACCTGACGCCAGAAGAAAATTTCAGCTTAGTTTTCGATCGTCCTATTCAGACAGTTGCGGACTTAAGAGCGTTTGCAAACGTCCCCTCGCCGCTGACAACTTTCGGTAATCTGCCAAACTCCTTAAAGTCGCCATCCTTAGAACAAAAACTTTTATTTTCTACTTTTTGAGCTCGAGCGTGCTCTAACTGCGCGCCTGGTATGAGCTTCTTGGCACCGGAGAGGTTGACTTGGTAACGCTCCATCCAATGAGCTTTCAACTAACGCATTGCATTCCTCTGGCTACCTTCTCTCACCGGGGAGAGAATTCGGAGAGATTTTTAACATGTGATGATTTCAGAAAAAAAAAATCATAAAAAAAATCTAATTAACATTTCTGCATGGTTGAAAATTTTAAACAGGGCGAAATCAATGTTTTATCAACGATTAAAAGATGGAAAATTGTCGCCAGCTTGATTTTTCATGGCGGCAGTTTAAAAGTAAAAAACAGTATATTTTGTTGAAAACTGGAATTTCTTTTAAAAATTCCTCAAAAATCTGCAAATTTAAGTACGATTTTGTAACAAAGTTTATTTGAAAAAGAAAACACTGCAGTTTCCGATTATATAAAAAATATAGTGTTCGGACGAAAATTTAGCTCGCGATAACGCAAAATGCGAAAAAAAATGGCCCAAAACCTTAGAAAACATAAAAACTATTAATCCGATTAATTTCATTTTTACGGCATTAGCATTCTCTTCCTATTTCGTCAGTGTGCCAAATTTGGTTCAGATCCGTCGAACGGTCTGGACGCCTAAGCAAACAAACAAGATTCCCTCATATATATATATAGGGTATATATATATACATACCCTAGTAGCACAACTAGTTCAAAAAATGTCCAAAAGACGTTCATAGAACGTTCAGAGGCGTTCAAAACACGTGTTTTGAACGTCTTTTAAGCTAGTTGTGCTACTAAGGTATATATATATATATATATATAGTAAAAAGGCATAAATTACGAATCAATGTAGCATCCACATGGCAGATAAAAAATTCTAAATATCCATGGAATGATAGATGTTTAGATGTAGGGAAACATTCATAAATAAACAATAGCCATTAACAGCAAAAATATGAAACCGATAAAAGGGAAAAAACGATCATGTTGGCAATGATAGCATACATATAAATCTTAAAACTGACTTAAAATGACGTCTCTTTTGCAAAAGAAAGAAATAAGCTCCTAAAATTTCATGTCTGTATATGTAATAGATTTTTCTTGGCGTTGATGGTTCAGTCATACTAGTCCTTTTTGTAGAGAAATGAGTCATTTTTATAAAAATACTGTCTGTGCTATGTTTGAATTTGGACCGACTGTGAGGCTATACTTAGAGAAGTATTATACTAATATGAGATCCGGTTTTTCTTAATCTTTTGCGTTTTCATGACCTTTGTGGGTTTGGCCACAAACCCACGTGCGCAGGAATTCCTGCTTTTAATCCTTTTTGGTAATTTTGGTATTTTTAGAGTAGTGATATTAATGCTTAGACTCGTCTCTCTTTCCATATACAGTATTGGTCGAATTGTTGGCTTCATTGTTCAAAAATATGTGAAATACTAAAGTTATATCGACGGATTGATTTTGTAAATAGAAATATTGCACATTTTTTCCCCTTTTTTTCATATAGTTTTCAATAACACTTTTTGGTATGGTCACCATTGCCCGTCATAAATGCTAAAATTCTCTTTGACATCGAGTTGATATAACAAAGGACACTAGAAAAGAAACTGGTGTCAAAAGATGAGATAAATGAAACTTTGTATGATAAAACACATAAAAAGGTACTTATCGCACTATATGATCGTTTCGACAAAATAAATATTCTGCCTTCTTCAGCACTCAACACACCGTGTAACAAAATATTAGGGACTCAAGAAGACTGCATATTGTCGGCCGAAACGATCGTCCAGTGCTATAAGTACTTTTTTATGTGTTATTATTTAAGGTTTATTTATCTCATCGAGCTGATACGTTTCTCGATATAAATTTAATGAAAATACTGCTAAAAGAAATAAATATGATTTTAGTTGAAACGAGTAATAGTTGTTCAATACTGTTATTTATTTAATTATACAGTATGTGTAATTATTATTTGAGAAGCTTTAATTTGAGAGGCTTTTTTGTTATTTACAAGCATACAAGTAAAACCTATTATTTTTCAGGTATGTGCCAATTTTCATTTCCTGCGTCTATCAAAATTCTTGTATCGTCATCTTCAAGTCTGAAGAAACATTGGTATGTAACATAGTGGAATTTTTTTTCCTTATTCTAAATAAAATGTAACGCAAATAATTTTACGATAGAATTTGAAAGCGTGTAAAATGTAAAAAATATTAACGTAAATTACTTACTGTTAATGTAATACATTTGGTTCTATTAGAATCAAGCAAATTAAATACTTTCTGCTGTATTCATAAAAAAATCGTATTTTTAAGAATTAAATGCATGGAATATTTTATAACACAAAAAGATCTTTTATAAAAGAGCTCTCAGAAAATTACGTTTTTGATCCTGCAGATTCAAAAAAGTTCTTTTGACTTATTTTTAAGCGATAAGAATTCCTCTAAATAATATTTTATCAGCGAATTATTTTAGCTTATCTTATATATTTAGTCAGATACTCATTTTAAATAATATAAAAATATACTAATAGTTATTTTCCAAATGAATTTAATCTTGAAAGTATTTAAAGGATTAAAATTATTAATCTAAATTACTTTTTATGCACATGCTTTTATTTGAACCAAGCATTCTAAATAGTTTGCTATATTCATAAAAATATTGTATTTCTAAGAATTCAATATATTAAACATTACCAAGATGAAAAACCTTTAATAAAAAAAGGTGTTAGAAAAATATTTTCTTGATCCTACAGGTCTAATAAATTCCTTGGACTTATTTTAAAGCGATAAGAATTGCTCCAAACTAATATTTTTATCAGCGAATTCTTTTCGCTTATTTTATATACTTAGTCAGCCGAGATTTAAAAGAAACTGAAGTATTAATGTAACGTGACCCACATCATGATGTTAGGCCGATATGATGGAAAAAAGAAAGAAAAAGTAAAAGCATTCCCTTAGGAGAAATATGAAACTTATAAATACATGAAACAAAATTACACAGTGCATTTTTTACTTCAGGTTTACTTTTCTTCCTTTCGGCATTTCGCTGTTACGCTTTAAGAAATGTCCAAAAGTTTCTTTTTTTATAGAAGAAAAGTTATTTTTAGTGAATTCTCAAAAAGTTTCACTTTCGTTTGGAGAAAATAGTGTTTTGAATTAAAGAAATTCTTACTTTCTTTTTTTACCTTCCGAAAACTGGGCTTTGATTAAAGTTAGATTTTGTGTTTCACAGTTCAGCGGGAGAAAAAAAAAATGAGGACGGGTTTTCATGTTTTTATTCGACATAGATCTGTTGTAGCATCCTTGTTCACCTGCTATTAAATTTTCAAAGAAACTTGTTCACATCGAGAACAGACAGAAATTGCTTTAAAAGATTAGTACAGTAGAGCCACTCTGCTAATTCGAAATTCCAAGTAATCCGCACCGAATTTATTTGAAAAAATTAGCTGGAAATATTTGATTATTGCATTAAAAATAAAAATACACTTTTTTACTAAACAGCGCATTTCCAAAATGGATGATCTTTCAGACATTGAAGAAACTAATGCAGTAATCCAAAGATCAAGTTTACATTTCATAAAAAAGAATTTCATTAACACTCCTTCATATGCAGTTTTACATTAGCCTTTTATACTACAGTGTTTCAGATCTGTAACAAATCAATTAAAGCCATATAAATGAATCATGGTGTATTGAAATGTTTGAATGACTGTTTCTTTTTAGAATAGCGTGAGCATAAAATAATTTAAAAATTCTGAAGTGTTTGCGATATTTAATTAATATTGTAACATGAAACTGTGCTTTGTTCTTTGGCTGTCGCATTATTAGTTATTGTAGTACTTATAGTGTTTTTTTGTAGTTCAATCTTACAAGAATGTTGATACTTGTTTAAAAATTTCTCCGCTTAAACTGTTCACTAACACTTCAGTAACATTTGGTGTACTATAGATATATTTTCAAGTAACATAAAAATAAAAACCGTTCATTCAAATCTAAAACAAACACATTTTGGTAAATAAATTGTAAATGAATTCCAAAACTGGAAAATAAAAATTTCAGTATATTTATAATCTGTTTCTGCTCATAGTTGTAAAGAAAATTAAAATTTTCGTTTAATGAGAAATAAAGGGTTGACAATCTTTTCGGTTGAAGAAATTTGTTCAGCTTTTTTCTTGCGTTCGCCGTACGATAAAGTACAGGAAAAAATCCGTTATTCTAATTAAAAGGGGTGACATATTTTATTGCTTTTCAATAAAATACTATGAGAGAGAGAAGTACTGAGTACGCCTTACTTACATTTTTTCAGCACACATTTTTTTCTTTTCTATTCTTAACTGAATTTTGGTTCATCCGACTCGAGACTTTTGCTGCAAAATGGAGGTAGCACCATCCATGGTAGTTTGGAGTTACATGTATTATTTGCAGATTTTTTTTTAAATTTTGTTTGCTACGAAAAGATGTGGTTGCGATTGCAAGTTCTTCTGTTACTTAAGAGATGAAGCTGCCTGCCTCGGATTTGGGAGAGACTGGCAACGTTTGTCTGATATCTTTGATAATCATTCACCGCTTCAAAAATTTCAATACTCAATGATTTGCACACCAGAAATAAAATGTTCTATGTACATACATTTTTTACCAATTGAACTCGATTGCTACCAAAACAGAACTGACGCCAAAAGCAAGTTCAAAATCTAGTTCATTCAGGATGGTATCGTGTAAACTGCGGAATACAAAAAAACTCAATTTTAATGCATGGAGTTTAAGGACCAACTAAACGTAAATTACTGAAAGCAATTGTAGGCAACGAAATCAACAAACTAAAGTTTTAAATTGATTTGCACATGCTACACATTTTAACTTGTTTTAAAGCAAAAAATAATTAGCTCTTCATCCAAATATTCCTCAAATATGCGTTTCCTCCGCATTTCCCAACAAATCTTCATAAGTTTTATATATTTATTTATTTTATTATATATATAATATAAATATGAAGTATACCAGTTTAGTTTAAATTGTATAAAAACGCAGTTTTGTTTTTGTTCTTTTTTCCAAGAAATATATTTTACGATGTCCAGCAATTTTTAAATTACAATAAATTAGAGTAAGAAACACAATCTTTATATTTTCATCATCTTTCACATACATTTAATTTTTTCAATGTTACGTTAAATAATAAATATCCCGCAAAACGTATTTGCGCTAGTTGTATTAGTAAAACTTTTTATCTCTTATTCTCTCTGTGTAACAAGAACGACAAAAGTGTTTTAAAACCACTGTTTGCCAATGGCATTTATTGGACTTTGTTATTTCTGCGTCGTGAGCTCAGATTTACCAGGCTTTTGAAGTATTAATGTAATGTGAGTGATGCCGTAATACACTTCGTTGAAAAGATATTCTACCCTTGGGGGGAAATATGAAATTTATAAATATATGGAACAGTTACAGACGGTACAATGTTTTATTTCTCTTTCCATTCCAATATTTTGGCAGTTTGTTCTGAAGGAAACAGAATATTATACTGAAATAAAATTATATATATATATATATAAGTCTGTTTCCATTTTATTTCAGAACTTTATAGATCTGAATTATTGCCTAGTAAAGCATTGTCTAGTAGTCTGCAGGTATGCAATTCTCTAATTTTTCATCGTTATTTTTCGAAAAATTATTATAAATCTGAGAATGCAGCATTTTTTTAAGAACGTGCTAAAATATCTGCGATATTAATAAAGGAGTTATACCTTGAGGTAAATACTCAAGTGTAGTCAATTCATGTCTTTGTCCACTCTCTTAATCTCCTAGTGTGAGAAATAACTACGTTGCGAATGACAAGATTCTTAAAAATTTGCCAACCTCCAAAATGCCAAATATCACTATTTAAAAGAGTGGGATTTCTGACATACGACGACATCCTTAAAAAGAGCGAATCACTCTAGTCCACAAAGACTGGTTTTGGATTAGGACTTAGAATTTATGGAGTTCGGAACTGTTTTTAATGAATTTTAGATAATCTTAATGGAAAAATAATTTTATATAGCCATCTGTTATTACTAAATACAAAAATTAACAAGCGGACTTGAAATTATTTTTTATATGCTATTTTCTAATTTTATCCGACAGAGTTCGAACCCTGGATCATAGGTGCGAGAGGGTAATTCGTTGGTCACTGGACGTCATTTGGCTTGCAATGTAATGACATTTGATTTGAGTGATTCTGACTTGCGTGCGCAGATAACTCTTTGAAGATAAGATAACCCTCGAGCACAAAAGTCGACCACTTTTTCACCAGAGTCGCAAGACGGCATTTTCACGATAATATTAGGGTAGTGTAGTCTCAAAGAAGGAATCTGAAAAAATCAACCTTTAAAGAATTATAATGCAATTTTCTCACCATACTCACTATCTATAATGATGCTCACTTTTTGAAAGTGTGATATCCTCACTCCACAAATTTAAGAGAGGATTAAAAAGAGAGGTCACACGAAACTGCTAACTATATAAAAGTAAATTTACAGTAATCGTATTCCTGTATAAATTTATTTTTTAAAAGAAAAAATAGAATTAGAACCACTCCTAACTTAAAATATATGTATAAACTATCTATGCTTAAACTTTGTATAACTCGAATTACTTTCTGAGCTTAATGATTTCAAATATATCGTAAAGTAAGTTGATTTAGCATAATAGCGATATGAATGCATTAAAAAAAAGGGTAATGTGAGTTCATCATCTTCAACCCTTATTTGAGATACTATAAAGTAAATACTATCCAGATAACATTTTCATTAAACTAATTATGTACTGTTCGTTAAAAGTGCTAAGAATGTGTGCTAAAAGTGTTAGAATGCATAATATCTTGTTGATGACAGCTAAGAGATGAAGAAGTGTATAACTCATTCGTGAGGGAAAGTGAAAACAGCCAGAGGGCGCAGGGCTAAATTTTCAAAAGGGAGTTTCCAAACTGTCATTAATTTTACGAATTTTCCTTTTTTACCTAATCGCATACCAAGCATGTCGTTATTTTAAGTTGATAAAGTGATGTGATACAGGCGTAATATAATCTCGAAATAGAGACAAGAGTGTGCGTCTCTCTGATATTACCAGATTAATCTCCCTTCTCTGAAGCATAAAGAAGACTGACGTGTAATCACGATAAATGAAAACAAGTCCCTTTATCTAAAGGCAGTTTGTCAGGCAGAAGATATTTTCGGTCAGTATTCTGCGGTTTTGATATATCTTTTTACTGTGAGGGATTTGTGCTCCCTGTTAATTTACTGCAAGATTAGATTTAGCAACCTGCTTCATAAGGAGAAAGAGAGTAGATTTAGCACGATAGTATTAAAAATAGCCTGAAGAAATAAATTTTATAAAGCTTATTAATAGAGTAAAAATGTTTTTCTTTTGCTTGGTAGATGTTACAAGTTTTTCCAATATCTTTTAAAGAGATATAAATTGCGCGCGCGTATTTAACATGAATCGGTGTTATCGTAGGATGAAATCAGTATCGGCTCAAATGATTATGACAGTGTTGAAACGTTAACCTTTGGAAAATACATTCGTTAATGTTTAACTGTGACAGCTATTAGTTTTTAAATACATAAAGGATGATTATATTTAACAATTTCTCCCCGACTGTCTCGCATACTTGCTAGCAAGAAGCTCACACATTTCCTGGCCGGCACGCTGGCGTGCAGGAGCATTTCTCGTTCACTCTCGACCGCTACAAATTTATGACAGTTTTCTGGAACGATTTAGAAAATTTTAAGTAACATTTAGTTTTCAAATGTATAATATTGAAAGTATTTAAATGGTGAGCGCGTGTTTGCTCCTCCTGTCACGAAAGGGTTAAATTTCCACTGGAAACAGTATTCTTTGGGTGAAATGTGAGGACAGATTGCTGCCAAATTTGGGAAGGCTCGTTCAAGAAAAAGTTTTAATTTCATCAAATATCAACTAGGTGGCGCTTTACATGAAAAAAAAAAAAGAAATGCAGCAATGGGAATGACTAACTCAAAATGTATGAAAGTCTTCAACATTCATTAACTAATTTGGGTCTTTTTTTGTGGGGAATTCACCGGTTTCCCAAGTCAAAAGTCACCCGGTAAACATATTTATATATATATATATATATATATATATATATAAACTAACAATGATAAGCTAGTAAACTTATTTACAGGAGATTGAGCAGGAATGCTTTTCCGAGCCGTATTGAAAAAAAAATACCATTGTAAAATTTTTAATTTTATAATTTTGTTAGTAGAGACATCCATTTTCAGCGATGAGGTTACTCCCCTGTCTATCAATACACATATATTTTTAATTCGAATATTTCCTTAAAATGAAATGCAAAATCTGTTTAAAATTAAAATACAACGCTTTTTTAACAATCTAAAGAAAAGTATTTCAGAGTTATTCAATTTAAGCTATAACCAGAGCTTGACTAAAAATAATTCATTTTTTATTCCAAATGAGTTAATGCTGCAAGGTGAAAATTTGTCGACTTGCCTCAATTCCTAAATGCACTATTCACATCATGTCTCTCGCATTCCTGCGTCTCTCACGCATTTTAAAGGTTTCCGTTACTTTCTGATGTACATAAAATAGAGACGTGGCTGTGAATTTTACGATATTAGTGACCTGAATGAAAACAAACGGCGATTTTATACATCAGCTTGTTACTCGCTTACAATTACTTACTTTTTAACACGCTTTTATTAGCTTCACCTGTATGTATGTTTGTATGTTTGTAACCGACTCCTTTAGACTAGATTTTGACCCACTTTAAACGGACAAATTTAATTCAAACTTTGTACATTTATCAAGAACCGGTGACAATACAATAATCTTATAAGATTATCCTGATCAGGACCGCCAGGATTAAATAATTTCCTCATTTCTTATCCTGATTGAAAGTAGAACACTTCCAAACATTACAATCTTAAGAAAACCCTTTCTGTGGCCGTGATCGTATAGTGGTTAGTACATTGCGTTGTGGCCGCAATAACCCAGGTTCGAATCCTGGTCACGACAACACTTTTTTTTTTTTTTACAAAATATCGTCATCCATCACATTATGGAAGAGTTGAGTACAAGAACATGTTAAGGCCATTCTTTTTAACACGCTTTTATTTGTTGATTAGAGACCTATTTTTCCTTTTTAGTGAGGAAGGTAGCATTTAACTGCAGGTTGATTTTGGTGCACAGCAGGGGCGTAGCCGGAGGGGGGGGGGCTCAGGGGGCTTCTCCCCTCCCCGAAATGGGGCCCTTTACTTAGCTTACAATTGAACTTTAGCTTTAAATGTGATACCCAGCCCACCAATAAAATCCTGGCTACGCCACTGGTGCACAGTGAAAATAAATTATCTCTTTGTACTTTCCAACTTAGTGCTTGCTCCTTTGTGTCTTATGACAGATATCGAAAATTAAAAGTACATTTTAAATGCATACAGTTAAAAGTAACTAAAAAACACGCTTTTATAGCAAATCAAACTAAAAAGTGAAAAATAAATATTTAGTTTAAAAAACCAAAAAACACGCTTTAGTGATAAATTGAACTAACTAAAAAGCGAAAAATAATTCTTAATATAGAAATAAATTAATGAACGAAAACTAATATTATTATGAAAAAAGCGTGGGGTGCTCCATATATCAGTTCTTGAGACTATTCGATCGGTACGATTAGTACAAAAATGATACAAAAAATATAGCACAAAGCACCCCACGCTTTTTTCACAATAATATTAGTTTTCGTTCATTAATTTATTTCTATATTAAGAATTATTTTTCGCTTTTTAGTTAGTTCAATTTATCACTAAAACGTGTTTTTTGGTTTTTTAAACTATATATTTTTGTGTTTACATTGAATTTTCTGTCATTTCGTCGGTTCCACTATGGCCTTGAGCCCATAATGGCAACCTCAGGCCTTAGTGCCGGATGTGGCCCGCCTCGGCTTTTGATGCGGCCTCCGGAACATATCAAAACACCATATAATCCACTCAAAATTACATATAATCCCAATTATACGTCCGGAAAATTTCTAACAACCTAAAGCTTGCCCCGCAAATTTCCAAAGGTTGCCCATACCTGGCTTAGAGGATGAGATTGTGAACATGGTAGCGAGCTGAGCAGGTAAAGGGCTCTGGCCTACTGCGCAGTTTCGATCTAACGGTCCGGATTCTGGGTGGTTTTCTCCAAATGTAACTTAAATAAAAAGTTAAAGCCGCGAAAAAAGTTCTCTTCCTAAGTTAACCACCCCTAGGCAGATAGCCCTCTCATAGCTTTTTCACGAACTGTTCGGGCAAAGCTACGTGAGGGCTTTGCCCTAACACTTAGGGCATACGTTACGGTTATTGACTTAGGGGCTAACACGATAAACACAAACACTGTCGCCTCATTTTTCAAAGTAAAACTATCTTAAGTGTTCATTTCACAGAAAGTTGTTGAATAAACTTTCGTAATTTTCATTTGTAATGATCATGACAATCTTAAACTGGAATATTTTCAGATTTTAAGTACGCACTTACGAGTACATCATTACGAGTTGTATTAAACATATACCATTTTACATGCGTTAGCTCTATTTGTCTTTCGTGTTTCAATAGGTAGGAAAATAAAATATAATTTATATGTCGGCCCTGTTTGAAGGATTACTCGTAAAAAAAATAAAATAAAATAAAATAAATAAAAAACTTACTGATGAAAATAAAAAGTACATCATATATTCCTTGTCATTCATAGAATATCAATTTCTAAATCTTTTGCTTATATTGTTCTCAATTTAAACACATTTTTCATAATTACCTTATTTCAAATTACCAATTGGTTTCTCTATAAACTATTAAGTTTTCGAAACACTGAGACGTGTAGAAACTTGTTATTCTGAATAACGTTGTGTTTTAGCTTAGGTTTAATGTTTTGACTTTCGAGTTTACAATCTGGAAAATATCATTTTAACTGTACCTGTTATATGAAGAGTTAAAATAATGCGTTTTAACTCTAAAGTAGCGCATTTCCCAAATTTCTGAAATTTCAGTACTCAGTAAATTTTTGTTTAGGGTATTAAATTGCTCCACTTTTGCAACGCCGAGTTAGAAAACAGTTGTGCCATTGAAAAATAAAATTATGGTCAGTGAAATGTCTGAAAAATATAAGTATACCGGTGCTCTAGACTCAAGCACTAAGGATATTTATATTACTGATAAAATTAACCAACATGAACTTGGAAAATCTTTTTTTGTAATTTATAAAACTTAAATTGTAATTTATATGACTTAAATTCTGTATATTTTGCTAACTTTAATGTGTTTCACCTTAACTGAAGTGTTCACTGTTTCAGATAAAGTGGGAAGCAAATCTGAAGGTGCGAGACCACCCAAAAAAATCCTTGTTTTGTGAAAATTTTCGAAATTTGTTTTATTTGCTTATTTTATAGGCCACGCGATTAGGATTCAAAAACCGCTTTACTCTTCTTTTAACATAACTGGAAACTATGCTATAGAAAAAAAATAGAACCTGATGGTAATATTTTGTACAGTATTAAAATTTTAAAACTAGTTTTCCGAAGAAATGTGTTTTTCGTAAAATTTCATTGCGATAAATGTCATATCTTATAAAGTGTTTGAGATATTGACTTGAAATTTTGCCAGGAAAATTTTTTCATCACTGGCTGTGCTATGAAGAAGAAAGTAATATTCTTGTGTTTATTTATTGATTTTATAAAGATAAATACTTTTCTCCTCCAAAAATGTTAGTATTTTTTTTTTTTTTTTGTAAAAAAAAAAAAAGTTTTCATATAAAAATTAAAGAAATTTTGTAATTATTGGATCTTTTGCAAATATTTTGCCTTATAACACAGATAAATATTAGTTATACACTGTATAAATATTATTAAAATTATTTATTAGAATTGTTTACATGAGGTGTAGCGTAAATGCAAATTTTTACCAAAATTTCACTTAAATTTGCCAATATTTCAAAGTTTACACTGAATTTCATTATAACTGCATTTAAAGTTTTAGTTATATACGCCATTTTAATTAAAAGCATGAATTTTTTAATTAAAATTTTACGTTATAAAAGTTAATTACGAAAAAAAAGCGCCCGAGTTAGGCTCATATTTTAACATGTTTGAGAAATTATTTAAGTCTGACTAGAGTATCTAAAAAGGTATGATAAACTAGTCATTATTTGAGTCTCGGCTTGATTCACTATTTGTCCAAATAATGTTAGAAAAGAAAATTTAAACACTTTGAATTAAAGCCTAAAATGAAACCACTCCTTAACTATTTTCATATCTCTGCATAAATCAAAACTATATTATACTTAGAATGCCTCAAACCACCAGAGAACATTAATAGGAGAACCGAACGCCCTAAAAATTGTATTCCTTTATTTTAACCTAAATTTGTTCAGTAAATAAAGAAAGTGTGCTAATTGTATGATTTTTTAATGCCAATAACAATGAATAGTGTTATTTGATATTTTAAAATTAAATTACTATCTAGATCACTTAACATTGTGCATCATGGGTAACGCTGTATGATTTACGGCAGAGGTAAAGCTTTGGAGCTACTGTCCATTGCGCCTCGAACCATCAAGTAACTGTACTTTTGGTAGGTAGTGGAAGAGCAGACATCTGATGAGGGCAAATGGACACTGACCGTCGTGGGCAGTTAATTTTCTTCTTTAAAATTTCTATATGTCACTATTTTTTTGTGTTTGTATTGCGTTTCCGTGGCATATGGTATAGATGTGTGTCTAAGTGATATTGCTTTAAATATTAATAAATAAATAAAAACATTATTTTTTTCAAAAACGGGGCTCATAGTGAGGTAAAGGGGAGTCTTCACTTAGCGAGGGATGCGCTCCAAGAATGCTCGCTTAAGTGAAAATTTCGTGAATACGTCTTTTCGAAACTCATACTCAAATATTTTTGACACTTATAAACACCCCTCTAACTGCTTAAAATATATCCCAACTACAGCCTTTTTCACCATAAATTAACGAATAAATGAATATTCGCACTTCTCACTGATGGCGAAAAATCTTGCGTTATGGGCTAGGAGTAATATCCATTCGCGTAAAGGAGATCTCGTTGACTTAACGAGGGCTGTTGAAATCGTAACGCGCGAGTTAAACATGGCGCGTTAGATGATTTCATGTGCAAAATCGCATCCTTCTGCCTACTTATTGTTTTAGAGGCAGATCGAAGACTATTGAATTAATTTTGTGCACGGAAATATTTTATTTCTTATAACTTCTGATGCTACGTGAAAAAGAAGCAATTTTGAATTACGAAATACATTTTCATCAAAAATAGAACCATCTGTGATCCCCTAACAAGCATTCGAAAAAGTAATTCTGGACTCCTCTTCCTCAAAACAACAAGACCCCCACGGCGGGCATCCCACCTCTTGGCCTAGAGCCCTCGTGTAGCTAAACGGCCGTAATTTTTCAACAACAAAACAACAATTTTAATCGATTGTTCATACTTTATTACTTTTTCCGCCCGTAAAATAAGCCAACCCGTATGCATATTTTCCAACTCTACCCATGAACCTAAAGGAGTGAAAAGAAAAGACTGCATCTGAATTCACCAGTGTAGAAAAAAATAAAGACACATGAGGTGCAAAAGGCTTATGAACCCCAGTTCTACACGGTACAAACAGTCCTATGATCCATTTTCTAGCAATTACCATGCAGAAACATTTGAATTAGTGATAAAATTCCTCTACTAAATAAAATATATTTCTTTTTTCAGCTGAATAATTTTTCAGTTTCTGCAGAGGCCTAAAACGTTACTTTGAGATGCCTGATTTTTATATCTTTAACTTGTCGTTTACTTCTTTGTTGCGGTTTCTTTCTAAAATTCAAGACCCTTTTTAAATACTTTCTTCTTTGCAATCCATCACAGTCAAGAGGCTATCTCTAGCTTGTTCCCAGTGACAAGCAATATGTCATTCTAAGTTGCGATTTAGTGACAAGCCCGACATTTGAAATTATTTTATACTTCTTAATCTTGTTAGAGGAGAAAAAAATAATCTTTTTTCAATGCTTAGATGGTTCTGTACGCAAATTAAATGTATTCGGTAATTATTATTTTAATGAAAATAATTGAAGTATGTAATTTTAGATTATTTTGCGCTTCTTTTTAAGATACTTGAATATTTGTATACGGTATTGGTCAAATTATTGGGCGCGATTTTTTTTTTCCAGTAAATTCATTTTATGGATAGAAATGACCGAGAATTGTGTTTTTCTTTTCACACATTTTGCAATGTCAGTACTTAGTAGGGTTTATCAAGTGATTTAATTTCATTGGACAAAAAAAGAAAGAAATTTTTAATAATATATAACGTAATTTTAATTAATATATTTATGTAATATATTTTATTTTTTATAGCAAACAACAACACCCCCCCAAAAAAAATAATAACCTTCAAAATACTGTTAAAACAAAGAAACTTGATTGTATTTAAAATGAGTCCTGTCCGAATGAGTGAACAGTGAAGGTCGCAAGTTCGGCTCCAACGCACGGCCATCGATCTAGAGTTATGAGTGTTTTTCTCGTGAATACTTGTCACAACTCCTTAAAAAGTTCCCCGCCCAAGGCATATCCCTTCTTAGGCAGATATACCTCGAGTGTATTTGCCTTCATACACACAGTTAAAATGAATCTAATAATTTGTCCATCGCTGTGAACTCCAAATATAATGATCTTTAGTAACGTATTGCATTTTCATAATTTATTTGAATGACCCAAAAATGCATGTTATTTTTTTAGGTTTTGAATGACTGAATGATGCAAGGAATTGCAGCGGATGTGCGTACATAAACATAAATAGTATTTGTTTTTGCGATACGTTACAACAGAGTTCGATCACGTATTCTATTTTAGTTCCTGTACAAAACAAATTTACGAGAAATGAAGAGAGTGTCACGTCACTCAAAACAAAAATCAGTTTTCATTTATTATTTTTCATACATGATACATCACTTACATATGAAATTAACAAAAATGTATGGTTTTTAGCAATCAAATGCTTGAAGGCTAATTCAAGTTTTAAAACACTTAAAATGCATTTACCATTTCACATCCTGCTGTCACAATTGAGGGCAGAAAATTTACCTATAGCATAGTACAGGATGAACGTCCTGATTTATGGAACATAAATACAAACCAGATTTTCTCGAAAATTTAATAATTAAGATGATTGAATATGCGATTTAAAAAATAAAACTAGTATCAAAAGATAAATTATTTAATTTGAAGATAATTTATTTAATGAAGTCAGGAAGGATTAATACATTTAACTGCATCTTGTTCGTGCCTAGTCATATATTTTGAAAACATATCACTGAATTCCAGCAGGCGTTATGACACTAGCTCGCATAAGTGTCATTCTGGCGCAACATTAGTCAAGGTCTTACAAATGATACGGAGGACAGATTGGACAAATAATCAGACGTTGGTGACGAGTGAGGACAGATATGACAGATAGTACCTGTCTCTGCTAAATGAACACAAAAGGTTGAAAGGTTGTGACGCAACGCAACGGATTACTCTATTACTGGGAAAGCTTCTGTCAAATTAGGGACTATGAGTTGTTTCTATTCTTACTTTGGAGGTAGATATAATATTTTGAAAGCTAGGATAAAGTCGTGAGATTTGAGTACGCAAGTTTCGGAGTTTGCGATCTGTTTCTTTTTTCTTTCTTTCTTTCTTTTTTTGTTGTTGTTGCTGATCTGTTTCATACATGGTACATTACTTGTATGCGAAATTAAGAAAAAAAATCATAATTTTACTATACGTTTCTCATTGCATTAATTAAATGCTTGTAAAATTATTCAAGACTTAAAGCTATTTTAACTGAATGATTCAAACTTAATCTCGTTCGTACCTAGTAATGCATTTTGAATACATGGAATTTCTGCAGGCGTTATGACACTAGCTCGCATATGTGACACTCTGGCACAACATTAATCAAGGTCTTACGAATGATACGGCGGACAGTTTGCACAAATAATCAGATTGTTGGTGACGAGTGAGGTCAGATATGACAGATAGTTCCTGTCTCTGCTAAATGAACACAAAAGGCCGTGACGCAACGCAACGGATTACTCTATTAATGGGAAAGCTCCTGTCAAATTTGGCACTAAGAGGTGTTTCTACTTCTTACTAAGTTATATTTAATTTTAGGGCTAGGATAGAGTGATGAAATTTCAGAATGTGAATTTTGGGAGTTTGCAAACGGCTACATTGATTCTGCAGATATGTAGTAGTGTATGACTGCATAGCTAACTGAATAGCATTGCTTTCTATTAGTAGAGCAGGGAGGCCATGTCGTTGATTCACATGCTAGTATTTTGCCTAACTGCCTAACCTAAACTACCGAATCTAATGATTAGGTCTGTATGTTTTCTAACATAGGTTCTAGGACAGATAGCATTTTCTAAAATTTGAAACCTACGGGGGATAATGCGTACATTACATCTCCCACATGATCTCAAAGAAAAAAAAAGAAATATCCATAAAGTCGATGCTGTAAAATAAAACATCTCATGAATATCCAAAAAGTAATTTTAAGACTTTTTGAAATTCGCCCACCAAATTTGTTAAACATGAAAGAGAGGAAACGGGATACATTTCTTGAAAGAAAAAAAAATGTATAAAATGCTTTCGTGAAAACGTAAGATTTCAATCCGATGTATAGGCAGAGCTGGTTCGTAGTTAAAAAGTTCTTGAAAGTTCATTTTTATGAATTTTATGAAAAAGACGGCATTATTTCTCTGTTCTCTCAATATTAAATGTTATACATAAATATGTAAGCTGTACGAGCAAATGGCTTTTTAATTATAAAACCTACACATGTGTGGTCGTAATTTTCTTCGGCCATCTTATTTTATCCTACATAAAATAACACATGCGTTTGAAAATGCATGTAAATGCTTTTCGTCCATCTAATGCGCATAGATCATGTGTTATCGAAAATTTTCTGCTTTTTCATTCAGCACATTTAAAACCATTTAATATAAAGTGTATGTGAAAAAATTTTATATCAAGTAACTGTAAAAGCATTATTCGTGGTAGATTATGAAAATATGGAAATAATAAATAAATGTTTTCACAAAAATACTTTATGAGGTGATGCATTTACCTTTTGAATTTAAAACCAGTGAAGCTTTTTTTATATTTATATTAAATCTAATTTTCAAAATGCCAAGCATAAACTTCGCCTATATGCAATAGTTCCCCATCTTTTAATTAGAGAATAATCTGAATAAAATGTTTGGCCGTTAATTAAAATACAGCTGATTTAGTCAAAAATAGCTTCATCCAAGGCCACAGCCAGAAAAAAAAAAATTGGGGGAGGGGAGAGATATGTAGCGCTATAATTTTTTCGCCTATAATTGATCTCCAGAATTAACGCAAATAAAAATCTACTAATACACTGACTAAAATTTCGAAAGGGGCTTTGATCAAACCCCATGTTCCTCCCCCTGGCTACAGTCTTGGCTTCATGTCATTTTATCTAAAATTACGAAATACATGTTTGTACTTCATTTCAGTTCTCTCATTTCACGAGACAGTTGGTAAAAGATTAATTTTAAAACTACATAATGGAGGTTTGCGATGTAAAACAGTCGCTCCCTTTTAACGCATGAAAGCGTGCATTTTCATACAGTGCGTTAGAAAATTTGAATTCCCTTAAAACAATTCCACATTCAAAAGAAATGGCGGATAGAATGGGGATAGCCAGACGCTTTTATATTTATTTGAACGCTTCCATCGGCATTTTGCGCAAATGGAGCGCCAGAGACGGGAATTTCTTTTCGAAAGTTGACAAAAATGCGAGCCAAAAATCTCTGCAGAAATGTCGGTCGTAATTTAGCTGTCAGATTTCAGCGGGCTTGATTTTTTTTTATTCCCGCTGAATTCCTTAAAATTTCACTAAAGCAGCTGTCATTTACATATAGATGGAAAACTTTTAAGGTAAATCTTTCATAGCTAAATTGCCAACGCACGTTGATTTTTCACTCACGTCGCTTCTTCTCTAAATATCGAGATTTTTATTGAAAGATTTCAAATAGTGGCGCAGTAGTATTTTGCTGTCTAAGATAAATTTGTGCATAAAAGAGCATGTAAAATAACTGAACATGTGATTATTTTATTTTCATCTATATCTATTGCATTCGTTATGCCGAAAAATATTTTTAACTGCGCTTCTGTTTAGATAGTTCATTAATATATATTCACATGGACATTCATGAATTATTACAGTTCATTACATGAATGATACACTTGATATTATATTATTTGGAGGTGTTATTATCAAATATACTGTATAAAGAAGACATGGGCAGAACATACACATTGTCCATTTTTACGAGTGGCCTTTCACAAAGTTAAGGTAATAAGAATCAATAAATAAATAATCAATAAATTGCATATTGCTTTAAATGCTTCACTTTATTAGTGGACTGCGTGAAACAAAATTGTTCTTTAAACTGTGCGAATAAGTTCGATTTCATTAATATGAATTTAAACAACTGCTTTATAAAAATTTTACAAAGGCTTCTAAAATGTATAGTACTTTTTGCACGTAAAGGTATGTCACATTTGATGTGCTGTCACAGCTAAACGCAATACTGAAGCAAAAAAATTAGCAGGAGTTTCAGACAGGAACCGCAATTCGAAAATTTTACTGTTTTATAACCAGTGGCACATGTAGAACTGCTTTAAGAAAATAGTTAATATATCCTTCAACGACGAAAATGATAGGTATTCTGATGCAAGGTAAACATAAATCCTGTTGAAGAAGATATAAAATGGAAGCTATAAACTTATTATATCTGTCTTCTCAAGGTGTAATTGCTTCCAAGTGTTTGCAATTTCTCTGATATTTTACCTCTCACCTTGACGACGAAAGCATCTATTACATTTAAATTGGAGTTCTGGACATTTCATTTAAAAAAATTACTTTCTGAACTACTCAAAACTTGAGCATAGAGTTTGAGCTCTACATAAAAGTCTACCGCTTTAGATTAGACGAGCTGCGTGCCCGTTCTTCGCACTGTAGGAAACGAAAATTTTCCTTACATGTGTTATTCGAATTTATTCGTGATGGAGAATTTAAAAAAAAAAGAGCAAAATTATTTGACTATGTAAAGTTTGTATCACGAGTACTAACCTGATCATTGCAGTATAATGACTCAAAAAACTACGTCAGTGTCATTCACTATCAAAAAAGTGGAAAGCTTAATGGTTTGCAGAGAACTCCTGGCTTTCAAAATGTCTTATTTCTACATCGTACTGTTTTTTAGGCTCAAGTTGTAGTATTAAATACCTTAGACACTACATGAAATGGACAACTATTTATTTCTTTCCGAACATGTACCATATAAGGAAAGTACTGTAATCATGAAAAATTCGACTTCGAGATTTTGGTGTATTTACACGTTTTGAGGTCTTCTGAATTCATTTATACTATTTTCAAGAGATGTTTTTAAAATAGCTGCACACCCGCTCTTCATACGGGAAGAAGCGAATATTTTACTACTAAAATCATATCTGCATGTGACAAAACAGAATTTCAATTTTAAAAAAGTTTAAGTAATCTCCCCTGTTGAAATTACTTCGGGATATATTAACGCAAATTAGAATTACTTTTCGTTTAGTTGGTTGTAAGACAACCGTTGAAAAAGGATAAACACTTTTAATTTCATGAAATATTTATTAACGTGGTACATTGTGATTTATTCATATTATCTTTACAAATCTAATAATACTACCTATTACGTACATTAATACTATCTATATTCGCTTCTCCCTCTTCAAGGCTCCCTTAAAAGAAACAGCTTAAATTATTTGGCCTCAATGGGATCTTTTGATTCTATGGCGATTCTTTGCAATTTACGTATTAGCATAAATAATAATCATTTCACATAATGGTTGCCATTAAGGAAACTCTCCATATATATTTACGATTTTGAGTAGTTTTATAAGATTGGCGTATTTAGCGCCGCAAACTATTTCATCTTACTGTGGGGAGAAAATATCCAAGGGGTGCCATTTTAAATATCCATGTATCTAATATAGCGATATCTTTTATATCCTCCATAGTCCTGTCTCCTGAAAAACATCAAACTGTGTAATCTCGAGGAGCTACTTATTCTCACTTTAATTGTGACAGGGCGTTAGAGTTGAAGAGTTTACAAATCTCACGCATTTTTTTAAATTTATGACGTCACTGTTTGACTGCCGTAAAGGATACCCCGGTAGGTTAAGGGAGTTAATTTCGATATTTCGCATAGTAGTTTACAAACGGTATCATTAAAACTTTGCGTTATGTATAGGACCTTTATGGAGGAACGTAATTCAACGTTAAAATAAAACTATACTCGCAACCTGCATGCATATGTTAGGCAACGCCTGCGCCATAATTAAATGCCAAAAATAAAAATAGTAAATAGAAAAATTTTAATATATCGCGCTTTGAAACGAACTTTGTAACTTTTAAAATGAAGATTTTCAGCACCGTGAAGACATTTCAATTTTTAAATAAGCACCCAATTAAAATACCACTTCTAATAATAATAATCGTGAATTTCTTAGTTTATTTCTACAGTAAATTTTAATCAAAATATCGTCTCCCTGTGTTGAAAATAGAGCTGGAATAAATCAGTTAAAATTATGGCATAATTTTTACGTATCTTAAAGCATTTGACGTCATAGATCCTCACTTGCGAATTGAAATTCTGATATCCCATTTAAAAACTCGATTGGTTGAAAAAACCCTTTTTTCTAATCCTTTCTGTGGCAACAACCAAACATAAATTCTCGCGCCGTGATCGCAATGTAATGAATGGCGTAAGATCGCGTTGATGCTATTAAATTCTAAACATTAGGCTGCATTAAAATTCGTAAAAAATCATCTAATTTACATAATTTTTTCGTTTTTGTTTTAAAAGAGGGAGAAAAGAATGTTTCACGATTTGTCAAAATATCTAAAAGTTATGACGGATAGAATTCAAGATGCGACAGTTTTAAAATTATTTTACGGAAAAATTCGCGAAGCAGATGCTTAGTAAAAAAATTCCTAAAAATCGGTAAATCATGTTACGTATTCAGAACAAACTGTTTTTAAAAGAAAATTTACTCCTCTATCCGATGATACAAACGCGGTTTTGCTGCGAGCGTAATTTCCGCCGTTATTACGAATTAGGTTAGAAAAAATGCCAAAAATCGCATAAAACATAAAATAAAAAAAATTCTAGGTCGAATTTTGAAAAAATCGCTTCTAGGTGCACAACTACATATTTACATCTTTCCGAGTACCAAATTTGGTGTTTCTAGGTGTAGCCGCTTATCCGTTACGCTGCCGACAGACACACACACCCACACACCCACAGACACCTTCTTTTATAATAAGTAGAGAAGATGGATAAGATTATAAGGTGTAGGATAAAATAATTGAGACGACTTCTGTGCAAGTATGCAAAATTTAGTTAGCTGGGCTACCACTGGCCCAAATCTTAGTTTGTACTGACGTGGGATTAGCAAATAAAGGCCTTGCACAAAGTTCATGAGATGTCGCAGCTATTCATCTAGCATATTGGTCTTCAGCTCAGGTTGTGTGAGTTGGGGAGGAAACCGATCACAGAACTGGTTCTCTAACAAATCCCGCAAAAGCTCAGTGGTGCTAATCGATATGATGTCGTACGTAATCTCACTTTTTACTACAAATTTAAAATACTTATTTTTTTAAATTATACTTAAAAAATTACTACCTACAATAATATACAGCGTATGATATCCTTTAAGTATTGTATTGACTCAACTTCACCTACGTGCATGACATTTTTACTCGTATACTGTCTATGTTTACAATCCACGGTAAAAAATCTCAATCATTTCAAAATTCTTTATTTATGTATTATTAAAAAAAAACCAAAAAACAAAAAACATGAACGACCTACACTGCGCATTAAGCTATACGGTATTCCTGCGATATTGTATTGACTAGATTTCTAGAACGTACATGAAATCCTTTAGCAGAAGGGATTGTTCGATATTTTAAACTCCTCCATTTTTAAAAACGCTCTTTATCAGCAGACCTATTTAAATGCTGTGATCCGGAAAGCCTTTTAGAATCTATATTTTAGAAAATGCATGAAGCGTAGAAAATACTATAAAGGAAAAGGCTTTAGTTTAAATAAAAAGGTTACCGATTTGGTGGATACACTCAGATTTACTTGTCTGTTTTTATTTACATATAGATGGACCGTTTTCATTCAATCGAAAAACAGGACAATATTTTATATTTATTTCGAAACTACATAATTTTAGTGAAGTCATTTAAATAAAAACTTAATGAAGATTATGGACGGTTTCGTATTTTATACATAAAAGGTTTTAAAAAAAGGAATTTTGTAGATTTGTCACAAATTAAATTTACGAACTTTAACGATGATTTATATCGATAAAAATAAAAATATAGAGTGGCATTAAAGAAAATTCTTCCCCCACCCGTTCGCTCATTCCTAAAACGGGCGACACTTTGCTGGAAATGCTGGAAGGGCTAATTCGAAATGTACGATCAAATCCAAGATTTATTCATTAGTTTCTGAGCATTTATTAGTTAATTTTGATTATTTTGAGCTCATTTTACCATGTAAAGCGCCACGTAATAGGAATTTTTTGATAAAACTTTTAAAATAAATTATCCTTCAGCGCATTCGTGTACACTCCACTTGCCAGATTTGGTGTCAATTTCCTCACCCGTTTCATCTGTAAAATGCTGTATATAGGGGAAGTTTAATCATAACCACCCGGTATACTGTATTTTTATCGTAATTCGACCATGAACATATTAGAGTGTCCAGTTCAAGCACCCTTCAGAAATACAATATTCGCAGACTTAGTTCAACAAATCCAAATGCAAGTTGCATGATGGTTGGCGCACCAACATACTCCTACATCGGTCTCGGGTTCGACTCTCCGGACTCGGTTTTGGTTTTCAGTTCGCCCTCTCTTCACCACCGTATCTTCGTCCCACCAACAGAGTTCCCGCCCCCCCCCCATAAGAATTAGTACAACATTTCGAAATGCAAGTTGCATGATGGTTTGCGCATCAACATACTACTACAACGGTCTCGGGTTCGACTATGTTTTGGTTTTCAGTTCACCCTGTCTTCACCGCCGTATCATCGGCCTACCAAGAGGGTCCCTTCCCCCATAACAATTAGTTCAATATTTCCAAATGCAAGTTGCACTATGGTTGGCGCACCAACATACTCCTATAACGGTCTCGGGTTCGACTCTTCGAACTCGGATTTGTTTTTCAGTTCGCCCTCTCTTCACCGCCATATCGTCAGCCCACCAACACCCCCCCCCATAAGAAATAGTTTAACATTGGCAAATGCAAGTTGCATGATGGTTGGTGCATTAACATACTACTACAACGGTCTCGGGTTCGACACTCCTGACTCGGTTTTGGTTTTCAGTTCGCCCTCTCTTCACAGCGATATCATCGGCCCACCAACAGGGTTTCCCCCCATAACAAAGTGGCCAATAGTTCCTGTCGTAGTAGTGGCTAATCCCAAGAAGCGAAATGCCCGCCATCGGAGGGAGAAAATTAAATGATTCTAAATTGGCTGCAACCATTTGATGAAGAAATGTTTCCTCCACTTGGTTTCGTGCTTAAATTCATCAATGGAGCCCGATTGTGGTGAAATCTTTCTCCATAGAAAGTTCAAACTCTTTCAAAGTTTTTCAAGCCCCAACATAAATTTATATTAAATCTATGTTAATTATGTTAAGTTAATTCAACTGGTGTTCTCCGTTGCTTTTTAAAATGTCAAGTTGCTTCGCATATATTGCAGTCTTCATGAGTAAAATAAGCAGCCCTTTGTAACTTTTGAGATTTTTTTGATTATGAGTATTCAGTCTACTTATAATAAAAACAGTTTCAAGTAAAATTTTATAAATAATGAAATTTATCCAGGATATTTCTTTAGTGTATATGAAAGGTAAAATATTAAAAAGTAACATAATAAAATGTTTCATTTTGTTACAAAGGTTTTGTGGTAAAATTTGCATACTGTATCCATTCGGTACTACTGGATAACACATATAAGCAGGTCCGTTTCGATTTTATCTTACTAACAATTATTCGCTATTTAAAAATTCCATTACTAAACAACATTTGTCATAATGCAACTACCTTAAAATATTATGAAAATATTTTTTATTTACTAAAATCGCATAAGGAAATGTTTAACACATTGTCGAAAATGAATTTAAGTAGAAAAATTGCGATAAAAACGAAAACTGCAATAAATATAAATTTTTGCAGAATTTCAGTTGTACTTAAATTACAGAAGAATATTATATATTACATATAGATAACAAATAAATATATTTTTTATTGGCTCTTTTATTAAAATTCTGTGATCTTTACAAAACTCGATCTTTTTACAATCGAACCTTTCTTCACTGATATAAATGTAGAACCATAAAGGCTTTTATGGAGATAATGTCTCGAGAATACATGAGTATATCTCAGTTATGGCTTTTTTATCGAGTCTGAAAAAAAGGAAAACGCAAAACCTTTCTCTAAAATTTCGTAGGAATATGTTTGTTGGAAGTTTGAAATGCATCTTAAAAAAAGAAATTTCCAGTAAAACAAAGTATTGAAATAAGAGATCATGTAAAATGTCTACGCAAAAAGCTTTGTATTTCTTCATCAGTTTTAGAAAGTTATATACTAAGTCCTCAGGGGCAAATTATTTGTTCTGTAACTTTTGACTGTAATGAAAAACGTAGAGATTGCAATCCGGCACCAATTTCAATCCGGTCGGATCTGAGCCCGATCCCCATCAATCCAGTCGGATTGGCCACATGAAAACGATTTCTCTTTCGTTGCAAAATTAACTGGATAAAAGATGTTAAATGAGTGTATTATAAAGCTTATAAAAAAAGTTATTTCGTAGGAAATCAACTTATTATCAAGTTTATTATAATTGAGCAATATTATAATAGGAATAAAAGGAACAATGAAAATCGAGTATTTAGTATATCTAGTTAAATTTTAATCTTTATATTATATAAGCCTATATCTAGGTTACTATACATATATATTATTATTATCAGATATCATATAATAGAAAAAGGTATTTGTAATCAAAGCAAAATAATGGATATCAATGAAATAGCACTTGCGTTGCTCTATATAATAATATACTTATATATTTAGTTATACTAAATATAATATTTATAACAGTTTCAGTCTTAATAGAATTCACAAATGACATCAATGAAAATTATCTCTTAACTTACATTACATTATCTAAGTTTCTTATATTACTTAAATCTAACTTAATCAACACAAGTTGACAATAATTATGCAGTAAATAAAAAACTTTGTAAAAAACACACATAAGAAGTTATAGGTAAGAGGATACGCACGTTTCAACCAAAAATTGTTTTGGCCTTTTTGGTTGAAACGTGCGTATCCTCTTACCTATAACTTCTTATGTGTGTTTTTTACGAAGTTTTTTATTTACTTTATTGTTTAACACCAGTATTTTGAGTGTTTTTTCCAATAATTATGCAGTTTCGTCACGCTAAGCAGTCTTATGACATTAATAACAGTTATCGTAGATATGTTTAATGAATAGTACAATTATCACACTATCGAGTATTTTTTAATAAATTTTCTTTAAATAATAATTTTGAGTAGATCGATTATAAAAGTATAGTAGGAAACAAATAATGTTAATCGTGTCATCTGCCAATCGACTTCTTAGAGAGTTAGAAATATAATCTCTGGCTGAAAAGGCCCTTCACCTTCTATATATGTAGGTTTTATTGTCAACAAATAGTTATGAATATAAGACAAGCATTGCCCTCGAACTCCTTTATTTTCATTCGAAGTCTTTTCCTTTTTTAGTACTTTCCGAATCCGGTAGACGTCTAATGATGCCAGATCCGCCGGATTACCGGATCCGGTTTACCGGATTGCAATACCTAGCAAAACGATATGAAATATTAAGCATTTAACTTATACTATCAAATAATTATATACTTCATCAGTAAAACTTATTTTCATATATTATTTTTCTAAAGTTTTAAAAAAAGAAAGGAACTTAATTGAGGTACTCGGAGGTTTCTTTACAGCAGTTCTTTTTGCCCCTTTTGATGTTTAAAGTGTTAAAAGTAATATTGTACGTCTTAATTAAAATTATCTGCATTTGAAGCAGTTTTTATTTGTAAACTATATGAAATTTCCGGCTTATTACAAAAATAAAATGCATAAAAAACGTGATAAATTCAAATTCGGCTCGCACAATCTAGAATTGGGAGGGAAAAAATGATTGATTTTATGACTCAGTTTAAATTTTCAGCTGATCCTTTATTCTTACACATAAATCATTTGCAAAATTTAATTAAAACTTAAAATAGGTTTTTTCTCAAATTTGTTTGTTGTAGTTGATATATTCATATTTGCCAGTGAAATATAATATATTATACGGAACGTGAAAAATGAATTAAATTACACATATATGTTAATATATTTAGTGCATAAGATACGGCTTTAGAAATTATTTTTTAAATTTTAAAATTTGTTTAATTGTGGCCTCCTTGCGTCTGAGAGCATCATAATAAGATGGAATAATGCGTGCCCGTCTATGACACTCTCTAATTTTTAGCTTCATTACACGTTTATCAGGCGCGACAATCAATTATACCAATGATCGGCCTGCCTTCTTCAGATAACGGCTTAATGAGCTGTAAGCTTATTGATGTTACCTTAAAAACAAAGCAGTGTATGCAAATATTTGCTCTCGGCCGAGCATTGGCCCTTTTGTTTGTGTAATTATCGAATAAAGAAGTAAAGGATCAGCTTGTTTTGTCACGAAATATTGACTTGTGAGACCTGATTTACCTCGTTAGAGTAACAGCTCTATCCTTGTAACCACCGTAATGAGGGGAGGAGTAATAAATGGAATATGTTTTCGTTCTATCGTCCATTGCAGTGTATGATGATTTTAAATAAAAGAAAGCAGAATCTGTGCACGGGATACATATTTTCGTATTCCTTTGGCATCAAAAGTTATCTCGGAATGCATTATACCAGTCGTTGGATGCTAGAGTAGTGTAACACAATTTATTTGGGAAAAAAATACACTTTGAAAGAGAGTAATTATTAAATAAACTGAAACTGTTGCGCATGCCAGTATTGACGTTTAGCGTTTTAAGAAAAACGTGTATAAAAGTTTCAAGAAAAAAGAAGATTGTACCTAGTAACCCAAAAATTATAGAGCGTCTGATAAATGGCTAATACGGTATATCGAAAGTCAATTGTTTTATTTTATTTATTTATACCACTTTTAAAAACATAGGGTAACAAACTTACAAGGGAATATTTAGAAAACTCAAAAAGTTTATGAAACTTTTTTCTTAATATGTGGTAATACATGCTGTAAAGCATTTCTTTAACATCTTTCACAAATTCAATCCTCAATCCAAAATGTTGCGTCCAACTAAAATTTTACACTTTTAAATATGATGTGGTGCTTGACACTTTAGTAGGAAACGTTATTACATTTCGTCTGTGTTAAGAAAAATTCGAATAAAAAACACGTGATTACGACGCATGAAAGAGATATTATGGTCGTATGAGAAGCAAGGTTAGATAGTTGTTTTGGTGAATGCATTTTACAGTGAGATCAAACTTGTTACGTTATAATACAGGAACTCCATGCTACTTAGCTCAAGGGTGGCTAAATCGAAGCGCATGCGCCAAACTTGTCAGACAGGATGATTTCAAGCGGCGATCATCATCTTAGTGCGTACTAATGTTTTGAGTCAGATCGAAGACTTTTGATATATTTTATTTATTAAAATTTATGATGCAATACCAAAAGGAAGTAAACATTTGTACACTCCAAAAATCGAGCTATCTCTGACCACCTACTAAATAACAAAAAGTTAATTTTAGAATCTTGTCCTAGGGGAACAACAATTTCAATCCCATCTCCACAATTTATTACTCTCATCTTCCCTAAGCCTATGCCTAGCCATTCACATATTTTTTAACTCTACCTGTGAGCTTAAGGAAGCTAATGAAGTAAAAAGCACGCTTGAGTTTATGGTGCATCTGAACTCATCTGTAAAAAAAAATGGCACACGACATGCAAAAGTTTGGCGCCCTGACTTAGTCCGTCCTATTCGTGTATAGTCAATATTTTTAAATTGTATTCATTCGATTTTTTGTATTACTTCAAACGCTTTTAGCTTCCATTTCAAACATTTTTTGACGTGTAGAAAACATACTTCATGTGTTTTTCTGAGTTATACTTTGGAAATTTACTTTATATATTTAAGTAGATTAAATTTTTAAAAAATGTTTATTCATCGAAGTAATATCAACAAAACTTTTAGAAGCTATTAACATTCACCAGTTTCTCTTTGAGACATCCCCCCCCCAACAAATCGAATGATTTTGAAAAGTGTGCTTAATCGATAGCTGTGTGTACCTGCCGAAAATGAGAATCAAAGATGAACATGTCTTAATTTATTGGGATACTTTTTTATGCATATTGAATTACACTTTATCAGCATTTTCATAGTTTTATTTTTTCTCTGTCTAGAATGCAGTTTGCAGTTGATTAACATAATTATATAAATGGGGAATTTTCTAAGCTCTTAAGAATTATCGAAATCATTTAAAAGCAATTACATGCATAAAGTTTTTTAATTAATTAAGTTCAATTGTAATTTACATTTTAAAGTAGGTTGTTCCATTTAACTTTGTATGTTTAGTCATTTGCAGAAGATAGGATAAAAAACGGGTTTTTTTTACCTTATAGAATAAAACACTGCTTAAAGCTTATTTTCGTTGCTTAAAAATTAAATAAGCTTTCACTTAAAAAGAGTATTTTCACTATTTTTGTGATAGGATAATGGAATTATGCATCACAAATGTATTACATGGATTTCATGATTGCAACTGCTTGATGATAATGTGTAAATCACTTAATTGTGTATGCAAAAAGCACTAATATAGTTAATGGAAATACTTTAATAAATTTCATTATAGCCAAGTTTTATCAAGCAATTCATGAGTAATTCTAAATATTGTGTATTTACACATTATTGTTCAGATTGTGTTGTTAAAAGCTTTAGATTTATTTTAGAATTTAATATTATTTACTTTTTAAGGCTAGTAATGAATGTAGTAAACGGATCCTGATAGTATACATTTTAAATTAAACTGTGTCATTTTCGATTTTCTTTCGTTATTTCTCTTTTAAGAAAAAAGCACCTCTTTTAAGGGGACATTTCAATTTTAAGTTTCTTAACTTATTTTATTAAACAGTATAATGTTTTTTCTTTACAATATTTCGAAACTATTACAATATTTCGAAATTTACTATATTTCGAAATTACAATATTTTAGGTGAAATGAATTTATGTTTAAAATAAATAACCTACATTTTTATGAATCGACAAATTACTGTAACTAAGATTCAAATTCATGCAAATAAAGCCAATCTAATTCAATTATGTTACTTTCTACCAAAGTTCTAGCATTTATTTTCCTCTTGTATGAATTTACGTTCCTTCAGTTATATAGCTTTTCCCGAGACTTCTTCTTGCAATATACAAAATAGTTATCATTAGAATTAGACGATCATCAATAATTCACGATAATTTTATTATCTTGTTTGATTAAAAAAATTGTTTGTGCAAAGAAAGAAAATTAAGCATTAAAAGAAAATGTCCCAAAGTAATTTGGTACTAGGTCTGATTAGAAAAGAGGTGTTTTATACTTTCAAACATTCACAAAATAACACTTAGAAAAAGAAAAGAAGAAAAAAGGACGGGGGGTAGGCGTATGTTTGAATACTAAATGGTACTTCAGTGATATCAAATAAAGTCTTTTAACTTGATAGCAAACAGTCTAATTCATTATTATTAAAATAAAAATCTTTAAAAACAAAGTAAAATATTGTATCAGTTGTCGTTCCATTTTATACAGAAGTATGTGCCCGTTCTTCGCACGGTAGGAAATGAAAAATTTCCTCACATGTGTAATTCAAATTAATTCCAGTGATGCGGAATCTAGAAAAAGCAAAATTATTTCACTCTTGACTTAAAATTTGCGTCATATATGTAATAGCCTGAGATCATTGCAATATAATGACACACACACACACACACACAAAACTATGTCAGCGTCATCCGGTATCAAAAAAGTGAAAATGGACCGTTTGCAGTGAACTTCTCACTTTCAAAATGTCTTATTTCCTCAGACGTGCTGTCTTTTAGGTTTACGTTTTAGCGTTAAATACCTCAGACACTATATGAAATGGACATTTTATTTTATTTTAAAAATACGTCACCCTCTCCTGTAACCCTTTGCAAAAAGAAAAGAGATAAGAGATAAGACTGCGCTATTTATAAAGTCTTTAAAATTGTTTTTCTAGATTATGCAGTTTAATTTTTATTCTCACAAATAAATCCAGTATTTATAAAAGGAAATCGAGCCAAGCAAAGAAATAGACTTTTTAGTGAGATTTCTCTGCAATTTTTCAAGAATCAGACTTAATACCTAGGTCCATTACGGTTTGAGTAAAATGATCTTTGTATAAAAGAATAAAGGAAAAAATGCCCTTTTAGAAACTGTTTCTTTTGAAGGTATAACATAATTTGACTATTTAAAAAATAAAAATGAATCTATTTTTCTGAGTATTTTGGTCAAATATTGTTAAAACTGTTCCATCCGTAATTCTATTCGTGATAAAGTTTCGAATTTTTTCCGAGTGATGGAACGTTCATTTCGCTCTCTTTTAAAAATAATATATATATATAAATTTAGGCGATTTTTATACGAATTTAAAAAAAAGTATCTGTAATTAACTTAGGTGGGAAAAGGAGAGCTTCAAAAATTCCATGTTGTGTAAAGAAACATATAAAAACATCTCTTGTCTTCTTAGCGCCTGGCAGCCTCAGGGAATAATGTGATATAGTACAGAGTACATTAAAGATGCAAGGTTACTGTTGGAAACGATTTCAATTGTTTCGCTACTTTTGAAATGATCAATGGTTTGTTACTTGGATATGATATCGTATTCGTGTTCATTTATTGCCACATAAAGCATAATTGTATTCGTATCTAAATACACTGAGAATAAAGCAAATTTAAATGCCGCTGAAGGCGACCTGCATCAAAATTCACTTTTAGAAGAACATTTTAAGTTGTCGAAGAGGCGGGTTCCGAAGTCGGCCGAAGAATCTATAATTTATCCATAAAATTGCAGATTTGTGCTAGCAATTATTTTCATACTTTTAGTAATTTTTATTTGTTTACGTACTGTTTTGAAAAAGTTTAATCATCAATTTCTAATTTTGTCTGTGTAAAAAAAAAAAAAAAAAAAAAAAAAAAAAAAACATGAAAATTTGGTAATTAAGCCAGATTAGACTCTGTTCGTAAGCTTACGCAACCGAATAAAGTTAATTTAATGTTAATTATATAACTACATTATAAATAGAGTCCTTAATAATAAGCTTATAACCACACAAGAAACTTTTGAGAAACACTTTGGTAAAGTATTCTTCTCCTCTCACGGCATACCAGTTCAAAAGGTGTAAGATTTTCGCTCTTCTGCGGTTAATAAGGAATAGCGTGCACTGTATGAATTCATTTCCTTTGACTCCCAAGAAGAGTGTGTTGCACGGAATCGGTTGGCTGCTCCACCCCAACTTGAAGCTTAGAGTATTAAACTTCAAATTAACGTAAGTTGTAATTGCGTCATTTGTTATGGGTCTTGTTTTTGTGCATAGGTGAAAATGATATTCATTGTTGGGGAAGATTAAAAATGGAGTAATTGGAGGATGGCACGACAAGCTTTCACATGAAGGTTTCACATTAAAACAAGGGTTTAAGGAACACGCCGAATGCATATTTTCGAATGAACTTGAGTGTATGTGATGTCATTAAGAGTTTTGTTGTTTAATAGCTGTTAATGAACTTTACATTTAGGGTTAAAATATTAAAGAACAGACTGTAGTAACCGTGGCGACTGATCGGGTCCGTTAGAGGTGGGTAGTCGATACGGCCTTGGCCTGCAGCAGACTAGTAGTGTGAAGTGTATACAGTCGAGTACGCTTAATGGAATAGCCGATTTCCTAAAAAAGTTATTCTAATAAGCGGGATATTCTATTATCCGCAACCACACTAACAATTTACTACTGTGTGGATTTTAAACTAATTTATTACATTAAGCGAGATATTCTTTTAACCGATGTTCCTTTTAGTGGGCTCGATTGCATTCAAAGGTGGGATAAATAAATATTGAATATGTATTTTTCATTACAGGCATCTGGAGAACAAATTGGGGAATACGATCGAAACCGTTTGCTCTTCATAGTTTACATGAAAAACTGCTCTATAAAGTAATTTTTCTTAGGGAGTTTTCAAAACTTCTAGAAAGTTTTAGGCTTTTTATCCATGAACAAAGTATTAGGTTGTAACGAAAGTTTTCCGCCACTGGAAGTATTGTCTGCACAAGCAGTTCGCGTTGGTGACTTTGCAAATATTTTGTCAAACGATTTTTGTTATTTGAAAGAAAAAGACTTGTTTTAGAGCACTGTGTTGTGAAATCTGTAAAAAAATATCTTTATGATTAAGTATAAGGTGTCTGAAATAGAACTATCACGCTACCAGATTGAACCATCATTTACTCTCAGTTCTGTTGCAAAAAGTCAGCTACAGAATGACACCGAATCATGTGTACAGCTTAAGGTACTATTGTTGTATCACACGACATTATGAGGATTTGGTACCGAAATTTCAAAAACGAGGACTAGGACATTTAAGAAGCAGAGCGCTCTGGCCGGCCTACTGATGAGGCCCGCCTACGAGAACTTGTGAAAGAAGATAAAATATTCATCCACTCGAGTGATAGCTAAAGAGTTTGACATTAGTACCATGTCCATTAGTCGCGCAAGGCATCGTATAAACTTGACATATAAGATCAATCGCTCGGTATCGCATGAGCTGACTCAAGCAAATCTGGCGGAAAACTTTCGTTACAACCTGATATAAACCTCTTCAAATGATCGTAATCTTTAAAACACTAATTTCTACATTAGCGCATCCCGCAAAAATTATTTTGTGATGATTCTAAAGAAAACTCTGGTAAGATTTGGTTAGATTTTAAAGCTAACATTTAATTTTCCAGGAGTTTAAAACTCTCTCCGAAATAGACGTATTACTGATCTAGCAAGAGCTTTAAGTTTAATGCATGCTTCTGCATTCGAAACACCTCTTCGGAGTGTTAACCAATATAGGAAAAATACCTCCTGGGACGAATCTGCAACAGAAATCGGCTTATTTCGGCTCCATGCCTGACCGTATGGAAACTTGGCATATATATATATATATATATATATATATATATATATATATATATATATATATATCTTCTTCCTACACTGTTTCTAGTAAAATTTTATTCGCATTACAGTGAAATGGAAGTTTTTCTCCGTAGATATAGAAAAGGCGTTGCCTCTCTAACCGATATTGTTCTTTCTTTCTTTATTTATCTATGTATATTTTTAGGAAGACTTAAGTAAACATGTATTTGCAGTCGGATTGTATTTTTGTCATCTTTATAAGGAGATATTTGTAGTATAAATTTCGAAAACGAATAAATCGATATTAAAAGCAATTCCCTAATGATTAGTTTTATTGTTTTTAAGCTTTCTTTACATCTCACATATAAAACTAGTCATGTGCATTCGAAAGATTTCTATAATCGATACTACTATCGAATAGTAACAATAACCGGTAAATCGAATAGTGAATATTCGCGATTTTCAATATTCGAAAAGTATTCGCGATTTCACTTTTTGAATAGGATTCGCAGTTTCACTATCCGAATAGAATTCGAGATTTTTATTATTCAATTAGGATTCGAGATTTTCACTATTCGAATAGGATTCGCGATTTCCATTCGCGATTTCGAATACTATTTGCTTAGAGTTCGAATGAAATTTTCAAAATCGATTATCTCCATTTAATAATCGATTAATTATAATAGTTTCATTCATTCATGCCATCACTATATAAAATTATTTGCTGTACTTGTTCCTTCTCTTTATATAAGCCAAGAAAGCAGGAAACATTTATAAAAGTGGTGGCTTATTAATATATAAACAATGAATAATTTTGTATTAAACACTTTATACTACAAAATTTAATTTGTATGTAGATCAAGATATGATCGACTGCTTTTCTCTTTTGATGTTTCTGGAAATATAATTTATGTTTCTATGCAATAGGCAAACGTATACATCTTTTGATCACATTTTTGAGCACATAATAAAAGTTGATCAAAACATCAACCTGCAGCAAAAATAACTTTATTTGAAGTTTTTGAATAAACAAGAAATTTAAAAGTAATTTGAAGAATTTCTGCTAAATTCTAATCGTATTACATTGAAGTGGAAGTCTTTCTCTGTGGATAAGAAGAAAAAAGAGGTATTATTTCATCACCGCTTTGTAGTTGTTTTTGAATTCATATGTTTGCATAAATAGATATCGTGTCACACTAAGATATTAGCAGTGAACATGTTTAGGTATTCTTACTTAGATTTAGGTGTTTTTGTCTTCTTTAAATGTCGTTAAGTGCAAACTAACAAAAATATAAAGAAAGTAAGGACATTTAATCAATTACCTGTAAAAAGTTTTGAACCGCTTCACATGAACAGCTTTCCAACATTTAATTTTGAGAGCAAAAATCTGTGTTGTATAGTCATACATGAATGTTTCTAAATAGACAATTATTCACAGTTTTCAAAAAACATTTCCGTTATTTAGATTTTGGAAAACTTAGAAGAAAAATGTTTTAATATCGGCATATTTTTTACCACAGTAAAATAAAATGAAAGAAAGTTGGGATTACAGTCTAGTCTAAAGATTTATCCCCCCCCCCCAAAAAAAAAAAGTGTCTTAAGATTATAAGATTTGAATGAAAATTTTGAATGGGGACTGTAAAGGTAAAGTATTTTGCTACATTTGAAACTTAGAGATATTTTTCTACCAGAATGCGGCTTTTTTTCTCAAAGCTAAGCTAGTCTTTGAAAAGGAGATTTAAAAGGTATGCTTTTGTAGGATCTATATTTGCTCTCGCCTTGTATAGTCTTGATATTTTCAATCTTAAGAATTAAACTAGGTTAAATGTTTTTTTAAACTTAATCACAAATGTGTATTAGAGAACTGTTTAATTGTTTCTAAAATGCGAATGATTCTAAAATTTGAATATCGTAGAAGCACAAAGGAAAAGCGTATACAAGGGGGTACGAAAAGTAACGTAACAATTCCTCGAACAAAAACTTTTCATCTCAAAATTCAAGAGATGAACAGATATAGCAAGGCATTTGGTGCAGATTATTTTTCAACGTAGCCTCCCTGTGCATCAATGCATTTGTTTCCTATGTACACCAATCTATCGAAACCGGTATTGCGGAAACCAAGGTCCTAATCGGTAAGCCACTTAACGATGATATCTTGAATTGCGGCATCGGTTTGTAGATGATGTTCCTCCAGTCTTCTCCAACGGCCAGAACAGATGAAAATCCCTGGGTGCCATATCCGAGCTTTAGGGAGGATGTTCCAATAGGTTTCAATTGGCGCTGCAGCTAACAACGTGTAACGGATGTCATAATGATTGCCTATTTGATTTCTGTAATCGCCTATTGTGCCTAAACATGAAATTTCACTCACTCGGGAAATGTGTGGGCACCCATGAGAACTCTTGTTACTTTACTGTTTGAGCCACTTGCGAAGTATATTACTAATTTTTAAGTTTTCATATCTTTCCAAATAACTAATAATGACAATGATCTTTCTTTTGCTTTAATTTTCATACTTATTAACTCAAGAACTGAAATGTCTGTAAAGCTATACTGAATGGCATTTGATATTAGCTCAAGGATTTCTTGAAATTCATTTGCGAAAATACATGATCCTTATAAAATTCTGATCCTAATAAATTTCTGATCTTTATAAAACATATTTGCATTAAAAGTATAGGGGAATATTATTTAGCTCATGAAAGAATACAAATGATGAATGATTATGTAAATGTTAGAGCTTGCTATTTTAATTCAAAAACTCAAGTGCTGCCCAGTCCACTTAAATAAAAAAATAAATATCTACTTATTATAAAAGATGTCTCTGTTTGTTCGTTTGTCAGCGGAGTTACGGGCACATGGACATTTATGGCTTTACAGACACATGGATTACATTTTTTCTTTTATTCATAATCACTTGACTATATTCCTTTTCCTTTTGTTTTTCCAGTTCTAAATAAAAGTTATCTATAGAATGAGAAATAAAATAAACAGTAAATGTATATGTTTAAATATTCATTATGCAGAATAAACAGTTCCTAAGAAATAAATTCCGATTTAGTAAAAGCATTTTGTGGGGAGAGAAAATACATCGTCTTATAATACTCGAATATCAAACAATGAATAATATTAATGAGTAATTTTTCAAAGTGCTTTTTTGCGTTCGGACACAATTATTTTTGCAAATGTCTTGGAAGATTTGGATGGACTCCAAAATGTTTTATTACCTTGCATAATGACTTATGATAAATGTGTTCTCTAATTACTTTTAACGAATGGACCCAAAACCGAACGGAAGTTTTCCCTCATTTGGAATAGTTTATCATTGGAATACAAAAACATTCCCTCAAATTTCCCTAGAAAATTAGGGGCATTCATAATAATTCTAGGGAAATAAAAATATTTCTGAAGTACAATGCCGATTTGAACTCCGTTGATTCTGGCATTTGTTTTAAGGGGAAAAATATTTTTGCACTTTATTACAGCATTTCTATACGAAATGTTTTCAATTGATGTAATTTTCAGCGCACAAATCATGGTTTATTTGTTAAAAAATTGAATAAACTGGTCTGAAAATAACCTAGCAAAATTAGTTTATTAATGTAACAAATTCTAGAGCGATTAACTAAGAGTTTAAATTTTTCCGACTAAAGAACGAAAAATATATTTAAAAGGATGATTTAAATTCTCAGTAACAATTAAATTAATTCTTAGAAATTCATGCATGATGTCAGAACAAAGAGGTAGGATGATGATGTGATGAAAATTTTCACGTAGATTTATTTATTAGGTGTACCGTTAAGTAATGCATTTTTTTTCTTTTTACATTGAGTTCAAACAAATAAATTTGCAATAATACGTATAAAACATATTTGCATAAAAATTATAGGGAGATATTGTTTAGCTCATGAAAGAATACAAATCATGAATGATTATGTGAGTGTTAGAGGGTAGGTAATATTTTAATTCGAAAACTCAAGTGTTATTCAGCACACTTAAATTAAAAAATAAATCTCTTTTTATTACAAAAGAAGATGTCCGCTTGTCTGTTTGATAAGTTTTTAATTACCAACAAGCTGTGACTAAATACAGGAGACTTAGTTTAAAGCATACATTTTAAACCAAGAAATTTATAGATTTCTTTTTTTCCCAATAATATATCATAAAAGGAGAGCTGTTTAACCTGAGAAAAAAATCAAAATTCCGTGGAATTGAATCTCAGGTATTCGTATGATTTGAGATTTGAAGCAAGAGTTTGTGGATATCTTTTTTTTCCTTTGAAATCACGCATGATATGTTAAAAGACAGTTTTTTTTCCAAGACCCTATACATATAGGGGCTTGGAAATATTTCGGAGAATATCATCTAATTTATAGCATGTTAAAAACTCGCCTACACAGTTGAATTCGTATGATTAGCTGTAACAGTTTTGACTATGTGAAATAATGATATACGAAAAAACGATTTTACTTACCGCTCCCTCTAACTTCCCCCTCCCTTTTAGTGTCTAAATATGTTTCATTTTATTTATTTACTAACTGCGTGCCCGTTCTTTGCACGGTAAGAAATGAAAATTTTCTTTACATGTGTAATTCGAATTAATTCCAGTAATGTGGAATTAAAAAAAAAAAAAATTATTTGACTCTTGACGTAAAGTTTGAGTTATGAGTTCTAACCTGACATCATTGCAATATAATGACTCAAAAAATTACGTCAGTGTCATTAGCGATCAAAAAAGTGAAAAGCTAAACGGTTTCCAGAGAACACCTGACTTTCAAATGTCTAATTTCTACATCATACTGTTTTTTAGGTTCAAGTTGTAGGATTAAATACCTCAGGCACTACATGAAATGAACAACCGTTTATTTTAAAATACCTGCGCACCCGCTCTTCATGCGGAAAGAAGCGAATATTTTACTAAAATCATATCTGCATGTGATAAAACAAATTTCAAGTAATCTCCTCTGTTGGAATTCCAATCATCGATTTCAGTTTTCTAAGGCTAAGATTTTGTGCACTCCTCAGTCTTTGTCCCATCTGGATTTTTTGGAAGGTTTTTCCATTACCCAGCACTTAGATCGTCTTGTGAACGATGGTTCTTCCGTTCCTTTCGTTCATTCTGCTTGGAAGTTGCTGTTGTAAGGTTCTTTTCACTTTCTTCGTCTACCCCCCCCCTTTTTTCCACCTGTTTCTTTAATGTGTATGTACGTGTGTTACTGTCCTTCTTTTTCGTTTTTAATAAAAAAAAATTATTTATATATATATTTATTTCAGTTCCCTGTGTTCTTTACGTCGAAGGGCTTGGACTGAAGAAGTTCAAAACAATTTTTGAACGAAACGCGTATCCTCTTTCCTTTTACTTCTTATGTGTGTTTTTTACAAAGTTTTTTAATTACTTTATCGTTTAACACCAGTATTTTGAGTGTTTTTTCACTACTGCTGGACATATTAACGCAAATTAGAATTACCTATCGTTTAGTTGGTTGTAACACAACCGTTGAAAAAGGATAAACAGAACACTTTTAATTTCATGAAATAGTTATTAACGTGGTATATTGTGATTTAATCATATAATCCTTACAAATATACAAATATTACCTATTACGTATATTAATACTATCCCAAACAGCACAGCAAACTTGCAGCAAGCTTGATTTATCAAGTCTATAAACTTGAATTAAGCTTGAAAATTCCAAGCGTGTAAGCTTAATGCAAATTTGAATCAAGTGTTCTAGTTTACACTTGCCCAGCTTGCATTAAGCTTGACATAGCAAGCTTAATTTCAAGCTTAAAATTTTTTTCCAAAAAAAAAAAAAAAAATTTCTTAAATACACAGGGCGCCCGTCGGCGAACTCGTCCCACATATTTTATTTTTCCACGCATTTTCCCTCTATGCTGAAATTTCAAGCTAATTTAATCTGTTTCCATCAAGCGCCCGCGGCTGGAATAGATCTCGGGACCTAAGTGTTGCGAGGCCAGCGTGCTATCGTTCCGCCAACCTGCCTCGCGCTGACACGACTAAAGTTTGAAGTGACTTTCATGGTTCTCACGCCGTTTTCTGGCGAGATCGATAGTGGCCGATGTGTTGATCTGTTTCTTTTATTGTACCATGGGATGCATCAAAATTAAAATAATGTTACGTGTGATTTAGAGACTCTACTAATAGGGAAATAAAGATAATATAAACTTAACAGCAGCACACGTTTTAAAACTTTCAATATCGCAACACTCATGTTGGGCAATACTGGCCAAAATCGAGGCAAACGACTGCTTTTGAAATAAATTTCGTAGTATAATTGTATTTTATTTTGAAGAATTTCCATATTTGGAAATATAGAATCTTTTTTTTAAAATTCTATGGTCAAGTACATTTATGACTGATGATAAATTATTTTATGGCGGCCGGATTTCGCCTCATTCTATCACCCATAAAGTGAAGTAAATTAACTAAATTGTGTTATTATATTAAAATTTATTTTTAGGGCTAATTAATTAGTTAATGGAATTGCTAATGTTAATTAGAGGTAAATAAAACTAAAACTTCCCTCGTGTTACACTTTAAAGGGTCTTATCCCATTCATTCCTTCCCCTTGCTTGTTCTAATGACCAGGTTTTGTGCGATAATAAAATAAAACACAACTTTCACGAACTTTTCTTTATTTAATATGAGCAAATTTGAGATAACTCTAGACAAATTAACCCCTTAAGCTGTTTGCCCGTACAGTGTACGGGCTACCCAAAATTGGCCTCAACTGGTTTGCCCGTCTAGCGTACGGGCATCGATATTTTCTCCTTTCCTTTTTTGATTTGCCCGTATATTTCATTATTGTGAAGAGACTATTTAGTATTAATATTTTTCAATAGATGTCGTGGCTTGTCAATGTAATTGAAATGCTTTTCATCCGGGTTTTTCTTCCTAGCGAGAGAGCGGGAATATTTCATCATATGCCTTTCGAAATATATGCCTTTTTTTGGAAGCATTTCGGTAAAAATATTGACCGCTTAAAGGGTTAATGTCCATTCTCTCTCTCGCCCACAGCGACAGATAGCGCCATCACCGCACGCTCTCCCTTTTAAGCTGTAATCAATCTGTATTTAAGCTTGACATTTCAAATGACTTCTCCAAGCTTGCTGCAAGCTTAAAATGAATTGAACTGTCAAGCTTGTATTAATACGACAAATTCAAAGAAATGTCAAGCTTGATTTAAGCCTATGTGCTGTCTGGGATCTATCTTCTCTTCTCCCTCTGTAATGCTCGATTTAAAAAATGAGCTTAGAATATCTGGTACAAATGGGACCTTTTTATTCGATGATGATTCTTTGCAATTTACGCATTAGCATAAACAATAACATTTCACATTATGGTTGCCATTCTCCATATATATTTTATTTATGCATAGTTTTGTAAGATTGGCGTATTTAACAACGCAAAACATTTCATCTTGCTGTGGTGGAAAATATCCAAGCGGTGCCAATTTAAATATACATGTATCCAATATAGCGATACCTTATAAATCCTTCATGATTCTGTCTCGTGATAAACATCAAACTTTAATCTCGAGGAGCTATTTATAATAGCTTTAATTGCTACAGGACGTTAGTGTTGCAGAGTTTACCAATTTCACGCATTTTTTAAATTTATGACGTCACTGTTTACCTGCGGTAAAAGATATCCCGGATAGTTGAGGAAGTTAATCTGGTTATTGGGCACAGTAATTTTCAAACTGTACAATATTGAAACTTAGAACGACGTAGAAAATTGTTTTGCTTTATATAGGACCGCTATGGAGGAACGTAATCCAACGTTAAATAAAGCTATGCTCGCAACATGCATATGTTAGGAAACATATATATCTACGCCATAATTAAATGTCAAAAATAAAAAAAAGTAAATAGAAAATCTTTAATATAACGCTCTTTAAAACTATGTCACTCTTAAAATGAAAGACATTTTCAGCTGCTCTAAAGCATTCAAATAAGCATCGGATTAAAAACCTCTTAGAAATAAACTAAGAAATTTACTATTATTATTATATCTTAAATTTGAAACAAAATACCGTTTCCTTGTGTTTAAAAAAAAGGGCGGGAGTAAATTTCGTTAAAATCGTGGCGTAATTTTTGCATTTCTTAAAGCACTTGTGACGTCACCAAAGCAGATACTCATTTGCGATTTGAAAATCCGTTGCCCCATTTAAAAACTCTATCGACAAGTTGAAAAAACAAATGTTCTAACCCTCTCTCTGTTACCCATCATAAATTCTCGTGCCATGATTGATTTATATAATAGCGTAAACTGTCCGCTTTGATACTAAATTCTAAGAATTATGCTACATTAAAGTTTGAAAAGAATCACCTAATCTATATAATTTTTCGTTTTTATTATAAAGTCGGCGAAATGAGTGTTTTATCATTTGTCAAAATATCAAAAAATTATGACGGATAGAATTCAAGATGCGACAATTTTAAAATTACTTTACGAAAAGTTTTGGGAAAATTCATCTTTAGTAAAAAAATTCTTAAAAATCTGCAAATTATGTTACATATTCAGAAAAAAACTGTTTTTAAAAGAAAATTTTCATGCCGTTTTGCTGCAAGCGTAGTAGGCATTTGTATTTAGAATTCAACGATTAAATTGAAATATGTGGTTGCATGTGAAGTTTTAAATCATTCTTTTTATATGCGAGATTAGTTACAGTATGAATACTTGAATATTTTGTGACGTTTCTTGAAACTTAACCCTCTCGTCACCGAATTATGAAAAATCAGATAAAACAAATCTGTCTAGCATTTAATGCATCTGAAATACTATTATAAATCATGCAAAAATATTTTTTTCTAATGTCGATTAATATTAGATTTTTCTAATAACAATTTCTGCATTTTCGAAGCATTTTGTTATGCTAAAATTAATTTAAAAGGATGCACATATTAGGTAAAGGTTGAGGAATAAGAAAAAAAACTATACTTACCTTAAAAAGAAAAAAAACGGTAAAAAATCAGCGTAAATATTTTCTTAATTTTTCTCCTGAAACAATGAAGCGAAAACTGTAAAAAATGATCTAAATTGACTAGTACTGCAATCTAGGCACGATTTATGCATCTAGTTAAGAGCCTCATATACTTTCTACATGAATTAATGATATTGATATCACTGAAAGAAAAAAATAGTAAATTCAATTGTTTTCTCTTTAAATATTGCTATTTGAAGTAGGAGCCTCATATGAGGTTCAGGGTGACAAGAGGGATAAAACAATGTTAATAAGATCTTATTTTACTGTCGGCAATTAGTAATTGCTATAAATAACCCCCCAAGACGTGAATAAAGTAGACTGCCCTTACTAGCACAGGTGTGCTTAAAATATGCTGAAGTGTTAAAACATAACATTAAATTTTATGAAAGACAAATAACACGAAACTATTTATCAAATAATCGAAAATGCGACTTCACCTCAGTATATTTAAAAACATATAAATATCCATTCAGAAAATTTTCCTCGTGGATTTTCAGTTTTCACGGTTTGTATTTATCGAGTTGAAGTTTCCCAATAAATATAATTGTGTTATAACGTATAAAACTTAAAAACTGTGGCAATTTGAAGTAGTATTCGCAGCAATTTTCAGCGGTTTCCGATTTTAATAGAATTTTATTGGAAGTTTGTGTACTTAAATGATGTTTGATTTTGCTAAAAAATTATAAAATAACGAAATTCGTCAAATAACGAATTTTTTTTTGTTACTTCACTCATTTTATACATTAAAATACAGTACACAGTTAACTTTTGTATATGAAGTGCAATAACGAAAATCTATTATTTTTACTTACTTTTAGTATATGATAAATTGACTTGAACACACTTTTTCACCTTTCTAATTCTATAACACTAAAATAACTTTCTTCAAATAGCAAAGCACTTTTTAGAAATTGCGCATTTCATAAAAACTTCATTAAATTAACGTAAAGTGATTTTTATTGTAAAATTCGAATAGGAAAGTTTTTTACAATTTGACAACACGAGTAATTAAATATTGTTTCAGTTTAAAGCATAAAATTTTCCATTGCTATACCATATTGTACGAAAATTTTATTTAATCGAACGTTTGTGAAACCGGTTAGTTTATTAAAAATTAAATAAACGCTGACATAGATTTGCTACATTTCAAAAAGTTTATTTCAATTGAAAATGTCTCTAAATTAGATTTTTTTTCACTTCCAGATACTAATGTAATTAGCTTTTACTTGGTGTATTGATGCAATTTTAGTTTAATTAATTAATTAATTAATCTATTTTGGCTTTGATTTAGCTCTCTTCTATGGGGAATACTGATTGATATGTCAGTTAATTGCTTTTCTTAGATTTTTAGCGTAACTGTTAATTAGATTCAATTTTTATAACTTTGGTTACTTCTCTCTATCTTAAGAGAAAAAAGATGGTATATTAATTGGTTAATGCATGCTGTAAATAAATCTTTCTGTAAAGGAGATAAGATGTTGGTAATAAGCTACTCTGTGTAATCACATTGAGATGAGTCAGGATTTTTACAATTTCCTCTCCAATTTTTCCCCCCTTGAAAGAGAGAGAAAATAAAACTTCGTATTACATTTTTTTTTTTTTTTACTAATTTAAGAAGGCAATTTTATTTAACAGAAACATAATAGAAATCAATAATATGAATTCAAATTTTTGCGGTATCTATCTTTCATGTTAGATGCATAAATAAATGGATTCAGTAATTGATAATACTGGTATGAAACCGTGTTTTTCCAAAGTTTAAAAGTTCTCAATGGATTTAAACAAAATATTGTAATATGAGTGTTGCAGATAATGCACAGACTTAAGCAAATCTGTGGTGTTCAGTCTAATGATTATTTCATATTCGATAGTTCTGCAATTTAGAAATTTCCCTAATTTTATTATTATTTTGCTTTTCATTTGTCCTATAAAAGAGGAATTGTAAAAATCAACCTATACTTATCAAGATGCATTGATGTTACAAGATTGTCAAGCATTATTTACTGCTCAACATGAAATTAAGTGTTTGAGTATATCGCTAATTTTAAAAACTGCAAATTGAACTATTCGATTTAGCGAAGAATGCGAAAAAAATTTCTATAGTTTTTCTTATGCCTCAGTATTCAGCCTTACTCTTTATTTTGTGTACAGAGGTATTTGTAATACTCCGATTTTGTACTCAATATCAGCGATTCCGTTTAGCTCAATAAAATAAGGCCACCCAGCTGTTGTAATTGCTAACACACCATTCGATTCCCGGAATGAGCTTGGGTGTTTGTGGTGCTTTTTTAGGGGTAATGATGGCCTCCCATTGGATGTCCCTTCGCAAGTGGCTATCACGTTCGGCGACCGTCCGACCGAGGATTGATGTACCAGCGTAACGCGCCATTCGGAAAAGAAATAAGAACATACATAATGAAAACCCTGTTTCTTGGGTTGGATAGTAGCTAATAAAAAATGCCTTAAGTAAAAATTAAACTTCCTGTTCGCACATGAATATTCTTTAATAAAATTACCACGGAAAATTGTGGAAATGAAATTACATTGAATTTTTTAGCTGTTTATGATTCAAACTCTGTATTTTCGTGGCTTAATAAATGCTCAAAATGTAAGTGTGTACATGCGAATGTGAAATATTTGTAATAGTGTAATAAAACACTATTAATTTAAAGGAAGCGTAGTGTCTGTATGAACAATCACATCTCCATGTTTGGATATTTTTATCCTTTACAGCGGATAGAGTATGGATCATTTTGACGATGCCTAGCCTCTCTGCGTGACAGCTTTGGGTTCTCGTAATGTATTTCAATTAAGAAAACCGGATTTTCAACATTAATGTATATATATTAAATTCAAGTTTTTGGATGATTGTAATGAACTGAATTAATTACGCCGACCTCCATTTTCCAGCGGCATTTTTATGTTTTAAAGTGATTAAATATAATTAAAACAGATGTTTATAATTACCTTTACTCGGTTGAATATAATAGGAATACAGTAGTAGAATCTGCGCGGTAAGGGTGTGGGGGCTTTAAGGGCCTTAAGGCCTAAGGGCCTTAGGCTTAAGGGCCTGCAGCTTAAGGGCCTTAAGGGCAGCTTATGTCGAATTGCTATTATGTCGAAATGCTCTATTTTCTCTGTTTAAAAGCCTTTTCGAGTATTTCATTTTCACTTGGTAGTCCATGAAAGTTACAGATTTTTACTGTTGTTTGTTTCTTTTGTTAATTTTAAAGTATTTTTTTCTGTACTGTCCTAATGATGCAATTCCATAATACAAATACAGAGTGTCCCAAAAATATTGCGACAAAATTTTGAGGGAAGATAGGCAGCATGAATTGGTTTCTGTATCATATAGCAATGTGAGCTCTGAATTGTTGATTTTATAACCGGTTAATAATCACACCACGAAACTTATAAAAATGCTAATGAAGTTTTCTGTTATAGTTCACAAAAATTTAATTAATTTTTTAATAAACTCTCAAGTAAAATTGATTGCTATAAACTCATGACAACGAAAACGGGATGAATGTCAATTAGCATCATGAAATGCAGAATTAGATTCGCCCTAGAATAGCTTTCGACAGACAGATTTTAAGCGTAAATTATTGATAATTCTAAACCCATTGTTTTAAAAATACATTCTAGTACTATGTATAGATGTATTTCTTCATAATCCTAATGATGCTCTGAATTGTTGATTTTATAACCGGTTAATAATCACACCACGAAAGTTATAAAAATGCTAATGAAATTTTCTGTTATAGTTCACAAAAATTTAATTATTTTTTTAATAAACTGTCAAGTAAAATTAATTGCTATAAACTCATGAGAACGGAACTCATGACAACGAAAATGGGATGAATGTCAATTAGCATCATAAAATGCAGAATTAGATTCGCCCTAGAATAGCTTTGGAAAGACAGATTTTAAGCGTAAATTATTAATAATTCTAAACCCATTGTTTTAAAAATATATTCTAGTACTATGTATAGATGTATTTCTTCATAATCCTAATATATCTTTACATGAAACATTCAACGAAATTCACATTACGTAACTTTCCTCCTTTCTGCCACTCAAACTGGAGGCCAAAAATAACAAAATTCAGTTTATTTAACATTAATGCAATTTAATATTTAGCTCAGGGTTATTTTAGAAAACTGTAGGATAAATTATTTTAATAAACAAGAGCCAGCGCATCGATTAATTTCGGAGCATTCCTTTATTTTTGCAAGTCATGCTGTGTGTGTAAAGAGGTGTCCTGAGGCAATTAACCATTCAGAAATTTTCCTATACCATCAATAAGGGGCATATTAGAATTGGCGATGTTGAGCCCTTGATTAATTAACTGAAAGCATTGGAGCCAATTAACTCGCTTTTGTAATGGCTTTCGCCATCTAATGCGATGGCAGGGGATCTGAAGTTATTCGGGATCGACGACATCTAAACTGGTCCAATAAATGTTGGCTGTTTAAAATTTTTAGATAGCGTTATTATGATGGATCATGTCTAACTCGACAAAGAGCGCTCGCAAAAAAGGAAACAGGATTGGAGTTGTCTTGAGAAATGGGGGGGGGGGCAAGTATAGTTCTCATAATTTAACAGGAGTCCGTAGGGGATATAATATTTTTCAAGCAAATGGTAATTAAATTTTAGTATTGCTGGAGAATGGAATAGGCTTTAAGTGAATCATTTACTCTATGCTGAATAAAGGATTATTATTATAGCAAGTTATAATTAGGGGCAATCAAATCGTTTATATTGAGTAAAAAGTATTTATAAAGTTTTACAAGATAGTGGATGCAAGCGCATTTATTAATAAAGATTAACTATTCTGAGTTAATACAATACATTCATAGTATGAAAAAACTAAGAATAGAAAGAGACAGAATTTATTTTTATGCTTTAAAAATAAATTCTGTCTCTTTTGAGCACACTGTATGAAGTGCATATAACTGTGCATTCATCATTTATAATATGCGAGTTAAGTCTATCACACATGCACTTCCTTTAAAAGTTTCAAATATAAGTAATTAAAATTGTTGTATTAGCTAGCTATATTGTTTAAGATCCAATATTTTCGTTTTATATAAAAACTTAATTCATTGACAATTTGACATTCTTGTTTCGTTAACATGAACACTCACTGCTAAAAGATAATTTTTCGAGTTAAAAGGAATTTTCATTGACTGAAGAGTGCAAACGTTTGGTTAAACTTATTTAAGTTAACGAAATACCTATGTAAATTCTTAAATAAATTTATTTAACTGCAAGAAGAAATTTCACGCTGTAGAACTGTTTAGAACCTACTAATCTCAAGTGTCCAGAAGTCTTGTAGTTAACCGCTTAAAATTTGTCTTAGTAAAACCTAAATAGCAGGAAATGATATGAAGGCACTGATACAACTTTCCATGGATTAGTCATTCGGGCTATTTTCATATACAAACATAATTTCTATTAGAAAATGAAGTTTTAGAAGCCGAGAGTGATTTAATGATGAGTGAATCTTACAGTTGCTTAAATAACGGAAAGGCAACAATTCAGTAAAATTAGATAACAACATTGAAAAATAGTAAAATATTACTGCAAATAATTTAAATAGCAAAATTGTCAGTATACCTGAAGGAACAAGGACTTAAATACACTCTTTGTAGCAGTACGAAAAGTTGCAGTCCCAATTTAAAGAAAAAGGTTATTTAATTAATATATATATACATATATATATATTGTGTTGCTGCTCTGCAAATTCTACTTCAGATTGTCGTGGTTAGCTTTGCTTGGAAGTTCATGAAAATAGAATAAACTTAAAAAATATCTTAGGCATGATGATTTCTTATATATTTAACTATGATTTTTAAATTATAGATATCCATATTCATGTTAAACTTTAAAGAAATTTCTTAAATAAATATATATATCTAGGTTAATCGGTATAAACAAGTCAAACTCTAAAATTCTTAGACTCTAAATTGAAAGATCGTATTTTCATTTTTATAGTATGACAGTAAATAATAAAGTATGACTTTTTCCATCGCCACTTACTCAGTAAAATAAAAAGTACGCCAATAAAAAAATCAAATCAAAAGAGGCGTTATTTGTCTTTGTCAGATTCCGCAGCGGAAAACATGTTCTGGTGTACTCCTCAAGCTTAACGAAGCGTCTGTACCTAGTAAAAGAAAAAAAAAGAAAGCATTGTCAACAAGAAATAAAAGGAGGACAAAGATGACGGGAAATTGAAGCAGATGTACACATATCTGAAAATCAACATGGTGTGAACACAGATGTTGATGATCGTTAATGATGAATGTTTTTTTAAACTAGAGCTGAAATAATAAAGAAAACTCAGTAATATATTATATAGGAAATTACTTTTCGATAGGTGCTTCGTATGTTTTGGAGCGCCTAAATAAACCCTAATATATTGTCTTAAATTGTATTTTTACTTTGAATTGTCTTAATTTAGATAAAGGTCTACATTTGGTGATTCGTTTATCTTTGAACGTAAAAAAAGTGCCTCTTTTAAACTGATATGAATTTGAAACATTTTTATATAATTTCTATTTCATTATTTCAAATAAATCTTCGTCACTCGAGACTTCAGTAAGGTAAAACCGCTTTCTGTAAACCAGCTTATGAAAAAGATACCACAACAATGACTCTAATATAAACCTCCTACATAAAAACAAAAATTTAATAATTCAAAAATGTCCGCAGGAAAGGAAAATAAAATAAATTGCTACTTTTTATTGAATATTTTAAAACAACTATATGAGCTACATTAAGATGTAAAAAAGAATAAAAAAACGAAGACACCCATCAAAATATCATCTCTAAATTTCCCTTTTTTAAGTAACGCGCAGTGACATGCATTTGAATATCGGAAAGTCGCCGAAAGTAAGTATACAACGAAATCTTATAACATTAAGTTCTGTCCTATTCCAAGAGAGCGATTCAAAGAATAATGCATCACCGAATCCCTTCAGGAAAAATTAAGCCGGGACGCAGTATGTAGAAATTGGATTTGTCCCTGTTCATGAATAATAATGACCAAAATGCATTGGGAGGCTGCGAGAAAAGAAAAGACAAGCTTAGTTCGCAAACTCTTTTTTTGGACCACTCTTCTCTCCTTTTCAAATATACAGCTTATGCAGGGCGTGGTAAAAAGAATTAACCCTGGATAAATTAGTATTAATGAATTCTCTTTTTTTCTCTCCTAAAACAAAAATATTGGAAATTCTATGACCTAATGAATAAAATCTACCCAGTTTTTATTGTATGTCTTAGTTAAATTTATACAGGGTGGTAAAAATTAGCGGGATAAACTTCTAGGAGGGGTAGGCTACACCAAGACGGTACAGAATTACATAGCGATGTGGGACCGGAAACGTCGCGTTCATTTACCTCTCAATAATCACTTTAGAAAAACTGTTCAGGTAATTGTGAACTTTCCGATCACGGCTTTTCAGAAACTAATGCATCTTTCATAGAATGCACTTGAAAAAATGTTAATTCAGATTTTTTTTTTAAATATTACATTGATGTAATTATCGAAGGAGAGCAGATTGATTCTGAAACTGGGTTAAGAAATTAGACATACATTTAAACAATTCTTCCAACGTGATTATTAACATGTACATGAATACGTTTCCGACCCCACATTGCTATGGGATTCTGTACCATTTTGGTATATCCTACCCCTCCTAAAAGTTTTTTTTTCCCTCTAATTTAATTCTTCCTCTGTGTATATATATATATATATATATATATATATATATATATATATATATATATATATATATATATATATATATATATATATATATATATATATACACAGAGGTAAGTAAAAAGCATAACTTACGAATCAACTTGGCAAATACAAAATTCTAAATATCCATGGAATGATTGATGAGCAAAAGAATGAACTCAAAATCTTAAGTAAGAACAGGAATAAGCAGACACATGCAGCAGATAGAAATCCAAACAATGGTAAATCAGAAGATATATATATATATATATATATATATATGTGTGTGTGTGTGTGTGTATATTTATACACAGTGTATTCTGTGTATATATATGTATACACAGAGGGTATTTTCTTTATATTTTATATACTACTTTTAAGAAATTTGTAATTAATTATATATGTATATACATAGAGAGAGAGTGTGCCCCAAAAATACGGAACTAGGTTTTTATTACTTAAATACAGATCATAGACATGTACAGTAACTTGCAAAGTAAAAAAAAAGCTGCAGAATTTTATGGTATCGATTAAAATTTTCGAAAATTAAATTTAATTACAAAATTTAAATTTTTATACGGTCCCCTTAAGATAATTCTCATTTAGTAAGTATGCCCATGCGCTAATTAGTTTATGAATAAAATTTCACCCGTTAATAATGAAAGGCTCCGAGATATGATAATAAATATATGTTGACTTAAACCACTTTTCAGTGGCTCTGGGAGAGAAAAAAATCACATCGGAAGATCACATTTCAAGGGCTGCGTACAAACAGGGGGGAAAAATAAAAAATGTCTGCAGAAATATATAATACTTTTGCTATTATACATTTATGCAGCCACTTCTTCAATTTCAGCCAGAATACGTCTAATGTATCTGACTTTAACTTCTTTCTGGCTGTCCGTCATAGGCCTTTTGCTAAGCACGTTAAAGTGAACTCTTATCTGGATACCATATATAAAAAGCCTATCCATATACAAAAGTACAGTTGCCTCTTTAAGTCCGCGTAATAACAATGAAGATGAGGCGGGGGAGGTAACAAAATTTGCTGTCCATAACTTTTAAAAATGGTGCTAAAACTCGACTTTAGTATGTTAAAGTAAGTCTCCGAATAAGAGAGCGATATGTTGTTCGTATAATCCCAAATTTTTGTCGAAGGAATCGAAATAAATTTGCTCAATTGAATTAAAATTTCAGTATATTATAAACACACACACATACATATTATAAACTAAAAGTGATGGCTAGAACTATAAAATCAATTTAAGCCTCTCTGTCGGTTCAAATGATGATAGCACGTTAAATAAATGAGATTTTATATCCTCTTTATCTCCTAATACTGTTTTTTTTTCCTTGTCCTGTTTTTGCTCCTTGCCTGTTCCTGCTATTTCGATACTTATTGCTTGGTATCTTTGCTAGCTATTTTATGAGTGTTTGATTTTGTGCTTAGTTTATATTATTCATATTTAATCTTATTTAGTCTTAGTGCCGTAAGAAAAACTTTTGTATTGGAAAATGTATTTACCTTTCTTGATAATAGTTCAAAATGAATATAGTTTAAAATTTCGTCCTTTATGTTATAATTTAAGCTTCGAAGCGGTTTCAGCTGTTCTTTTACTCCAATACCAAAGCTCTGAAATTCCATACCGTTGAACATTTTAAGTTAATAGCGTTGCCAGGCAACGTTTTAAAATGATTAATTAAATTTTAATTTCCTACCCCTTCCTATAAGTGAGGCACATCTTAATTAATGAATCTACTGCAGAAGGATCTTTCATAATTAGTGACTTTACAAATTGCAATCTATCAGATACATTGTTTTCAGAATAAACGAAAGAAAAAGAAGTCAAATTACATGGATTTTTGAAGGAATTTTAAAAATTTTGAAAATCTTTCTTAGAGCTATTTAAGTGAAAGAGATTTATTATTTTATAATCGTCGACATTTTTGAAAACAAGGAAAAATCAGTTTCAGTGAAATATCATTTTGTAATTTGTTAGGTGTAAGTTACAGATTTAGTAGTGGAGGAGAGTTCAATTTAAAAACTTTTAAATGTTTCTAAAATACCTATCAATAATCATGGCTGTTTAGATCATTAGCAATTTAAATATGAAATTGATGACACTTTTTAACATAAGCCAGGCCCTGATTATCGCACGTGCACTTGGGACACTTGCCCTGGGCACAAATATAGAAATAGGTCGAAAAATTGAGTTCAGAGCAATATATATAGGGGCATAAACACTGAGCCAGCTATATATAGGGACAAAAAATATGAAAAGTGCCCTGAACGTAAAAGTATTGTAGTGAAACCCTGACATAAGATAATACAGAAGAAAACTGCACCGTGATAAAATGGTATGTAATGGTATCTAATATTATGATATATGATACAGAAAAAGGAATTCCATTCCAATTGTATAAAAGAAACGTTGTATATACATGATATGTTGTTTTAAAATATATCATATGTCATTTTTAAGGGGACTTGGCTAAAATCTTTAAAAACATCGATTTTTCAGTGTTTTATTGAAAATGTTGTTTGATACTTGTATCATAACTAAGCAAAGTTTCAAAACGATCTGGTCTCTGTAAAAGAAAGGCATAATTTTTTTACCATCACTGAAGATTCTTTAAATGCCATGCCTTTAAATTGCATTAATATACTAAAAAAGCACGATTGTCATTGCATATTTATAGATAAACTCAAAAGTAAAAACAACTACAAAAATTAACTATTTAACAAAATCACCATGAGGAATTTTCTAGCCGTTGCTTCGAATTTTTATCTTTTTTATTCCTGTATATTCTATTCCTGAAAATTAAAAGCTTTAAGTTAATACTTAACTAAAATAATTAGTGGAAAATATTTTCCAGGCAGTTTTTAGAAACTATAAAATTTACCTTTGCGTCTAGATAAGCCGTAACTTTTTTTGTAAATTAGACAGAACTAAAATATATCACTATAAAATAACATACTCTATGTAATCCTCGTGCGCAACTGACATCTGAATGCTTGAAAAAACCCAATGGGCTCCGTTGTAAACACAGTATCTTAATTGTGCGTAATTAGTTGAAGTAATTAAAGGAAGTCACACAGAAATTCTAACAAGTAATTATAATTATCCGTCTGGAGTAAGTTGCAAAGATTATCTTTTTCTTTTTGATCCATGTATTTAATGAAGGTCAGGCAGATTTACTTACCCATCTCTTTCATTAGCATGCAAAAAAACTTGTTTTTCGTTTCACGTTAATCAATAGAACAAGGAATAAAATATACGCATATTAAGGCTTAAAAGCAATGCGCTGTTTTGCATTAGCCGGATCTTTTTATTCGACAGCTTAAGCATAAGACTTGCTATAAAGTCTGTCTGTAGACCGTATTTTTACAATGCGTCGTTGATAGAAGAAAAAAATCTTGTATGCGACAAGCCATCGATCGGTTAAATGGATCTTAGTTGAGCCAAATTTCTTTTTAACAAGGATTTAAAACATTGATTCCCCTAAGAACACAGAGTAATAAGAAAGAGTTACGGTATACCTCCAGGATGCAGAATTGCACAGGAACTCATTACATTGAATTTCACCATAACCCCTTTAAGACCCGGGTGTTTTAGGTTATTTTTTGTCCCTCGGTGGCCTAGTCACTAAACTCCGTTCGTGTAAGAACACGGAAAGCGAAGCAGTACCCGGCTTGGCCAGTGTTTGGGAGGGTGAACTCCTCGCGCGGCTGGTCTGCTGTGAGACCGTGTACGCTAATGGGACCTGGTGCACGTAAAATCCGTAGTGGCTCCAATGTCTTCCATGTTTAACGCTATTTCTGAGGATGCCGATTTCAGACGGTTGGTCCCTCATCTGGAATTGGTTCAAAATTAGGGATCCCCGAGCTAAGTCGGACTTCCTGCTTCAGGGGCTCATTACAATGGAAGCCGCCCGTTCCTCCCATCGCCTACCTCTATGGGGGATCTGGCACCGCCCCGCAGTTGCCAGAGGGTATTAGCAACAACTGATTATTTTTAACGGAAGTGGGCATGGATTTTGATTGTTAAACTTTTAACAAATACATTATGTACAGTGGAGCCTGTCCAGTGTGACCACCCTCGGGAAAAACAAAACTAGTCACCTTACAAAGGTGGAAAAATGTGGTAGGTTTAAAATGAAATTGTATAAAAGTGTTCATGTAGACAGTTGGTCTCTTTACCAAAATTGCTACTTTACCAGGTTCCACTGTATACACAGTTTTGTGCAACTGATTACATAGAAAGTTATTCAAAGTAATAATGCTGTTTTTAATTGATGTACTTAAAGCACTGATTGTATTAAAACGAATATTGTGTATTTTACGAACACAGTAGTTGATTTTTTTTAAGCTACCCACATTGTACATTTTATAATCCTGTACGATCCACGACTTTCTGAAAATCATACATCATATTCGTATTAATACAATAAGTACTTAGAGTACATCGATTAAAAACAGCACTATTACTACTCTTATATATATTTTTTATGTAATCCTTTTCTTAAATGTTTGTTTGAAAATTGAAACTCCAAAAGCCACGCCCGCAACTGTTAAAAATAACCAAAAACATACAGTTCTTAAAGGGTTCAGATGACATTTGCGGTTATTAATCCCTATGCAATTCTGAATGCTTATGATGGGGTCCATCCCCCCTTTTAACCCTTTGAGGCGCAACCCTTTCCCAGTGCTGAAAAAAGGGCAGGCGTTGCCATCGCTCGACTTAACTACCAGCAAGATGGCGGAAGATCGAATGGTTCATTGCGTGCCACAGATCTAGAGACCCTTTTTTAGACGCAGCTGGCTGTGCCGGCACAGCCAGCTATTTTCTATTAATGTTTTCCAGCTGTTTTCTATTAATAATGGAAAAAAATGTTCAAAATCAGGTTGGAAATAAAACTTCGCAAAAAAAAAAAAAATCCTGCCGTTCATTTACAAAAAGTTACACTTTTTAAATTTGCATACGAACCAACTGCAAAAAATAGTATTCCCAATTAGTAAAATGTGCCCCAGAATGAAGATTTAAAGGCCAAACCACTTTTTTGGAATACCCTATATATTAAATAAAGCGAGAACAGTTTGTTTACATAAGATGTAGGAAATTTAAAAAAATGGCATTACAAATAAAATTCCAACATTTTATATGCTTATTACAGAGCCGGAAATTTATTTATGGAAGCCTGAGATATAACTTCAGTTCTGGTTACTTTTTGCTGAAAGCCCGCTTAAAACGATTTAAGTTAAAGTGCTTCCAAACAAAGAACGCGAGTTAGAATAGATACTCTAGGAAGAAATGAAACGAAGAATAACGTTAGAATAGCGGGAGTTATTTATGTTTAAGTACATTCAACAACCTATAAACCTTATTTTGAAAATTCTATTAATATTATAAATTCGAAAGTTGCCAGTTTGTATACTTGTTACTTTCTCGCGCTGAATCAACTGGGCGGTTTTGAATGACATTTGCAACACACAAGCTACTTATTATTCTGGATTAAAAAAAAAAAACACCGCTCCCTCGATTTTTATAGTTTTACAAATTTTACGACACATTCCAACGCATGACGCTAAAACCAAATTTCAAGCTAACAGAAGCCGCAGACAAATAAAATAGAAAAAAATATTTCACCGTTCTGTGATTTGATATAATTCAATAATTAGTGGAAAGATTAGTTAAAATGCTTAAGTAAACGTAACTTTATGCAGCAAAATCATATACGGATAGAAATTGTAAAAACATATAGATATTAAAAATGCGTGTATTTTTATAAAAAAAGCAGAACAGATCAATGCATAAGTGATTGTTATCAAGCGACAGCTTTTTTTTTTTTTTTTTTTTTTTTTTTGCAAATGAAGTCCTACAACCTATTGCACCAGCGCAAAGCTGGTCTGACGAGCTAGTCAATAATAAAAGACAAAAAAACTAAAAGAAATACTACTTTTACTAATTATTTTGGGTGAAATCTACAGAACTAACGAGATATATTAATTTTATGTATTATCTTTGTGTTTTTTAGATAATATAAATGTTTATAAAATTCTGATAAAATGCCTAATAATGTCGATTATCATTATTTTTTGAAAGCCTCTAATGAAGCAAATAACAAATTTTTAGTAAAAACGTAATTTTATTTCAATCCCCACATTTTATTCAAAATATTTTAATGGGTAAGGGTTTTTTCCAGATAATGAATGAAACCCTACACAAACGAATAAATTGCATTTTTATCTTTACAATATTTTAATTATGTTCCACTGTTCCGACTTTTTTTCGTTTTTGACATTTGATTGACATGTTTTCTAATTAATAAAGGAACTAAGTAAGGCATTTTCTTGAATAATAAATTTTCCACCGTTTAATTATTATTATTAACATAGAAAATGTTTATTCTTTTAGACAATTTTTATTTATTTCTATACAACCTATTCCTTTGTGCTCAACAAATTTTTCATTATTTCATAATGTAGTAGTGCGTGATGAAACAAGAATATTTGTTTCATCACGCATAGTGTTTAAAGGAAAAAACATAGCTTTATATTTAAAAATAAATAAGAGTAAAGTAATGTGTACATACTATTCAAATTTATGACACCTACTTGATAATACAAAAGAATACTATCCCCCCCCCCCACACACACACCCTTTTGATTTGAGTTTTTCTGTCTTTCTTATAGTTTTAAATTATTTCTTTAATTGTAAATTGGTGAATTATATTTCTTCTTCATATTTAAATAAATGTTTTAGATATATATGGAATTTTAAATTTTGTTTTCTTTAATGTATTCTTCTCTTTTGGATAATTTGCATTTAAAAAAATACTAGAATACCGAAATTTGGACATAAGGCACTTTTTCTATTTTCGTAACGTTGAGTCTTTTACTTCGCGTATTATTTTTTTTTATGTGAGTTATTCCGCAAAGCTGTTTTTTAACCTTAACACAGAAAGTCAAATAGGGATGGACGCGAGATGAAAAAATAGGCTGTATCGTCTCGCAAAATCGCTGAAAAGCTTTGTCTCGTCTCGCAAAAATCCCTATATCACAATGTAAAATGTGCCTGTCTCGTCTCGCAAAATAACTGCAAATCTCTGTCTCGTCTCGCAAATTTCTGTCTCGCAGTCCATCCCTGACAAACTGAATAAAAAGAATTTCTAGATATTACGTATTAAGTAAGCACTTACTCGAGCTTTTTATATTTAATCTTGAGAGTTTTAAATCAACTAACTTTAAAGGATTATGCTTCTTTTTTTTAACCTTTTAAAAGTGTTCAAGTATTATGTACATATTGAACCCGTATCAATTACCTCAAATCGAATTAAAAACTTCCACAGGGGAAATTTAATTAGGGTAGCAGTGAGAAAAGTCGTATGATGGCCAAACTGGAACAAAATTTAAACTGCAGCGGTTTTTAATCCATTTTTTTTTTCAAACGCTAGCATGCATCGGTGTTTAATAAAAGAATGTCTAGAATGAATTCACCAATGGAAGAAAAATGGACATTCATTCAATGATATGCAAAAATGTTTTTCGACGCTGTTTAAAAGGTGTTCCATTTTATCAATATATTATGGTAGTATCTTTTTTTTCAAATAACTACCTAAAGCCTATTTCGTTTTATAAAGGAACATTTGATTACACAACAAATGACTTAATTTATCCTGTCGAAGGACTTGTTAACGGTCTGGAGTTTCAAACGTTTTTTTCCAGATGTCAGATTAATACGCGTTAGAAGCTACCTTAAAAAGTCCGTTGCCCAAGACACCATTCACTTAGTTGACAGGCCTCGCGAATCTTTGCCTTAACCCTTTGAAGGAAGATGGTTGCGCCGTGAAAACACCTTATTTCAGCGCTTTCACTATATATATATATATATATATATATATATATATATATATATATATTATTTTTTTCACAAAAAACGATTTCTGAGTATCAATTGTCATAGCTGGCTGGCTGAATACCATCCTGAATTGTTCCGGACGAAATAATACCATTGTGCTATTTATACTACAGGATTTTGCAGGAGGTACGACATCTAAATCGTAGACGTTCTTGAGTGAAAAAAATGCAATTTTGTCCATTGAAAATTGTCCGCAAAAATATATCTTGTTACAAAGCTGTAATGTCACTTTCCTCTCATACGAGGCTCATTGTGGAGAAATGAGTTTTACAGGCATTGTGTGGCCCTTGAAAATCTATGCCATTTTGACCTTGCCTATAAACTTGGCCTGCGGACACATTGTCAGAAGCCGATCGCAATGCTACTATCATTAACGATTTACTGGCTGTTTGTTTCATTATTTTGTGCGAGCTCTGTACATTCATGTTGTACTGGTGGTGCGATTTTCTGAAATAATTGTTGAATAAAATGTTTTTTCTATTAAACAGACATTTTGGACTATTTAGAGAGCTCCCATTCAGGGATATTTTCTATACTATTGCTATTTTGAGGAACTATTTTAGTATCCTTCAAAAGTTTTGAGCATTTAAGAACCTGGTTTAATTCTTATGTCGGCAATGTATAAAAATCACAACGGAACAAATATTTTCTTTATGGGTACTTTTATAGTACTACCTTTTATTCCACGACTATTGGTATGTGCATGTTGACCGAGCACGTCCGCAAATGTTCCACAATGTCTTAGCATGGTGTTCAAAGTCCATTATGCAAAAACAATGCATGAATCTTACATATTTCGAAAGTTTCTTAATGAATTTATTGTGAAATACAACTGTAAGATCTGATTTCACGATATTTTTGCAAATTTGAAGAATTAAGTTTAAGAGGCCATTGTAAAATAAGTACGTGTTATTTTCTCAGATATATAACGTTATTCCTACAGAAAGAGTAAAAACGGTAGAATCTATTTTCGTTCAAGCAATATATTCCAGTCCAAAGAATTATTATTATTATTATTATTATTTTGGAGTCTGGGAAGTGTCTGTTTTGGGTAAACAAGAATTATTTTTCATTGTAAGATCATATCATGTTTTATTACAGTTATTAAAATTTTCCTGGATGCTTAAATAATCATAAAAAATATTTAAAACATAATCGTGCTGTAAGGTTTGTAGTATCACGATAGTTTCAACCGGGTACTGAATGTTTTGATTTTTTATAACTGTGAATTCTACGGATTTATCATTTACAGATGATTTTACAAAGTGTGGATTGAAGCACTTCTTTCAAACACTTTCGTGTTTCATATGCAGCTTGTTCGTTTTTAAAATATTCGAAAATTTGAAGTTTTCATGGATGGAGGCGACACTGAGGCGATTTCCCAGATTAGAACTTTCTGTAAGATTCTGAGCCAAAAGACACAATTTTTCAAGGCCGGTTGAAATCCTGGAAGAGCAAGATCACTCCAAACTTTTCAGGAAATTCACGGCATGAAAAGCATCTTCTCTCTGAAGGAATTGCCATAAACTGAAGCATCATGTTCTCGCCCAGAAATATTTTGCAGATATCTGATTAAAACTTTCGATCAATGAGAGAAAGCCGCAGGCACGCGCATCTGGAAACAAAACATTTGAAAAATCTCAGTTCGGAAGGTTCCCATCCATATCTACCTTCGAAAATTTGCGGAGGAAAATAAATTCATAAATAAATTTCCATACATACATATATTTCTTGAACTGAAAAGGGTATTCAGTAAACCTGCCAGAAAAGTCTGATTCACAATGATAGTGAATTCGCAATAGAAGAACGTTGGCTCTAAAATGGTTTCTCTTTTATTTCATGTTGCATTGTGGGAATGTTCCAGACCCTTTTTGGGTTCGAGTTTCTGTTCTTTTCAGATCGCGTTTAATAAATGATTCCCAGGTATGCAAGCCCATGCTTCGCATTAATTTTAAAACACGGATACTTTTTTATTTGACTTCGAATCCGCAGAATATAAAATATATTTTTTTTTCATTTTAGTGTTACATAACTGAAGTAATTTAATTTACATTATTTAAATGATTTCTCATCGCATTGAAAACATTTTATAATGCGTTAACTATCAATATTGATGCAATTAACTATCAATAATTACATTAAACATATCGTAATCGCATTTCATGTTGTAGGAGATTTTTATAAGATGTTTTTTATGAAATCTCCAATACCGTATTAACAAACAAACAAAAATAAATAAATAAATAAACAGCCTACCGGCAGATTGAATTAGGTTCAGTGTTTTAACGCTAGTTCTAAACAATGAATTTTAAAACATTTTTGGTATAGAAGATTTATGGTTTAAAAAATAGTAGACTGACGTTTTTTTTAAAAATTTGATTGTAGCTAACTTATCGTTTATGAAAGAAAAGATCGCATAAATTTGTTGGCCATTGATTTAAAGGCTTTAGTAATTTTCCGAATCTACAAATTTTGTTATTTTTTATGATAATTTCCAGAGAGAATTTTTTTTTGTTAATTCATTAATTTAAAGGCAGTTTACAGCATTATTTACTATATTAAAGAAGATTTCAGTGGTAGTAGGAATATTCAGTTACATTTTAATTAAGCATTATTTGTTCTCTCTGCTTATGTTTGCCCTTAGCATTGTTACTACGTAATCATTTTAACACACATTTTTGTGTGTCTACATCTAGGTAATTTCTAATGTAAATTTCTTAATCTGTTTATTGTGTTTGCATATCCTATGATGGTACCGTTATAATGTCTGGTTTAACATGTTGTATACGGGGGTCGTATACAAGTGAAAAAAGTGTAACTTCTTGAAAACTAACCAAAGTAAATTTTTCTTAAAATAGTCTTTTTTACCCACCTTATTTTAAATTTTTTTAAACATTTTTATTGTCCACTTATCCTTAAAAGATAAATTAAAGTGTGTTACCTCTTTTTTGGAGCATTCTGCGTAATTAGCTACAGTAAAGTTGCTGCTCCTGAAGGAGCTCCTCAACTTTTTACTTAAAGAATAGGTAAAAGCCAACTGTAAAGAACAAAATCATGCGTTTGAATGGGAGTTGTTGACATAAAGCGCCCCTACATGATGTGTTCGTTTTCGCCCATGCTATCCTATGTGAAATTGTCTTCTTTTCCTATTCCCTACCTCCCTACTAAATATTGATGATGAATTAGGAATCACCCTGTATAAACCATTTCAGAAATTAACATTTTTCTGAGACAGGCAGCTATATCTTTAATCAAAATATTTTTCATTTTTATTTATTTTCCATTTGTATTTGTTAGTTTGACAATATCCATTCTGTGCGAAGAACTAGTACTTCAGAAAATTATAAATAATAATAACTAAAATGACTATAAAGTGATATTTTTATGTCTTGCAAAATAATCACATTTCTATTTAAGCTTACTCGAGGCAACAAGTGTTTTATTGTTATTTTCTGCTGAGCAGTACATTGATAATCTTGAAATAATAGGTCCCCCTTACGTTTAATATGGAGTTTGCTTGCTTGTAATTTACCACTTTATTACTTCTTGCTGCAAAAAGAATTGTTCGTAATAAGTTCTACGCTGGAACAAAATATATGTATTTACGTATCTATTACTAGTGCTTTATGTAAGCGAGAGATTCCCTCTCCATTATTCTTGTTAATGGTATAACATCTATGACCGTATAAGCAATTATTTGGGAAATTGCCAAGTATTCTTAAATACATTATATTACATCTATTAATAAGAGGGTGTAAATTAAGTGATACTGCTATTTTACAATAACAAGACAGTTTTTTTGTTACTTAACTAGAGAAATATACAATTTTTCTATAATTTAAATCGCATGTTCATTGTGGAAATTTATAAACATTTACAGCCGGAAAATGATTTTCCACTCTTTTTAGTTTTTTTCTTTTTTTTTCCACAAAAACCTTTAATGAACAAAGTGAAAGTAAGGCAATGAACTAAAGATATATGACTATCAAGCGTTTGTGTTATGTTGAATTCCTCAATCTGTAGATATTTATTAATGAAAATTTATTAATCAGTAATTCTGAGTAAAATTATAGGGTAATTCCGGGATAGATGGACCACCAGGCGAGATGGACCATCCAAATATTTAGTTAATTCGCCTCTCCATATACGGTGCAACTGTCTCAGTGAGACACTTAAGAGAGTTTATAAGGCGCGCTACTATTTGCTACTCAAAAAACATAATAATTTTTCAGCTAATTATCATTGTTGCTGTTGGTGAGTCAAGTAATTTTTTCATATGGCTATAATTATACAATTAAAAGTTTTATTTTATATGTAATATATCTAGTTTTGATGATGTAATCTCAGGGAACATGTAGGCTTTCCAAATAACCTAAAATGGCGACGTGAAATCCACAGTCGCGTGGGGGTCAGAGTAGGTTGTACCTGTCATCCAGATGATCGGGAGAGATGGACCACGTCTAGGCAGGAGAGATGGACCAGGTTTTATGTCAATTAGCACGTAAAAACAATTTCATATATATTAAATGGCACATAGTAATTCATGTAAACTTAATAAATCAATTAAAATTAATTTAGCTGCGAGTAATTTAATTTTAATTTTCATGTAATGAAAATATACATTTATAAATTTACTACATTTACAACTTTTTCTTTATTTTATGGTGGTCCAGCTTTCCCATTCATATGGTCCAACTCACTCGGAGTAGCCCTTGTGAGAGGGACACATAGTAAATACTTTTAAAACTGATTTTAAAAAATCCTTTACAGATATGATCTTTTACATTGGGATTTTTGTAAGAAATGTCATACACTATATGTATATACTCTGAAAAGTGAAATATATATAAATATATGGCTTTTAGAGAACGAAGAAAAAACCGTGCTCTCCCGGAATTACACTACAGGAAATTATTTATGAGTTAAATCTTTGAATATTTAATTTTTTTCCGTAATGTATTTCGAAGCATAAGCGTGTTACATATATTTTCAATATGTTTTCAATATACTGTACGTAAAATTATTTAGTTGTAAACTTTTTTTTCAATAAACTTAGCTTTAAATACGAATGTAGAAAAGCAAAGGGGGTGGAAAAATTTGACTGACAATAATATGCAATTTATTAAATGTGTCCCAAAGCATAAAAAGATTACACGAATTTTTTTTGGGGAAATGAAAACTGATATTGATGTCATAATAATACAGCAAACACTATATATTTTCAGAGGAACAGAGAGTTATTATTGTTATTTTCACGACAGATGTTATTAAAGATTTTATAATTTTAACTAAATTGAATTAATTGAGGCGGAACCTTAACTTTATCAAATACCCCCGACTAATTGTAGATTACTGTAATCTGTTTTGGTTAATCTGTCTAGATTTTGTTACTAAATATTGATCAAAATAACAAAATTTGACTTTTTTTTTTCTCAAATGCAACATCTTAAGTTCGGTAACACCGGTAGCTAATGAAATTTCTAATTCTATGCAACTTTTTAATGTAATGTGAGGGTTATTTGTAAGTACCCCGAATTGAATGCTTTAAAATGGATGTAAATACATACATGAAATTTTACTTTTTTTGAAATTAAATTAACTCCAAAAACCCAATGTTAAGTTTGATAGTTAGTGAGAAAAAAAATATTTATAGCTCCAGTGATCTTTTATTGTAAATTTGTACAAGAAGTTTTCGTGGAAATGTACAAACATTTTAGAGCTATTTCTATACTAAATAAGATGGAGCATGCCACTGTCCTAATAGAAAAAGTTCTGAGCTGACTGCTTATCTACATCCATTTCTAGATCTACTTATTCCTTTTGGGTCTCTTACATATCAGGGGCGAATGGAGTTTTCGAACTTCAGATGATGATGTCACCGACTTTCTTGATCTTGTCACTATAGATGAACTCTGAGAAGCTGATGTCGTGGGTTCAGACGGGTTTTCAGTACTCAATGCGTTACTTATTGTTTCTTGAACATGGCCGCTAGAAACCTATAAAAATATAAGAAAAATATCTTTACAGTATGAGTTAAATATGTAATAAAATTTGGAACTTATATGCATAAGACCGTCGATCAGTTTTGAAAAATTCTTTTTTTTTTTTTCCATACGAGATGATTTCTTGTCCGGATAGTTTTTTTGGCGCCAATAAACTTAGGAATGAGGTTATATTTTTTGTTTTGTTAATAGTGCTTACGCTAAATTTGTAGATGTTTAAAGCTTTGATAAAAATTTTAATTTTAATCTTGATTAAAATTCTAACGTAATTTATCTAACCTAAATATCTAACTAATCTAACCTACATTAACATTTTTCTGAAGGATTTTCGTGTTATTTTTGTTTATCAAATGCCAGTTACATTGGCTTATTTAATATTGTGTAATATCCAAGAAGCAGTTTTCAAACAGATTCATTTTATTTTTACAACCGATAATTTCTTAGCTATCGTCATATTTTGAATCAAATCTATGCAGTTTATACGGGAAAACTGCAGAGTAGGAGAAAGTTTAAAAACTCTAGCTGTTTATGTTGCAATTTTAGAATCCTAGCAATATTGTAAATGTGAAAGTTTATCAGTTTCTATATTTGTTACTCTTTTGCGCTGAAACTAAAACGGCTGAACAGAAATAGATGAAATTTAGAATGGATATAGAAAGATTATACTGTGAATTAACATGTAGTTTTTCATTTATAAAAAACACGCTTACCCTGATCTTTATAGATTTCTAACTTTTATTTCAACGCATGATGTAGTATAGAATATCACGGTGGTAGAACCGCCGTCGAGTAAAATATAACTATACTGTGATCAATGTAATGTGATTCCGTAATAAGTTAACTTAAACTGCTTAGGTAAGCAAAGCATTATACAGTGCACAATTATAAACGGTTAGAAAGGACAAAAATCTTAGATATTAAGAATAGGTGTTTCCATTAAAAACAGAAACGAGTAGTGCATTTTTTATTGACATCAGCCGATTTTACTTTTTTTCGGCAAATAAGGCTCATCACCTTATGCACCCTGTCAACTCCAAACAACGTTGGGTTGCGCAGCTAGTGCATAATATATCGGAAACATGTTCTAACGTCCAAGACCACCAAGATTGGATTTTAGAGAACTGAAAAGAAAAAAAAAAGTTAGTGAAGATTTATGTTGTTGTTATCAAAGCCCTCTGGCAACCGCACAGCAGGCCAGATCCTCCCTATAGGATGGCAAATATGGGCAAAAGAAGAGCGGCTTCCATTATTTATGAGCCTAGTCGAAATCCGATTTAGCTCGGTGTCTCCTAATTTTGAACCCATTCCAGATGAAAGACCGAGCACCTGAAATCGGCACCCCGCAGAAGTATCGTTTGAACATGAAATATATTGGAGCCACGAACAGATTTTACGTGCGCCAGCTCCCATTAGCGTAAAGGGTATCACAGCAGCCCACCTGAGAAAGGTTTTCACCCTCCCAAGCACTGAACAAGCCGGTGGTGCTTGTGCGGCTTCACTTTCTGTGGTCTTACGGCGGCTAAGTCATTGCGGGACATTGAAAATTTCTTCATATTTATGAAGCACAATACCTGTATTGCATCATTAATAATCGTCCCATCTGTCAGTGTGCTGTCATCTCGGGTTCTCCTGCGAGTTGGCGTCATGAAGAAGACACATCCGGAGTCTTGCGACGCGGACGATTCCCCCCGACCGACCGAATCGGGAAAGTCTCCGAAGACCAAGATGTTTCTCCCTTCTCGATAACCTTTGCACAGGCCGCAATTCGGATGACATTCATCAGGACACTGGCTGCGTCCGTGTGCGGCCCTCCATTCAAGGAACGCATTGCAAGCATTTCTGAAGTCGTAGATCAAACGACCGCCCCTTTCCGCTGCACACATCGAATAACGGTACCATTTAGTGACATCAAACAATCCGAAGGCAGCTGAAAGCAACCGCTTGAATTTCATAGGGTTAGATGGTTCATTTGGATCCATTTCAGATTCTTATTATATTTTTGCCCTGTTTGATGCGTCTAGATCTTCCGAAATTTCTGATTTTGAATAAATTGTGTTTGATGCACTACGCGTTAGAAGCTATGGAGGTGTAATATAAAGGGATACTACGGTGCTAGTTTTACTTTTTTGATAGAAAAACACTGCTTCTGTTGCTTTCATTGTTGTGCAACAATAGGAAATCCGAAATCCGAATATTGTATGACTTTGTATTAAAAACGCTTTTCCATTGTCTGCTTCCATTGTTGATAGATCAGTGAAGGTTTGCCACAAACATAAAAGGGAAATACCGTTAAATAACTTAGTGTTTCTGTAATTGAAATGAAGCTTGCAGAATCTTACGAAATTTCTACAGCATGATACATTCTAACTCGATGACGTGTGCTCTTATTTCTTTGTTTCTTATAACTTGTTTTTCGGTCTTATAACTTCTGGCTCCTTCTAGGTCTTTTTTTGTAGTAATTAATGTAAATTTATAATATCTGAATACATTTTAGAGCGTTTGCCGTGGTAGTTTGGCTGCAAAATGTTGATACATGCTAATGAAAGATCTCTGAGTATGTGACGAACAAACACTTTATGTGTAAAGTTATAAAATTCTACAGTTAGATAATGACAAGTATGTGAGAGCACTATCAGAGTTACAGGCCCCAAATTATTTTTCGAACAAATTAATCATTTAACGCGCTGTATCCTCGCCGCGAGATCACAAAATTATGACGTGTTCACTGTTGTCAGTCACGAAGAATAAATTTGATTTCTATAAAATTACTTGATGGTGGCATAGTTACGCGAGAATCCTTTACTTTGTAGCACATCATTTCCCGTAAAAATTATCGATTATTTGTAAAATTGTCAGGATTATTTTAACAGCACTGGCATCTGTTCAAAACTGGTACGATGGAAATACATTGATACAGAAGAATAACTGGATAGACAGTCCAGTTCTGTAAAAAAGGGCAGCCGTTGCCGTCGCTCGATTTAACTATCAGCAAGATGGTGGTTGATCGAATGGTTGAAAGTATGAAGCATGGAATCATGACATGAAGGCAGACTGTTTCCAAAAATGAGGAATAATTCCCAGTTGCCACATTTCGAAAGTTAAATGATAGAGAAGAATCAGTTAAAATAAATAAATGAAAATGTTAATAGTAATGATAATTAATTAATATAATAATTTCATGATATATTAGTTATATAATATTTAAATAGGTATACGCCCGTGCATCACTATTATCATTAAATAACTATGAGTTATGACAGATATCACTATAAAGATAAAGATTATTTAATAGTACCAGTGATCATCAATTCATTTAAAATAAATTATAAATCAGTAAACAAGTACTAAAAAGAACCCATAATTCATTTATTTATTTTTAACATCTCTCTCTCTCTCTCATATATGTATATAATAAAAACTTAAGTTCATAAATAAGCTTTTATTTATTTAAAAAGAAAGAGAAAACGAAAATATTTGATTTTGTCATATATCTTTTTTTAATTGAGCTATTGATGAATAAAATGGAAATTTTTCATTATTTGTGAAAATACTGCAAGTTTTTTCAATTATTTTTATAGCTTTATTTAAATTAATTTTGAAGCGTACATTTAAGTAGCCCGCACACCTAAATATATTCTAAAGAAAAATTATGTGAAATTCCAGTCATTTAAGACTCCCCGGAATTCCCCGGAAAAAAATATTTTTTTCAGTATTGGATGTATGTCACAAACTTTATTTTATTCCAAGTGAAATATATGTATCGAGCCTAAGTGCATTTTTTAAAAGCAAAGCCTTTAAAACCAATCAAGAAAGCTTTTCAACTTGCATTAGTTTCCTTATCTAACGGTGAAATATGGAATCTGAAGTGCTCTAAAAATAGCATTAAAATTTTATCTGAAACATTTTTCCTTCGGAGTTTTGTTTTTAAAAAAATTTCGAACTGGAGTAAATAAGAAGGCATTTCTTCTCGAAATGTTAATATACTTAATTTGTAATCGCGTAAAAAAAAAATGTACACGATTTATCTACTATTTTTGAACGAATAAAATATCAATTATCTTTTAACTATGTTAATTCTTATCTGTTGAAGTTGTCAATTTGTATATATATATTAAAATGTTCAGGTGTTTGTTTCTGTTGAAATTTCAGATGTTGATACCATAAAATTCAATTTTTAGTATAATTTTTTATGTAACTATTTAATTTATTGTATCTGTACATAATCAGTATTTAAGAAACAGAAATCCAGGTCAGTGTTTTGGGACTCCTTGTATACATATATATATATATATATATATATATATATATATATATATATATATATTTCAAAGACCATTTTCACCATCAATGTCATGCCCATTCACGTACTCCATTTCCTCCTTCTTATTTATTTATGTTCACTCGATATATGATGCTCCCTGAACTTCCGACAGCACAGCCTGCAGGACATATATAACACCCTTAGAAAAGGACTGCAACATGTTAAGCGATGCAGAAATGCAAATGTTTAAACGGTGCTGTTAAATTCACAAGAGGGAAACGAATGCAATTATGTATTCTCAAAAGCAAACATTCAGAGCCTGCGGGTGCGAATATCCGCTTTCATATAATTTCAAAGTGTTGAATCATTTGTATTCATTACACCTAATGAGCAAAATTCTTCGGGTATACAAGATTAGAAAGGTTACGTCAATGGAGTTTTGTTTTGTGCTATGAAAAGAAAGTCTGATTTCTTTGTCAGTGATAATATGTTTAACTGTGAAGGTTGGGAATGAGAAATAAATTTACATGGTATTAATTATTTTAAAAACTGTTAACTTTGTATTTATTACTATGAAAAAAAATTAACTTAATGAGGATGTGAAATTATTCAATGTTTATACTCTGAATAGAGTAGGAAAAAAATGAAATAAAAATAAATAAGCTTTTGAAAATAGTTAATTTATTATTGCAACAATCAATAAGTATTGATTTTTTAATATAAGCGAAGTTCGAAAGTGTATTTGTAACCGTACGCAAATATTTTATGGTTTAGTCCTGGAAAATATCTACTAATAAATATTAGTAAAATATTTCAGTTATTCAACATATTTCTGTGTCTTAAACAAACAATCGTTAACTATATAAAAAAGTGAATATTTTTTAAATGAAGGAGAGGAATTTTTAACTAAATTCTCTTATTTTAAATATACTTCAAATTTACATTGATCGCTCACCTTTAACGGGCAAAAGTGCTTTGCAGCCATTTTGCAACAGGCTGTATTACGTAAACCTTATCTTTTTCGGTTCGCATCAAATGCATATAGTTACGAAAGTAGCAAAATAATAGAAGAGTGTTAATAGAATATTTACAGTAGAATAAGAGTGTAAATATAATCATTGCGTTTTGAATGCTTTACTTTTTTGGATCTTAATACATAATAAAAATATTTAGAAGTATGATTTTAGGTAAAAAAAAAAAAAAAAAAAAAAAAAAAAACATTAGATATACGCTGAAAAAAAGTTTGCCTTTGCCTTGTCTATATGCATCAGATGCGTTTCTTTTCTAGTCTCAAATACATCCCACTATCTTAAAATCCATTGAAATATCTGTCTTTATATAACGTCTTTTACTTAGGCTGACCCTATTCAAAGAACATCGCGGATCACGCCGTTACAAAAATAAAGAAATGAAAAGTTGAAAAGAGAGCGGCGAGAAAATGCGCCAGGAATCCGTATTTCAGGACCTGCCCCCACTCTCTCCCTTTCTCCTTTGGCAGTTTCTCAAACATAAAGAAATATATAGGACACACTGTTTGCTCGGACCTAATGCATTTGAAGCAGATTTAGACCGGCGATTTTCATATATTTAACCCTTTGAAGCGTAACCTTTTCCCAGTGCTCAAAAAAGGGGAAGCCGCTGCCATCGCTCGATTTAACTACCAGCAAGATGGTGGTCGGTCGAATCGTTCATAGCGTGCCGCTTATCTATAGACTATATTTTGACACAGCTGGTATGCGGGCACAAGGTATATATCTTGCATCTCCTGCAAATCAATCCGCTGACTATCTTTATGTATATGTTCCTTTATTAAATATAATATGATTTACTCAGATTTTGCTTTAATAAGAGACAACATTGTTTGAAGCCCTTACAAATAGTTTAATTCCATGGCATTCCAAATAACTTTTCATATGGAATCAGCCAACTGAAATTTTCCAAATTTATCCTTCTTAAACATAACAAAAAAAAAGGCCGAAAAGTGGATTAAAATCCCTCTGAACGACCCGCAGCGTGTATTTTTTAAAGCATATTTTCAATGCGCCATGAAGAATGAAGAACAATTGTTTTGCATTATTCTTATTTAATATGCAAATCTACGGCGAAATAACGCCGAAAATATTGCAAATTTAATATCCCTAGCGAAACGCAACCCGCATATAATGTCAAACGATTCATAATGGTAAAAATGTGTTTGCGCAGGAGAAGATTCATAGTGGATTCCTTCTATTTTGTTTCTGGTATTATTAGGGATTTGAGCAACAGTTCATATTTTTCTCCCTCGACAAACACTAACGCCATCTGAAGAAACATACGAACATCTTTGTTTTGCTGAAGCATCGTTTTCTATATATTTTTCATATCTCCCATTTATTGTGAACGGTTATGTTTGTAATAAGGGGATCATACAGAGAAGCAAAGTGCGGGAAATGGCCAGTCGTAAAAATATTTCATTTTCTGTCGTTTTCCTTAAGCTTTAGATCCTTAGGTCGTAATGAAATATTCAAACTTTCAATATAAAATGGTAGGAAATTTAGTCGAATTCATTGTTTTGTGAGAAATTCAAGTGATGCTCTTGAAGTGTGCATTTATAAAGGGTTAATGCTGGTTGAAACTTAAAATACTTGCATTCAACATTTCCTTTTTAAATGAATTTTCATAATTGGTATTTTATTACTGTTCATTTCACTCAGGGGTCATTCCACGTCGAATCAAACACAAAACTGGAGAAAGTTCACCACACCAACTTAGATTTTCCTCAAATTTTATATAGATGTTTTATAGGCTAAGACATCAACATATCTCAATTTTGAAGCTTCTACGATAATTAATTACCGAGAAATTAATTATGCAAATTTTTAAGTTTTCAGTAAGATACGTCAGCTTTTTTCTCAATTCCTTAAATAACTCCTTACCTGTAAAAGTTACTGAAGTAAAAATTTGTTTCTAGGAGTAACTTTTTACGCTGATTCCAAAAATGTTATCGAAATTTGCGTATCATCTATAGTTTATGCATGAGCACTGCATTTGCTAAAAAATATCATGCATTTTTTTCGGCATGTCTGATCACAGACACATGTTTTAAATTTTTATATGTTGTTGAGATGGAATAATCCTACATCCCAAAATAATTTCATCTTGGCTTTCTGCTCAGGAGCAGAGAAAAAAAATTGTATGTATGTACCTATATATGAGGATTTTCATATGCAACATTTATACTGAACATGAACAAATTCAGAAGCGTTAGTCAATTTTATTATGTCTTTCAAATTGATATCAGAAATTTAACTACTACTTCAGGCATTTGCAAAAACTAGAAAATACATAAAAGTGCTTGCATCGGAAAACGTAAAACAAACAAACAGTGTTAAATTTAAAAAAAATCTAAAGTTAAAATTTTGAATTACTTTTAATTTAACCCTGTTGTTTTTGGCAATCATCCATCAGCCAATAAATCTTTGTAATTCTGTATGACATTCAAGTAAATAGAAGGAACAAAGTTCATTGAACGAATTGAATTCCTGTAAGTAACAGTACTTATTTACCTTTAACGGAATGCGAACGAAATTGTTCTTTAGCTAGTTTTGTGGATACAGCAATTTGAAATAGGTTTTACTGTATAGTGTATTAAATTTTTATTGTTACAACAACTAGCATAGCAATGTCAGGCACATTGTCAAATTGCACATTTTGGTGATATATTGCAGAATAAATGTCATGTAACCAGTTATTCAGGGCAAACTTTTACGTCTACCCTCCTAGGAGGATTATATTCGAAATGTTCTGAAATCGATTTTTAGGCATTCTTGAGTGTTGTGTATTTTACAGCAAGAATTTTATCGATATCTCTTTTCTTCTTTGACATCCCGCAGAATATGTGAAAAGAGCATTTTGGGCCTTTATCCTCCCTAAATTACGAATAATTGGAAGTAGTAGAGAGTATTTTGGAAAATACTCTCTAATCTAGCACCTACGCTATAAAATACCACTCGTGCTAAATTTCGTGTTATTAGCTTCAGTAGTTTTGGCTAGGCAAAATATTGACATACGGAAAACGGATAGAACTTTCCGGTAGACCTAATATATATATATATATATATATATATATATATATATATATATATATATATATATATATATATATATATATATATATATATACATATATATGTTTTATTAAACATTGTTCTTTCTTTTGACTTCAATATCATACAGAATTCCAAAGATTTATTGGCTGATGGATGACTGCCAAAAACAACAGGGTTAAATTAAAAATAATTCTAAATTTTAACTTTAGAATTCTTTTTAATTTATCATTGTTTTACATGCATTTTTTTTTTGTTTTTTTGTTTTACGTTTTCCGATACAAGCACTTTGATATATTTTCTAGTTTTTGAAAATGCCTGGAGTAGTTGTTAAACTTCAGATATCAATTTAAAAGACATAGGAAAATTGACTAACGCTTCTGATTTTTCTCATCTTCAGTATAAATATTGCATATGAAAATCCTCATATATAGGTACATACATACAATTTTTTTTCTCTGCTCCTGAGCAGAAAACCAAGATGAAATTATTTTGGGATGTAGAATTATTCCATCTTAACAACATATAAAAATTTAAAACATGTGTCTGTGATCAGACATGCAGAAAAAAATTCATGATGTTTTTTATCAAATGCAGTGCTCATGCATAAATTATAGAAGATACACAAATTTCGGTAACATTTTTGGAATCAGCGTAAAAAGTTACTCCTAGAAACAAATTTTCACTTCAGTAACTTTTACAGGTAAGAATTTATTTAAGGAATTGAGAAAAAAAATTGGCGCAGCTTGCAGAAAACTTAAAAATTTGCATAATTAATTTCGTAATTAATTATCTTCAAAATTGAGCTTTGTTTATGTCTTAGCCTATAAATCATCTATATAAAATTTGAGAAAAATTCGAGTTGGTGTGGTGAACTGCACTGTTTGATCTGACGTGGAATGACCCTCAGATCAGTATCGCTTAGCAGCGTGAAGTAGCAAGCGTGGTCTTGACCCAGTAGAAGGCCTGCTGGCTTGTAGAATGTGGAATGGACATTGGCGGGGTTAAGCTTAAAATGAAAATTTGTATAGAAAAATTTAGATTCTGGTTGCTCATCATCATTTCATCAACTTTTTTTATTGCTTGGATTTATATTCATTTATTATTGATTATTGATTATATATGAAACTAAAGATTCGTGTACAAATTAAGATGGCGCGCTTTAATTTTTATACATAATTTTAACTGCTGTTCCGAAGATACATTTAAGTGAACTTGATAATATGATGATTATCAACCAGAATGATAATTTTTCTATGCAAATTTTCATTTTAAGCCTGAATTCTACTACATAGCATGACTTAGTCCATAAGCGAGCAGGCCATCTACTTAGAGGTCACGGTCTGGTAGCACAAGTGCATGTGTCAAAATTCTTCACTCTTTTTGCATTGCTTGCAAAATGAAATTGCGACCTACGATCCATTTGATGACGGATAGTTTTCTAATACAAACGCATCGTATAGAATGTACTCAGTTCGTTAAGTTCTCATATTGTCGTATTAATGCTTAGTGGTGAATCCCTGTTACCGTAGAATAAGTGAATATAACCATATGCTCTAGTAAAAAAGGATAAGGATAATTAATACCAATTCAATATGTCTCAATTAATTCCAATTAATTATTGATTATTCAGTTCATTATTAATGCTTTAATTACAATAAAACAGCATGTAAATACTGCAGTAAGGTATGATTTAATAGATTTATAGAGTTTTAAACTACGATCATGTACCACGGTTTCTCCGTTATATCTTTTATTTTATTCCAAATAACATAGAATAACAATCGCATAACAAAACAAAACAAGTACAGTAGAACCCCTCTCGTCGGGCCAAGGGCCCTGGACCTAGGATCAGGTATGGCCCTCATTCCCATCATCGGTGACTCATAACCCACATTACATATGTAAGTAAATGCATAAAATTTTCTCTTTTTCAACAATAATAACAACTTTCATGCGGTTTACTGTAACGTTTTTACTGTAGAAAACAAACACATACAGCCAGTTTTGTGTTCAGAGATTATTTATTTTACGTTAAATCCGTATTTTTCTGTATTTTCAATGTATTTGCCCCCTTTTTGGGTTCCAAATATACCCCCAGTCCCAAAGGTAACAGATTAGAGGACCTCTAATGTACTGACACAGGATAATAGGAAACTGAAAACCATGGTAGAGGTAGGTGTGCAAACCCATTCAACCCTATCTAATTGAGATTTTGAGGTAGAAATCGTGTCTGACCATCTCTTAATTTACTTTCAAGAGTTGCTATTTGGCATTTCAACATACGTACGTATGTATGCATGTAGGGTGGATTCATTTTTACCAACGGCCAATATATTCTGACTAGTATTTTCTTGACATTTTCTACGTACGTGCTTTGCACAGCTCAAGATAGATTTGACGCAGAATGTTGAAATTTCGTATTTAGAATTGTTGTAAAGTTGAATTGTGCACGTTGGTTTTTTTGGCTGAATTTTATTGGGTAGTTTATTTATAAGATCGACTGAAAGAATTTAAAAGTAATAAAATTTATTGGTATATCTTCATTATACACACTTAATTCAAAGGAACGAATATAACGATCAAAGAGAGAGTGAATAGAAAAACAGTCGGTTTCGATGTTTTTACATCGAAACCCACAGTATTAAAGGAAACATGATCTACTCTTTTTCCAAGAAATCCGCGCCCCGCTTCTTGTTTACTAATATACTGATAGCGTTCGCTCCTGATATTTCGCTCCGCTCTGTGATCGAAATAAACGCTCCTAAACTAGAAGTGCACTTTCATGTACGGAAAGGATCGAAAATTCGTTCCGACTCATAGAATTTCGCTCGTTTGGATTAAGCGTGTATATTAAAAGTCTAAGTGACAGTGTTTGGAGCATGACCTGTATTTCAGCCCCTTTCGAGAAGCTTTTCGTGAAATGTGGCCAAATTAGATGCCAAAAGTTATGTGATAAAACTGCATCTAACTCGGCGATATCTGTTTTATTAGGAAATATATATTGTTAAAACTTAATAATATAATATCTCAATTTTGAAATGAAGTATGGTATCTCAATTTAAAAAGAAAACACACAAAAAAACATACGAAGTGGATAAAATAACTTGTACAGTTTAATAGACGTACCAAAAGTCCTGTAGAATCTATATCGTCAACCCTCCTCTCCTTTTATTAAAGATTCTTTAATCTATTTTTTGTACCCTCTTCATTGTTATTTTAGTATTACTAACAGTTTACGTAAATCAATAAGAACATAGTGCAAATATGTTTGATATTTAATATTATTTGTGAAATAATCACGTACAGTGTTGAAAATGTGTATAAATTGCTTGCACAAAATAACATTAATTCTGGATTCCAGTTTTATTGCTTGTATAAATCGAGATTTATGAACATAATATTCATCAAGATCATAATATTTTTCTCTATATAAACACAAATGCAATATCAAGAAACATGATTGCTTAATTTCCTTGGTGTATTATATGAGTTTTTGTTTTTGTCTGTATTTTAGGTTTTATCTTGTTTCTTTACTGCAGACGGTTATGTTTTTTATTAAACATGTCAATAATTAAATAATTAAATAATCGAATTTTAAGAATATTCCCAAAACGATTCGTAATTGCTACGCACAGTTTAGTTGTCTTAATCCTATAAATGATCAATTATATCTTGAGTGTTGCACAAGCAGCGGTCTACTGCACTTATGAATCGGTTATTGTAATACCTCTTCATTTTCTATAGAGTGGCCAACGTCTCATCTAGTAATATTATTAACTCTTTAACGCGCGGTGTCGTTGCCGTGAAGACACAGCTCAGACGTTTTGACTGTGATTCACGAAGAATAAATTTGATTTCAATAAAATACTTAAGGACGGCAAAGTTACACAAGACTTCTTTCCTATTATGCACACAATTTCCCGTAAAAATGATTGATTATTTGTAACGTAGATGTAAGAATTACTTTTATCAGTACCGGCATTTGTTACAAAAAACAAACCATTGCCAAAGCTCGATTTAACTACCAGCAATGTGGCAGTCGATCGAACCGTCCATCGCTTGCCAAAGAGCTAAAGGGCGTTTTTGACACAGCTGGCTGTATGGCTGCACTTTTTCCGGCATTTGAAGCTTCATTTCCGGCTTCAAAGGGCTATTTTGATCACTTCATTTCTATTCTGGAGTACCAATGATCAGGTTTAAAATGTTTTAAAAAAAAGTTTGAAAAATATCTCGAAAAGTTTAATTAAGAAAAAAGTCACGAAAAATGCCTCTAATCCCGAAAAATAATTTCCCCCCCCCCTAAAATCTAATGAAAAATGCTGTTTTTTTTTTTCTTTTTTGGACAAATCTCCGAATTTAATAACTCTTTTTTGAGACTTTGACGGTGTAAGGATATTGCACAGACACGAAAAGTCAAAAATTGGTAATATTTTCCTATAATTCTAAAATCATGACGTCATTGTTGTACAGATAACTTTTTAAGCTTGCAGAATCATACATAACAACAGTAAAAAAAATCCACTTGAACACAAACGCTTAAAGCATATTACCAAAAACAAACACCTCACAAATTAGTTCTCTTTTTAAGTTCGGCCTTCCGCTAGTTGAGTAATCTTCTTTATTTTAAATCATTCCCCTTGCTAAAACATCCATAAGTTCGGCTTTTTATTTTTCTCTCTGCGAGTGGCATTATGTTAGATTTCGTTATGACACCTGCATTTTCCCTTTGCAGACATAAATGCCACGTTAAAAAAAATAAATGGCTCTCTTAGCAATAATGTGCATCATATACAATTTTCTTTTGTGATAACTTCCATGTCATTATAAAAAATATGAAATACTGAATATAGTAATGGGATATATGAGGCTTTCTCGCAGTGAGGTAATGCGAGCAGTTGTTTTTTTGCTCTGCCGTGTTATGCTAACTTTTTATTTTGTACATTTTTCTATCGCTTAATATTTGCTTGTTATTTTGTATATATATATATTTTTTTAACTTCGTTGTGATTGAGGGAGAAAATAAAGCTTCGGGTATTTTTTTTAATTAATGTACATGTAAATAAATACCATGGTTCAAATTTTGTGTTCAATAACTTTTTGAACTATATTTTTAATATTTTATAATATTTATTTCTTTTTACGCGTCAATGCACGTTTAGGTATATTTTACTGGCTATGCATACATTTGTGTTCTGTGTTTCACTGTATTTATTTTTTAAATAAAGCAAATGTTTATTTGAGTCATAAAAACAACGAACTGATATTGATTTACATAATGTGTTGACTTTATGCGAACTGCCCTACAATTACCAGATGTAAAAAATAAATAAATAAAAAACTTTCTCAAGGGTAAGTTCAATTAATCTCCGTAAAATATCCAGAACTCTGCAAATTCTATTTATTAATGACAGACGTAGATTATCATCTCCCCTTAACATACACAATATTAAATAAGAATTACTATAATGACTTTGACTAGCCAAGAGTTATAACACATTACTACTCATAATTGAATTTCACATCTCAATAAAGTTTCGTTATAACTCTCTACTACTTAGATACCCTTATTTTTCTCAAGAAGTGTGAGAGAAGGGTCATGAAGCTACTTCAGGTACATTATTAAACTGCCAATTTGAATATTAAATGCTTAAACAACCGGCAGGCAGTTAGTTGTGTCTTTTTTAAGTTAAAAAAATGACCCTATTCACGTGAGACCAAAACACAATTTAGAATACTTCTTCGCGGCAATTTTATCTTTCCTGTCATTTCATTTATATGAGCAAGCATAACTTAGTTTAGAGATATCCATTAAATACGTGTGATTTGACGAGTGTGTTATATTCAATATTTATATAATTACGCAAATTATAGTAGATGTCATAGAATCAAGTATACACCTACAACAAGTGAATTAACAGATGGTATATAGTTCACACGGCGTGCTTATGTACTACCATGTATGAAGAATATTCTAGTAACTGTTTATCTTAATTAAATTAGTTGATTTGACATTTATCTCTAAGGGTATTTTAAAATTGAGTACGTATGTTAAGAGATTGATATTGTATAGAGTTGTATTAATTTATAAAGCGGTTTCACTGATTAAAGAAAAAGTATGCAGTAAAATGAAACAAAAAAGGTTATATATATATATATATATATATATATATATATATATATATATATATATATATATATATACAACCCTTTTTCTTTTATATATATTCGCTAAATTAGATTTTGTGCTTTAAAGAATTTTTTTTTTCAATCGCGTAGACAAAACGCGTTTTTTTCTAAATGAATCTTCTTCCACTTAAACGAAGTTTAACACTGAGTAATACACAAACAGGATGCCCAATGAAACAAATTAAACATGTAATTATTTAAATGGAAAAGTTGTTATAACGTTTGTAATAGTGAAAGAGGATTTTATAGGTATTTTTGGTTTTCAAAAAGATACAGAAATGTCAGATTTTATTTACACCAACCAAATGCTACAGGTTTTGTAAATATTTAAATTTATAAATCTGGAACATTTGGAGATGCTCCTTCAATTGCATGACTATTTTTTTAAATATCGATATATTTTTTCTAAATAAGCTGAAATGGAAGCACATTCAAACTTAATTTTAACACTAAAATGAAAAATAATTCATGTTTTAATAAACTTGAAACTAACAATAATAAACTGTGCCCATTCTTGCACTGTACGGAAACAAAACACCTTCAGCTAGGGAAAGATAGTTCTTTATATTGAAACAAGCGTATGCAATGTTTTCGTAGCATAACTGAAATAAAACCGATAATACTTATAAAAACAATCCTTTCAAATCATCTCTTTATTCCTGACGCTATAATAACACATCTACATCATAAAACCTAAAAGATCTACCTACGTATAGAGGACATTTGAAATTACCATGTTCCAAATTATAAAATGTGACATTTTTGTATCTTCCTGAAAACCAAAAATACTTTTTTTTTCTTTCGAATCACCTTTTACCATTGCAAACGTAACTAATAACATTTTTGCATTATGAAAACCGAACAATCCATCTTTGTATAGAGGACATATGAAATTACCATGTCCAAAGTATAAAATACGGCATTTCTGTTTTTTCCTGATAACCGAAGCAGCAATTTCTAGAGAAAAGAATTGCAATAGTACTTGTGTTTGCGTTCCTCTCCTTATTCTACTGGATTTTCTTTATTGCATCTACGTGTTCTTTTGCTTATCTCAACAAATAAATTGCCTGCTGGTGTTTTTCGAGAAGGAGGATTTAAGAAGTCCGGTCATGCTTGCTGGCGGAAATGTTGGCCTTAGCTTCTCGCCCATTTGTCAGATAACCCGTAGTGCCTGACGCACGGGGTTATGACGGCGTCGTATTTGTTTTCTGCGATTTTTTGGGGCTTAAATTACGGTTTGATTATCGCAGTTGTTGATTAATGATAGCAAAAATTCTGAAGTCATTGAAGCAACAATTTCTCCCCGTTAATTAAATATCCAAATTGGATATTATATAACATACAATCTGCGTTGCGCGGGTGCATTAGTTGTTCAGAATATATTTGCCGGGGGAAAAAAAAATGTTCAGCTGATGTCAATCACTGATGCACTGATCTGTTTATTTTTTCACATATATACGTATTTTTAATAACTATTTGTTTTTTCCTATTTCTAACCGTATACGATTTTGTGTAGAAGCTATGGTCACTTCAGCATTTTCATCTTATTTTATGTTTTTAAAATAATAATATGAATTACCGATTAAAAATGTGACATTTTAAACAAATTTAGTATACAAAAATTAGAATGCATATTAAAATTATAAATATGTTTTTGCATTACTATTTTTAGTGTCATCGCATTCGTACGATAAAATAGCGCCATCTATCGACACCTGAATAGACAACACGGAAACAGCTCCCCCCCCCTTCTTCATAAAAGGTAGCCCATGTGTAAATTATCATGCTATAAACTATCCCCATAACAAACATAACAAATTTCATCCAAATCCGTCCGACCGTTCGAGCGTGATAGAGTAACAAACACGCGAACTGACAAACTTTGGCATTTATAATATTATTGGGAAATACACATAGTAAATGGTTATAAAAGTATAACTTAGGTTTAGTTCGTGCTCTATGGTGACGTTTTATTGGTGCATATGTGCCGGTTTCAATGTAATAGGGTAAAAAGTGGACGTATTTATTCAATATTAATTATTTTAATTGCATAAGTAGGTTTCATAAGAAAAAGACATCTTAATAAAGCAATGTATTTACTTTTCACAACGAAACCAACTTTTTGCTTATAGAAAAAGACGTTTAAATTCCTTTATTTATTTCCGTGTCTGCGACTAAAATATATTGTGATAAAAAAGTTTATTCATGCAATACATTTTATCCGAAATATTTTTGCTGTACTTTTACGAGTAATATAATAAAAAAATTATATTTTCCTATGTCTTTAGATCAACATTCGATTATATAAACACAAACAGGCATATAAAAAGCTATAATTTAGAAATAAAATCACTTTTTATTATCTTATTGCAATCATAAAATATAAACATTGTATTTCTGCAGTATTGATTATTTTAAATTGCCAGTAAATCAACTTGCTTTACACAAAAACATCCTTAAAATGTTTATTAAAGCAAATCAGAAGCAGTTATTATTATTTTGTTTGACTTTTACTTTTTACATCTCGTTATTATAAATTATATTTTGCAATTATTTATCTAGTTCCGAAAAATATGTTTACAATTATCTTTTGTATTTCCATCTCGTTGATTTCTGTTTTAGTTGAAGGAGACTTCTTGTCCAATTACTAAGAAGTAATTTAAATCTTCACGTATGTAAAATGAAAAAAAAGTGCCTTTTGTGCTTGACGCTTTACAAAAAAATATTTTTTTTGAGAAAAATATTATTAAAATTTTATCTTTCGCATGCGTTTTGTTTTCTATATTAAAAAAAAAACAGTATAAGTTGCAAGCTGTGAGGCGTAAAGTTTAGAGACTGTCAGTAAAACCTGTTGAAATTTTTTCAATAAAAAATTATATATTTTTTTTATTTTTTAGCATCTCGATCGTAAATGTGCGTGAATAAAAAATAAGTTTTAAAACACTGAACAAATAAAAAACGAGAATATGGATGGGTAAAGTTCATGCTCCATTGCGACTTTTTATTGGAGTAAATACATATTTTTTACCAGCTGTTTCAACGCATTTGTGGAAAAAGTGTACTTTTTCACCGGTATTAATTATTTTCATAGTATGCATGAGTTTTACAGAAAAGACGCCTTAGTTTCACTCGAAACATACCATTTTCAGATTTTATACAATTTTCAAACATACTGAGGTAATCCAAAACACATACAAATATATTCACAGGATTATCTTTTAATGATATATCCTTAGTGACAGGCAGTTAATTCAGGCATGAAGAATCGTCTTTAAAAGAAATATGCAGGTTACCTTTGAAATATATATTTTTTTAATTTTGGGAATAAGTGTTTTTTTATTTCACTTGATATGTTTGGTGGATATCCATGGAGATTTTTCATTATGAAAATTTTTGTTTTTGAGCGAATTTTAGATTGTGAGGGAATTTTATGATTATCTAGTTAATTAGCATGGTACGGAAAAATATAAAATCAATAGGAATCATTAGTAAATTAATGCTAGGAAAATTTTATTTCAAGGGTAAATTTATAGGTAGGATTATTATGGTTTCAAAATTTAATCTAATATTTATTTTGCATTTATAAAATTAATTTTTCATGCATGAATTAATTACTCATATAAATATAAAGAGTGATAAATTAAAGTATCGAAACTCACTATTATTTATTTGATATTAATTTTAAACTAATATGTTTTATTCTTGAGCAATTTCCGAAGATTGCATTCTGAAATTTTTTTATGATCACGAATCCAGTTAAATTACATTAAAAATGATGAAAATTTATGCACCTTTTATTTGATAGTAAATAAAAAATAAAAATATTCTGTAATGAAGTATATGCGAAGTAAATTTACAATCCTTTTCGAGTAGTTTAGATCGCGAACATTCAGCAATAACTTTTTGTTAACTTAATTTTAAAGCAATGTAAATGCAGACATCGATATTTTGGAAGCTTTAAAAAACAGTGTTCTAGTGTACAGAATGCTTTTACAAGAAATAAAATAAAATATCCCATTCCTTTTATAATCTCTTCACAATTGAAAGGACACAAAATAAGAAGTTAATTTCCATTATGAATAAATTATAAAAAAACTAAATAATTTAATACAAGGTAAAGAGTTTTATATAAATTACTTAATAATGTGAATGGCTAGTACACCAATGTTAGTTTTATTACACAAACTAGAATTTTAGTATAGGAACTATAAACACGATCTTTTAAATTCTAACCACCTTGTACTTAAAGCAGAGCTATACGTCATACTGATGTCACATTCACATGACGTTAATATTCACATCTCGTAGCTACACCTTCACTTAAAATCATCATGTACGCACGAAAATGTAGATCCGGGTGACAAAAATATGTAAAATTTTACTTTAATGTGTCTTGAAAACTACCTTTTTTTCCCATTGAAATGCGAATGAAAAATAATTTATTGGACAGAATTATTATTTTCGAAGACCATCTCCTGAAGCGGATGATAACGCAACACGCATGCACCACACCATACATTTCTCTCCTCACCAAAGAGTTTTTTACTCTCTTATTTTAATACCAAATAAATTTTAGAGACAGGATCACCCAAGGCAACATAAAATGAATAAAGTCTGTATCCCAACCCTCGTACCTCAAAATATATGTTAGTTTCACGAGAAAGAACGTTAAGTTTTATTCATAAGAAATATTTACTTTTAGTGCATTTTCTACTACAGATATTCGCCATTTCAGTTACGTGTTTGGAAGAAAAAAAATTTCAATGGCATATGCATTTGGCAGATAGTAACTGTTAAAAAGGATTTTTTTTTCTTTCTGCTAGTTTTATGAATATCTTTCAAAAAATTCCCAAATTCCCTTTTTATGTTATAAACTTTTCTTGCACTTGTCGTGATGTAATTTTGAGACAATATTTTCAGGTTTTAAGACTGCTACGTAATAAATCCAACAGCAAATCAAAAATAAAAAAGTTAGTTAAAAGTTTGAATTTAAAGAATTAAAAAGGGGGCTCTAAAATTAAAACTAATAAAAACTTTACTGATAGATACAATTTATGTGTGTTATTATACAAAGTGCTCTCATTTCGGCCAGTACAAAAATGTTCGGTCTTCATTATCTGTAAAAATGTCCAGACATCTGCAAGAGCAGAAAGCCTGTAACTGGAATAAACAATAAACAACTTGAAGCAACTGAGAATCGGAAAAAGGGAACAATATTTTAATTATTTAATCGAGTTCAGAGGAAGTCCAATTTGCTGTAAAAACAGTAATTCTCGAGATATTTAAGAATTTTGAAAATTGCGACTTTTACCTAGTGATCTCAAAGAAAAAGGGCGATATCCATAAAATTGTTGCTTCAAAATACAACACTCATCAGTACCTAAAACTCAATTTAAGGACACTTTAAACATAGTCTTCTAAGGTGGGTAGTAGGGAATGCAATCCCGGACTGTTTTTCGTTTCGCAGGATTTCGGAATTTATATTTGTTGATCCCGCAATCCCGCAGAATTGACATTTCATTAAACTAAAAATTGATTTCAATAGAAAAAAGTAGTAAAAAGTAACTTTATATGCACTATCATGTCTAACTTTAGTACTTTATCTCATTTTATAATTAATACAATACCTTACATAAATATGAAAAGTATAGTCATGATATTCATAATATACTGTTATTTTTGAATTGCTAAAAAAGAAGAATGTAAAAAAGACAACGTAAGGAGACACTTGTCTTCTTCATCTAATTTTGTAGTGTATATAAAAAGAGTATACAAAAGCGTAATAAGAGTAATAAACGTAATAAGAGTATATAAAAGCGGCTAACAAAATATTTCTTTTTTGTATGGAACTCAGAAGGAGACATATTTATTTTAGTGGTTAACTGAAGTTCACTTTTTAAAGATATCACTGGCATGGGAGGCCATATAGTTGTTTATGCGGAAGAGGAGGGACAAGTCAAATGTCTTGTCCCAGAAAGATACAATTTTTAGTGTCGAAGCACTTATGCTTTATGCCAGTACGTAAATCATAACAGCATGGAAGAAGGGGGAAGGGTTATGGCTCCTACCTGCCAATAGGTATGAGCGCCCATTATCACTAGTTCTTATTCTTATGCAAGAAAAATTTCAACCAAGTGATGATTGGGGAAGCGGCATGAAATTCAAATAAACATAATTTATTTTTCAATTTCAATCCTGCGGGACTAGTCCCGCAAAGATTTGTGCGGGATCCCGCGGGTTCGGCATTGCATTGCCTAGGTGGGTAGACGTGCAAAAACGGGGAGGTTGGCCATTTTTCTTGAAAGAAAAAGAATGTACTGATTATATCGAACAAACGTGATATATTTTACTGATCATTTCCTGTTAAAAACCTGACTCGTGCTAAATTCTGGGTTTAAATATAGAATTTTTCTAATTTTCTTGATTAAAAAATGCTGGTGACTTGTTTTATTCGGGCTAATACGGGTATATATATGTAATTCTTGCTTTAAAATGTAACAAATATCAATGCTAGTTTTAGGCACAGCTTCTAAGTTAAAGATTTGAAAATTTATCCGAATTTTATGTTAAAAAATTCGATAATACTTTCCAGTTACATTAATATATGAGACTAACCAAAATTCCAAGTTTGAGAAATTTTTAAAATAGTTTCATTCGCTCATTATAGGTCACACGATTAAGATTCCGAAACTATTTTACCTTTGACTATAACCTGAATCTAAGTTGTACAAGAAATATAATGAGCCATATATTTATATATAAGGCTAGTATTTTGTACAGTATTAAAGTCTTTAAATGCGTTTTCTGAAAAAGTGGGGTTTTCATTAATTTTCTTTATAATAATGTCATATCTCACAACGCGTTTAAGATATTGACTTGAATATTTTCCAGGATATTTTGATGATTGGTAGCTGTGTTAGGAAGCAGAATATAATATTTCTGTATTTATTTATTAATTTTATGACCATTTTTCTCTTTAAAAAATGCTTTCTTGCTGAAAAAATACTAAGTTTGCATATAAAATTGGAAATATTTTCATAACTATTAGAACTTTTGTAAACTTTTATAACACAGATAACTATTTTAGTTATGTAGTGTATAAATATTATTAAAAAATATTTATTAAAATTGCTGAGATGAGGTGGGGCGTAAATGCAATTTTTTGCTAAAAGTTCCCTTTAATTTGCAAATATCTCAAAATTCAGATTAAATTTCATTAAAACTGCAACAAAATTGTTACTTTTAAACCCCATTTTAATTAAAAATATAGGTTTTTCATTGCAATTTTACTTCATTTTTGAAGTGTCACGAAGGTCGGCCCATATCTTAATATTTGGAGCAACAACAGCCTATAAGATCCATGAGAACTAATTATTTGTTACAAAATTGTGATGTTGTTTTTCCGCATCAACGGTGGCTTCTGGAAAGAGAGTTATCAGGCATTCCTGCAAATGAAACGGGCATGTAACCCCCTTGACATTGACGGCAAATTCGCCGACGATTTGGAAGACTTTCACGACCGAAAGAAAGTTTTTGAAAATAGTGGAATGTTGGTTTTTATCTCAAATAGGGAAGAAATGACTAAAAAATCTAGAAATATGATCGCGTCCTGCTTGTAAATCTATAAATAGGAGAGTCTCTCGCTGGGAGTTCAATGGCAGACTGCAAATATAGGGAGCAGAGCTATACAATTTATTTGGCCATTTGAATAGTGTCATTTGTTGTGATAGTGAGTGACTTGCTGTTACATGTTATAAAAATCTATATTTTTCTGTGAGTTGTTAGTGCTTTCATTCGTCAAGTAAAGTGTTAAATTCGCTTTTAGAGCTTGTTGGATTATTTTAACGTACATCGACTTTGTTATAATTTTCTTCGCAAAATTATTAAAAATAGCGCACTATAATTCAATAGTAAAGAGGATATACGAAAAGGTTAAAAACTATCAATTTCTTGGAAGTACAAAAACCACCATAATATATCTCGTCAAATGATTTTCATTTACTTTTTTTTTCTCCACATATTTTAAGATTCTGGAATTCTAACAGTTATTGTCTATCAATTAGTGTTTTCTTTCTGCTTATTTAGCTGAAATAAATGATATTTCATTTATAATCCTCAGGGAAAATTAAAACAGTAATAATTATTATAGATGTCTGATGCCATTAAAATGTTTCTTGTTTTCTTGTCAGAAGTTACAAAAATCTGCAAATTGACAACACTGACCACATTAATTATTTATCGTAAGGTTTTCCCTTTTCGAAGAGGCATCTGGTTTTAGTAAACTTGTCAGTCACTAATCTGAAACTAGTTAAAACTGATCCATTAATAATTTGTAAGGTTTTCTTTTTTTATTGTCTTTCTTTCCTTGCTTGCTTATAAATAAATAGCAATTAACAACAATACTCTCAGTTCATTTTATGTAGAATATGAAAATACAAATTTATACTACGCTGGCATATACAATATGTATGTACTTGAAAAAAGCTGTTTGAATGCCAAAGGTCAAGGGTAAAGCTTGACAATAAAATACTTCTTCATATGTTTCTCATGCTAGAAATTGCCATAATGGCATAATTACTGCTTCCAAACATTTTATCTCACCGAAATGTGGCCAATATCAAAGCTCCAAGCCCAACTTCGTTGTACTGCTTTTAATATTCCAACTCTACATATTTCCTTTTCTTAAGATGTTTTTTTCTTTTTTTTTTGGTTGCCAGTGTTAAAAATTGAGATTTTGCAAGACAAACTTTTAAATGATTTAAACGGCAGTGGCAACATCTTTTAAGCAAATAACTCATTCCTTTCCCCCCCGACCTCCTTCAGCATCACCGAGATCTTAAGTGAAAGTGTTAAAGTGTTTTCTGCGAATTTCGCACCTGATCCGAAATGCTTCGTACTAATAGTTGAATATAAGCAAAGAAAAAGGAATTGAAACTGACACACCAGCAAAATGTTTTAATATGTAGACTGCTGAAAAATACACCGCAAATTGCTAGAAATACTCTGCAATGAATTTAGGAAGTAATATTTCCAGTAAAACATGCACATATTTATTTTTAAAGCATGGTTAGAAAGAAAAAAATAATAATTTCCTATAATAAGTTGTTTATGTACGGACTAATATAAGTTATTTTAAACCAAACTTTGAGAATTTATGTAGGAAATAAATTTGATATAGATACTTACTATACTCTTAAAATATCAGAATATTTATTCAAAGTTTTCATGTTTTTATTTTGCTTATTTATGCTACCGTTAAATGTTATTAATATTATTCAAAGCTTATGCTATAATATACGTTCTTTTAATTTAACATTAGGCCCCGCCACGGCTGAGTGGATAAGACACTGAACATGGTTGATGGCCGAAGTGTGAAGGTCTGGTGTTTGGGCCTACCGCGTGGCTGTCGGTCTAACAGTCTCGAGTAACGGCGTTTTTACCAGATGCAACGTGAATGCACTTTATAACCCCTTAAAAGGCCTACACCCAAGGCAGAACCCACGAAGGAAGATATCCGGCGTGCAGGCTTGCCATAACACAAGACACCCAAACACTCTTAATTTATATTACGCTATTATATTTCGTTTTATTGCTATTTAAGCTGTGCACGCATTGAAATTCTACTAAAGCTATTGCCGCCTGTCGAAAAAATGATGCACTATCAGGAGTAAAGAGAAAAATATATAGAAATTATTAGTAGTTAGTGAATAGTTACTATGAATTCCAAATTTATATTTCCGGTTTCTAATGATTAATGATGTTTCTTTATAATCTTCTACTAAAAAAAATTTAGAGCATTTTACAATGTCCAGCTTCATTTGTTACATGATAATGTTTCATTGAATTATTTCCATTTCTTCGACAGTATGTTCCTGCCAGATCTTTTGTTGTTTCTAAAGGCTTCGTGAAGTTTTTGTAAGAAATACTTTCGTGATTTATCAGCAGCTGTGTAAAAAATTATAAAGATAAAAATAATAAGAAAATATGTTTTAAATATTTTTTATCTATTTTAAAAGGGTGGAAGTATTCTATTTTTCAATATTTATAATTCGCTTTTCTTTATAATTTAATCATAACCAATATATTTTTTCCCCTAAGTAGTAGGCGGGGGTTGTAAATACGTGAATTATTTTTAATTTTAAAAATATTTTTAAAATAATATGGTAATATAAAAATCGCCTGAATATATAAATAGAAAAACAAGAAAGGAAGGAATACTTAAGGCGTTTGAACTGTGAATTTGAAATCTATTGATTATAAAGATTATATTCTTTGCGGCTAATGAATTTATTTATTACAAATAGTTAATTCTTTATATTTATTTTATTATGCATTTTAAAATATGGTAATGAAAATTATTAATTATTATACTAAAATTCAAATGCTTTACTAGATTTGAGCTAATTTTTTATTTTTTTTGAATTTTTTTTTTTTTTGCATTTTGGATTTTTTTTTTGAGCAATAATATAGATTATCTTGACATGAAATCATACTACAGTTAGTTAAGACGATAAATTCTGGTCTCTGGTACTGCTCCCCCCTCCCCTTCAATATGAACTTTAGTATAGTATTATTCAAAGATAAATATTGTATTTCAATTTGTTACCTGTATATGAGGTTTATTTATTTCGAGTAGGTAGGGGGGGGGGTTTCGCTGCTGGCAAAAACACGTTTTTATTGTCAGCAGATTTTCCCATTTTCAGTTTGTCATTTATGAAGTGTGTGTGAAAAACTTTCATTATGGTTCAGAAATTTAATATATACCGTATTATACACTTTATGAATTTTTATGGTTTTATACGTTTAATTTTTCCATAATATTTACAAATTTTCTCTTTTTGAAATTTTGTTATTTCTAGGCAGATACCCCTCACGCAGGTTTGCCTTAATCACACACAATCACAATCACAAAGTTTGGTAATGAGATTTTTCAACACGACAGCTCACATCCACATTGATCAATGTCTGTTTGCTGTTGCCCCAATCAGCATTTTGCAAACAGATGGATAGGTCGTGATTATCCAATTCAGTGGTGTCCTCGAACGCCATATTTAACCGCTTGGCCTTCATGTGTGATTACTGACAAAGATATTATTTGTTGGACAACATGTCCTCAGGTACAGGAACTTGAGCAGCAAATCAGATATTAATCATTCCATAACTCCTATGATACTTTCAAATGCTTGGAATGAAATCTAATATCGTTTAGATGTTCTACTACAAATTAAAGAATCTCACATCGAAAGCTATGTAATTTTTTTATGTATGAAATCAGTTAATTACATTTTAATGCTACATTATTTAGAATTTTTTGAAAAAAAACAATTTAACAATGTCCAACGATTCTCGGGCACCCTGTACATAGCGAATGCACATGTAGGAAACAAAAAAAAATCTGCAGAAACTACTAATATTTAGTGAAATGCTGTTTGTGTCCTCGAATGATTAACGGTATTCATCTGTTGTTTCTTTCCACCCCCTCTCTTTATAAATTTTTTCTTCTGGATTTGAAAAGGTAGAAGATTTAAATGGTTTAAAAAAAGCTTCACGGTATCTTGTCCCATACATTACATAATAACGCTTCATTAAGTTACACCGTTTTGTCCTGGGAAACTTCCTTTGAGATCTTTTATTTTTCCTAAGAGCATAGCTTGAGTTGGAAACAGTTTTGGTGTTTTAACAGCAGCTGCGCGTGAAAAAAAAAATGTAGTGTTAATGAAAAATAAAGAAAATAAAAACGACCGAATACTTTTAATCTGTCTTAGAAGCGTAAAAATTCTTTTTTATATAAATCTGTTAAGCTCTCTTATTTCTATTTTGTAATTTAATGATAACCAATATTTAGAAGAATTTTTCTCCGTTCAAAATTCGATAAGTTGGGGAGGGAGAAGGTAAATAATGAAGCAAAAAAGTTTTTTTGAGTTTCTGATACCAGAAACTTTTTTTTATTTGTTTGTTTTTAGAATGTGTTAATTTAGTAATTGCTGAAAGTTATGGGGAAAAAAGAAACAGACAAAAAAAGTTAAAAAACGTAAACGAGATTCAAAAGATTTTGTGAATATTTTTCCCTATTGAAATGAATCACCGATGTTATAGTTAGTTATTTTTCTTTCGCCAATTTTTCATCCCGTGTAAAAACTTTGAAATTATTTTTATTAAAAATAAGACATCATAGTTATAGCATCAAATAAGATTTCGTAGTTTTTTAAGTAAGTTTCCCAATATTTAAATAAAAAGTATGATAAAATCTCATTAATCTAGATTATCTGTGTATAACAAGCAGCCTATGAGCTGAAAAGTTTTATAAAATCAATCTCGTATTGACTATTAAAAAAGGAAAGAAAAAAACAGGGGAAAAAAGAAAAGAAAAAAGTTAGCTTTTTTCCCCCATTATTTTTGGCATTTTGAAATTTAGATCATCCAATAGATCACTTAAAAAGATTCATTGCTATGAAATGCTTTTTTAAATATTTGATTTAAAGGAACCGAATCTTAAAAAACAATACAATATACATTTTTCGAGATAGAAATGTTCAATGTAGTTTTCATGCTTACATTAAAACATTTTTCTGCGTAAGATGTATAGGATGATTCAACTCAGTTCCTTGTTCAGATGAGTAACTACCCATGCATGCACCTCATATGTATATTAAAGTATAATCAGATATCTAACTTAAGAAGTTAGAAAGAAATCGTATTTATTCTGTTCCTTTAATCATTACCAAAAATAACCAATAATATGCAAATATTAGTGCACCCTGATTTATATATTAGTAATCGTTTTCTCTACAACAATGTAACTGAGCCATTTTTGTTTGTTTGTTAATTTCACTTCTTTTGACTTTATATTTTACATCGATAAAAATTACTTTCAGCACAATTTGAGTTTATTTTAAGTAATTTTTTTTTTTTTTTTTTTTTACAAAACTTTCATATTTTACTATTTTATCTGATAAAATAATCTGAATTCCAAAGTTTTTATAGTTTTAAATAATAGACTGCAAAAGCACTTCATAAAGAAAATTACTTAATCCTCTTCCTATCTCCTCCTCTAAACTCCAAAATTAACAGTGACGAACTGTACTTGTACTGCTAAAAAAATCTCGAACCCCCCCCACCCCCGAAATTGCCAATTGATATTTCATAGTCTTGAACTTCTCTAAACGCATGTGATTAAATAAATGCCAAATCGCATGTATTTAATGCTTGTGGGGTCTTACTTTTGAGTTCATTATTAGAACATATTACACTGATAACCTAAATCAGCCAGAACGTAAATTACATTCGATGTCCAAGTGCGCCATTAATAAAATTGCTACATATTCCCGTTGATATTCTGAAGTAATGTGAATTTTCCTTTAAAACAGTTTAGATGCAGGCTTTAACATTAGAAGTAATAAATACATGGATTTATGCATTTATCAGTGGTCGAGCCACAGTGCTCTCAACCTGGAGACGGAAAGTGCCTGGTTTAAACCCAGGTCGTGTCCGTTACCTAGCCGTTCGGTAGATTTCTTCAAAACTTTGCGTAAATATGGGTTAGGAACTTTAAAAAGACACCCATGGAGGGAACCCTCCCACCTCGGCCTAGGTCCCTCGAGTAGATAATTAGCCTTAATCCCACAAATTAATTCAAATTATGCATTTATCCAAACTTGTGTGTTGAACAGTTTTCACGTAAAAGTAAAAAATAGTTATAAGAAATTAATAGATTCAGATATTTATTCGAATAAACTAACCGTTTAAGGACCACAAAACATACGTGCCAAAAACTTCCAAACTCATTTTATAAATAATAGAGAGTAAATAACTTATAAAATATATATATTTTCATGCGTTATATTGCGACCTCAGAATCTTAATATTGGGAAAATGTTAAAAAAATATTTTTTAAAGGATGTATATTAAAAGACTAAATAATGTATCACAAAGCTTACGTTTTTTTCCTGATTGTTAAAAATGGGAATAAAATGGTAATAAAGTAATTAAAAATGATAGGTTTATGTTTTTCTACCACTTGGTGAAGATGATGCATTTAGTAACTTAAAGGAATTAGTCGTACTTTAATTATACAAGATGGGTATTTCCTTAATATTAATTATAAGGATTAATTTTGTAACATTAGTTATATACCTTAATCACGTCAGAAAGAATTTACGCATTGCAGTATGTTCTTGGTAGCATTTTGTCATCTTGTTATTTATAGCTGTCTTTTTGCCCCAAAACACAAATGTTACTCCTACTGGCATCAGTAATCTTGTTTACGCTGACATAATGCTAGCTTTCGGGAAATTGTTCCGAGATGTGAATCAAAGCAAACATATCCAGTGACTGCAGATTAGAGCCTTTTGTAGAAAAGCTAAAAAAAGATTTTTTTCCCCTCTGAAAATAAGCAACAGCGTGTGTAAACACTGCATCTTTTTAATTGGATTTCGGAGAGAGGTACTTTTTTAAAATAAGTTTTCAGGTTCTTTTATTTTAATATTTCTAGAAGTGAATTTTAATATCATGAGTATTTTGTGATACAGTCATATGTTTTTTGAAAATATTTAATTGTGTTAAGGGGATCGAAAGGTAATGTCATTTCTTTTACATAGAATTCAAACAAGTATGATGAAAAAAAAAGCAGTAAGCATACAAATTAGAAATACAATTTGTCCCATTAATCAGCTATCCAAAAACGCTTTAATGTCCATCCAAAGACAGGAATTTGCCTCACCATGGCACGGTGGTTATGTCACTGGAAATGGTAGACGGGCGAAGTGTGAAGGTCCCGGGTTCGGATTCCATCGCGCGTCCGTCGACCTAACTGTTCGGAGTTTTCCGTGGTTTTCTCCGAAACTTAGCGTAAATACGTTTTAGGATCCTTTAAAAAGACCCCCACGGAAGGCATCCCACCCATAGGCCTAGATTCCTCGTACAGATAAATGGCCTTAATCCCACAACACAACACAGAGACATGAATTCATGAAGAGAGGTGAGTTTTACATATCGCTGGTAAAAAAGAAAAGAAGACGCCAACGTTCGTTGTTTAGGATGATTTGCTCAACCAATCATGTTATCACATTTTTAATGTGCTTAAAATCTTAGCCACATGAGACTGTGAATCTCAAATGCCTATTTTCTGTGTCATAGTGTTAATTAGTTTCAGCTCTGCATTACGTATACTTGTGGAGTAGATTATCCCGGTAACAACGAAACATGCTTATTCAAAGCTGAATCAAAACTAACACGGCGGCAGAGCACATAGCCATTTGAGATTAACAATATGTTGTGGCTAAGATTTTAGGAACATAAAAGCTGTGATAACTTGATTGGTTGACCAACCATCCTATATAATGAACGTTGGTAACTCCTTTGTCGTTTTTACCTGCACTAAGTAAAACTTAGTGCTTCTTACAAACTTAACTTTCTATATACATGTCTTTAAATGGACATTAATCCGTTTTTGAATGACTGATTAATGGGACAATGTGTATTGTACGCTTACTGCAGGAATATTTTTTGAGATAACAATATTTTTAAGGGAAAATGTAAATAAATAAATCGAAAAAAATACATGTAAAGCTCGTGAATCAAAATTTTGAGTTTCTTTTTTTTTTAATTTTTTATGTTTACGTTAGCTTAGTTATAGTGTCAGCTGTGAAAATAAATCTAAAACATAGTGATAACTTGAACTGTTGACCAACGATTCTAAAGAATGAACGGGACTGCATGCTTTGACCTTTTTACTTGAGATAAGTAAAACTTGCTCTCTTTAAATACTACATGTCATTAGATGGACATTAATATGGTTTTTGATAGCTGATTACTGAGACATATTTGTATTTGTAGTTTGTACGTTTACTTTTTTAGTTTTGACATAAACAACATTTTTTGAAAGGAAAGTGCAAATAAATAAAAGAAATACATGTAAAGCGCGCGTGAGTTAAAATTTTGAAGTATTTTTGTAAATTTTCATGATTACGTTAGCTCAGTTCGAGTGTCAACTATATGAAAAAAATTACAAAAAATAAAAAACGTTCTTAACGGGATTGTTTGGCCAACTATCTTAAAGAACGAAAGGGGGGTGCATCCTTAGGCATTTTTATCTGCGTAACTCACCTTTCGTTACAAATTACATGTCTTTGGGTGGACATTAATAAATTTTTTTGATAGCTGATTGGTGGGAGAAATTTTATTTGTAATTTGTACGCTTACTGCTTAATTATGCATTTAAAGAAATAGGATTTTTTGAATTAAGTTAAAAAATACTTGTAATGACTCGTGAATTGAAATTTTAAAATAGTTTTGTACATTTTATGATCATGTTAGCTTAAATACAGTTTCACACACAGCTATGAAAATAAATTAAAATAAAATCCATTTAATGAGTAGATTTTTTGAAATTTGCATTTGAATGTCAAATTTTGGGTTATTCAAGAAAAAAGTTTAAAATTCATTTTTCTCAGAAACTATTGATTTTCGGCCACACATATGGGGGTAAAAATTATAGCACTCTGTTTCCCCTATCACGTCCTTAAAAGGAATACGTCGCGTTATTAGTAATCCAATATATACGTTTTGAACATAGTTCCTCCTTCTTTTTTTTTGAAGTTGGTAAAAGATAAATTTTGAACGATTTTTTAACTACAAACAGGCTGAGCTTAAACATAGAATTCATGGTTTCTTTTCTTTTTTTTTTCCCCAACATCTTAAAGCAAAAATTTTATACATTTTTTTTCCCTTTAAAGAATGATTGCAGCTTTACCACCTTCTTCACGTCCATTTTCGCTAGAGGACGTTATTCGAAATGTTCTGAAATTGATTTTTAGGCATTCGTGAGTGCTGTAAAAGATCTTTATATGGATATCTCCTCTTTTGAGATCACGGGAGAATTTGAGAACACTGTTTTGTGCCCCCAATCCCCATAATTTAAGAATTTTGAAAGAACTGTCACCTGCGTTAAGAAACGCACATACATGCTGGATTTGAATTATTAGCTTCAGTAGTTTTGCTTGGGCTGTCGCACTAAGAATCCACATTATTTTCCGGTTTCCTATAAAGAGAATCACACATGAAAATTTTATACGAACATTTAAATTGAAACGATGCCTGGTTTTCTTTCACAAGATAAACGAAACAATCTTAAAGATGATTATAGGAATTCCGAATTGCTAGTTCATTCTGGTTGGTAATACTAGAAGTCAAAGTCCGTTGTGGAGGCAATTACAACGGGCACTAGAAAAACACACTTGACAAAAATATGTCTACACTCAATGCATTTCATCGTCCACCTAAAATAAATTATTGCATATTCCATTTTTATTATCGAATTTATTTTTACTATCGAAATCGAATTTCATACTCTTCTGGAAACGCGAGGAAACTTTTCGCATTCGAACGATTTCGTTTTCTGTAAACAGAACCTTTTATATTAATGCTTTATGCAGATGATTGTTTTAATGAAAAAAAAAAAAAGAATTGAACTATGTTATCTGGAAAAACGATTTAAAACGAACTGAAATTGCAATTTTCCCTTCAAAGCCTAATGATCGTGACTTCAAATATGAAGTCATTGTCTTTTGCAGAGCCTGATTTTGTCATACAAATGATAAACTTTTTTTTATACTCTCAGAAATAAGATAGAGTTGAAAATAGCAAAAACGTCGCTTAAAAATTAAGGAACGGGTGGATTTTTAGAGCACAGATTGTTTTCTATATTTTTATACATAATTATGAAAAATTTCCGGCAGATCGTGCAAACGGTATAGATGTTATTACGCTTTTTGTGCTTTTTAATCTTTTTGAACTTTTTAATATTTTTGGAATAATGTCGGTAAAAGTTTTATCTTGGAGGAGGTTGCTCGGAATTCTTAGAGAGTCACCGAGTCAGCGAATCTGTGTGTCAGGGAACAGCTTAACTATATACATTTTAGCATCATAATTAATTGAAAATCTAAAAATAATTCTGATTCATTTTAGAACTTTTACCAATCAATACCAATAACAAAATGACCTTTTAGTTATGTTATATACATTGTATTACCGACAACTTTTGAATGGCTCTAGTTTTGAATTTTCTTTAGCTGGATTTATCAAATGTTATTTTACATTATCAATGTAAAAGCAGCAACTTTAAGTTCACATCTGTTTTTATTAATTATTGACTCGGATCTTCTGGAACTATTTATCTACAGACATGCAACCATTATGCTCTGTCCCTCTCATTACGTTCATCGGAACGTTTTTGAAACACCCTGTACATACAGTCTAGCCCGCTTAATGGAATAGCCACTTTGCCACACAACAAAATATTTCTAATAAAGAGAATATTCCATTATATCATACCAGCAGCACATTCAAAATTTATTACAGAAAGTTGGATATTCTTTTAACAGATATTACTGTAAGCAGGCTTGACTGTACAGATAAACAAATAGGTGCATTAAATTTTATTCGTCATACATCTTGGAAATGCGAAAAATACTTCCTGGTATACAAAAACTTGTTTTTACTTTTAGATTACTAATGTGCACTTATAACCGCACAAAAAAATTCAGTTTTTTGAACCCTTAATCTGAAATTCTCTTTTGCATTCTCACAGTTCCGATTCTGGAATCAATTATTAAGGACCGTGAAATAATAAAGCCACGAATAAAAGACTCCGGGAAATGCAGCGTCACGATATAGTATGTATTCATGATTTATATTCAGCATAGACGCACACTAATGCATAACCCCATATGAGGCTACTTCCTCAGATTCCAGGGATTTCTTGGAACGTCCCCAAATAGCGGCCGCAGTTTCCGATCACGTCTCTAAAAATCCGATTAGGTTATCTCGGTCAGCGCAAACCAGAATGTGCAATGTTCGTATTTATCTTCCGACAACAGTTATCGAGGGCAAACTGGAGCTCTCGTACATTTGGGATGATGAACTACTGGGTATTTGAATATATTTGGGATCTACTTAAAGCTGTTATTTTTACTTCCTTGTCTGAAGTGAAAGGAAGAATTATGATCGCAAAAAATTTCTGGTATTCAGATTTTGATGGAAAAATCGTTTTGATTGCATCCACGAATTTTAATTTGACGAGATTTGCGTGAAGTCTCAACGTACGCATGTATGTATGCACATACTTATGTATGCATATACGATGCATTTTGGCCCACCCCTTATGTATATATGCAATGAAACGGGATCCGGTTACGAACTCGTTTTTTAGCCTTAAATTGGTTAAATGGCTGGTCACCGCTGATTGGTACTGTTACAAAATGTGGTAGTGGGTGAATGATGAAACAATGCCTGCCCTAAAGACGAATGTGACAAATTAAGCGACGTACCGAAGCTCTATTATCTCACAGAAATACAGAAATTAGTAAAAAAGGCAATGGATAATCATTAACTAACACAACAATAACACTAATCAAAGCGCAATGTCAAGTGCCGCTTCTCAGTCTATCACACACTAACCTCGCAATGAGCGACACCTTTATTCTAAACATCCTTTTCGACTTCTTTTATTTCTAAAAATCATGTCGCATAGGATGAGGCATCATTTTTCTGCACTTTTCGTGTAACTTCGCTCCTAATTGAGATGCAACGAAAATTCCACCAGTTTCGAGAACTTTCTTTTGTCGCCAATTTACCAAAATGGACTCCAAGTTAGTCGCCTAGTCACATACTCATTTCACTTGCAGCAATGCCTATACAACTCTCTTTCCAGCAATACACATTAATGAAGGAAAAGAACATTACAATTTTATAACAGTATTGTAGTTTGGCTGGCGTTTCACAGCCGTCAGCGGTGCCTTGGGATGTCGCCGTGTTTCGTAAACCCGATCCTTGTTGCTCTGCGACTTGTCATAGCGTATTAAATAAACACTACTTGTTTAGGCACATATACTTCATTAGACGTACGTAATACATGCCTCTATTGCAAGAGATGTCAGTTAAGCGAAGAAACAATCTCTCTTGGTAGAGCGTAAAAGTATTGGAATGAGTTCGGTTGTCCTTCCCACTCTAAGAACAGCCTTAACCAGTCACGCTAAGAACAACCTTTTCAATGCATTATATACTACAAAATGATACATAATCTTCTTGGTAGTCGATTTTTTTTTACGGCAGTCAGATCACGGCGGCCATATAACCCGAAGTGGATTGTGTTATAAAGCGTTAAGAAATGAATTTACTACGACTGTTTCATTCAACTTTATGATGAGTGTGAAAGATAAATTGTCGAATAAATCACACACATAAATCAATCAAAATTAACTGGATCAAATCACACAGTGGTATCCTTGAGAACGAGCTTGCCGACTCATTGGCGAGACAAGCAGCATTAAATACCACAGATTTTTTTACTACTTAAAATTCCTCTTCCCCTCCCACACTTAAAATTACGATTACGTAACAACTTGATTACAGAATGCTAAATAGATGGTCCACAATCTAAGTATGAAGACTCACGTAGAATTTCCCCCCGAAAGTTTCAAAAGAAATTTGTTTATCAAACAGATATCTATTTACTTTATTCATAGGACATGGCCCATTCAATACATATCTTTCAAATTTGGCGAAGTATCTATTCCATACAGCATATGTAATAAATTAGCATTCCCCAATCATTATCTAACAGATTGCCCACTAACTTCCAAATATCACAAAGAAATCTCCAGCACAAGCCATCTTTACCATCCTGGTTCAGCTACATTTTGTAAAGGCCTACCTTCTGGGAAAATAATTAATTATGTAAGCCATCTTAATAAAAACCAATTTCAATTCGCAAACCCCTCTCCTCCAGGTGCTTCTATGGATCTCTGCTCAGACTTTGATCAAAACTATTGTTAGGGAATCTTACCGCCTGTCATGAGTTCACTAAGTAATAGGTTCATGAGTTAACTGATTTTCTCTACAATTTTAGTCTCAAAAATTAATTAAATTCACCAATGAAAAACCCAATTTCATTAAAAAGACAAATAAAGCAATAAAATAATATTTTTATATATTTTTTTCTCTCGTGGGTTAACTAATATGCTTTTTGAATTTTAGTCTCTAAAAATTTAAATTTCCCAATGAAAAACCTATTTTCTATAAAAACACAAATAAAGCAATAATATAATATTTTTATAGCTATTTTTATTTTTATCTCTTTCCAATTTTTACTGCATTAAATATTTACCCGTTATAAATAAATTTTATAATATTTAACCAAGATATATAAATAAACTTGTAATTAAAAAGAGCTATCCTAGACATGCCTACTGCCAGCTCTGGTTATCAAGAAAAATTTAAACATTTATAAATTCTAGAAGGCTCTTAGGTATAAGTCGCGGGGCAAGCAATATTCAAAACCGTAAACCTATAAGGTCGGTTGCCTGCTCTCAAGAAATAAAAAAGAAATGAAATAAAAAGATAAATTGTAGAATTTTGGTAAAAACTAAAGCTACGCACTTCATTTTTTTTCGCTTTCATATGAGGATCTGTACTCGCACTAACTTTTCAACCATTAAAATTAAGCGCCATGTGTCTTGACTCCGTAGCTCCGCCTTTCACACTATAGAACACAAATGAAATCATTTTATATAAAAATTAGTTTTATTTATATGTATTGTTTAGATATGTATTTTTAGATGTATTCTTTTTCATCGTAAATTAATTTACTTTATTTAAATTGAATATGTAAACAATTGATGAAATAAGAGTAAACTCTTTTACCACCAAGCGCCATATTAGTCTCCGCCACGACTAAGTGGATAAGCCGCTGAACATGTTAGATGGCTGTAGTGTGAAGGTCCAGAGTTCTGGACTACCACGCATCTGCCGATCTGGTTTTGGGCGGTTTTCTCCAGATGTGACCTGAATACCTATTAGACCCCCTTAAGAAAATCATCGGCCCAAGTCATATCCCCCTAAACAGAACCGCTCGAGGAGGTTTGTCTTAACCACAATATACAACAAAGCGTCATGATTTCCATAACGAGAGCGGAAAATTTAAAAGCAAATTATTTTCCAAATGCCAGGAAATACAATGAAGTAAACTCGAAGGGAAAGGGTTAAAGCAAAAAGTAAATAGGTAAAAATTACTTCTGGAATTGCAATTGAAAGAAAAATTCAGTAACAATGCTTGTTTTCTGTATAAAAGTCGTAGTTTCAACTTCCAGTTACGAAAATTCCGGCCTCTGCGAAAATAGAGGTATTTCACAAGTGGGAATGAAAATACACTGTCTTCTTCAACCTGAAATATTCCTTTCTGCTTACTCAGCGAGATGCCCACCCGTTAGAAATATTTGAGAACAAATATTTGGAAAATTTGGAATAGGAAATTTATTCATTTCTTTTCCAAAGTTTATTCGCTTGGAAAAAAAAATACATGAATATAAATCTCTCGTTTGACTCTTTTTTGGACTTCAGAACAAACGAGGGAAAATTCGACTTAATGCATTCATTCTGTACTTTTTCGCCATGCGTGAAATTTCTTTGTTTAGGGTTTATACATATATATATATATATATATATATATATATATATATATATATATATATATATATATATATATATATATATAATAGTAATAAAAGAATTCTGAAGTCGACAGATGTTTCAAATTCTGTATTTAAATTCAGAGGGCGCAGATTTCTGCATTTCGCGTAGCTCTCGTTTGAAAAGCGTAGTTTTTAGATTTTTGAATCAGAAATAAACTACGTTACTAGTGTTTCATAAAATGAAAAACTTGCCATGATTGAGGAAGTAGATGTCATTAAATAAACAAATCGTACAATATTTTGATATTCTTCTCTTATAACTCCCAAAGAAAGAGATCTTTAAAGTCTGAAAATAAAAATATGCCAATTCTAAAAAACGTATCTTTTTTCCCTTTCTGTATAAATTGAGAATGGTGATTTATATGAAAGCGCAATCTACGCTAAATCCGTGTTAAACAACATTGAAACAAATATTGTCCTCAATGTGTAATGTATTTATATTGCTTGAGCTCTTGTTCGCATTAAATTGAGCAATTGATTCAACGTTTATCATACTACACACGCTGTTCACACATTTTGTAAGAATTTTTACTTTCTCCATTAAATAAATTTAGCTGGATTAAGAGAAACTCTTTATGACATCAATTCAGAATAGGATTTGATTATCATCCGCATAATAAAAAATATTCTTTGATTTAATATGTCGCTGTAAAATACACACCGAAGCAAGAACTATATTTTTTTTGCACTTTAAAAAGAAATGTACTCTCATTATTAAAAAGAGAAGTGAAAATAATAGTTTCAATATTTTGGCCCGTAAAATAAGTGACGTAATTAATATAAAAAGAAAGGAACGTTAGTTTACATTTTAATAAGTATTACGGGAAATCCATATTCTACAGAAGTACGTACTCCTCGTATTATATCGTAGACCGTATTTGATGTTTTAAAAGAAAATCCAAACCCTCTCCCCAAAGGACTGTAGCAAAATCTACACTGCTGGCCACCCAAATTGCAACACCAAGAAAAACAAGAGATATCACAACAAAATTTATTGTGTAGATAACATGTTGACCAAGTAACAAATGATTAAATTTACAGCATTCTATGAAGCGTGGTTCCTGCCAAAATCAGTACCCAGAGTAGCCGCCGTTGTTGGAGATCACAGCTGCCACACGCCTCGGCATTGATTCAAAGAGACTTTGAATGTGTTCTTGGGGTACAGCAGACCAAGCAGCTTCCACACGTTGCCAAAGTTGATCTGGTGTGACAGCTGGGGATGAACTCTGGGTCAGTCGTTGAGCAACCATGGACCACATGTTTTCTATCGGCGAAAGATCCGGAGAGCGCGCCGGCCAGGGAAGCAATTCAATCTGGTGATTGACGAAGAACCCTTGGACAATGCGTGCCACGTGTGGCCGTGCATTATCCTGCTGAAATATGGCTGTTGGCAAGCCCTGAAGGTAAGAAAGGACAACTGGCTCCAACACCTCGGAGATGTAGCGCTGGCTGGTTAAAGTACCGGCAATGCGTACTAGAGGAGTGCGAGAGAGATATCCGATACCGCCCCATACCATAATACCCGGTGCAGGACCAGTGTAACGGTGCATAATGCAGCTGTTCAGCATCCTCTCTCCACGGTGTCTCCAGACTCGAATCCGACCGTCGTGGTGTTGCATACAGAAGCGTGACTCGTCAGTAAAGAGAATTTCATTCCATTCTGTCGTCCACATCCTTCTTTCATCGCACCATTGGCGGCGGAGACGTCTGTGGTTCCGCGTCAGAGGTAGACAAAGCAACGGACGTTTTGCGGACAGACCATTCTGCTGTAAACGACGTCGAATGGTACGCGCAGACACTGGATGATGCGTTACAGACTGAATCTGCTGTGATATGGTTCGTGATGTGACTGAGCGGTCCGTCACTGCCATGCGTACAATCTGCCTGTCATCACGTGACGTGGTGCACTGAGGTCGATGCGGTCGATCACGTCTGTCCGTCGTACCCTCCTGCACCCAACGATCACATATCCGCATCACAGTTGTTTGGTTTCGTCCAATACGACGACCGATTTCCCTGAAAGATAACCCACAATCTCGGTATGCCACTATCCTTCCTCTGTCAAACTCGGATACTTGATCAAAAGATGATCGTTGTTTCCTACGAGGCATAATTTATCGTTTTTTTGAAAAAAAAGCAAGAAAAACACAATTGCTGTACTTGAAACCGTCGAAATCTCCAAGCCTTAAATAGCGCTTTGAGGTGGCGCCACAGGCGCGCTTGATGTGCGTCTGCGCTGAAATTCTAATCATTTGCATATCTCACCTCAGCTAATGCATGTTGTAAATTTCATATTATTTGCATGCTTCCTTCAGGGTGTTGCATTTACGATGGCCAGCAGTGTATAAGCGTCTCTGAGCAGCAAGAGAGTTCTTAAGAGTTGGAACTCTTAAGAAATTATAAAATCTGATTTAAAGCTAATCAAGGCAAAAAAAAAAATAAGTTGTTCTAATGCCAAGAATGCTTATCGATGTAATACTGTGTGTAAATTGTCGTATGAAAATTATTTGAAAGGTGAAATATGAAAATATGCAGTTAAAATTTATGGGGCTTGGGTATTAGTGATTAATTTATTCCGTTTTAAATAATTTAATGTAATTTAATATTACTAAAATGAACTTACAGTAATTTGAGTCTGTATATCGTAATGTATATGAAAGTATTTGATCCCTGTAAAATGACTATGAACCCATTAGAGCCTTCACAGTCTGTGAGATTGCCACTCACAGTTTGCTTAACAAATTTTCACTCAATCTAGTGCATAGTTCAGAAGCTAGTGCACCTCAAATAATTTGAGTCTAGGCCGCAATGTATAAGAATACTTTTGGTCCGAATAAGACTCTCAGTTTTCTATTTTACCTGTAATTCCTACTCAAACAGAAATCCATTCATGTAAGACAGGGATCTGTACGTACCTAATTAGAGCTCAATTGAATGCGTCGATATAGACATCCTGAGATTACAGAGTCCTTTTTACAAAATAACATTTACATTTAAAAAGAATAAATGGATTAGCAATTGGGCACCCAGTTTTGTTATTCAAGACTCTGGAATGCTGATAAGTACACTTTACACATTTTGCGTTAATAGACCATGATGTATACACATACATAATTTGCTTTCATACTCATACTCATGCCGTCATACCCATGATGCAACAATCATACATAATTTATCTTCTATCGAATGCGCCATTTAGACGCTTTGATTATCACACGCATAATAAAAATTTTCTTTGCTTTAATGTGTTTCTGCAAAATAAACAGCGCATAAAGAATTTCTGCACTTTACAAAGAGAAGTACTCTTTGTAAATTAGACGCTAACGCATTTTCAGGAATTTCTATCTATAGGCCGCAATGTTTAAAAATTCTTTTTTGTAACTCTAAAAAGCTATGTGTCCTATACACACCGAAATCAATACTAGATGGGCTCCACCATAGCCGAGCGGATAAGACACTGAACATGGTAGATTGCTACAGTGAGAAAGGTCCAGTGTTATGGTCTTGACAAGTTTTATTTGAAAGTAATTGATTACAGTGTAAGAACGAGTAATGATCTGTAAAATATTTCTTCAAATGGAAATTTTTAAAAATTGCTTTATCCGTATGTACAAATTTTAGAAATTACAAAAAAATGTATCAAATTCTAAAAAGAAAAAAAAAACATTTCAAAATAAAATCACTTATTCTATACCCTCAACATAAAACTGCCTTTTTACAAAAGAATTTTTACATTTAAAAAGAATAAAGGGCTTAGAGCAAGCAATTGTGCACCCAGTTGTGTTATTCAAGACTCCGGAATGCTGATAAGGAGTAAACAAAAATAGCTGAAGAATATATTAAAGGTCCACAAGACTTGGTACACTTCTGTTTCAAAGCACATTCCCTGAATACATTTTAAGAAAATAAACACGGATCTGCATACCTTCAGAAATACGTAAATACTCTTCTATGCAACCTTCTATGTATGGACTGTTTTTTTTTTCTTTCAATCCTTTTTGAAATGCATGTGATTCTTTTGAGCATAACAATATGTTTCTTACTGGACTGGAAAGAAAATTCTCAGAAAATGGGTTTTTGACACTCTAATATATTCAGCGTAGGTAATCAATTTTCGCGAAAGAGGACACGGGAATTTGGTAACTATAGAATTTTAATAATTACTTCCCTAAATGTAGTGTTAACCCTTTCAACCCTTTAACCATTTACCAATGCTTAAAAAAGGTCAAACGTTGTCATCTCGATTAAACCCTTTAATGCGCAGTGTTCCCGCTCTGGAAACACCAAACTCTGACGTTTTGACTGTTGCCAGTCACGAAGAATAGATTTAATTTCTATAAAAATAGTTGCGGGTGACATAGCTCCTCGAGAATCCTTTACTTTTTAGCACGTCATTTCCCGTAAAAAAATTGTCACGATTATTTTTAACAGCACTGACATCTGCTGAAAAATGGAAGAATGCGAGATCAGCTGGATAGATTGCCCAATGCTGAAAAAAGGGCAGCCGTTGCCATCGCTCGACTTAACTACCAGCAAGATGGCGGACGGTCGACACGTTCATCGCGTGCCACAGATCTAGAGACCCTTTTTTGACGACAGCTGGCTGTGCGATACAGCCACCTGCGTCAAAAATGGGTCTCTAGATCTGTGGCACGCGATGAACGTGTCGATAGTCCGCCATCTTGCTGGTAGTTAAGTCGAGCGATGGCAACAACTGCTCTTTTTTCAGCATTAGGCAGTCTATACCAGTTGTTCTTCTATATCAATGTATTTCCATCGTATTTTCCAGTTTTCAGCAGCTGCCAGTGCTATTAAAAATAATCCTGTCAATTTTACAAATAATCGACAATTTTTATGGGAAAGGATGTGCTGAAAAGTAAAAGGATTTTCGTATAATTATCTCACCCTCAAGTATTTTTAAAGGCATCAAATTTATTCTTCGTGACTGACAACAGACAAAGCATTGGAGTTTTGCATCCTCACACCGAGGACACAGAGCATTACAGGGGCTAATCGGACTTTGTTCTGACGTATGTTCCATGTAATTTACTGTTTCATTTCCTGAAGGCTGAATGCAGTAGCCTTATATTAAATACGCCCTTAAACTTTTAAAGCATATTCATTCTTAAATAAGTACATTTTAGAAAGAGAAAAAGAATCTACATATAAATTTTGCATTTTCCAGATCAGGTGCTATATTTACCTGAATAGATATTTCCTTTTCATCGGAGTACGTTAACAAGTGATGTGCTATTCGAATGATTTCTATAATCGATTCCTACTACTTGAATAAAATCATTGATCGATTAATCAAAGAGCGAAATATCTTGATTTTCACTATTTGAATCGTATTCACGATTTCTATTAGAGATTTCGAATACCATGTGCGTGTTCAAATGTTATGTACTGAGCGTTCGAATGGATTTTTTAAAATCGATTATATCGATTGCATTCTATTATCAATTAATTCAAATAGTTTTATTCATCCATGCCCATCATTAATTTCAAAGAAAAAAGAAAATGTAAAATATAATTTTCGAAATAGCCGTACTTGCTGTAATAGTTTCATGCATCTAAGTATATTTTACAGATAATAATTTGCTAGTCATCCTAATATTTCAAAGAAACTTCTTGTAAGTTACGATTTAAAGCTGAAATGCTCTAAAAGCAATATTTACTCTTACCAAAATATTTTATATTATCTGTAATGTTTTTTTTGATTTTTTTCAAATGACTGTATCCATTTAATCGTGGGATACAAACTTTGCATTTTCAGAACAAATAAGAGCTTTTTTTTTCAAATCTTCGACATCTGCAAACATATACGTATAGGAAAAATCGGAATTTTTAATATGCGGTTTTAAAACATTTAATGATAAATTCATGCGCGACACACATACTCACACACACAGGTGTTTATATATAATACTATTTTTAATATTTTAAGAGTAATCATATACACTACGCTAGCAAATATTTATCTATTGTAGAACAAAGAACTAAGAACTAAGAACTAAGACTAAGAACAGAACTAAGACTCTCAATCTTAGAATCCGTAGAATAGTGTAGAAGCTTAAAGTAATATATTGGAGAGGAAAATGATAATGAATTAATTGGTTCTGCTGTAAGATAAACCGCATTATATTTTAGTATTGACACAAGAACAGCATAATTAAAAGACATGCATAAAAATATGACCAGGCATGATATTCTATGGCAGTGCACAGTTTAACTACTCTAAGGCTCGTTAAAACGCCTTAAAAAGGTTCTACGCGCAAGGCTCCCTCTCTCCCTAGTCAGATATTTCTCGTGTAGCTTTGCCTTAACCACAAAAACAAAAAACTACTAAGAAATAATAATCTAATAATTTTAAAAACAAACTCCTCATAAAAATAATCTATTGTTCCATTTAACAATATTTCTTTCTTTTTTTTCTTCGGTAGAAATATATGTGAAAGTATGAAAATAATGTGATAGAAGTAGATGTGGAATATGTTGCGATTTGATTTTAGCCGATTTTAACTTTTTAAGTAGAACATAAAAACTTTTATTTGATATATAAAATATCCACGCACAATGTTAAATGCATACACCTTAATACTTTTAGGATAATTTATAACATGTTTATCTTATGGCCATACTCTTTTTGACTGTCAAATCCTTAAAAACTAATATTCATCTCAAATCTGTATAAGGCTTATTTTTGATGCGATATTTAAAGAATTTCATTCGAAATTGTAAAAACCATTGCCTAATCTCGAAGAAACATGTATTTCCGTTCTTTAAATCTTAAAAACATATTTATTTTAGGCTATCGGCCATCGTTTAGAGGAAACTTCTAACAGGCATATTTACGGATTTGGTAAATCGATTTCGGTCTCAGGTGTTATATTCAGCCGAATGGACTTTTCGTTTTTTAGATAGCAAGTTAGCTAGAAAGGGAAAACAAAAGATAGTTTGCAAAATTGAAACTAATGTGAAACTTGGTAGCTTTTTATTAATATGATTTTTCAATTCGCGTCAATCCTTACGAATTTTTTTTTTTCTTTTCCGATTACCTAAGGAAAATCGGAAATCAACGGTTTAAAATTAGAATGTTTGAAAACAATATTCGCTGATGTCAAAGAATGTTTTTCTCACGTAATAGATTGTGAAAATATTTTCAAAAGTAAATACTTGAAAGTCATACTGAAATTATACTAACCACGGTTTACTTTTCAAAAAATTGTGATGTCACAAATCGACGGAAGACTGCTTAACAAATATTGAACTACTTTAGAACTTAAAAAAATGCCTATTTATTATTAAGTATGTTATTTAGTATTGTTATTTTTAAATTCGACAGTACTTGCTTTAGAATTATACAGCATTACTTTCATGTATTCCATAGCTCTCGAATTTATTAAGCTGAACATTATGAGAATTAATCAGTTTATCTGTCAAAAATTAGCTGAGACTGTAGAACTAGCGGAAAACAATTATAAAGTACAATAGAAATATCTTGTATGCAGTGATAAAAAGTGTTTGGGATGGGTAAATATTAATTTCAAATGAATAAAAAATGACTCTGTTTATCGGGTTAGCTGTATAATATATTTTATTACTATGTTTTATTTTTTTGGAAATTTTATAAATCTTACAAAATGATTATTTATTCTTATGCTTTGTCTAAACCTTTGGGAATCTTTTTCAATATTTAACAACTTGGCATTCCTTTTTGGTATCTGTAGAAAAAAAAAAAACTTACTGTATACGTTTGTGTTCTAGCGCCTAAAATTTATAACTTTAGATGTTTAATCAAATATAAACAGAAAAGGACAAGCAGAGCCTGCTTTTAATCCCACCCCCCCTCCAAAAAAAATAAAAACTAATAAATTAATTAATGAATGAATTTAAAAAATTAAATGCCCTTTGGAAATATTCGAGAATCCATTTTCTCGCGCGCGTACGGGCATCTTTTAAAATAATTAGAAAACTTGTAAACATCCGAAAAAACACGTTTTCTAAAATTCGACTGATACTATTATTTCTAAGTGTAATTTCCATTCATCTTGATCTGAAAAAGATAAAGACAAATAGAATTCTCATGTGTAGAAAAGCGACAATACATTTTTAAACCAGTATTATGCATGATACTTTTGTAGAGCGTATAATTTGTACCGTTCGTACCAGATAAATTTCGTATGACTTTAATTTTATTCATTATATTTAAATTTAATGTTCTCATATTTAATTGCAGTCTCTTATGTTATAAACTAGTATTGTTGATGAAAGAAATACTGTAATTTAAACAGCTTAGTAATATGAAAATAAGGAGCCAGTTAAAGCAAATAGCAGCCATTTTTCTTTTAAATTATTCACTGAGTAAACATTTTATTTTTCTTAAAAATTCATTATTTTATTTAAAGTTCCTGCCAAAAAGTCCGATTAAATCTTGTCAAACAAAATTTGAAATAGAATTACACACTTACAGGAATAAATCCAAGTTATTAAGAACTATAAAGTTAAAATAAGCATTTATTAAAATGTGTGTATGTATTAAATTAATTAGATTATTATGCATTTATAACATTTAAGTCAATATTTAGTCATTTCTCTAATGTAATAATCTTTTCCTTAGTTCTTTTAGTATTATATGGCTTTATTTGACTTTATTTGTATACTTAGAAGTATATTTGACTGAATATTTTTTTCACTCTCCTCGTGTAGAACTATATTTAAATCTCTTCTAAACTTTCACATTTCAAGGAAACTTCTACTCTGAAACTTGAAAACTGCAACTAATACTACATTTAACTTTTTCCTTCCTTCCTTTCTTTTTTTTCCAATTTCGAGAAATTCACAGCATTAGCGTATTGATTTAAGACTTGAAGTAACGGAATATTTAATACTTCAGAAATAAAGTTTTTAACGTTAATAATTCACTTATTTCTCCAAATTTTCTTCAATTCTCAACGTTTTCACGAATACTTTAAGTCTATACTTGGTTTACTCACTTTTGAGTTACATAAAAGTGTCACATAATTTACTCCCCGCTTTTAAAAGTTCAATAACATGATGTCATACAATCTTAAGTTTCTTTAATCAAAAATATTTCCATATAAAAAGAAAACTTTTTAATTATTACTTTTACGAATATCCTACGTTTTATATTTTGAATTTTCATATTTAATAAATTCCTTATGATTAATGGATCGATGCTATAATTTTAACTAACAGATCTGAAACTAAAATGTCTGATTTAAATTTTAGCCATTGAATATTTATTAATTATCGTAAAAAGTAGTACAATATGCATTTGTAAATCTTTAAAACTTCTAAAAATATATATTTTTGCTGCTGATGCATTTTGAAATTATTGATCGTCCTGAATTTTGGTAGTCAATGACTTTTAAAATTATCGTTTTATAGAATTATTACATTTAGAAAATTTTGTAAGAAAACAAGCATATGAATAGATATTCTCATCTATATCAAATGCGTACAACCAAAAGGGAATTTCACCGAACATTATGTTAATTTGTTTGTATCTAATACTATATATAAGTATTAACTTTCTAAAATAAAACAATTGAAATATTTTTTCAGAGAACTATATTTAAAGGAGAATTTTTCTTTTCAAAAATAAAACGTGTTAAGACATTTACATACATACATATCTTTATTCATGAACATTTCAGTTCCATAGTAAAATAACGTCTATTACATTAGTTGGATATTATAAATAAAAATTTCGTCTTTTGCATGCGTTTGAATAACGTATGTTATTTCGGACGTATTTCTCCTATTTTAGGCTACTAGCGTACTGAATGCTTTATATAGTTTATTATTATACCAAAGACATAAAGAAAAGGCAAGAAAATGTTCCTTTGCATTATTATTTTGAATCTGTCCTTTTTTTCAAGGATTGAAATTCTTTTGTCCCCTGGAGGCAAGAAGTAAATAAATAAAATAAATCTGGGAATACAAGTGCGAATTTTATATATTTGGCTTTATTTATTCTATTTCGAAAAATCGGGAATTGCTATGAGCTATGAGCTATTCGATTGAATTCCCTGGAACCATGCCAATGCTTCATAGAAATAAAAGTTTGAATTACAATTTTATTCTCACACAATCTTTTACACTTAAAATAACACTTTTTTGTAAGATAAAATTTATTAAGTTTTTAAACCAACAACGCTTTTTTACAATGGAAAGGTTGTATAAAATATTTTTCTTTTTTTTTCTTTTTCTTTTTTAAATAAGCGAAACGGCATGAAACTTCTGAATGAATAATTCAAAAAAGAGAAAATGTTGCTATTTGTTTACTTAAATATTTTATGACACGTTGCTTTTTTTCCGTAGGCTATTTCTAAAACATGTTACATTTATTAATGAATATTTCTAATTATTTATATATTTTAGCATGAATTCATTCCTTAATTTAATAATAGTTACTATGATTTGCTCTTTGCAACAAATTTTAAAATTCAACTAATATTATAAATGCTAAAATTTTTTTTCTCTCCTTTACGCTGGACGTATGTATGAAATTAAATATGGAGATAGCTTCATATCCTGAATTAACAGTTAGGTTACTTTTTATCCCAAAGAAAAATTCTGCTATCACAATTTGCATAATATCACAATATTTCTGGCACAATCGAAAGTATGGCCTAAAACCTAATATCTCATTTGTTGAGCCTCGGCGATATAAAGTACTGTGATTGGTATAATGCGATTCATTAATTAGTGAGAAGTGAACTCAAAATGCTGAAGTAAATGTGTAGCCTTATATGGCAAAAATTATTTACTGCTAAATATAAAAGAAACGCATATATATTAAAAACTTGTGTATTTATCGAAAATAAAAACAGATCAGCGCCTCAGTGATTAACATCAGACAATTATTTGTTTCGACAAATTGTTCCCTACACCTACTGCATCCGGGTAATGGCGGGCTACGCAAATAGTAACTAAAATAATCTCTGGTAGAATTGCACTTATCTTCCCTTTAGTGCTTCTCTGTTACATGAAATTTCATTGTGAACATTAACTGAACAACTAGCGATAAGCGATATCTCCCCCACCAAACTTAACCCATTTGTGCCTGGATATTTTTGCGACTTTCTTCGATTTTTACTGATAACAGAAATAATAGATAAATTTCTGATGTCAACTTCTTGAACAAGGGATGATTTCTTTTAAAATCATTATGCATAAAAATCGAAATATCAACATCCTACTTGGTCATGTTAAAATATTTTGTAGAGTTGAGGCTCAATACTCATGAACAAAGACTAGGAAAAATAAATAACGTTTTCGACTAATAGCGAAAATGCCGTCCCAAAAAAGGGACACTAGGAATAAATGAGTTAAATAGTATTCAGTCGGGTTGCCACATTTTACAGTCTTCATTGTAGGTAACTGAAAAAGAATCCATTAAAAAAAGTTTCCGTACGAAGGCAAGTTTTTGTTTTAGTTATTGTACATAAGGATTTTTAAAACTATCTTTTTTTCCCCAGTTGTAGAGTAACAAATGCCTCAGAAGTGCTAAACAAAACCTAAAAAAAAACCTGCAGTTTCTTGTTTGAGTATTGCAGTAGTTAGCGTCTTCATTTGCTTAGGGCTATTACTGAACATAAGTATTAGCCCTGCGAGTATTTGACTGTATATTTATTCGAAATTGCGATCGTGGAATGAAATTCAAGAATATGCATCAAAATAGTAAAAAAGAAAAAGTGCTTTTCGATCAGGCCATTTCCTGGTCAGGCTTTTTATTAGATTAACATTAATGCTGAATTTAACAGAGAAATGTCCGCAAAAAATCCACATTTGTATGAAAACTACACCCTATATATTAAGATAAAATGACTATTTAATTAAGAGCTAGTACATTGCAAACAACCTTTGTAATCCCAAAGCGTAGCTGCGGTATTGGCACAGTTCTTATGTCGCCAAGCAAGCTAGCTCATTGGCCGTTACAGTACACAAGTACTTAAAGATGTTACTTACAAAGATGTTAAACTCGAAAGTAGCAATTTCTGAAACATACACATAATGAAACGTGTGAAGCAGTACGTATGAAAGCAAAATATACAATTTTAATGCGTTTTATATTTGACCATGGTACCTTGTAAAATGAGTATACACAGAAAATTCCTTTTCTTATTGTTTATTTTGTATAATGGCAAGCCTACACGCGAGGCATCAGCCCTGTCTAGAGGGGGGTACCTTGGGCAAACTTTTTAAGGGGTTCTAGGGCGTACTCATTCTACAATTGGAGGAAAGCGCCCTAAAATCCCGAACATTAGATCGGCAGCCGCGCAAGGCCCGAACACGGGACCCTCATACTTCGGCCGTCTACCATGTTCAGTACTTTTATCTTTTCGGCCATTATTGGGCTTCCAAACTTTTTAATGGGAGAGCGAGGGAACGAGTGATAGACTAATTGTACGGTGTACATCACTAAGAATAATACTTCAAAAAATTTCGTTAAATTTTATTCTAAATTATTCAAAGACATCTTAAAATGGATAGAATATTGAATCTTATTCCATTGAAAACGTTTTATTGCTTAAAACGTCTTTGCTGATAACTTCTCATAAAAATGTAAGTGTCTGCTGTCATGCAATATTTGTCAGCGAATGATACCGTCATATTGAACAAGATAAATCGTGTACACTCGAACTAAACGACAGTCTAGACTTTCCCTTTTTAATACACCACAATTTCTTACTTTTCCAACCAAAATTTAGTTAACGAAGAGAAAAAGAGGACTTAATAAATGTGGTTTGAACTTACACGCAAACAATATTTTCCTTTCGATCTAATTTAAATCCGAAAGACGACTGCATCAAAAAACATTCACTTCAAAGACCCCAAAAGAAAATGTCGACGATATACGGAACACGCTATTTCTTTATCTTCGATTTTCCCTGAATAATAGAAAATGTGTGTATATGAGATCAAAAAATATGCACACTCTCTTTGAAGAAATGTCACGAAATCTGAAACGGAAAAAAAAACGGAGAGAGAGAGGGAGCGAATCTTTTGAATTCCTTTTTTGGTAACCTGTGTTCACGTGAATGTTTCCCTTCTTTCAGAAAATCCCATTTCTTGGGGTCGGAAGTGGTTCTAATATTTGCCAAGAGGGGGAATCATTTGCATAGAGAAATCGAATTTCCAGAGATTTGACTTCCCCAGATGGCGCTGATGACCTTTCCAATCTGCAGAATTCTTTAAGAGCAGCGTTCCCAAATGCTTTTTTTTCCCTCAAAGGGATATGCCGAAAAGTGCTTGTGCCTGTGAGAGAACCCACCATTTTCCGAACATGTTCACTGTTATTTACTTTGAATATAAAGCGACCGACATTTGTGCCCGGATGAGAATTTTGTTGGGCACAAAGCAGGAGTTGAATTATTGCATTAGTACTGAGGTTTTGAAAAATTACTTTTTATTTGAGAGAACAATTTATAAGAAACATTTTTCATGCTCCGGTTATTTTTAAAAAAATTACGTTACAAATTTTAAATTTTCCTTAAATTTCTCATTTTACATCGTCGAAATTTATTCGTCAGAAAGCACAATGTAATTTAAAACTGTACTTATTTACTTCTTGCATAAGGAAATTTGATTTTTCATGTAGAAGAATATAACAGTAGACTGAAGTACTAGTATTCTAGCATAGTTACAACTGTATTCAAAAAATCTATTGCAGTATAATATTGCATTTAATGTTTACATCAGACTTGTATAGTAACTGCAGTACAATTTTATGCTGCTTACATTTTTATCAGAAAATACCTTTTATTGAATAAACTGCTTACAAAGATGCAGTCTGAAGGGAATTTTTACGTAAGAAAGCTGGCACTCTTTAAACAGCTTTGTAAAGTACATTAGCTGAATAACATGCAATATGCAAATTTTAAATGTATGATTCTAGAATTAGGATACAAATAGAAACATGAGAGCCAATATAAGGTTTAAGGGTTCCATCATGGCCGAGATGAAGACTGAAATGGATAAGACACTGAACATGGTAGACGACTCAAGTGTGAAGGCCTAGTTTTCGGGCCTCGGACTGAAGTGTGAAGGCCTAGCTGTCGATCTAATGGTCTGGAGTTTTGAGCGGTTTTCTCCAGATGCAAAGTGAATACTTATAAGAACCCCTTAAAATGCACTCCCCCCCGTAGGTAGATGCCACTCGTGTAGGCTTGTCATTACACAATACAATACATTACAGGTTTGTTAAATAAAACCTGAACACTTTTATTTAAAACGAAACCTGAATGTATTGGACAATAACACTTTTTTTTACTCTGCTCAAAAAGATCATTTTTTGTTTACAGATTGCTCTTAGTACTGAATAAAAGTTTCTGAAAATTAATCCAAAATGCACAATGTTTTTCGTCACACGTGATCAAAAGGAAATCTTCATTATCATTATGTAATTTTTCTGATTCTTTTTTGATGGGTTTTTTGTCTGATAATGAAAATGTCGTTAAGAAATCTGATAATATTTAAATTAATGTTTAATCACAGAATAAGAAAACAAAGCCATTAGTCGTGTATTTCATGACATTAAACTAACATCTTCACGTTAAACGTTTACATTAATTTTCTAAATTTATAAATTTGCTTGTTAAGAATTTTTGAGAAGGAGTTATTTTGGATAAAACTGTATTTTTTTTATTATCACCTTAAACTTTCTGTAAGATAAAACTATTATAAGAATATTTACTTATACTAAGTCAAATTGATTTTTTTTATATATTTTTTAATTTTTTTATTTTACAGATTATAGTATTCAACTTTTAAATCCAAATCAACAATTGAATAGAAAATTATATTTATTCTGAAACGTATAAAACAGCGGCTTTAATTTTGATTTCGAAACTTTATTTAGAAGATAGTTAGATATGTTTTATATATTTGATATTTTTCACTTTTGAATCAAATATAAGAGAACTCGTAAGAAACGTCGTATAATCTGAATTAATTATTAATTAGCACCTTCTCTTCCTAGTGATTTTTTTCATGTTTCAATAAAAGAAGGAAAAATAATCAATCGCCATTTGATTTAGCTACGAAAATATATAGAGAGGAAAAGTTCAGCATTTTTAGTTATATCTGAAAGATAAACTAATTCCCGGCCCCAAAGTCCATTTTGGACCACGCCGTCATTAAAAATTCGACCAAGACCAGTATGACCCGAGCTTAAGTCCTCAAGTTTCTGATTTTCAAACTCTTGAGATCCTTTTGAATCTCGTCCATCAATTTCTTTCTCGGTCTTGCCTGTTTTTGCGTACTACAGTCCATTTTGGACCACGACTTCCTTAACTATTTGACCCCAGACCTTGCGTGTTTAGTCTTAAAGTTTGTTGTTTTCAAACGCATTGCGGCGAAGTAGCGCCAACCTTTCAAAGTAGAATTCTGGACCCTCTTTTAACCCATTCGTGCCTGGATATTTTTGCGACTTTCTTCGATTTTTGCTAACACCAGCAGTAATTGATAAATTTCTGATGTCAACTTTTTGAACAAGGGATGATTTCATTTAAAATCATTACGTATAAAAATTGAAATGTCAGCATCCTACTTGGCCATATTAAAATATTTTGTGGTATTGAGGTTCAATACTCGCGAATAAAGGCTAGGAAAAATAAATAACGTTTCCGACTGATAGCGAAAATGCCGTCCCAATAAAGGGACGCTAGGCATAAATGGGTTAATGATTTACTACATAAGCGCCCTCTAGTGACGCATAGCGACGAATCATGGTGCAGTCTATTGCCAACTTATGCATCCGCACAGTATAAACTTACAGCGCCATCTTAAAGGTAAATTTCGTTAAGCTCTGTTAGAATACGTCGATGATCCTCCTCTGATTTGTACGAAGAATATTTCTACTAAATATTTATATCACCTATAAAACGGTTGCCAATCCAGCCACTTTGTGGCGAGATCTTGGCCAACTGCAATACTGAAGTATTTTGTGAATCCGAAATGCAAGTCCAAAATGACTCAAAACACATTTCCAGACAAGCATATTTCAGCAGCACAAGCACTTTAGCAGTAAACGCCAATGGATAATTTAATTTTTTCTCCTCTTGAAATCATTTTTCCCCATTTTTAGCCACTTTTAACTTTGATTTCAGCCACTTTTTCTCCGGCAAGTTGGCAACACTGTTTATATTCGGAACAATAACAGTTTTAATGTTGCAATAATGCAATATAAGAACTGCCATTTCCGTCAGTGTTTGGTTGTGCATGCGAAACTATTTTACCTCTGAATAAAGGTTCGGATATAAAGTTCTTACCGAAATTAACCACACAGAAAAAATCATTTTTAAGAGGTTTTTTTTTTAGGGAGGGGGAGGGGTTATTCTAAAAGCATTTCCTTCACATCACTAAATGTATTACTTCAAAGTATATGTTGCAATTATTTTCGTTTAAAAGCAGTTTTGTATAAGAATGGAAAGCGTTCTTCTTGAATACCTACTCACTATTTAATTGGACGACTCTTTACTCATTTTTAAATCTTATTCTTCTTAATATTCCTAACGTGTTAAAATTCCTCGTGTCGTAAATTAAAACGTGTAGCATTCCTTTCTCCGAATGCGCTTACATTAGAGTGGATGTAATAGATCTGTGTCTTCACGTCAATATTTTCAAAGAACGTTCTGCATAAAATATTTGCGTCTCTTGCCATTTTTTTGCATTTTCTCTATTTTATCACATTCTGAACGATGGCATAAAATATGCATTTGAAAATGAAATATTTTTTAATATTCCAAATTTTCACTGTGAGAAATTTTGGAAGCAGTTTCATGAGCATCTGACAAAAGAATGAACACTTACATTTTGTACGGTATGTTCTATGCAAAACAATTTTTATTTTCATTCTTTAATAAAAATAATGATATGACAACAATGAAAATCTTCTCTCTTCAATTTTATATGAAAGTCACAATCTTTTTAACTAAACTATTTGTCAAGAAACTACATAAACATACTAAATAATATTTAGAAAAAAATCGTACATTTTTTCAAAATAAGAACTAGAGACAATAAGGGACATAACAAATATTCGATCATAATTTACAGAATTATTTTTTTTTTCAAATTTGAATAATTTTTTTGTTTTATTATTATTATTATTATTATTATTATTTCTTTTTTGTAAACTGTTTTAAACTTTTGATGGTCGGAAATTTAGCTGTCATGTTTGTTTGCTCAATCGAAAAGGAAATATGCGAGTTACATTTATGTAGAAGCATGTTACCAGTGCATAAAATTATACCGTAAAAATTATTAAGAAATCTGGCTGAAATTTTTGCTTTTCCTTTTGTATCTATACATTCTAAAAGCAAATATAAGACCCAACCACTGCTGAGTGAATAATACAGTCAATATGGTAGATGACTGATGTGTGAAGGCCCAGGTTTCTCGCCTACCACAAGGTTGTCGATCTATAGTTCTTGGTGGTTTTCTTCAGATGTAACGTGTATATGCATTAGAACCGTTTAAAGTCCATCGCCCTATTCACCCCCACCCCCTTGGCAGATACCCCTTGTAAGAGTTTGCCATAACACAATCAACACAAAGCAAATATCCTACTATATAGTTACGCTGATCCCTGACTTGCTGACTCAGTGACTCTCTAACGATTCTGGGTGAACCACTCGAATATAAAACTTTTACCGTCATTAATCCAAACAGATTAAAATGTTATAGTCTAAAACAAAACGTAATAAAATGATCACTGTTTGTACGATCCGCTTGAAATTTTTCGTAATTGTGTATAAAAATATAGAAAATGATCTGCGCTCCTTCTAACCGTTCTCTAATTTTTAAGCGATTCTTCGCCAGTTTCAGCTCCATTTTATTTCCGAGAGTAAAAAAAAATTAATCATTTGTGTGACAAAACTAGCTGTCGTAGTTGACATTGGCTTCACATACAAGTCTGAAGAAGTTTGAAGGGAAAATTGCGCGATTCCAATCCCTTTAAAATAGTTTGTCCAGATAATTGAGGTTATTTTTTTCACAAATAATTTTTTTTTTTTTTTAAGAAGCATTGATATAATAGGGGCTGTTTTAACAAAACGAAATCGTTCGAATGCGAAAAGTTTAAGCACGTTTTTAGAGAAGCATGAAACGATTTCGGTGTATGATAAAAATTGAATATGAAACTATTTATTTTAAGTAGACGAAGGTCAAATATATTGAGTGTAGACCTGTATTTTTCAAATCTTCTTTCTAGCGTCCGTTGTAATTTCCTCCATAACAGGCATTATCTTCTAAAAACATATTTTATATTTTGTTGCTATAAACATATTTTAAATAATATTCATTTAAAAATCTTTCATGAATCATGAAGAATTTAACCGCCTGATACCACATTTCTTCTCTTTCAGTTGGTATGTCAGCTCCTTCAGTTGGCGTATTGTCACCTATTCATACAATATTTAAGTCTCACTGCATCTTAATATTTAAGAACTTTTCTATTCATGAGATAGGAATTGTGAAAATTAATTTGTAAGTCCAATGCGTATATAACAGCGAATCCAATGCATCTGGAATTTTTCATCTCTGTTTCTATCTTCATTTTCACCGAGTACGCTGCATAAAATATTCACTTCGCGTTTCCTTTATTGTGCCCTTTATTCATATTTTATCACCACTTGAACAAAAGGTATCAAATATGAATGGGAAAAGATTTGAAAATGAAATGTTTTTTAATAAACTCGACTTTCCGTAGAAATGAGTTTTAAAAGCAGTTATTTGAGATAGAAAAACGGGTACTTGTATTTTGTGAAGTTTTCTTAAATTATTTCTTATAAAAATCTTAAGTTTTCCAAGTAATTAATTTTTATAGAAAACTAATTATGCATAGAATGATATTAATTAAATTTTCATGTAAATATTTTTAATAAATTAGTTTTGTAAATTTTCTTTGAAAAAGTGTTACATGTTCTAATAACTATTTCATTAAAATGCAAATTTATTCATTTACACTCATGAAATTAATTTTACAACTCGTTTATATAGAGCAAATCCATTTTAAAAGAACATTTGGTTCTAGGAACTACGGGAGTATTTTGAAACGTAGGAAAGTGGAAATGCTAAAATCAATTTCTTAGTCCAATAAGCTGTTTTTCAACAAATTACGATGCATTCAAAATGGAACATTTCTACCCAAAACATTATTTTCAAAAAGAACTTAAAATATTATTCCTTTTTCGTGCCATTCTGGTTCGCACTTTATTCGCATATTATAATTATATCAACGAAGACATAAAATATGAATGGTAGATAATTTGAAAATGAAACTGTTTTTGCAATTCAATTTTTTACCTTGAAAATACGTTTTAGAAACGTTTCCGGGATATCTGAGAGCAATATGCATTTAGCGAAAAGTTATTTTTAATTCGCCAATGCTTTTATTTACATTCCACCTGTATGTATATTTGTATGAATAGAATAGAATCTTGTAATTCAATTTTCACTCACCTCTAGACAGCAAATTACCTAAAAATTTCAAAGACACATAAAGAATCAATGTAAAAATATTGAAAATGTGCACTTAGCATTTATAAATTTTTATCAGCACACAAAATAATTCCGATTCATTACGCTCAATGGATAGTCATTGTTTAAAGCGTATTTTAGAGGCATTAATCTGCAAACGAAACAAAATTGATTTAAATTGTGAAGTAAATTACTTATTTTATTTTACAGGAGCACTCCGAATAATTCTAAAACATTACGAATCATGACACTGTAGAGACATTAATCTATTTCAAGCATATTACAATAAATATATAAACTTTTATAAAGGTCTACTGTTCTTTTAAAGGGTGAAAATAACATTTAAAGTTCTTTTACAGGGTCTCGTAAAATTACATTAATAGTAAACCACCTTTTTATGCCCAAAATGTTGCTAACTTTTTGACGATAAATTAAAAAACTGGTATGCTTATGAGGTTTTTTTTTTGCTTATATTATATATATTTTACATAGGATCGTTCTTTTGTAAGACCTTGATTCTAACGAGAAAATTGTGTAGGCATAACAGGGTCTAAGATGAAATTCTTTGATATCGTATTTTAAATGTATTCAAATTTAATATCAACCCTTCATGAGTAAAATTTTTAATTCATTGTGTAATCGTGGCATCACTTTTGTGCTTTTAATGCTTATGTATGAAGCAAAATAATGTAATAAATAATTAGAGTTCTACAAAACTATTAAATTCCCTTCGGTATTATACTCTGTGCGGCGCCGTTCAGCCAGCTTTGTCAAAAATTTTCTTTAGTTCTGTTGCACGCATTGGCCTATTCGATCGACCGCCATGTTCTTGGTAGTTAAATCAAGCGATGACAACGGCTGCATTTTTTTTCGGCATTAGGTAGTCTGTATAGTTTTGATTCTATATCGATGTATATTTTCATCACATTCTCCAGCTCTCAGTAGATGTGGGTACTAATCAAAATAGTTCTGACATCCATTTTACAAATAATCGATCATTTTTACGGGAAATTATGTGCTAAATAGAAAAAGGTTCTCGCGTAACTATATTCACCTTAAATGTTTTATAGAAATCAAATTTATTATTCGTGAATTAAAACAGTCACAATGTCAGATTTGTGTCCTCACGGCAAGGACATCGCGTGTTAACCCTTTAACGCGCAGTGTTCCCACTCTGAGAACACCAAACTCTTACGTTTTGACTGTAGAGGAAGAATAGATTTGATTTCTTTAAAAATAGTTGCGGGTGACATAGCTCCACGAGAATACTTTACTTTTTAGCACGTAATTTCCAGTCAAAAAATTGTCACGATTATTTTTAACAGCACTGACATCTGCTGAAAAATGGAAGAATGCGAGAACAGCTGCATAGATTGCCCAATGCTGAAAAAGGGCAGCCGTTGCCATCTCTCAACTTAACTACCAGCAAGATGGTGGACGATCGAATCGTTCATCGCGTGCCACAGACGCAGACTTTTTTGACGCAGCTGGATGTGCCGACGCAGCCAGCTGCGTCAAAAAAAAAGGTCTCTAGATCTGTGGCACGCGATGAACGTTTCGATCGTCCACCATCTTGCTGGTAGTTAAGTCGAGCGATGGCATAGGCTGCCCTTTTTTCAGCATTGAGAATGGGTTGCGCCTCAAAGGATTAAAGGGTTATAAAACAGGAAATGTGCTTTCTATCAGATCCAGTGGTGTAGTCGAGGGGGTTCGCGGGGAAGAACTCCATTTTAATGTATTAAAAGTTTCATTTTGTTATTCTGCATAAGAAAGGCAACCAAAAGGTAATGGACCTGTTTGGACCATCTATATAGAATTTGAGACAGACTTAGAATCGTTATAATGCAGGTCGTAAAACATCAGTTCCATTATAGTTATTGCTTTTCTAATTGCATCAAAGAAATTTTGTATCTCAATGGCATCAGACGGTTTACAGAATACAATAAAAGGGAGGAAAAGGATAGTTGAAAAAATTAAATAGTTTGTCCTCTAAAATCTTGAATTTTTAAAGGAATTTTTAATCTTTTCCCCGGAGCGATTGGAGAAGCCCCTTAGGACACTGTTGGTCGAAATTATGTTGTTTTTTACAATCAAAATTAATTACATCAAAGTAATAATAATCAATTAATAAATAATTAAATAAGTGATTTAGTTAATTTTATTTATTGCTTTAACAGTACTTACATTTAACTAACTACACATACTTATTAAGTTAAATTGCTGTAAAATAAGCGTCCCCTTACTTTTTTCCGTATGACTACACCCCTGATCAGATCTATGCGACGCATTTAATACTTACATCATATTAAATGGTTCTTAGATAAGTAATATAATAATAAAACAATACTGCTTTAAAAAATTGTTTTTAACATTCTTCAAGCATTTACGTTTGATGTGTTTAAAGTCAATGCACATCTTTTTACTGATTAGTACGAACGGTTCCAAATGTTAACAAAAATCGATTTCCTCCACGAAATAAATTGTTCTGTTCTACGGAAACAAAATCTGCTACTAACTTTCAAAACTTCCGACATTTTATTAATACGAGGGGAAGAAAAAAACGAAGAAATAATTATAGCAAAGAATTTAAAACATAAATTTGAAAATTCTTCCTCTCCAATGTTAAAAGTTTCTCGCACACCGCTCCTCCACTACCCGCAGCCATGCTTTTATAATGGCTTCTGCTAATGGTCCATTGCTTTAATAGGAAACCCTTTTAATTCCTTGTTAAGAATTTATGACGTTCATTTCAAAAGATTCCACTATTATCCTCCATTAAAGTAAATATCATTACCGTAAGTGGTCGAACTGCTTTTATTTCAAAAGGGAAATATGCAAAGTAAAAATGGAATTCATTTTTATGAGCGTTTGACGGCTGCGCAGAACTTATTTTTATTGCAGAGCTCTGCTGATGTAACGCAGTTCGAAGGAGAGTAATCTCGGTTCTATGTGCCCAGAAATAAATTCGTATTAAAATTATGCAGACGGCGTACAGCCACCTATCGGAATTAAAGATCGTTTCTCTTAATTAGGCATGATTATGCTTACGTAGAGAGTATTTTTGATCGCCGCGTCCCATAAGCGCGGTATTTAATTTTTGCTAGGCGATAGCAAGTATTAAAAGATATTTTAGATAGCTTGTTAATTGGAAAAGCTAAGTTTAAGTGGTAGGGTGTAATATGCCAAATTAATAGAATCAAGCAAAATGATTTAAATGATCTCTTAGGTTTAAAAATAAGAAAAATGACAATATTAGACATTGTAGATGAAGCTTCTAAGTAGATTGAGTTGTTTAAACAGATTCTGCAGTGTCTCAAAAAATGCGTTGATTAATGAGCTATTAAAAAAAAGATAGTTTTATACTTCATGAAACTTATATATATATATGCCAAAGGCATGCACATGTTCAAGGTGAACCTAGAACATAGATTGATAGGTACTATGCCATTTGACGTTTTTCATTCATAAATTTCTTTGGAAAATTAACACAAGAAGTTATACAAAAGCAAGCGTTATTATTACTATAAAAATATTATAGTAAGAGTTAAAAAGCATAGTTAAAAATATATCTAATCAGAGAATATGATCATTTGTTGCAGTAAAAGGTTTATTCTGTACACACACGCACACAAGCTTCATTTCTCTCATAAAAACTACGAATATTTTTTTTTCTTCTTGGAATAAATAAGTTAACAGCAATTAAATACATTTAAAAAATAAATATATGAAATAAAAAGGAATGCTATCATTAACTTAAAAGCTGAGTAGTATGAATAAAAGAAGTTTCAAATAGTTTCTCAAAACTAATATGTTTATAATTGTTATTGACGTGGTGTTCTTTTTCAGTAAAATATCAAATAAGTAACATTTAAAAATATTCCATTAGAGCGAAAAAAGCATTTATTTTATAATAAAAACAATCTTCCTAGGTACTGTCAATCATTTGAACTTCTTTTGAAGTACTCTCTTGGCGTTGCTTTAGGATATAACGGGCGCTAGTGCAGCTTCGGTTTATTCTTATTTCATTAAGGCGAAATCTAGAAATAAACGTCTCTTTCATTTTCAACTCCAGAGAGGGTGATTTCTGTGAAGCCGCAAGAACACTAAGAACAAATGGCTCAGTTTCCGAACGCAAATGGAAATTCATTATTGACGACTTCAGAGAGCATCTGACGATTTTTATCCCCCGCAAGGACGAGTTAGATTTACTTTGAGCGCGGAAATCAAATCCTAAAGCAAGTGCAGTGTAGCAAAAATTTAAAAATGTGAGGGCTTTGGAGTATAAGCATTTGTTTCGTTTTATTTAATTTGTTTTACTAGAATATGGTGAGTTAAATGGGTGTAAAAAGAGGTATTAATGTATTCATTGCCTATTTCCTGTTACTAATAATGTTGAGGGTTGTTTTTTTTTGTGTGTGTTACTTTATGCATTGCATTTATCCGTTTCACACATGAAAAAATATATATGTATGTTAGTTCTAAATTCAAAAACATTAAAATTCATTAAGAGCTGTTTTTTTTTTATAAAGATGAGGTAAAATGGGTTTCAGGTGGGGTAAAATATGTAATACAGATTTAAAAAAAGCAATTAAATAAAAATTAGTACACTTTATTAAATTTTTATTCCCTATCATGACTTAGTAAAAATATATATGTTCAGCTTATTATGCCACTTAAAAAACATTATATTATTATGTGGTATCTCTTAAAATAGTTGCATAATAGATAATAAAGAAATCAGAAATGATGAATATTGAATTATAATGCCTTTTTATATTATTTTGAAAAATATTTGTATTCAATGCAAGTATAAAAATATTTAATTTCATTCAAGAACATTTTTCCTTAACTATCCCCAAACACTTCTCCAAATGTAATAGTAAAGAATAAATTGTATGAAGCATAGAATAGCCACTATTCTCCACTCAAATCTGATCTCGAGGGGACGAGGAGAAGGGGAAAAGTAACATTAAGGCAAGATACCCTAAACAATCCGCTGGTAACAAATCCTAGTTAGCTCTTTAGACGGGAACTACGAACTGTCAGTTTGTTTTTGCAGGTGTCTAGAAACCAGCTGCAAAAAATAAAAATAGAAATTCTGAGTAGCTCTTAGCAAAGGGAAGGAAAGGTGAATTTATTTCTAACAAAACTGGAAATTTCTTCTGAACTGTTTTTCTCTACTCAGTATTCCATTAATTATCTTAAATTCATTAAAAACAATTCAAAATATGAAGTTGTAAAGTTCTTTCATTTATGTTTTGTTGCTTTACTGGAGGGGGAGATGTAAAAGAAAAATATGCATCTTGCCAATCAGTGATTCAGTGGATAAATTTAGAGGGGATATGGAAGTTTTCAAATGACAAAAATCTTTAAAATCATCGATTTTTCAATTTTTTTGCTTGATGTAGTATAACAAAGTAAAATTTTGGAAACCATCTGATCAATATAAATGCCGTGAAAGGTTTTTAAATATTTAAGCTGCACTAACGATCTTTTAAATGCCACACGTTTATACTGCATTTTCTCAGTTTTAAGGTTTTGCAATACGGTAACGAAAAACACTCAAAAGAAATTCGAGTTTAAAAGATGAATTCATTAAAACTTTGTAAAATAACACTCATAAAAGATACTTATAAATCAAATTGAAAAGAACCTTTTATGTGTGTTATTTTACAAAATTTTAATCATTTCACCAACACATTTTTGTGAAAAATATTTCAAATACTTATTTATATTTTCATTAACTGTCAAAAGCTAATACAATGGTAACTTACGATGATTTTATTAATTCCATTGTGAACCCTGAATATTTATTAAGATACATATTAATATTCGTAAAAAATGTTTATTTTTTTTATTTTCTTTTTAGGTGAGTGTTTTCATTTTCAATAAAATGCAACGAAAGCTAACTTCATCACAGTAAGTACATAAATGCTACATATTCTTCTATCTTAAAGTTTGCATTAGTCAAATTATATTGTTGCAATGTATAAGTCCACCAACTATGCTATTATCTCATAGTAATAATAATTAAAACTTTTGCTAAGTATAAATTTAAAAGGAAACGTGGACATTAATATTTAAAGCAAAAAAACGATAAAGTACCTTCAACAGTACTTTTGTCGTGTTGTTAATTTAAAATTGCTTACGAGACATGTGTTCTTATTTTTGTATTAAAACACGTTAAAATTAACTTTAAGAAATATCAAATTGAAGCATTTTAGTTCTCTAAACTTCTGTTTTCAGAAAATGTAAGCCATTAGACATTATGAAAGAATGTTTTTTTTCCGAGTACGCTCTTTCTTCATGTATAATTACATACAGGGTGTCCACTAAAGTTCTGTTCCTTCACCTTTACTTTAAAACAACGATAATTGGCATACTGTCTAACAAACATGGCCTTAAAATTTGTATGCGTTGATGAATATGTTCGAATACGGAAATTAGTTGCAGTGACACCTAATGGCAAGCAGAAAATATTAATGTTCCCCCTTAAATAATATCAGTATTATAACTCAGCATCGAGTAAATATCCAGCTTGCTTCGAAGGAGTTCTCCAATTCTCTGATTTCGATTTAAATTTTCAAAAAGGCCATCAACTGAAATTTGCAGTATTAGGTAATGCGATATTACTAACTTTAGGTATAAAAGTTTTTGGATTAATATGGCACGTTGTACTGAAATCCATCGCTATATATTTGCTAAGACAAAACACTTCATAAATTCAGCTCAGTTAGTCACTCTTGTTCTTTTTATATACCATCCTATGCTATGCTTTGTTTATTCAATTTATCCCTGAAACCTACGTAGGGGAAAGTGCCCCAAAATGATCCTAGCGGACAAAACGATTAACATGTGTTTTCTTAGATACAGGCAGCACTGTCTACCAGGTAACACATAAACTACTTGTGCCAAGTCAAGAAGAAGCAATCACGGTATTTAAGCGATCGGTGTATTATGTGCCTGAGTAAAATTCTTCAAAAAACTGGGTTTAATCATATCTCTTATAAGTTAATCACTAACTTTCCTATTTATTTATAAATACAGTCTTTAATGTGGAGAAATATGACTTGGTTTACTGAATAGAGTATGTTTGTAGATGTGAATTATACTTAATACACTACGAAGTTTGTTATGTTTCTTGGCGTGTTATGTTTCTTGGCGTGGCTAATTTGGGAAGCCGTGTTACTTTGACGCGTCATGGCAGCTCTTCAACCATTCTCAAAATGCGTGACTCCCCATTACAATATATAATTTCTTTCTGCTTTCGTTGTAGGCCATTATTTTTGAATTATGATTTTAAAATATTCCGTGTTAGTGTTTCTAAAACTTTTTTATTTTAAAATTTTCATAAAATAAATCATGCATACTGTATGATTGTAAAATTTATTTTATTTCATTATCTATTGTCATAATTGCTTTTATATCGTATTTTGCCGATATTAAAACAATTTAAACTTATTTTCAAATGAATGATCATTTTGCACTTGAGTTGAGAATAAAATGATTCTTTAGACACTTTTTATTTTTTTCACTCATTGTGCACATCATTACTCATTGTGCTTTTAAAATATTATTAAAATATGTTCATGATTCAAAACACAGTGTAAAATATGCTAGCAAAGGGCCAAAGTTTTATTTAAATATTTATGTTATTTTTTTACAAGCTTTAACCAGGGAATATTTTGAGTCCCCTTCTCCTACACGCTGTATTACATAAGATGGTTATTTGGAGAGAATATTCTAATACAAACCAGATGCACATCAATATACAGCATTTGAAAAGACTGGTTTTCTCTACGAATCCGGAAGCAAAACTTTCTCATATAGCGCTTCCACGATAGATATCAAGAAAAGTCTTTTTGATAATTTTATTATGTTTCACAGAAAGTTTTTACACCTATGCAACAAAAGACACTTTGTATGAAAAAAAAAAAACTAAGTCAAGAATGAATTGTCTAATGTAAAATATGTCCAACTGCTTTTATTCTGCTTACTTCTATAAATTAGAAGATCAATACAGAAAATACATTAGCACAAACTTCCAAAGAATATAATTAAAATGAAATTCCCCCCGACTTTAATGTAGCTGCTGCCTTTTTAAACCCCCGAGTTTCTTTAAAATAATAACTCCTTTTGTTCCAACAAAAATTAAATTAGCTATGAATGACAAAAATATCTTGCAAAAGCTACCTTTTGTGTAATCCTTACGATAAGTTAATTAAAAAGTGTACGCAAACCTAGGATCTGTTTCTTATTTATTTTTTCCCAGATTTACGTTTTTAAAATGAAAGGAAGCTGCAACATTCTTTTGAGTTCAAAACAATAGAAAATCATGAGCTGAATTTTTCTTTTGGGGTTTAAGGAGAAAAATGTTAATAATAACGATGCATTTTTAAAAATGTTATTATCCCCTAAGCTAGATTTCTTATTACTGCAAATTAAAAAAAAGAAATAGAAGAAAAGAAAGTTTAGTAAATGCCAGTTTAATTGGGTTTATTAGAAAGTAAAATAAAAGTATTATCAATACTTAAGAAAATGCCTTTAGCAGAAACTTTGCGCTTATGAAACGCCAGAAAACGCTGTTTATAGCATAGGTTTTTAAATGAAACTTTTAAATAAATGCATTATTCTAGTTTTTCTGTTAAACTAGTATTTTAATATACTACTACTTTTAAATTACATCTGGATTATTCCATGGTTAGTATAATCTAGATAAATGAGATCTATCTTTTAGCTTTCACTTAAACATATGTTTGCTTTTGTTTAAAAGCAAATGTTTTACTTTTAAGCAAAAGCAAAATTTTTATTTCAAAAATTCATATACAAATGTGTTGTGTCAGGGCTCAAAAGAAGTTGCAGCACCACGGCAAATGTTGTGAGATTAGTCCAAATAGCCGCAGTTATCAACAGTTCTCGGGACTAGCTTAGCTGCAGGTATTTAAAAATTTATTACTTGAATGTTTATATTTCATATATGTCTTAAAGTTACATATGAAATAACAGAACGCTTACAAAAAAAAAGTTAAGGGTATATTTTTCTTTTCTTATTCTTCTCAATACTATTTTAATTCTTCTTAAGTTGAGCGGAAAAACTGCAACTGCCCGATATTATCAAAATTCAATATTTTGCCGTGAGCTTAATATTTCTTACTGTCATCTTATTAAAGCCCACTGCAATTTTTGCAGTCAGCTTCAAAATCTTATCCGATTGCTTCCAATAGTAATGGACAATGCCATTAAAATTACGCTGTAATGAATACGGGTAAAAATTTACTGCCGTTGTTCGTTAAAAATAATTATAATAAATCAAACATTTTCACTGCGAAAAACGTTTTGCAACTTGATCAATGTGATAAAAGGTTCTCCCACTAGGTTCTGGAAACAATTTGGATGTTGACTGCTTCAAGTTGTTTTTGGCCTTCATAAAATTATAATCTCCCAATGGATTAATACTATGAATTTATCGAATGATAATTATTAGTATTCGCGTTAAGTAATTCAAGAACTCGTCGATATAACTCCCAGATGCAGTAATCCGATTTTGAAATTTAAATCCGAAATAAGTCTCTTAACCTCGCATATATTATACCTCTTTTAGGAGATCTCGAATAAAATCCACTTCTCTACTGTAGTCCTAGCTTCCAGGAGGGATTAAATTTTTAATTAGAGAGCTTGAGTACGTTCTTGTCGACGTCATTAGAGAGTAGTTGTTTTGGGATATGCAATTCCTTCTAAAACTCTAGATGATACTACAAAAGTACTGGGATAACAAATGCAATTATAAACGGTTAGAGTTCGGATTCAAGAAAGTGAAGATGTTGTTCTTAACAACTGAGGGGAATAGAGAAAACTCCTTTAGATAATTTTGGACATAGGAATTTAATGTTCTTCGCTGAATTTTATTTCTACCACTGCCGTACATTATACAGTCGAAGCGGCTTTATGAAATAGCCAATTTGCCATGAAAATTTATTCTAATAAGCGGATATTAAAATGTATTGCAAGAAGCGAGACATTCCTTTACCCAATATTCCAGTAAGCGTATTCACCTGTACATGATAATGTATTTTACCCCCATCGATTCTACCATATGATATTATTTACAGTTGGCGTTATATCAGATTGACAGAGGTATTTTTTCGGAGCGAAGTGCAAAGAACGATACGCATTAAATATAATATGTGTTTTTGAAGTCTCTTATGAAATAATTCAAGGAGAAAATAATTAAATTACTCACTTCAAAAATCAAATCATTAACACTGCTCAAAGAGTCTTTCTAGCTCGAGGCTTGCGAAAATTCATCTGATAATTACATTTTTTAAATTTTCAAACTCACGGCAAATATTTCCTTAAATGAAAGTTTTTAGAACGCTTTATATTAGTTCAGCCTTTTTAATTCATGGACCAAATGAAGTAACTCAACCTAAAATGAAATTCTAAACGAAATACATGCGCGTGTACATCTCTGTAAAAAAAGTTAATTCTATTTCCGATCGCAAATGAAATGAATAATAGCTTTTTAAAAATGACTTTTATATTCATCAAATATAACAGAAAACATTTTCAATATTTCACTTCAATGAGCAAACACAATCAATTTTATGAAAAGGAGACGGGAATTTCGCAACTGAAAATAATTCCGAGCGACAGCGCTTATTTAGCTTTGAAGACATTAAAGTAGAAATAATTATGATTTTACAACTAAGAAATAAATTAAAGAAATGTATTTATTTTGAGAAATATGTAGAAAATAAAAAAAAAAAAAAAAAAAACTTGTTAATTTGGCTGTTTATTGTTCATAAAATATTTGTGCTGAAAGTGTTCGACGAATTATGTAGATATTTAGTTGGTTTGCGTTTGTAAAATTTAAATTACTACAGAAATTTATTATTATTATTAAACTTTTATTTTATATACATATTAATAAACTTTTTTTGCGAATGAAATAAAACTTGGGAATTTGGGAATTTGGGGGACAATGGGAATTTGGGTTCCCATTGTCCCCCAATGGGGATTTGGAGACAATTGGGTGATTCACACAACGGTGAGCCGAAGTCACGAATTTAATGAACGTAACTACGTTCCTACTTCGTTACCTTTGATCGATGGTTCTTAAACTTTCTTCTGTCGCAGACCCCCTGAAAAATTAAATGTAAATGGGTCTGCCCCTTGTGCAGTTGTTTTTTAGTAAGATAATCTTCGCGCGAACCACCGGCTGGAGACCTCTGCCTTAGATGAGTCGCAGAATGACAGAAAAAATCACGCGCGTTGAGTCCTCAACAAAACAAAACAATGCTACTATGTTAAGTCTATGGTAATTTTAGAGTATTTTTATTGGTTATCTTTTAATCACGTGTATTCACGTTTAATGTTATTATACAAGACAATTAGCCATCATTCCGTAAATGCAAAACCTAGAAAAATGCTTTTAAAATATTTGAGATGAGCATCTTTTTTCGAAGTATTTATTTATTTATTTATTTATTTATTTTGCTATGTACGCGAAATCATTTATAATCAAATATAACGCAAACATTTTCTTCACATTTTTAAAAATCGATTTAAAGTTTTATTAAAAAATGTATTCAACTAAGATATTTTACGTTTAGCTTTTGTGTATTCCGCATAGTATGATAAAATCAAATGATGGTATTATATTTTACATTGTATAAAAGTGATTCAGTTATATAAACAGATACCATGTTAAAATAGTTTCCAGGACACACAATGGATAATTTAAAACTTTATTTTTTAATAAAGGCATTGTTTGGGTGACAAAGAAGTTAGAAATTATATTTTAAAATATATATTATATTTTAAAGTTGAAAAATATGTTAATTTACTCGCGCACATTGAATATATATATAACCGAAAATACATAGCTTGATATAAAATAAGTTTTATCCAAAGAAATTTCGTAATTCACTTTCCGAGTTGTTAGTTTTATGAAATACAAGCTCATAAAATATTATAGTTTTTGAAATTCAATAAACTTAAAAAACTTAAAAGCAGTTAAAGCTTAAAGCAGTTAAAGCTTAAAAATGTTTTCTTTTTTGTTCTTAAAAAAACTTACCGATAACGTTTCAAAGCGTGTGAGCTTTCATTTGAAAAAAAAATAAAAATCCAAACAAATATGTAACAATGCCTTTTTCAAAGTTCTGCATTTACTTCTAGAAAACCAATAAATTATTGTTAATTTTACACATTACCAAATAAGAGCTTTCACCATAGTTTACTTGAAATTTTTGCGATAGTTTAACATTGACATCACTTCCGAAAGTATCCATTTTCAACAGATAGAAGTATCATTATCTCCCAGTACGCTTTTTTGTCTCCTTTTCCCCCCGCAAACTGGGGACAGTAAAACGTGCCTCCGAAACAAATATGACAAAATGATTGCATCCATTGTTTCTCTCGGACCAGACATAAAAACAAAAAAACTTTTGATGCATATACCCCGTGTTTTTAACAAAAGCATTCATTTAAGTCCTTTTTGATGTCGGGAGTAAAAAGAGAAAGGAGCGATAAGACAAATTTTTCATTTTTGTAAATGCATTGTGTCGATAGTTTAGAGTTTATTATTAAATAGACAAAAAGGAGGAAGATGCCTTTAATTCCCAGTTGCATTTTCTCTTTATGAATGGAAAATGCCTCAGAAAGATAAGGATATTTTTTTCTCAAATCTAAATTTTTAAAATAGCAACTAATTAAAAACATTGAAACAGGAAATGCAAGTTTGTAACCGAATTGACTGTTGTCGTCAAAGTAACAACAACATCAAAAATCTACATTCTTTTAGCTTTTTTAAGTCAGTTTCATTATTAAAAGGTCATTCTCCCTAAAAGTGAATAATTTATACATATAACACTGGGGAACAGCAATTTTGTTGTCTTAGAACTCTGACTTGTTTTTGAATCACTTTTATCCCTTGAATCCAAAAGTAACTGTAGTTTTTGTCTGTCACGTCAACTTTTTAAGATACAGGGTACCCCCAAAATGTGCATAAAAAGAAAAATAAAGAGAAAAGTTACTAAATATATAGTTACTACAAGTTAAATTGTATTAATACACATAAAAAAACTTATTTATCAAGTGGTAAACATACATATTAAGGCAAAAATTTTCGTTTGTAGCTTTTTCTGGAATGTTTAATCTGTGGACATTCTTGCTTTATGCTCCAACAATAGTCAGCCATCATATGTAGATCCCATCTTCCTTGATAGCATGATTCCATGATCTTCAAATCTTGGCGAAATCGCTCACCCTGCTCATCACTGACTTCAACAAGATTTTTCGGGAAGTCAGCGAGATGGCTACGTAAAAAATGCAAAGATGCTCATGTTGCAACCAAGCATTTTGAAGCTCCCCAAGAGCTGTTGGACAATTTCAGTGTAATTTTGTGCTCGTGTATTTCCAAGTCTTTGACAATGTTTTTGAATGCCAACTAAGCATTCTGTCATTGTTCCGATGAAATGCTCATCTTTAAGAAGCTGTTGAATCCGTGGACCATCAAACCAGGCGCGTAGCCAGGAAAATTTTTCGGGGGGGGGGGGGATATGAACTTATATGTGTATAAATAGACGGAATTTCATCACTAATCCAAAAATTTCGGGGGGGGGGGATATATCCCGATATCCCCCCCCCCCCCTGGCTACGCCCCTGCATTAAACACACCAGCTTTTATCTTTCAAATGACAGGTTAGGAAATGCCGAAACACTCTCCTTCAACTGACAAAGCTTTAACAAATTGCTTCATGAGACCCAGTTTTGTATGCAGAGGTGGAAATATTATGTTCTTTCTGTTGACAAGTGGCTGATGAAGAATGTTTGGATCACCAGGTTTCAGGTCACCAGGGCCATTTCGACTGCATCCAATGCTTCTCACGAGCTCTACTGTCCCACATGCATAAAAAACAGGGATACTTGGTATATCTACGTTAGTGGCCAAGGAGGAAACAGACCATTTTAAGATCCACACAGATGATCCATTGGTGCATGTGATATTGCAATAAATCAACGACTCTAGGTCTTCATACTCCTCACGCAAACATACTGAATGACCTATTGGGACTGCACCAAAAATTTCCATGGTGGAGGAGTACACACTCTAAGCTCTGCTTTAAGCTATCGATGAGCTGAAATTCCCAACTCTTACATTAAACCATGTATGTTATGGAAATATACAAACCCATCATCACTTCGAAAGTATTGCAGAAATGCACTTTCTTGTATCGGAAGTAGGATACTTTAGCTCCTTATTCAAGCATTTTTTTTTTTCGTGCAGTCTTGATGCTAACAGTTCTCAAGCTTTTTTGGATAGCCCCAAATCATTTAACTCATGCTGCTCAAATCCCTTACGAACGGGATCATCTTCAATTTCAAAATCTTCGCCATTGGGGTCACAGCAACAGTGTTTCCGGTGAACGAAATTCGCTTTTGCGGATAGTGAGAGAAGGTAAGTGTAGAGAAAAAACTTGACGTGATAGAAGAAAACTAACAACAGTTTTGTAACCAGTGTGCCCATAGGACTCTAAAACAGCTTAAAAATCGAACTCAACAGAAATTATGTTAAAAATTGTTCCCCATTATAATAAAAGAAAGTGTCTGTCTGTGTATGTGTTTGTCTCTCGTTCACGTAACGGACTAACTATCCGACCGAATCGCACCAAACTCTGCAGGGGTGTTCCCAAGCATCCCGGAGGTTGCACCTCGGGCGTAGTTTTTTAATTTTTGAATTATTTTATATTTTGCGTTATTTTCGACCGTTTTCTGTATTTGCCCTCCGAAAAAAAAGGCTTCCGATCGTCCGAAAGAAAAATAATTACACGATCGGAAAGAATAAAGAGTTTTCTTTCTAAAGAGACCTCCATTTTTGAATTAGCTGCAATTCCCGATTTTTGATAAATAAAAATCGACAACCCTTTTCTCCGGCAAATTCGGGTGAATTTCAGAACGAGGAGCCTATCTCAACTCGCATCAAAAAAGCTATGGAATATTTCGACTAAAAAAAATATATATATACTCAGCATTCGTTAGGCTGGCTGTACCGCACAGACAGCCTGCGTCAAAAAAGGGTCTCTAGATCTGTGGCACGCGATGAACGTTTCGATCGTCCACCATCTTGCTGGTAGTTAAGTCGAGCGATGGCAACGGCTGCCCTTTTTTCAGCATTGGGCAATCTATACAGTTGTTCTCGCATTCTTCCATTTTTCAGCAGATGTCATTGCTGTTAAAAATATTCGTGACAATACTTTTACGGGAAATGACGTTCTAAAAAGTAAAGGATTCTCGTGGATCTATGTCACACGCAACAATTTTTATAGAAATCAAATGTATTCTTCATGACTGACAACAGTCAAAACGTCACAGAGTTTGGTGTTCCCAGAGCGGGAACGCTGCGCTTTCGGTAACACACTTCGGAAAAATATTGAATGACATGTGAAATATTAAAACTTCAAAAAACTGGAGAAAGCACTTGCCAACCCGATATAATTAGAAACATTGCAAACATCAGTCCTTTTTGAGCGTTTGTACTGATAGCACCTTTTCTCATTTGATCTTTTAATACGAAAATGTTTATTTAAAACAGACAGTTAAACTATTGCTTCCAAACCTCCTACTGAAGCTAAAAACTACACTACAGAAATAATTAATGCAGGAATTCTCTCTCTTCTCTTACTTTATTTTAAAAATGAAGATTCTGTTAATTAGCTGCAGCTTCGGTTTAATTTTGTGTACGAAAGATTGAGTGTACATGCTGCGATTGAGATAAATTAAACTGGGTTTGATGCTAGGAAATATTTACCCAAGCTTACATCTTTAGTTCTTCAGTTCGTCGCCACTGTTGTTTACCTCAACCACGCTAAGTATTAATTTGCACGGATGTAAAGTTTTTTCCAATAAATATTGGCAGTTATTAAAATCCGTGTGTGTGTGTACTTTTAAAAGCGAGAAACGTGGATTAATTTACTAATTATTGATTTTTACTGGAGGTTATGGATATTGATTGTTTTATTGGCTTTGACTATAGAAAGTTGTATTGGAGAACTATTCATTATAAATGCGAGTGAAGTCGAATAACTCTCGATTTAATTCAAAATCGATTGTGCGTGTTCAAATTCATATATACAGGGTGGCTTTAGTTAAATCCCCCCTATAAACAAGATTTTACATGTAAAACGGGTGAAAGGATTGTAACGAAATTCAGTATACAGACTACTGTTTCTCCAGCTTAAGTGCGCCCATGGAAAGCAAACACGCATGCGTTAACTGAACGAGTCCAGTGGCGAAATAGGGGTGAGGATAAGAAGCCGAGCGAATGTTTTCAGGTTGTGGACAGTTTCAGGATCAAAGGAAAACGATAACCACAAACGAGCCATTTTATTTTCAATAAAAAGAAATTAATAATGATTGTTTAATTCACTGAAAAAAAAAAAAATTCTTCACTGTGCTTCGTAGTCCAGTGCAATTACCTCTGCGCACCTTTCTACCCATACGTCCTTCTGCCTTTGCATTCGTCCTTCGTAGATGTATACTCAAAACATGTTCACTATGTGGAGATGTTCGTTTTAAAATATGCAAATTTAACAATGGAAATGCGTAATTCAAAATGTACAATCAGTTAAAACATTTATTAAATAGTCTTCCTATATAATACGCTAACATATGCTGTACCAAAATCGACAAAGGGAGTGTAGGGAGAGCGTGTGGCGACAGCTGGGTTTGAACCAAGGGAATTCGCGTGGTGGAATGAGGCGCAATCCGGCTCGGCCAAAAGGTACCCATTCGACTGGCCTCACTGGCCTGGTGTTGTGTGCGCGGAGGTGATCTCGTGCCGTTACATTACTCCGCCCTAGAGAGTCAGTCGGAGGCTGACGAACGATGTTCCAAGCGTTATGGAACACTGCCACTCGTTGTGGACTTTGGTGAGGTCGCTGCCGCTCGTTGCGGACTTCGAAATAGTCGAGCGAGAGATGGAAGAGGTCGATGCTGGCGCCATCCGTCCCTATGGGCGAGAAGGAGAATGCGTGTTCATAGTCTGCGTCATCAATGTAGGGAGAACGTGAGGCGACAGCTGGGTTTGAACCAAGAGAATTCGCTTGGTGGAATGAGGTGCAATCCGGCTTGGCCAAAAGGTACCCATTTCACTGGCCTTCGATTGCCGGGTGTTGTGTGCGCGGAGGTGATCTCGTGCGGCCACAGGAGTTTTTGAGCTGCGTTTCTCCCACATAACGATAACGCTATCCGTACTTTGGCCAATCAGGTATCGATATATATTCGTGCGCATGCGCTTCATTGTCCGATGACATTTAACGTTAGTATTACCATGGAAAAAAAACGTTGCGCAAAAGCTCCGTAATATTTCCACGCGGCGAACGGCAACAGCAAGATAGCAAGATGTAAACATTAGTGCAATAACAATAACGCATGTGCGAAAATCCACATCAACAGTTCAATGACTTCAAATGGAGGAAGTATAACTTTTACTGAAATAGTACGCTAACGCATGCGGTCTCAAAATCGACGACATTGCCACGCTGCGAATGACAGCAACAAGATGTAAACATTAGTGCAATAACACTAACACATACGCAAAAATCCAAATTAACAGCTCAGTGGATCAAATGGAGCAATCATATACTCCATTTGCAATTTGTAATCACGCAGTAGCCGGATTACAAAATAACAGTAATTGATACACAAAAATGCAAGATCTCTCGGACTTTTTCACAGCTTTAAAACATCGAATTTACGATACTTGGCGCATTAATCGCTCATCTAAAAAATGTCACCGTTCATTGGGCTAAAGCACATTTTAGCCATTTGCTTTTTCAACATCGGCATTTATGATGGCACCCAAAATGTGTAGTAACCCTAACCCAAATAAATTTAATGACAAATATTGTTAAAATAAAGAAACATGATTTTCATTGAAATAAGTCCAGAAATTTTGTCAACAGTGCACTGAGTATAAAGAACAGTAAGGTATGGGGCGGCGTTGCTGGACACCTTGGCGGCTAGTATCATAAAATCCCAAAACAAAGTATGTAGTGGACTGGCTATTTAAGTTTGTGACCTCCGATCTTCTTATGTGTGCCGAGACGGGTGGTCGCAGACCTACCAGATTTTATATACGGCTTCACTAGAACGGGTCCTAACACACCTCGAAGCGATTTTTTCGGAATTCGAATTCGAATTTTATTTATTTTTTCTTTTATGCGAATTTTATCATTTTTTTTCTTCCATAATATGTATTAATGGCGGTATTTAATAAAATTATATTTGCATCATCGGATAGAGGAGAAACTTTTCTAGTGAAAAGCTCTTACCCATAACACCAGCATTTCCATATCGATAAAAATAGGTTAGAGAATATTCATGAAAGCGTTGTCACTGCTGTAAAATAGCAATTTATCAAGTTTTATCATAAAAATGGATGGAAAGGAAAAAAGTGTATAAAGGATGATTCAAATTAACGCTGACGAAGTTCAGATAAGAGTAGGTATTCAAAGATGAATGAGAATTGCATAGCAATGTTGGGTCTCAAACGTCGTGTTCATGTACCTACTAATAACCTCTTTGGAAAAAGTGTTGAAGGATATGTAAATTTTTTTAACCGTGGTTTGTGCAGAACTATTTTGCTTTTTGCAAAAGTTATTTGACAAAAAATCATGGTTTAGAGGTTTGTCTTAATTTTATAGATGAAATTGTTGAAGACAAACTCACTGTTTATTAATTCCATTTAAGAATTTAGACAAACGTCTTTCAAAGTGATTATTAGCAGGTGTATGAAGACGACGTTCTCAGCCCCACACATTTACAAGCGATTCTGATTTGTCTTTGAGTAGAAACCTTTGAGTAACCTGAAGTTTGTCAACATTAATTTGAATCATCCTGTATATATTTGATGGTAGTCACATTAATATGGTCAGGGATTTTACAACACTTTACAATAATTCCATATCCATGCATTATCCCTTACGAAAAAATAAAAATGGCTGCTTATAAGAAAAACTGCGTCAAGACGTTGAACGAGACGAAATGGTTCCAGGACCAACTATACTTTTAAAAGATCAAATGATCTAAAGACATTGACGTGTTTCAAAGTTCTCTACAGGTTAGCGTTAATTCAGTCACTTTTCTTCTTTTTTCATCTAATAAAGTCTAAAAAGGTAATGTGACATCGAAATTCTAACAAGAGCATTCCATATAGATTTATATTAATAGCACTTTAATATTTTCTTACATTTTTTTTTCCTAATCACAACAAGTTTGTGATTGTTCAAAGCATACTTTGATATTTCAAGTTAATAATTCCTTTCGTTTGATTAAATTTCTTTATTATTTTTTTTCTTTTCGCTTCCATTCTTTTTTAGCATATACGTTTCTCCGTAATCATTACTTTTCTTAGCAAATCTAATTGTGACCGAAAAGAAAAAGATTATTATTGCTCCTCAATCTTCTCCTTCCCCCTTTAACATAACTAATAAAGTATTATGAATAATGGAATTGTTTTTCTGAAATGATAGGGGAATGCGTTTTCTTTCAATTCATAATTTAGCTTTTGTTTTCGTTAATTCTGTATCTTTTTTAACTCAACTATACAATTAAGACAAATCAGCTCGCCAATTTTTCAAAGCAAGTAATAATTCATTAGTTTGCCATGGGAATATGGCATATTACAGAATTTTAAATTGCAATGCAGTGACTTACTTGAATACAATAGTTTGAGTAATTTATTTACATATTGAGTTTAATACCATGAATATTATTAGTCTCTGTGTGCATTAATTAGTTAAAATATTTCTATTACTGAATTTCTCTCCAAGTCTTTAAACATACCTTCGTTGGCACAAAGTTTTGGTTTTCACTATTTCCATTTTTTTGTAAAAACTTCATCTACGATGAAATCTTAAATAAAACTGACAGTTTAAGACGAATATACAATTACGCTAGTTAACTTGGGGCTTCAAAATAAAAAAAAATGGTCAAATAACTCTTTTAATCTATTTATTCATGAGATATAATTCTTTTAAATTATAACTACTGCTTTAAATAGAGATGGAATTAAGTGTATTTATACCTGATCAGTATGTTTAACAGTGCATATAAAGCAACGTATACCAGGGATGTTAACTCCAACACACGATTTGGGAGCACCCTGGGAGCAGAAAAAATTTCATTTGGGAGCACCTCGGGAGCAGAAAAATTCCATTTGGGAGCAGAAAAATTCTATTTGGGAGCAGAAAAATTCCATTTGGGAGCAGAAAAATTCCATTTGGGAGCAGAAAAATTCTATTTGGGAGCACCTCGGGAGCACAAAATATAGTTTCCGAGAGGAAAACTAAGATTCGAGATCAGAATTAACATGATTTTGGAGCATAAAATTGAAGATTTAGGAACACAATAAATGCATACAAGAAAAGCAAAGTTTGCAAGCAAACACCATTTGCTAAAAGCAAAACACTATTTGAAAGCACTTTAGGAAAGCTCTGGAAAAAAAAGGGTGTATACAGGCTATGCTATCAGCAACTTGGTAAAAACAATACATGGATTTACATGGACGGAAGGAATTTTTGTGTGTGTGTGTGTGAAACTGCTCTTTTTAATGGTTTTCATATAAATGCTAAATGGAAAGAGTGGGAGGGAAGTATTTCTTGTATGCTATGGTACTTTTAATGCATGTTCGAAGGTTGTAAAAATACTAATATTTAAATGGTAGAATTAACATCTCTGCCGTTTATATCATTCTAGAATTATGTATTCAAAATTTAGTCTATTTTAAAATAAAGATTTTAATTACGGATCTATAAATGAAATTCGTAACACATTCTGAAAAATTTGCGGACGCACTTTGGCTGAACACGGGCCCAGGGGCGTCGCCCCCGTCTGAACCCTCTCGTAGAGCCTGCACACACACAAAAAGAAAAACAGTGGTGTAGTTTTAAGAAAAAAGGTTTAGGAACACTCGCAACGGAAGACTCAAAAATCATGCGTCCATGATGAAAAGTGAAGAACGCTTACTTTTGCTGACATAAGCTCGAATGAAAGTGAGACGGCATCTCCCCGCTCATGATCTTCACGGGCCGAAAATGTCTAGCCCAGCCCGGCATTTAATCAAAATAAAAAATTCAGACCCGGTCCAGCTCGTATATTAATCATGATTTAAGGAAGGGGGGGGGGGGATCACAAGCCAATCGTTTGGTCTTGTCCAAATTTTAGGAGAGCAAAAATTTCCGGAAAGACTCGATTTTGCAAGCGCAGAGGACCGTCTTTAAGAGTATACGCTTGTTCCTGTCCATTCTAGAAAATGCTGAGGCCAGCCCGTGCCTTGAATGAATCGTGCTGCAAAAGCCTGGGCCCGCACAGATCTCTACCCCCCGCGACTACACCACTGGCAGCGGATTTCCGGATTATTTTGAAATGAAATATTCTATTAATTTAGACAGCCTAGATTCTGATTTCTAAACCGGTCATGCTTCCAATTTTCATTCTTGCTACGGGCCGGGTCATAAATCGTGATTTTTTAGGGGCTGGGACGTCACCGTAATATACTGTTTTCTTTACGGATCGGTCTGGTTTAGATCAGGGGCGGCCCTGCGGTACATGACACCCACTCCACCCTGCAAACGTAGAAAAAGACGTCCCTTTTACTTTTTTCAAAATTGCTTTTATGATTTTAAGTTGGAAATCGTGCCCCTTCATAAACAAAAAACAGTGCCCGTTGCGATGATTACTTGTTTGCCTATCTGGCCGGCCCTGATTGAGGTGACTAACAAAGCCCGACTGGTCCGATCCGGGGCGGGTAGAATGGCTTCGGAATGCAGCTTTCGTATGCAGTTTTAATCTTGCTTTATTGCTAACTAGCTTTCCATACACGCTTTAAAAGATAAATGAGCGTGGCAAAAATTTAACAAAGAGTCAAAATGACGTATTCGGCGCAGACAGGCGCAAAAATCGCCTAAAAGCGCAGTTCGGCGCAATATTATTGTTTCGGCGCACCCTAAAAGAGTCAAAATGACGTATTCGGCGCAAACCGGCGCAAAAAACGGCTAAAAGCGCAGTTCGGCGCAAGAATTTGTGTTTCGGCGCAGCTCGGCGCAATCGGCGCAGAATTAACATCACTGGTATACTTATAAGGGTAAATTGTGGTTGAGAAAACTCCTCTGCTTCTTATACCAATACATAAATTTATTTCACCTGTTTTTTCTTCGCTAGAAAAGAAATGAAACATTTATTTATAAAAAGGAAGATAATTACTCCCTAATAGTACAATAAAAGAAAAGGATAAGTGAATTTAAGTGTTTTTCTGTCGAAAAGAAGGTATTTTTGTGCACCGTCTTTTTTTAGTGAAATAAAAGTTCAGCATTTAATAATGATTCTTGTTTGTTTTTAATGTCTTCATATTTATCTATCTTTCTTTTTACTGTACGTTTTATTCTTTCATTTTTTTGCAATCTGGAAACCGTGTTCTTTGTGCAATCAATGATCATCAATGCAAAAGCACAGCTATATAGACTGCCCAAATGACCCCCAACAATGAAAATGTGGTAGTCCTTGCCACGTGGCTGACGATATATTTAGGCTGCGGTGGTGACATTTTGGTCACACCCTTTTGCACTCGAAGAGTCTTGTGACTTAGGGGTTGTGACCAGCTTACTATGATTATCTTATTCTCAGATAGTCGCACGTTATGTTACTCTAGGGACGTTTTATCGCACCTGAAATGCGGAAAGAGTACATGGTGAATGTCGATATTTGCCTGTGAAGTGAGAAATAAGGAAAATTTGTAAATATTTCGGGCATACACCAAGCGACGATGTGAATGTTGACAATCACCGGTGAAAGTCGACACTCTCCAGATTTCAGTCATTTGCGGCAACATATACAAGGTGTCCAGTTTTGCCAAAAACCGTTAGTCAGAGACACATAGTTCCAGTTTCAAAAATGCTTTAAATAGTATAATCTATTATATCAGAAACAATCGAAATCATAAATCAATTCCTATAAAGAATACGGATTTTAATTTTTTATACGGTCCCCCGGTCCTATCAGTTTTATTTAGACAATTTTTCTTTATACAATTTGAGATACACAAAAAAAAAAAAAAAAAAAAAAAAAAAAAATCGTCCTCCTACGACTAAAATTTACCGAGTTATAAAGCAGCAAATATTTTGACTGAAGTAACTTCCCCACGTTTAAAAATGCCCCGTTACGGTAAATCGTTAAGGGATTATACACATATTGCAATTTTAAATTATAGTTTTTTAATTTCATTTTATGGCATAATGCGGAGGTAGAAGGAGAGCTTTTCAGCAAATGTTACGCTAACAGAATTTGTAGTATTATTTTAAGTTTCTAAAATGCATAAATTTAAATTGTTTCATTTTCTAATTTAGTGTTTAATGAAGTGTTTTATTTCCTTGTTTTTTTATTTTGAGTTATTTAGCACCGGTTCATTTAAAAGACTCTGAAAAATTCCTATTTCAGAATAAGCTATATTTTTGCCAATTTATTGAATACACATAGCTAATCGTTGATCTTCTTTATTTCAGTCTATTTTCTTTGTAAATATGACTGGAGCATCGGGGGACCGTATAAAAATTTAAATTTCGTAATTTTTATAGGAATTTTATAGGAATAGGATTTATTAACTTTGATTGTTTCTGGTATTATAGATTATATAATTTAAAGCATTTTTGCAACTGGAACTATATGTCTATGACTAACGATTTAGGAAATAGGCATTGGGCAGGTTGAGAACTGCTGCTATATTGCAACGTTAAAATTGTTTCACGCATCTCGTGAGACAACCTGAAAGTTTTATCTTTTCTAGCAAAACCCCTACGATTTAATGTTAAAAAGTGTCTCATCTCATAAACATCCCTGTATCAAGTGAAAATTTATCGTAAAATAATACTTGTAAGAACATTTTTAATTAATATTTTCCGATATTTTAAAATATTCATACGTCCGTCAGTGTTCAATGGGAAAGCATATATAGTGTAAACATATTGAAAAAGGTCCTTTCAGAAATATATATCCCTCTAAATAAATTTCTCTTCATAATAATTTCTTTTAAAAGAACTTGAAATATCATTGGAATAAACATCAATCCAAGTTCAGATGAAAATATCCAATCGAGTTAAGAAATACATCACCCCCAGACTACATTTCTCTCCTTCCATTTCAAACACGAATTTATATATCTCTACAGAAATAATCTCTTTTTTTTCTTAACTTTATTTTGAAGATTTATAGCTGGAGTAATAGAATCAGTGGCTCTTCAAATCTTTGATGTGATATTACGAGAATATTTTTTGTCCGTGCCGCAATGGAAAAGCTCTTTGACAGGGATGATTCTCGCTCTGTGCTTTAAAAATCGAGCAAGCTTTAGATTTTATTTATTAGAGCGAATTTATCTTTTCAAAGATTCGACTATTACGGAAAATCTCGTGGATTTTAGGAAAGAAAAAAAGAGCTATTTTTGAGAATTGTGCGACAATCTTTTTAAATAGTATCAAACGTGGAATAGAAATCGCGATTAATTTATTAATTATGCAAGATAGTTTGTTATTTAATTAATTTCTCTGCACTGTGGATTAACATGTAATGCGTTCTGTCTTGCGCGAATGGATATTACTTTTAGCTCATAACGCTAGAATTTTCGTCAACATCAAAAAGTGCTAGCATTCGTTTATTCATTAATTTATCTGAGAAATGGTAATATATAGTTAGAGAATGGTTTAAAACAGTTATAGGGTGTATTTATAAGTGTCTAAAATACGTGAAATTTTCACTTACGCGAGGATTCTTAGAACGCATTCCTTACGCAGGAAGCATCCTTACGCATTTACCTTACGCTCCATTACCTTACGCATCCTTACGCATCCTTAGAACGCATTCCTCAAGAAAGACTCCACTGATAGTACAGCTTGCAAAACCTTGTTGTAAAAAAAAAAAAAAAAAAGATTTTTTTGTCTTTATTTTTGAGAATTTTGAGTCAGTAATGCTTATATGAGTATCAAATTTGGAAAAGAGATTGGGTTAATTTATTAATTTTGTAATATGCTTGTTTTTTATTGAATTAGTTTCTGTGCACGATAAAGCTTGCTAAACTGTTTTGTAAAAGGTCAAAATATATTTTTAAATCTGTTTTTCTAATTTTTAAAAAAAAATTCCGTTTTTCAAAACGAAAAAATTATTGGGATTTTTGATCAAATCATATGCAATCAGATATATTCGGGTGTTCATCAACACTTCGTCAAAATCAGTGATCCCAATGGCTGAACTTCTCATCTGTGGTAAAGTTAAAAGGGTACTTCATTTTCAAATCGTGTTCTAATATTGATAAACCACCTAGATTTTTTCAAGTTAGTGCTTTTTAATCCAAAGCTCAAGTGTTACTCTGCATACATTACGGATTCGATATCGCGTTTTCCACTGTTCATAAAGCACTTAAGCAATTTTTTAAAAGATTCTACCTCGTGTTCAGACAATCTAGAATCACTTAATTCAAAAGTGCGTCTAGGATATCATGTTGCGGAAAATCATCAATTTTCACTTAACCGGAGGTAGTAAAAATATTTCGGTAATATAACTTCGACGACGCTTATGTTCGGAATCTCAATTCAGTGTTCAAAGAAACATTATGCGGTACAGCTTGCTAAGTATTTGAATAATTTAATACAAACGGATATCTGTACAGATCTTATTTTTTTATTTGTCGTGTACATGCTAAATTAGGAACAAGACGGAAGTTTTAACAGATAAAATATGAATATACTTATTTTATTTTCACATTCATCAGTGTTTTTTTATTATTATTGCTTTTGTAGAACTAAATTTTCTTTATAATTGTTTATTAATTCTGAAGAAATGGCCATTTAATTCTTGGTACTATCATTCTTCACATATTCTAAGTATATCATAAGCAATATCAAGTATTTTATTTTATAAGTTTAATTAAAAAGGTACGCCTATGAGATATATCTTCAAATTAAAAAAAAAAAAGCTCAATCTTTTTAGACATTAGGCAATACTTCAAGCGAAATAAACTTTAAATATACATCTGAAGCTCTTTGACAGAATGAGTTGGCTATGTTAGTATTTTGACAGTTCTGTATTTGAAAAAGTTACTTCATCAAAGAATTAAGGATTTTTAAAAAACTGAATTTAAGGAACATGCAAAAAAGTAGCATTAGTATCATACTAAATCTGAAAGTGCTTGACAAGGTGGAAGACATGTACTTGAATGGTGGAAGACAAGTGCAGTTGAACCCACATTGGAATAACGCTTAAAAGAATATTCAGCTTATTGTGATAAATTTTGACTATACCAAACCGTAATTATTAGTCAATGTGATCCCGGGTAATTTAATACCCCGCTTATTAGAATAGCTTTTCTTGGAAAATTGGCTGTTCTACTATAAGTCTTTCATGAATTTGTTTTCGTCGTAATCATATAATTCGTAACATTACTGCTACAAATATCAGCAAAAATTTGAAAGCTTTCACGGTAATCTGGTTTCAAACAAATGGACGTATTAAACAAATAACGACTGTGCTGTTTCAGTGGAATTTCCAACCAATTTTTCTATCATTATTTAATTAGTCTTTAAAATGGGCCAGTGATCTTCTACTATAAAAGTCCTCTGTCATTAAGTAGAAAACAACTAATTTTGACTCTTTCATGCACATTAATTTTTCGAATTCGTCACAATGGAACTAATTACGTCACAAAAGTTTCTTTCCGCTCATTCAATTACCTCCATTCCGTTTTCCGTTTGTGTAACAGAAAGATGGTTTCAAATAGCGGCATTTAGTAGCGTGTAGCAGCTTCTGTTTTTTATCACTCGGTGAACTTCTGTTTTTACTTTTTATAAACCGCTAGGATAATAGGAGGTTTAATGAAAGCCATTAATCGTGTCTTTCTTTTGAAAGTAGCGTGAGACACGTGTGATTATTTATTTACTATTGTCGAGTTTTCCTGCAAATTTTCAGCTTTCTAGATGGATTGATTTTCCCAGTGAGAGAGCATGCATGTACTTTTTATGATATTCAGTCTATTGTGAACTTGCATTAAACAGCTAATTTCTTTTGGTTTCGTAAAATGACAGAAGAAAACGTAGAAAAATAGAATGTTTGACTATTTATTGGATTTGGAAAATCGATCAAATAATACCGAGAAAACTTTTTTAAATTCTTCGTTTTGTGCGCTGAAATATATATTCTTTCTAGTGTGGTGCACAACTAGATGTTACAATCTTAACATACGTACTCCAAATGCCACCAAGCTTGGCGACTTTTGGCGCAATCTTTCAGGCACATGACCGTCGTTGGACCATTATCTAGTTGTATGGTAGGATAGCATTGTGAATGTCTCTAAAACTGCCATTGATCGTAATGTGTTGAAATTTTTTGAATGCTCCTGTAGAAGAACTATAATTGATAAAGACACTATTTTCGATTGGAGAGATTCATTTTGTAATCAACATATATCACTTTTGATACGTTTGAAATAACTTAACATCTCTAAAATACGCTTTAATGAATTTCTGCCCACAGAGCGTAATGTATTTAAAATCTTTTGGGTGGCCCTGTAAATAAACTAATTCAGTCGATTGGAAACAAAAAGGGTGTTGCACAACTACATGTTACAGAATTCCTTAATATCAAATTTTAACATTCTACAACTAATAATTTTTGAGATACCCGAGTTACATGCATACGTACGTACAGACGTCATGGAAAAACTGGTCAAAATGGACTTGCGGTCTGTCAAAATGGATTGTGCATGCATTTATATGAACGTACATACATGCGTAGGATGCCTTACAAAAACTCTTAAAAGTAACTTTAAAGTAGTCAAAATCTGCATACCGATATTTTTAGCGACCACAGTATTTCCTAGTACTTACAGATATTACTGTGAAATTGATACTATAGGGATAATAGCAGTCATGTGAAATTTTAATTGACAATGTGTCATTTTTAAGTTTTTAATTTTCTCCCCCCAAATGGCGGTAGTATCGTCTTTGCGGATATGAGTTTCTTCACTTTCAAGGAAATTCAAACGCATTTCCTGAAAAGTCTTTATTTTTGAGTTAAGACATTGTTGCATCAAATGAGTGATAGATTTGCGTAACGTTGGAACTCCATTAGTAATTTTTTAATGAAAACTTTCAATTATCATGTGTACAAATAAATACTGAAGCTGAAATTCCATGCGTTCAATTTTTTTTTTTTTTTTTTTGAATTTAATCCAAAAGCATCTGTTGAGGGAAAACATTTTGTAGTATCCCAACATGGTAAAGTTGAATGGAAGAATGATTAAAAAATTAATTTCAGAAATTGAATTTACATCAGTATATTCGGAGTAATTAATTTGTGTCTCCTATGCGCGTTTCCAAAAATGTTGAGAGTCAAGCATTTTAATTAATTAGTACTCTAAAAAATATTTAGCTAGCTAACTGCAAAATGACGTAAAAAAGTGATGTTTCTATTTCGACGTCGCATGCTTTTTTAGACTATTTATAGGAAAATTTTAAAAATGCACTTTTGGATAATTAAATGTCTAAAACTTTTTGAATTTTAAATGCGTTAATTAAACTTTTCCTGGTTGTTGAATTATCGTTTGTTTTTTTGAGTAGGTCATGCAAAAATGTATGATTAATCGTAAATATTGCTAATTTGGTTGGGATAATTATGACATATATATGATACTAATTTTGTGTAATGGCAAGCCCGTATGAGGGGCATCTGCCTATGGGGAGCGCTGCGAGTGGTGGACTTTTTAAAGGGTTCTAACGCGTATTCGCGTTACATCTGGAGAAAACCTCCCAAACCTCCAGACAGTTGGATCGACAGCTGTGTGTTAGGTCCGAACGCGTGACTTTTCACACTTCAGCTGTCTACCATGTTCACTGTCTTATCTCCTCGGGCATGGTGGGCCCTTAGTGACTTCATGAGTGCGTTTTATTATGGACTGGATTTTTAATAATTTTAAGCATGTGGTCGATGTGATTCATTTATCTTGATATAATATTGCTTTCTGTTTGTTATAAAACTCCATACACTGAGTGTATGTTTCAGTAGGTATAGAGATTGAAAGTTCAGCATCTGACAAATATCAATTTCTCGAGTTGAAATTTTAGCCCTCTTAATTTTAAAATTGTTTCATTAAATGAATTATGAATACTTTGTAAATTATTTTCTACGAACTTTACTCTTTATATAGACCTTAGCAATTTAAATTATTTTGTTTTTGAAACCTTGTGTAATACACACACTTTTTACCCGTGGATCAGAAGCAGCGTGATCACTTCGATATTGTCTTCATACAAACGAGCAGATGAGCGCAGAATGTACAGGGTGTCTAGCAAATAGCACGCTGATTCCAAAATTAAAAATCTCAAAATTAAATGTCAATAAAAAAAACAACAGACGGTATATTGATTATGTAACCTGTAAAAATTTTGCACGGAAGTTACGAAATAGTAACTAAAGTAGCTGCTAACATAGCGGCGGACACGATCTTCCTCCCATGGGGGAGGATTATGAACGTAATCGTAATACTAATAAATCTTAATGTTAAAAAACGTAATCTTTATGTTGAAAATTAAAAATTTATGGATTTTATGTTAAATAATCTTCGACAAGGGAGATTATAACCCCCAAACCCCACCTTGCATACACGACTGCTTACAGATGGCGCTTCACATCAAAATCTATAGACGATCATCATGCATAAGCATAAATTCATCCTCCGAACGCAGTCACAGCGGAATCTTTTCATTTTTTCCCCCCCAAATGACAGACCTCTGGAGGCATTGGACTCTACTAAGGCCGAAGTTGTTAGTCACGTTATTATGGGGCACCTAGTAGGTGGACCAACGTCGTCCCCTATGAAGTGATAGACACAATGACAGCTACGCCGAGTCGGGCTAGTCGGGGATCGTACCCCGACCGCGCCGGGAGCTGATTTCAAAATGACACTCTTGGAATATACAAAGGTGGCGCAAACGAAAAATGAAATTAGTCATCACAGCCAGTAATCTCTCAATAGACGTGGGTTCAGATGCCACACAAATCGGCGATTCAACCTCATCTAGCATGTTGGGTGGTTCCGGTAGACAGTTTCTTTCAATGTGCCCTTCAGAAAACAGTCACAAGGTGACAGATCGGGAAAATATGGAGACCAATCCATTATGGAGGCCCTCGATTCAGCGATATCTGTTAGCGGTTTCGAAACTAGTATTTCGAAAATCTAAATCTTAATCTTAATCTTAATCTTAATATATATATAAAATGCTAATGTTCGTTTGTAAAGACAGGGTTTTCTCTATCACCACCTACTCGAATTAACTTGCCGCTGGGGTGGTAAATACCCCTTGGTCTCACGGTGAAAGTAAGGGAGTTTCGTCGCGGTGGTTGGCGAAAATGTGAAAAAATATATACTGTCCTTTTCTAACTCATGAGAACTTCTGAATTTCAACTCCAATAAAATGTTAAAATTTAATGTTTATCGTCTGCGAACCATTTTACCTGAAACAAATTCCAGTTATTTTGACAAGTGAAAAAGAACAAATTATTTGAATATTTTAGAGTGTTCTGGTACTAGCAATTTCGATGTGCTATCCATATTTTAAAAATGAATGTTTGTGGGTATGTATGTATGTATGTATGTGGGTGTGTATGACGTTGAAAAACTCCAAAACCGTTTGACCGATTACCATGAAATTAGGTACACTTAATTCTTTTGTCACGGAGAAGGTTTTTATGCTATCCATTTTACTCTAGCTCGCCGCTAGGTGGCGCTGCAGAACGTCGAATTCTATTCAACTGCTTGCTATGAAAATGCCGTTTAACTTATCTTTGACGAAAATTGGTACGAATAGATATTTGAACACGGGGATATTTTTACCCAATCCATTTTGATATAACTTGCCGCTAGGTGGCACTGCAGAGCGTCGAATTCTATTCCGTTGGACCGCTTGCTATGAAAATCGGTTGAATGGTATTTTTATAGCACGCGGTCGAACGGAATAGAATTCGACGCTCTGAAGCGCCACCTAGCGGCAAGCTAGAGGAAAATAGATAGCATAAAACCTTTCCATATAAAAATCCAAATATCCATAAATAGCAATTTTCATCAAAATTAGTTGAATGGAACCATTCAACAAATTTTGATGAAAATTGCTATTTATGGATATTTGGATTTTTATATGGAAAGGTTTTATGCTATCTATTTTCCTCTAGCTTGCCGCTAGGTAGCGCTTCAGAGCGTCGAATTCTATTCCGTTCGACCGCGTGCTATGAAAATACCATTCAACCGATTTTGACGAAAATTGGTACACACGGGTATTTGAAGACGTAGAGTATTTTTACATTATCCATTTTGCTGTAACTTGCCGCTAGATGATGCTGCAGAACGTCAAATTCTATTTCGTTTAAGCGCTTGCTGTGAAAATGCCGGTCAACCGATTTTGATCACAATTGGCACATGGATATATGAACATGGAGAATACTTTTACGTTATCTGTTTGACTATAATTTTCCACAAGATGGCGCTGCAGCACATCAACTTCTATACCGTTCGAGCAATCACCATAAAATATTTTTATACTTATACATTTGAACGACCAGAATACATTCTAACTATTCATTTAGCTGTTACTCACTACTAGATGTTTTTTTTTTTTTTCTAATGGGCAGGCACTGGCCACAAGCCTTTGCCATCAACGGCCCTAGTTACTGTCCATTTTATTATGGGAGCACCCAGTGGGCGGACAGCACTACCCCCTATGAAGGGACGGACAAGTTAACATCCATGCCCAAGCCGGGATTCGAACCCGGACCCACGGCGTGATAGAATGGTAACTAGATGGTACTGCAGCGCATTATTACTTTAACTTGCCATTAGATGGCAATGCAGCGCACCAACTTCTAGACCGGACAATTGACCGCTATGAAAATTGATATACATAGATACTTGAACATGTAGAATATTTTCGTGCTATCCATTTTGCTATAAATAGCTACTTCATTGTGCTGTAGCACATCATTACCTTAACTCTCCAATAGATGGCGCAGCAGCATATAAAGACTGTTTAATTGATCCCTATCAAAGCTGGTATAGATTGATATTTGAACACGGAGAATATTTTGGCGTTATCCATTTTGCTATAACTTGCCACTAGATGTCACTTCAAACCAATAACTTCAGGACCGTTCAACTGTTCACCATGGAAATTCGTAAACATACATGTTTGAACGAAAAGAATACTTTCTCGGCATCCGTTTAGCTATAACTCGCCTTCTGTACCGTTCAACCGTTTGCTATGAAAATACCGTTCAACTGATTTATGAAAATTGGTTCATACAGATATTTGAGCACGGAGAATACTCTTACGTGATCTATATTGCTATGACTTACCTCTAGATACCGATGCAGTGCACCAACTTCAAAGCCGTTCGACCGAACACCTTAAAAATTGGTATACATACACATTTGAACAGAGAGAATATTTTTTTAGTATTCATTTGGCTGTACTCACAACTTGATGGCACTGCAGCCAGGAGCTGATTTCCGGGAGGGCATTCGGGGCAAGCGCCCGGGCCCCCAAGAAAAAGGGCCCCCCCCAAATTCTTCTTTAAGTTTCAAAATTTGTAAATTTTGAAAAAAAATTCGAAAAAGGGTCCCCTAATGAAGTTTTTGCCCAGGGCCTCCAACTCGGCAAATCTGCCCTTGTGTGCAGCACTTTATTATTTTAACTCGCCACTAGAAAGCACTTCAGCAATCAACTTCTTGATCGTTCAACTAACCGCTCTGAAAATTGGTATACATACACATTTGAACACGGAAAATATTTTCACGTTATCCATTTTTCTTAACTCGCCCTTTGATGGCGCTTTAGCGTATTATTAGTTTTAATTTGCCACTAGATGGTGATGCAGCATATCTTGACCGTTAAACTGTTTCTATGAAAATCGGTACACATAGATATTTGAACATGAAAATATTTTGATGCTACTCATTTTGCAAAAACTTCGACAGTTGATGGCGCTGCGCCGAATTATCTTCTTCACCGTTCAAACAATCGCCATGAAATTCTTTATGCATAATTAATGAACACAGATAATATTTATGCGATATAAATTTTGCAATATCTATTTATTATGATAAATAGTAATTACAACAAACCGTAATATAAAAAGAATCCATTCATTCCCGCACGAAGAACGGGGCATTCAGCTAGTATATATATATAATGCTAATGTTCGTTTGTAAAGACAGGGTTTTCTCTATCAACACCAACTCTAATTAACTTCCCGTTGGGGTGGTAAATACCCCTTCCCTTGGTCTCACGATAAAAGTAAGGGAGTTTGGTCGCCTAAATATGACATCTCATCACCTGTTGACCTGTAATGTTGTAGATGCGGTAGTGGTGATGGTTTCTCTTTGTAACCTAAATATGACATCTCAACAAAAAAAAGAGATTCACACCCTTCAGTATGTCAAAGTAGAATATGTAATTTTAGTCCAAAATATACCTTTTGTAGATGAAGTTAGTCATTCTTTCTAACTGTTATGACCAATTTAGATAAGCAGGCTGTGCGGTGGGTGAAAGTGGTTGGTTGTGGGTGGCGAAAATGTAAAAAAATATATATCTGTCCTTTTCTAACTCATGAGAACTTCTGAAAAGTTCTAAAAATTCCTGGAATGACTTAGAAAACTCCAAAATGTGTGCAACTGTTACAGTCAATCTAGAATGTACTAGAAGGTTCTAAAAATTTCTAGAAAGTTCCAAAACGTGTGCAACCGTTCAAATCGATTTCGAATGATCTAGAACGTTCTAAAAACTTCTGGAATGATCTAGAAAGTTCCAAAATTTCTGCAACTGTTAAAAACAATCCAGAATGTTCTAGATAGTCGAAAAATTTCTTGAATGATCTAGCAAGATTCAAAATGTCTGCAACTGCTAAAATCGGTATGGTATGTTCTAGAAAGTTCTAAAAATTTCTGGAATGATCTAGAAAGTTCCAAATTGTGTGCAACTGTTAAAATCGATATGGAATGTTCCAGAAAGTTCTAGAAATGTCTGGTCGAGTGAAGATCAATTGCGATGGGTAATTGTCATTCGGAAATTTTATAGCATACTGCTTCGCAGCCTCTAGCTTATTCCGATGAAATTCTCCGTAAAGTAACACCATTTCAGTGTATTCATTAGTATTAAACATTATCTTTCGTTTTTTATACTCAATAAGCTACGAATTCAAATAGCATGAACTTTAGACAAACACTAACAAAGTAACTTAAACAACAGTTTTTCAACTCCAATAAAATATTAAAATTTAATGTTTATCGTCTGTTGCCATATCAGCAGGAATACTTTCTATACATCGCATGTTTAATGGTCGACTAAGTTTCTCAATATCTAAGATAGAAATCTAAATTATCTACGTTGAAAATGGATCCTTAAATATCTTTTATACCATTAAACATGCGGCGTATTTTAACCCGAGCAACGCCGGGTTTCGCTGCTAGTTATATATATAATTTTTACAGCTTACATATTAAACATACTGTTTCTTGATGTTTGTATTTGAGATTTTTGAAGTCAAGGTGTTATTTGATAAAAACCCTGTTGTAAGAGTTTCTGCTGCACTGTTTATTGCGCAACCTTTTATGATCTATAGGATTGCTAATAAACAAAACAACTTGAGTTGATTTCTGAAAAGTTAAAATGTAAACAGACGTTCAAAGAACGTATTCCGCAATTGTTTTATTTTGGAACTGAATGACGTTTTTAACATAGTCACCTCTCCCTTTCTGCTTCAAGTTCAGAAGTTTAACGATCTTTTTCAAATAGGCTGATAAAATTTATCGCTCTTCAATGATGGAATAAGACGAATAGGCCCAATTATCATTCCCGAGGTAAATATCAATTGAAAAGGAATTAATGAGAGAAATTACATTGAAAGTATACTTGATTTGATAAATACAACAAAATGAAGGAAATGAAATCATCTAAACTCCACTCTGAACAATGACTGTCCACAAACTTTAATTTTTGTATGTAGTTATTCGGTTTCCCTACAAATGGCTTCCATCTGTAGTATATCCCTTTTCACAGTATATACACGGCGATATACCACCTATCAATAACATAGATCATTTCACTTTCAACAGTGACTGCCAATCGATCTTATGTTTTGTAAAATTTTTCGGTTCCCCTAAAATTGGCTTCCATTTGTAATATTCCTATTCATGACCTTTTTGTTAAGGTACAAGGCATGTTCAAATGAATGACACATCAACTTTGTGGCAATTGATCTGCATTTACGACAATTACAGCACGAACCGGTGGATGTCCAGTAACGCAAATTGAAATCGTAAACAATTATTATCTTTCTCGAAAAATATTTTTAGAAAGTTTTTTTTACATTATAGAATTTTAAAAGTTCTATTTTTAAAGAGAGTAGCGATAAATTTCGCTTGATATTTTCTGAAAGTGTTTATTCTACATTCTATATTTTAGACAGAATTTTACTAAAAATCTTTGTTTCACAAGTTTTTTTTTTTTTTAATTAAAGCAATAGCGCTTAGATATACACTATTAAAGAAGTGGCATTCGGAAACTTTGGAGAAATCAAAAATCCACTGTAAAAAAAGAAATAAGTCAATTAGGCGGATATTTTCGTCTCCTCATTAGTTCCCTGGCCTTCCAATACCATAAGTTGCCACCGGTTAACTGTTTTACTTGAAAGAAGAGCCTTTTCAACATTTTTGATTTATTATTTTTGATTTAATGTTGGATTATTACTCCAAAAACAATCATTTTTACTCTCATACTTTAATAACATTACACAATTGGCTTATTAGCTTTCCAGTAAAATTCAACGCAATTATTTTGGACAAAAATTTTTAGTGGTGATTGTAGGTGATCACCTTCATTTTTTTTTAAAAATTACTTTTTCCATTTGGTCCATTAATGTAATAATTCGCTAAGTTTATTAAAAATCGTGAAATTCTCATATAATTAAAACTACAGTAACATTTTTTTGTTAAAATTGTCGTATGAATAAACATGCAACGACATCTTTTGAAATTAAATTTTTGATTTGAAGTGATTGCACTTTACATCAAGTTATTAAACGTTAATAACTCCCAATTTCTTATCAGTATTTCTCACTTAAATTAAATAAGGCAAACTGCCACTTTCATTAAATTCTTCTATATTAATGATAAATTAATACTTATGCAACAAAGCATAATTAATGCGCTATATGCAAAATCTAATTAGCTGTTTTTATTTTTGATTCACCACCAGGATTTGATCTAAACGTATCCCGGATCCATCTGACATATATATTTTTATTTTCCTTCATCGAATAACTGCTCTTTTTTTTTCACCCGCTGAACCGATCTCTAAATATTCGCTAAATTCCTCCCTCGAACTTGCATCAATGGACGTCAATTATGGATGATACTTCATTCGCCGTTATTAATTACTATTTTCATCTTCAATCTACTTAATTTTAATAGCATCCATTAATACAGGGCTTGGTTAATTATAATTTAGTAAGCCCCTTCCTGAGATTTCGGGCACTCGCTTTCTATTAAACTAATTAACTGGAGATTTCTCTTAAGGAGTTTGTGCGAAAGCATTTTAAAAGCATTGTAATTGCTAATCTGGAGGGCTTGTTTTGCTTGCTCATTTGGAGCCATGACCATGAGGGAGCTATCGATTTGAAAATCCATTTTTGGGGGGTCATTACGACAAAGTGGATTGGGAACGGATTGGTTAAGTTTTAAACCGAAAGATATAAATCTTTTCCTGAGTGCGGGGTGATTTGCTGAAACTTGTAGCTGGAAAATTCGAAACATCGAAAAACAATCAACCAGCCATGATGAGTGCTCGATGGCATCGTCTCCGTTTACTCTTGTAGATGCAGTAATAATTTAAGAAACGGTATAGGCATAGATAAGTTGTTTCAACTGTACGTCGAACTGTTAAGCCTGGAAGCAATACGAAAGATTATTTTTTTAAGCTTCATGAATTTGTTTCAATCTTACCACGTACGCTTTTACATCAATATATCGATGCTTAATATTCCCAAAACGGATGAAACAATTCGAGTATTGGAATTGTATCTGCCCAATATTTTGTTATTTGTTTTCCAAATAATTCTAGGGTAGTTATTTTTCAATCTTATTTTTATAACTATTCCAGACTAGTTTAAATACACTGGATTTTTGAAAGTTAAACAGAGGACATTGCTTTTTTTGCGTTCCTTAATAACCCAAAAGGAATATGAATAATCTATTTAAATTAGATTTACTTTTTCATTAATGATGTAGCGTCCTTAAAATAAGACCCTTGGCCCTGTATCAGAAATTAAATAATTCAGACCCTTTGTAAGACATGCTGAGCTCTTTTAAAATTAAAACTTCTCAAGCACTATGGCTTCAAGCTGCCTGACAAGACTTTTAGACTGTGTTTAATGTGCTTGCCCCTTACAATGCAGAAAAAGGCAAAATTTTACACATACGTTTCTGTCCATGGAAATAGCAGTCAATAATAGTGAGAATTAATTGTATTTTAGTTTCGTCAAATAACTATTTACTGACTACTTGACATTGGGGTATAATGTAGTCATTTTTATCGTATTATAATATATCTATGGCTAAATATTTAATACCTTCAAATTAGCCTCAGGCCACAGGTACTTTGGGAACGTGCCCTGGGCACAAGAGACCAAAGCACACAAGCCATGCACATTGCCAAAGCATGCACAAGAGACCAAAAATTTCCGTTTAAAGCTACATACTATGTCACGAAAATGGAGTCAGCTATATACAGGGCCATAAAGAGTGCTCTATACACAAAAATACTACAGTCAGGCCCTGCTTAAAATTGACTTTAAAAAATACGAAAAATTAACAATACATTTTAGTGACATTTCATTTTTATAACAATATTATTTTTAATTGGTTTTCATGATTGGCATAACCAGGCTGTGTAGCCGATATTTTGCCAAAGCCTGCACTAGTAATTTGCATATGTTTACCATGCCTTAAATTTCCCATAAATGAGCTTTATTTATTTTTAAAAAAGTACTACATTAAATCACTCAGTGTGGTATATTTTGCGTCTAGAAAGAATAAAGTTGGAGGTGCGTGAAGATCCTGTTGTATCTCTATAGCATTATAAATTAAATTTTTATTTAAAATTTATAAACCCAAGATCTGCAACAAGCATATGTTTACAGGTACGAATAAGATAAAAATGCAAATAAAATAAACGGAATTCTATCACATTCAACTGCCTAACGAAAAACACTAAAAAAAAAAAAAAAACGGTGTTAAAAGATGATAGAAATAAAACCTTTGTATAATAAGAAGCATATGAAGGTACTTATCAATTGGGACGATCGTTTCGGCCGAAAAAATCTTCAGCCGTCAGCACTCAGTCTGACAGAATAGTGGAGACTGTGAGACTAAATGCTGACGGAAGAAGGCTGAAGATTTTTTCGGTCGAAATGATCCTCCCATTTGATAAGTACCTTTCTATGCGTGTTATTATACAAAGGTTTTATTTATTTCATTAACTGAATCTTTTAAGTTTGCACTGCAGTACCTTTATAAATCCACTTTTATAAAGTATAAAATAAAAATTGATGCTATTATGTAATAGTAGTCATGCTAGTTTGTGCCTGGTAATATGCACAAACCGGCATAAATAAAATTTTAATCAATTCGACTGCATGTTAAGTATTACTGTAGTACTTTTATAAAAAAAAATAAGGTAGATATTATAAAATAATAGTTAAGCATGATATGGGGGGATTCTGTTAATATTCCACATCCAAACGCTAAAATAAGAAACGAGAATTATTTCTTATTTTTTATAAAAATAAGGTTTCTTCTCTCTCTCTTATATATTTGTTTATTTAATAAAAATTAATAAGCATCAGTAAGTTGACTGAAATTTCATTTTTCCTTACTGGCTGAATTCTTTACTTTAGTAAAGTAGTATTTTTTATGAGTATTTAAGAAATTTCGTCAAATAAAAATAGAAAAAAATATGTATACGAGAATGTTTCAACGAACATTTTACGTAATTTCAACAAGGAGGCAAGCCACGAATTTTTATCCTAAGATTAATTCACCACGGTATTCGACTATTCCAAATCAAAACATGGACATTCTGGCCGAAATAGTCAGTATGAAAATTTGCATTGGTAATTACGTGTTAAAATATTGAATGTGGTTTCCTATGGAACCGCAAACAGAAGTTATCAACAGACTTTTAATAAGCGCAGATTGCAACCGCTTTCTCTAACGATGTTTACCGTGTTCATGGCTCATATTTTACATGGACTGGGCCTAATATCCCTACCAGTACATGCGTGATAGAGCAATCGGTACATAGCTAGAACGTTGAGGTATCTTAATTGCGCATTTAATATTTTGCCAACCGAAACAAAACACGCCATGTAGCAATTACGTTAATAAATTAAGACCGTTCGCCAGCAGCTTAACACATGATGTACAAGCTCCCTGAGACTTAACCGATAAAAGTAGCTAATTGCATGATTACAGTGTTAAAGTCCAATTACAGAATTACTGGTGATCGCGCTGCTTGTAAAAGTAAAACAGCTCTCCAGGAGAATTAAATGCGTAGATTAAGTCCAGCTGATAAGAAAAACGGAATACCCAACTTCGGTATCATTTATAATAATAAGAGAGTTGTGTTGTAGCATTATTTTGCTCGGAAGTGGAAATAAATCAGAAGGCTGGTTTAAATTAGGGATTTTTTAAACATAACTTCAACAGTTTCAGCTTTTCATGTATATTAATGGTGATATTTGCTTTACATATCGTGTATAGATATGGGCTCCTTTATACTGATTTACATTTTTGTTCTGAAATGTCTCGTGTTATACATGTAAGAAATTGTACAATACAACACAGACAATTGATTATGCAAATATTTTAAAACAAATTCTGACTCTTAATGAAATTATCACTTATAATTTGTACAAATACAGAGAATATACTTATATATATATATATATATATATATATATATATATATATATATATATATATATATATATATATATATGCATATGTATCTTTTAATTTTAAATAAGTATATATTTTTAAAAATTTTATGGACCTTCTTTCAGAATTCCAATTATTCTAAAAAAGAGAAAAAATGCACGATGTTTTTTTTTTTTCACTGGGAGCATTCAAAATATATTTTACAACATTTACTTTTTTAAAAGGCTATGTTGTGAGGTACGTTCTTTTTCATGTTCCTTTTTTCTTTTTTTTTTTTTCGTGCCCGATAAACTTTTCCTTTATCTTATCTCTGCAATATGGTATTAATTGTAGTAACACCCTCTAAACTTTTGCACAGCGTCAGTTTTTCACTTTCAGAAATTGGCAGTAGGATTATTTATGCCAGAAAAATTATTACTACAATTAATTTTACAACTGAGCCAGCAAATCGTCGAGTGGATAAGACACTGAACATTGGTAAATTGCTGAAAAGTGAAGATCCAGGATTGTGGTTCATAATAAGATTTATTTAAGATCTAAACGCCAGGAGATTTTACGGTTTTCGGTAGATGTTATTAGAATGCGCGTTAGAACTCCTTAAAAAGTCATCCGCCCAATGTATTCCTTCCTGTAGCAGATAGTCAAAGTGATGTTTGACTTAACAAATCAACATCATTTTTCAATTTGTTTTGTGCCTTTAGTACAATATCATGAGAAAAGAAATTTGGTAGAGGTCAAAGAAAAGTGCGTTGGTCAGATAAAATCTAACAAAAAAACAAAACTTTAAATATCTATCTCTCTATATATAATCAAATTACAATCAATAAACTCTGAGTGATAGAATCCAAAGCTTTTCATTTATCTACAATTTTAAATCTCAACCATTTTGTCATTTCTTTACGCGAGGTAAATTCTTAAATGTGTTCTTTTCTATGGTATTGCGTTTCCCCGGCAGACGATTGCTATAGTAGCTGTGTAGATAGAAATATAAGCATTAAGAAACCACGTGAACTTTTAGAATTCTCCGTCCACGCCTCAACTTCGGTGCATGCGTCAGCCGCACCGAAGTCTAAACGAAGTTGCCCCCTTAGTGGTCGGGTGACAGAGCGTTCTTAGGGTGGTGCAAACGAGGTAGGAAGGACCATTTTTCATATTTCATATTTTTGTATTTACAAAAATGTCTGTGTCAGCGTCTTGGATAACATAAGCTGAAAGCTGGAAAATAAAATAATGTCAGCCCACGACTGTGTCTCTTAAATTTCTAAGTGCAGCAACGGCAGACTGCGAAGACAATGTTCTCTCTAACATCGTATCATATTGTATTCTTCTTATTTTACACATATATACTTATTATTTATACATTTTTATAATCTTGTTTAAAACTCAACTATGTCATTTAAAAATTAAATTAATCAAAAATTTCTTTATAAACTAAGATGACTTTAAAATACGGGAAAAGAAAATAATTTATTTCATTTCAAAATGTACATTGTAATCACAATATAGCTTGGTACCGCTTGGAAACAGAAAATTTTCCCCAAAAAATTAAAAGCTCTTTATAAACTACACCCGATGGGACGTATTAAAAATTACTGCACACTGCTTCTCATTTAAGCCTCTCTCGGAAAATGTCAGCACACGATTGGTTAAGACAAGCCATGACGATGTTGACGTCATCAAAGCAAGCCCTGTTGTTTCAGGAAGAACTCCCCCTTCAACTAATGGCTTTATAATGACACACTGCACCTGTAGCTGATTTAAATCACAGTTCTATTTTGCACGGGGCTCTCGTGATTTAAACAAAGGGGAAGTGCAGCTAATGTTCCACCAAGTGTGTATCTATCTATCTACACTAGAGACGTATAAATTTCGTGACGCTCTCCTAACTTCTGCTAAGACGGTAACCATGGAGAAGTCTTTGTCCTCGAAAATTATAATCTAAAGAGGAGATAGAATGCCTTTAATGTCATAAATCTTATGTTGCTCAATAGCGCGAAAGATTAAACACGTTACATCGATTTTCAACTAAAATTCTGAAATGATAATAATTTTAATTAACGTTTCAGTAGCTTCGCAGTGCTTATTAAGGCATTATTCTGCGCTGCAGTGGTTCTGGATCATATTTCAATGGGGGGCCTCTTTTAGTCGAAAAACAGTACTGTTTTTGGGCACTATCGATCCAGTGTTGTAGTAGTGTTTGTTTAGTAAGTATTCCCTGATTTGTTCGATGGTGTCGGTAATTTGAATATATTTGCATCTTAATGAGGAGCCGATGTTTATTTTTTATTGTACTACATAGTAGGTACATGCAGAGTATTTTCATCATTATGCAACAATATGCTTAAAATATTACAAATATCGCTTGGTGATTAAAATAATGACTGAGATGCTGTTATCATGTACAAGCAAACCCTTATGAGCTGCTAACGTTATTTATTTATTTTTTATCATTATTTAATTTTATCTTTGAACTTACGAAGAGATGGTACAAGATGTTAACGTCTGTGCTTACTTGTACCATTGACTCTAGAACATATTTTTTTCCTTTCTGTAAATCTAAGATTTCTAGCTCATTTTGGGGGAAATCCTTTCAATGTCGAGCTGCTCTACTCTGAGGACATCATTGAGATAGCTAGCTGCTTTCTGTCTACTTACGGATCTCTGTAGTTTTATTTCCCATAGACATGACACCAATCAACCATATATGTATATTATGGCAGTCTCTCTATAATATCTCTTGGAATTAATTCAAGCCGAACCCTAATGATGCTATTACATGTATGATTCAGAATTCATTTCACATTTCGCTGAAGATATTTTTAACACGACCTGCCGTCTGACTATTTTCTTAGTATGAACGACCACAGAGCCAATTGTAATAGCGATGTGAGCCGTTAGATTATCTGTAAAATTTCTAATACTTATATAGGTGCATTCCTCTTTTATGCATTAAGTTCATGCACGAAAAATGCTCGCTATTAATTTATTTTTTATATAGCAACTACATATAATCTTGAATTAAAAAGCATCTGAGAGTATTCCGTAACCATTTGAACATTTCATATTACGAAGTTCATAAGGATGGGCTTGCTAATATAAATCAAGGTTCAGTCCACTAAACGCTGATTAACATGTATGATTTGCGTTCGCTTCTCTATTCAATTAGTAGAGCTAATTATGGACGCCCATATTGAACGCCCATATATGCGGCCATTCCTCCTCCACCCTAGTTGGCATAATGATGCAATTTTTAACTATTTAATGGACAGAGTGAGCTTCAATTTTTTATCTTTATAACATATTTTTTAGTGGAAAAAGTACTTTTAATTTTTTGTCTGTGAGATAGAACGCTTTCAGACTATAGTGTCTCCATCTGTCATCAGCACTAACGGTAATAAACAGTGAAACATTTCATTTGTAATTTTAAGAGTGTACACTTTTGCTCTAAAATTTTTAAAAGATAACATCATGATGTTGGCGCAGTTACTAAAAACTCAACACAGCGGAAGTTATATTATTTTATTTCTGAAGTGTCTAACAACCCGAGAAATGACTCCTAAAACTACTATAGCAGATATTGTTTTTATTCAACACCTACAGCCCATTCTTGCCATCTTCTTATATTGCTTCTCATGGAGTTGATGAAAATAACAAGATAATAATTGGTAATGCTGCTGTTAGTTGTCAAATTTTGCTCTGAATATCGCGAAATCAACTACCAGAGATTAGACATGCAAATTCCGTCACGCCTCATTCGTGGTTCTTAAAATTTCTTTCGACGGTTTTAAGCAAACTCTTTTCACGTGTTTTGCTGTAAATCCTTCCCTCTCTTTTTTATGATCATCTAAGTTGTGGAGAGAATTTCAAAAATATTATGAAAAGGTCCAAATAAGAAATTCCTTTAAATAATTTTGATGCCCATCAAAGTGCACACTGAAAAAAATAATCTAATAATCCAAGATATTTCTAACCGCATATATTTCAGGAAAATCTCAGTTTCCCCCCATTAATCGATAATTTTCAGTATAATGAAAATAATGTTTTAATATTGAGAAATTAATGTTGAGAAATTTGCTGTGAAAATGTTAAATGTATCTTCCTTTTCCAAATTCAAACTTCTCAAGCACTATGGCTTCAAGCTGCCAGACAAGACTTTTAGACTGTGTTTAATGTGCTTGCCCCTTACAATGCAGAAAAAGGCAAAATTTTACACATACGTTTCTGTCCATGGAAATAGCAGTCAATAATAGTGAGAATTAATTGTATTTTAGTTTCGTCAAATAACTATTTACTGACTACTTGACATTGGGATATAATGTAGTCATTTTTATCGTATTATAATATATCTATGGCTAAATATTTAATACCTTCAAATTAGCCTCAGGCCACAGGTACTGTGGGAACGTGCCCTGGGCACAAGAGACCAAAGCACACAAGCCATGCACATTGCCAAAGCATGCACAAGAGACCAAAAATTTCCGTTTAAAGCTACATACTGTGTCACGAAAATGGAGTCAGCTATATACAGGGCCATAAAGAGTGCCCTGTACACAAAAATTATATTGCATTATTGTATTATTATTTTATAAGTTGTTTCGATAAAATGGATTTTCGCTAGCCATTCTTAGCTGGAAAGGCGTACTGACAGCACACACAAGTTGATACTTAGATCTCTGTATTAAGCTATGATTAAATTAATACAGCAATATTTGCATTTGTTAAGCTCTTCAGACCCGGCATAAATCTCACATCTCAAATTTAAGATAAATCTCATACATGTGTTTAAAAAACCTATTACACTTAAAAGTGATAAATAGAAAGCCTTTTATCAAATAATTTTTCGAATAAAAGCGTAATTCTCAATCTCTGTTTCAGTAGTAAAAAGTTATTATCACCCATAAAGATGTCAAGAAACTTTTTAAACATAATTGATGACCTACAAGGTCTTTGCACCTAATGCAATTTTTTGAAAAGAAAAAACATTCAAATATGCTTTTCTGGAACGGCAACAACAACAACAAAAAATGTGTGCGCCAGTGTGCAGATTTTACACCTTCATATGAGTTAAAATCATTTATTCAAAATTAAAGCACCCAAGAATGTATACGTTAGTTAGGAACATAAAAAATTCTTAAAAGGATCGTGTTTATAGTGAAAACAAAAGGGTCCACGTGAGAAATTTGGTGGGTCGCTGGAACCAAGAGGTTTACCCATAGTGTTTTAAGTCGCAGGCATAAATAAAGCAACTCAAACTAATGCAAGAGGCAGTATTCTAGCTATTCACAGGCCGAAGGTTCGATTTTGGATACGACAAAACAGATATATATATATATTAGTTAGTATTTTTGAAAGACGGGAAAACTGTCGTCCAGATTCTTCAAAAACGGACTAGAAAAATGGGAAACAAAACGAATATTTTTTCTGGCAATTTTCTGCCTGTATTTTATTCGTGAATTTACAAACATAAATAGGGCATTTAAAAAAATGAGTACATTACTTTGTACTTCCTTTTATATGCTTATATTCATAAACCAAATAATAATATTTAAAGTGGTTTTACAGCATGTATCGGACGCATTTTATTAAATGAACGAATAAATTTACGCTCAGTATAAAATAAGGTTTTCAGTGTGATTCATGCACTAACGTGTCCCAACCTTCTTCTTTAAAAGAAATTTTGCTAAATTTTTCTTGACACGGAATAAATGCATGCGACATTTCATTCGAACAAACGCGACATATTTTTTGAAAATAACAAGATAAAAAAAAAGTTAAACTCTTTCTCTTTGTAAAAATAATTCTACTTTAAGGTGTTCTTTTGTCAGAAGAAAGAAAGACAGAATACAATTACGAAAGCGCAAAAGTTTCTTAAAGGTAATTAAGTTTAGCATGTGGAACTACGATTATAACTTTATTTTTATCTACCGACATTACTTGTTACATTAATCAGACTAAATTTTACAGGAGAATAAGCTCTTAACTTTACATTTGTTGCTTGTATTTTTATAAATTTTTGCTTTCCTCTATTTAAAACCTAAAACAGCGCACTAAAAGAAAACTTTAGAGTTAAAAAGCTAAGCTGGTAGCATTTTGTTTTTACTTAAAAATTAATTAAGCCTCATTAAATGTGTAAATAAAGTTGAAGTCTATTTGAATAAAATCAAATATTTTGCTTTCAAAAATGCATTAATTAAGATCCTATTAAATATTTATGTATTTATTAAATATTCCTTGTGTTTTTCTCAAGTAATGTGAAATATGTTTTAGAATAAAAATGTATTTTTAAATACTTTTCTTTAAAATAGTTCCTAGAAATAGGCAAATGCTCATGAAGCTGCTATGTAATACGTAGCATGCCACAATATTTTTAGAATAGCAAGACCACCTAAATTACTAATTAAAATGGAGTGTAGAAACTAAACTTATTAAATTTAGAAAAACCCTTATCAATAATAGGGAGCTGAAACCATGAACGACAGTTATGGATTTTAAATAATTAATCTCATTCTTAAGAAATGATCAGTCAATAACAAATTTTGTTAGCGCGGAACACATAAGTGGGTGAAATGCAGGACATTTTTTGCTGGTGAGGATGATTAAAGAGATCACGAGGAGGTAAAGAAATAGAAAAGGATTGAAGAAAATAGAAGTAGAAAAACCTTTAGGATTCTTAGAAACAATAACACAAATAAAAGATTAAAAATTTTTGAGCTTCTCTTCTATGTTTAAAGTGGACACATGGTCTACAGAATTGTTAATAGAAAAGACAATTGAAATATCATAACTGAAATTCACAAGAAATAAAATATCGTCAACGTATATTACCCAGCATGAAAAACTATAAACCATGAAGAGCTTCTCTTCAAAGTAATGCATATAAATATTGCTTAAAAGAGGTGACAGAGGATTAACCATTGCAGAACCAACCTATAAAAGTAGACACTTTTGTCACTGCGCATGGAATTATTTTTTTCAAAGTTTAACACTCTTTCAGGAGGAACAGATAACTAGCACTTAAAACTGTAGTTTTTCTGAGCTATTGCTTAGTTAATTCGAAAAAACCTTAACATAATGACTAAATCACATTCAAAAGGGAAAAGTAAATAATTTAAGCTTCTTAATTGTTTTGTGCAAATTCTGCAAAATTGTTTATAAGAGCTAATTGTTTAAATAACTTCATAATGTTTATGCATACAGAAAACCAAATACCTGCCATTTTATTTCCACTGCATTAAAAATGAAAAAAACATTGCTAAGAGTATGAGCTGTAATTATTTTTAATCACTTCAAAACATATAAAGCCGCTAATCTTTTTCATCTAAAATGCCTACGAGCTTTTTGCAGTTCTAAGTAATCAAAACAAGTATATTTTTCTTTACCAAATGTTGTAAAGTTTTACCATCATAGCATTGGCTTCGTTTAAATAGGGAATTTTAGCCCCCCCCTTTTTCTCTGAGTATACAAATTTATTAACACATAGATATGAAAATCCAATTATGAAATGGGCCCAGTGGCGCACACAAGGGAGGAGTCCTAGGGGTCCGAACTCATACCATGTTAGAAGACATCACATTCTTATTTTTAACAATTAAGACATAATTTAAAACACAGTAAAAGAGGGTTACGATAAAACTATAAAAAATCCGCATTTTTCCAGCTGGATGGTGTCACAGCTTTATGTGTTTGACCCCCTCAAAGATTAAATTCTGTGTACGCTACTGAATGGTCCCCATCATAGTTGCTGCTGAGCATGGTAGATGACTGAAGTGTGAAGGTCTCAAGTTCGAGCTTATCTCGTGGACACCGATCTTACGGTCCGAATATGAGTCAGAAATTCTTAAAACGTCCACAGTCCAAGGCACCCTTCTTTTGCAGTTGACTTCGGGTAGCTTTGCCTTAATACACACAATTCAACACAGCTATGATATGTTTTCATTTTTTGTTTAGTGAAATTGAGACTACACATATTGATTGCAAATTTTGAAAGAAATCAGAAGTAAATTATATTTTTCTTTCCACACATGAACGTTTTCAAGCTTTATTTAATAAAATGATACATGTATTAACCATTAATTCTTCAACTATTCAAAATTAATCTAGTTTACATTTAAGATTTCGCGAGTGAATTCATTGTTCGTGAATTCCTCTTATTTAACTTACATCCCAAAAGAATAACAAAAGAAATCAGCACACGCACAAAAAAGCTATGTTTTTCCTTCGTATTGAATAATTTAATAATCTTTATTTAAACAACTCTTGTGTACGTTGTTACATCCCGAACAAGATAACGAAATGTTTTTTTAACCGAATTTTTCTGACAAAAAAGTGAGAAAATGGCGTCTCTTTTCTCAGATTAAAAAAAAAATGAAAGTCTTACTCACGGGAAGTCTTTTCTTTTACTTTATAAATAAACTTGGAACAAAGGTAATTAGGAAAATATAGAGGAAGGAAAATGGAAGAAAAATGTAAGAGCGTAATTAGGTTTATTTTGACGAATAGTGATTATGAAAGCATTCGCCCTAAAAAAAGTCGCTTGTCACATTAATCACTACAAAAAACTTACCAGAAAAAAGGGGATAATTCATTTCACTTTTTACTCTTAGCTTGTAATTGAGAGAAAGTACTTGAGATTAGAATGCTTTTCCTGAAAATGTGAGGAGGTTTTAAAAAAGGTCACAAAGTGTAATGAAATATTTTTAGACTGCACCTGCAGTAAAGGCAGAGTCCTACAAAGTTGTAGCGATGAAAGTGTTTACAATTTAATTGATTTTTAAATTGTTTGTTGCACCAGTATGAGCCCGTTTGTGTAAAGCGTTCTTTTTTTGGAGATGCTAAAATTATAGCTTGATAGCTTTCGTTGACAGTAGCAAAATTTTTCAAACATAATTTAACTTTCCCATCTTTAGTTCACAAGTATTAAATCTCAATTCCTCAAAATACTTTAACCCTTTGCAGTCGTATGTCTACTCTTAGGCACTAAAACTGTTTTTTTTTTTTTTTACACCACAGAGCATTTCGTATAACCTAGCCTCTCTGCGACGGGTCCCTTTTCTATGTGACAGCTTTGGGTTTTCGTAATAAATTTTAATGCGAAGAATTCGATTTTCAACTCTCATAAAAAGCATTAAATTCAAGATTTGGATGATTGAATTTGCTAAGTAAACCTTGAACTTCGATTTTCCAGCTCTTTTGAAATACATTACGAAAACTGCTTGCTGTCACGCAGTTAGGCTATAGTTTTGTGAAACTAATTCCGACCAGTGTGACTCCCATGTCGAAATTTAAAAGACCGTAGACCGTAAAGTAGCATGACAAAGTAGGATGTAAAGTTTTCACTTATTGTATATATATATAACGAAAAATGAAAATTTTTCATTAAAAGGGATTCACATTTTGTGAAAGTCATTACTTGGACTCTGAATTTGTAACGTACACATTGTATCGGAAATTAAGGAATTTCACACTAGTTTTAGCTGATGTGTCACGCTTTTTCAACAACTGTTCATCTTTTAAAACACATCTTGATTGCATCCATAAAGCAATTCATAACCACCTGAAAGAGCATTCGACATCTAAGACGTAATTACAGATATTTAGTTTGATTCTCGGCATATAAAAGAATAAAACTGAATTTTTTACCAGGTTCATCGTCATATACCAGAGATAAGAGATATTTTCCCATACGGTGCTATTTATTGACTTAATTTCAAATTAACATCATAGGATGTCTTAATACGTACACAGTTTACCATCTCTAAAAAGCGAAATCCACGTTTGGTTTAAAATGATGTGAACCGAATAACAATATAATTACTGTAGAAAGCATTTTTAAACGACTTTAATTTCAAGCTATTCCCATCTCTGCGATAATTCAATGCTGCGAACGTTGTGCTTTAATACATCTGGCTTATAAATATTCCCAACTGCGGGATGTTTCAGCAGTTTAATTTGCAATTCTGAAATGAAAAAGAGGTAGGAACAGGAAACGAAAATTAGAATTTGGCATCGTTGTTTTTAATCTTTACCTGGGTAATTGAGAAACTCCTATGTGTTTGGAATATGATGTTATGGACGTAAATATCCATATCGTATCGTCGGACGCATAACGTAATGTTACGGAATGAAGCGGTTAAGTAATATACAATGTTTTAAATCTTTCACTGTACCTGCCGGGTTGTGTAGTGGCTAGAGAACCTTTCTACCACACCGCACGTTCGATTCCCAGCATACGCTTGGTTGTCATTTCGTCCGTCCTTTCATAGGCGGCAGCGTTGGTGCACCATAGATGTCTGCATCATAAAGTGCCCAGTGCCCACCATTAGGGGGGGTCCCTATTATTGTTACCCCCAGGAGTGAGTGGAAATTTACACTATAAAAAATGATTGAAAATGTTCTGACAAAGGAATTTTATTCCGTTAAATTCGGGAAAGAATTCCGTTATAGAGAGTAGACCCCTAATATGATGAAATTGCCCTTGCATTTAAATATAAATGGAGAATTTTATGGAAAGTTTCCCATAAATGGAAGGATATTTTTTTTAGAGTGCAGGGTTTACGGCTCCATGCTCTTCCTGAACGACCTTAAAGTTTAGAGCATCATCACTGAGAGAGAGCTGACAAAACTGACAAAGAGCTGACAAGAATGACGGAGCTGACAAAGCTCACAAAGAGCTGACAAGAATGACGGAGCTGACAAAGGAATTTTATTCCGTTAAATTAGGGGATAGAATTCCGTTCTAGAGAGGAGCTTACCCTTTATATACGGAAATTTCCCTGCATTTAATTATAAATGAAGAATTTTATGGAAAGTTTCCCATAAATGGACGGAATTTTTTTTTAGAGTGCAGGGTTTACGGCTATGTACTCTTTCTGGAGGTCCTTACAGTTTAGAGCATCACTGAGAAAGAGGCGGAGTTATTCCCGTATCCGCACCTATCTCCCACTTGCCGAGCTACGAAGCGAGAGGCCAAACGGTCCCACAGATTTAACGTGCAAGTTCGACGCGAATGCACGGTTGTCTTTGGTCAACCGGGGTACGAATTATGAGTCTTTTGACCAAGAGTTCGGCATCCTGCCAACTGTTCTTCCACGGCCCATATTGCATTGTATCGCATTGAGGGAACTGGAAATATTTGTTTAATTTTATGCGAAGTTGTATTTATAACCGTTTGAGACAGCTGGCTCCCTGTGTATTACAGAAAAAAGTCAAGACAACAGCCCGGTTTGTGAACTACATGTCTACATTGTTAGCTAACCATTTTTTAAAAACTCTTTCATTTCTTCCTTTTTGTGTCACGTCACTGGAAGAAGGGGGAAGCTTATTGTCAACAAATAGATAGCGAGTTGTTGAATATGCTCCCTCGAACACGCATAGATATAAAAAATGAAAAAGTAAATGAAATTATTTAGCCAGCGTTATTTGTTTTTTATTTAATAAAAATTCATATGAAAAAAAAAAAAAAAACTATGAAAATACATAACTATCGAACACCTGTAGTACAACCTTTTAACAAAGTGTTTTTTGCCCCATTAATGTGTTCCTGTTATTTTCCTCTACTTCATCAGGAAAGAAATATTTTATTAGTATCGTCCCACATAATGAAGCGGGTGTGCAGAATACAGACTTCAAATATTACAAGAAAGCAAATTTCACTCTTTTTACTTCAAGACGCACACACAAAAAAAGAAGAAGGAAAATCACTTGTTCTGGGTGATTTTGGGAAAAATACAAGTACAAAAATTTCCTATATTTATCTATTACAAAAAGTGTGTTTTGGGAAACAAAGAATATTATCCTATTTTCTTTTATCCGATTCTGCAGAAAATATATCTGATGGAATTATACCGCCTGCTTGCTCCTGGAAGATTAAGTTGTTCCTAAGCATTTATGCAATGTAATAAAGTTCTTCCAGAATCAATTCTTTGCAAGATTTAGTTGGTAAAATGTACTGCCCAATACATAAAAGATTTTAAATGTAAATTTTATATTCAAGGGCCACAAAGCACGGAAAAGTGAGTAACAATTTTAAATACGTTTATAAAAATTATTATGATTATTATTGTGTTACTTAGCTCAGTGCAGGTTTTTATCCAGCTACAACCTATGATTTTGGTTTAATTAGAGCAACACATTAGGAAAGTTCTACCTCGAAAATTTATCCTCCTTAAATACATTAATATATTGTGCATTAGCATCTCTATGATTTTTATACCGCCTTGGTTGTATGGTGACTAATGAACCATATACACAAATCATGGTTCAGTTTCCGGCATGCGTTTGGGTGTCATTTCATCCGTTCTTTTATAGGAAGCAACCCTGGTCCTCCTATTAGGTGCCTCTATCTTAAAATGACCAATACTCTTTTAATAGTAGTGGCCAAAGCCTATAAACGGCATGTGTTCGTCATTAAAAAAACATAAAATGATTTCTGTACATCGTATGCTGTAGCCTTCTATGGCTTAACGTAAGTGTATATATTTCTTGTTAATACTTATTTTTTAATTCTTACATTAAGCATTTTGTAGAACATAAAAAATATTCATATGACTTAAAAAATTAAACAATACAATTATAACTGTAACTGTATTCAAAAATTTATCTTGTCTCATTCTGTGTGTTGAATATATTTGAATTTTGCAAAAAGTCCGATTTTAGTTTTATTAGCTTAAAGAACCACATATTTCGAAATCAAAATGGTTTACATGATCATTAAAGCAAGTATATATATATATATATATATATATATATATATATATATATATACAGGGTATCCGAAAAGCCCTTGACGCATTTCAAAAATTCACAGAAAAGCAACAAATTTCTGTAGGAATATGCTTCTCAGAATCAAGAATTTATTTTCCATCTTAAAAAAATTACTTCCAAAATGTGTTCCTAGATGGCGCTGCATCTACAGTTTTCAGCAATGAGAGCCACACGGAGCGGGAATATTCACTCTAGCTAAAGCGACTGCAACTGAGAAAGCGCATTACGTATGTTGGTATTTGGAATCAAAATCCATAACTACATTTCAGAGAAAGTTCCGTAACATGTTTAAGAAAAACCTTCAGAGTCGAAACAGCATTTTGGCCTGGCATGAAAAGTTTTTAGAAAGTGGAAGCGTTTGTGACAGGGAAAGAAGTGATCGGCCACGAAGATCGGATGAGACTGTACAAGCCATTCGGCAAGCTCACTTTGAGGGTACAGCGCCACCTATGAACACAATTTGGAAGTAATTTTTTTACGATGTCAAAAAAATTCCGTAATCCTGTGTAGTATTGTGTAGTATATATTTTGAACATTCTTTTTTCAATTTCCATTGCTCAGTTATATTTTAAAAGATAAAGAATTAAGTACTCTTTTTAGTACACATTTTTGGGACACCCTCTGTATAAGAGTAGTACATACATAAAACACCTAGATACTGGTGTGACCTGATTATTACTACAATAAACTACAGTTTGGAATTTACGAAGTGAAAAGGTCCCTATCACAACTATCCGTAAATGCAGGTGCTGTGTTTTCATGTTACGAATTTATGTTTCAGCTCACATTGAATACTCTCTCGACAAACGAATTATCAAACAAAGATTACGTCTCTATATACTGTGTGGTGATAACTAGGAATAGGATACCTTTCCTTAATAGCGTACTGTTTTAGAATTAACTTCTCTTTCTATTTGCTTGCCAATACAAAAATCATCAATCATTTTTAACAAGCTGAGCTAATACGGTCTGACGCTGATACTTCTCAAACGTTTCGTGTATTTTTCACTTTGTATGTTTACCTTGTTTTTTTTTAGGTTTGCGACACTTTGTTTCAAGGTTTCAGACATCTGAAACCTTTTAATCATTTCTCTCAGTACCGTGCAACCTCCTCGCCGCCTTCCAAACAGCAAATTGATTTTTAACAAAATATTTTAAAATTTCTGCCCCCTAGCAGGATGAATGTGTCACAGAGGCATATTTTTAAATTTTATGGCGGTGGCACATCGTTAATAACATTAATCAACCCAGATCATTAATTCAGAAAATGTGACGTGTAAAGCTTCTGTCTTGTCTTTGAAGCATGGACAAGTTTAGAGTCATTTCATGCCGCGGCGTAATTCCCGAAATAGTTGCCTGATATGTAGTCTGTAGGAATTGTGATTTCGGTATTTTAAGGGCTTGTTATTCGGGGACGGCCTTTGTCTTTTCTTGTTCGCATCGTTGCTATGAACATTTGGGTTTGAAAGTTTGTGGCTTTTCTTACAATATCCAATAACTGCATGCAATTTTATGAAAAAGGCGTGCGATGAAGACGACGCAATTTTGAATGATAGAGACTATAGAGTATTCTCGGAGACATACCTCTCTAAATGCGTCGTTTAATGCTTAAATGTATAGCGATGTAGATCTGCATCGTATAACAAAAAACATTTGTTATACGATAGTATTAAAAGACTAGTGTTAAAAGATAAGATAAATAAAATGTATAATAACACGCAAAAAAAGGTACTTATCAGATCGTAAGATCGTTTCGGCCGAAAAAAATTTCAGCCTTCTTCAGCTATTATTATACAAAGTTTTATTTATCATCTATGTATCGTATGCTTAAAACCTCATACCGCTGTATGTAGCAACCTTTGAATGTTAGAATTAAAAATGCTTAAATGTTAATTTAAAATTGCTTTTTTTAAATTAAAAAACATGCTTATTTTTCCATGTCTCATTAAGTACACCGATTTTCAGGGTGTCAGTATTATTTAGCAAAAGTAAACTTTCATGCATTTAAGGACAAGTCGTTTTGAATTTGTGGACTGTATCTGCTGAATACACGTCCTCGTAGACGTTTAGGATGGACTGACTGTGTGGATATTTGATACATTTTTATCCATCATTACAATATATTATTTTTTCTTTTCTGTATGCCAAGAGACATCTTAAATTTAATCAATTGCATAATTTAACAAGTCTATCTGTACCGATATACCAAAATCACATTGAGTTTCTAGAACTACAGTCTTAAATGCATTAGTTTGAATGAAATTAGCATATTATGTACGTTGGCTCACTTTTGTATTTTTGCGAATAAAAAACACTTGAAATCATTCTTAATTTGGGAGAGACAGGAGTTCTCCTCGTATCAATAAGCAATTAATTTGAAGTAAATGCCCCACAGTGGAGTTTTCGCCACCAGTGTCGTTAATTAGACTTTTGTAGTATCACCGGCAATTAGGTTCTTTTATCAGATAAGCTGCAAATTCGCGGATGATCCATTAAGCGCGAGCTCACGAGCGAATCTAAATTAATAAAGTTAATTGCAAAATAAAGTATCTCTTACCCCGCCCCACTCCCCTCTCTTCCTATGTGTACCATCTTCAATGGAACTTTATTTAGTGGAACAAATGAGATATTGGAAGAAACGCTTTGGAAAACTTTCATCTACTAATGTCATTATGTGAGATTTTAGTTCTGCGTTCATGTAAATATGGAATTTATCTAGGATTTACGCGTGAGGCAAAAGTACAAAGGCATATAAAAATATAGTTACTACTTATAAGTCTTAGTTATCTCTCTAACATTCAATTATTTGAGATGTATAGTTGCTAGAAACAGGAAACTCACAAAAACTGCTATTAACTAAATTGATTAACTAGTTAATCTTACCTCGAAATATAATATAAATAGATTAACTAGTTAATTTTAACATCAAATATATAAGGGAAATATTTTTGCTACATAGAATTTTAGTCTGAATGAGATCTTTGAGGTTTTCAATTTTCTTAATATAAAACGCTTTTGATTTTTTTTTTCTTTATTGAATTTCATTAGTTGTTTAGTGTAAGCAAGGATATTTACTATACAAAAATGTAAAATTTGTCAACATTATACTATTCAGAGCTGTAAACTATATTAGATGGATCGAGATACGCGGAAAAAAAATCTTATAAACTCTAAATCATTACGTGTTTTGTATTTTTGTAAAAATGGATACCTTCATTTTATTAATGTTTAAAAATATTTTTTCGTCTTTTGTTCGTCTTATTACGGAAAAAGGAATAAATTATGGCATTTTTTGAATAGCCTTTCCTCCGAAAGAATAAGAAAAGGACAAATTTTACCTGTAAAATTAAACATTTTTATAATTAGCAAAATTATTTATATATCTTGTAGAAATGTAATGTCTACAAATTCAGGATAAATTAAATCCTCTGTAAATAAATTATTTCATGAACTTTCAGTGTTTTACTTAATGATTTTTAAATGCATTCTTTTCATTAAATTTATCTGAAGATTAAATTTTGAATACGCATTCTTTTTTTATACTTTAAGAGCTCGTATTTAGCATTTATTAAATCAAATCTGAAAATCTGCTATACATTTTTATAAATTTTCTTTTTCTCTCCTCTAAAATAAATGATATATCATTATGAAGAATGCAAGTTTAATCTTTTAAGTACTATATTTTGGTGTATTTTACTTCCTCTAATATTTATGCCAAGTTAATCTACTAGTAAAAAAAGGTTTTTAATATGTACGAAAGTAAGTTAAGCATAGTTTAGTTATGAAACACAGATAATGCAACAATTATTTTTATAATGAGGGAAATAATTCTATTACAAAAAATTAAATTTCAATAGCAAATAATAGGGTTTACAGTTGGTTGGGAATACTAATGAATAAGAAATAAAATTTAAAAAAAACCGTTAGAAACAGTAAATGTAGCATAATTATAGAATATGGAAACTATATTTAGTAAGCAGTCTGGAAGTAGATCGGTCGGCTAAACTCGGTTCCCATAGATCACCGAAAATGAAGTCGCACCGGCTTGGCCCGTGCTTGAGAGGGTTCGCTTCTCCATCGACTGAGTCTACTACAGACTAGTAGACCGTGTACGCTATAGGGAGCTGTTGCACATAAAATATATCGAGGTTCCGATTTCCTACTTGCTCAATCGATTCTTCTAGAGTTCATCCAGGTGCTTGGTTTCTCATCTGGTATTTGTTCCAAATTAGGTGACTACTCGCATGAGACAACGTTGGCCAGCCTACTAGGTGGCCCCATTCTTAAATAACCAACATATCTTGCTGTCGTCGCAGTCAAGTCTACAGTAGGCCGCTGACCCGGCCATTAGAAAGAAGAAAAATATATTTACTCAGCATTCAAATAACAATGAAATCAGCACTTATTTAAAATACTAATATTTAAATAGTTATTTTAAGTCATTTCGAGTAAGCTGCAAGAAACCAAAAGCTATCTTTTTGCTCGGTTTCAGTAGAAATTTTCACATTCCCGTTGTTATCTCGAGTTCCAGAGTTAAATAGTGTAATGAAAAGTTTAAAGAAATCTTCATTAAGCTATAGGATGAGCCTCTTCTGAAACCTTTGAAGTGTTTATCATAAATTTAAAAATATGAAATCCTGAAGCTGTTTCATAAAAATTTAAGAATAAGGATGCGAGATCATGAAGTACTTACGAAGGCATAAAACTTTTTAAAAAATGAATTCTACGACTTTCCTTCAGCAAAATTTAGATTGGCGCTATTAACTTTATCAACAGAGTATCGACGGCAGTTTTCTAGATTCGAGAAATTTATCTGGTTAGCAATATTTTGTTGAATTAAAAAGAAAAGAAAGTAGTAAAATAGCTTAGTCGAAAATATTATGCATAAAAATGTTATTAAGACTTCTGGTCTCTCTCTCTCTCTCTCTCTCTCTCTCTCTCTCTCTCTAATAAAATAGAATTATTACAAAGTACAGACCTTAGTTATTTTTTTAAATTTATAATTCGACATAGACTATGTTTAGATGATTAGAACGCATAACATGCTAAAACTTTTTTACTAGATCACAGTTTTAAAATAGAAAAAAAAACTGAGATAAAATAAATCATGTGGTATGTAGCTTACATACGTATGTCCCAATATCAGTACTCAGCATTTCAAGAATGGGTTAAACCTTATGCAACGAAGCAAGAATAATAAAAATGCAGCTTTTTGTTTTCTCTATATTGTATGCATACCTCAATAGCGTTTTAAAATGGTACATTTTTCTGTTTATAAAACATGTATGAAGCAGACATTTATTTCAACCTTTAACTACGTCCCTAAATATCTGGTTTTCGACGTGTAAACGCAAGCAGCTCCCAAGATGACTATGTCAAAATGTCTCCTTTGTATCCAGCGCAGATAATATCATTCACTAATGGCTCAATAATTATACAACAGCTGTCCTTGAAGCCATTTTGTTTCATAAGTTTTAAAGTAGCCCGAAGGTACCTTTGTTGCCGCTGGAGTATAAATGGTTCATCCCTGTTGTCATCTCGAGTTTTAAAGTTTAATGATCTTCCTTAGGAGAGGAGTTCTAGCAATGCGAGATGTTTTCAGAAGTGTCCCGAGGCCGTAAGAAGAGTTTCATAGTGAAGTCACAGTAATAAATATTTTTGCCTTGTTAGTACGTCGCTTTTGAGTTGCATTTAACCTAGAAATAAATGAATAGGATAAAACACTGAACCAGTGGCAGAGTTCCAAGCAGGTATTAAGACGAAGCACTTAAAAATTCTGAAATTATGTGTACCAGTTATATCAATAGGAAATATACTTCTTCCTGTTATATAAATAGGAAGAAACATTTTTCATTCAACATATGTAAAAGAAAGAAAATTACATGATTTCCAATATTTGCTCCAATGCTCTTAAATCTTACGTATAACTTTACTTTGTTCAAGTAATTGAATGTGAGAAGAAATACATAATTTATTATAACAGTTAAAATTAGGAAAAGATCATTATCTTCTAAAATTAACTTTTCCCGGAATACGAATACTGACATTTCTCTGGATGGACAAACGCATTAATTTTGATTTGGCGATTCTTGAGGGAAAACAAATTTCAAATTTTAAAGCTACAATTTCCAATAACAAGAGCAGCGTTATCCTAAAAAGTGAGAGAGCTAAGAGATTTACGTCTTATTAGCTGTAAAATTCACATTCCCACATTTTATTAGTTAATATCCTACAATATAAAGTTTAAAAAACTGTATTGTTAGCCATATTATATATATAAAACATTAATTGTGTGAACTAAAAAAATCATTTACAGTATTTTGAAAGATTTATTATCTTTTGCCGAATGTAATTTTAATAACACAAGTTGTAGTTTTAATAATGCTGATTATAAGCACTGTCCAATACCCTAATATTTCCATCAAAATGTAATGTCTTTTTTTTACATAAAATTAAGCCAAATAATTTTTCCAAAGCCAGATAAGCCAAATGTCCTAAAATTGATTCTTAGGCATCTCTGAAGGTTGCATTTTGCAGCAAGAATTCTATGGATACATTTTTTTTCTTTAAGATAAAGATTGATATGTAGAACCAACGTTTTTGGCCTGCTGTCTAATCTAACGCCTTTAAAAAAAAAAAAAAAAACTCACGTACATGCCACATTTCAGCTTCTCTAGTTTTTAGGGATGGACGCGAGACGAGACGCACACTTTTAACATTACGATATAGGGATTTTGAAAGACGAGACAGAGCTTTTTGGGCTATTTTAAAAGACGCGAGACGCCTATTTTTCGTCTCGCGATTCAAATACCCTATAGTTCACCCTATACCATTATAGTTTAAATATGAAGGCTATTATAAAGTGCTAGGCGTTGATTAAAGAACTGGACTATCCAACTTCTGAAGTCAATAGGTGGCTGACGGAACAAAAATTCATCATAAGAATTATTTAAAATCCTGCTCCTTAGACAAAGCTCAAAACTCTCGAACCCACTATGTATTAAAGCATCTAATTAAGTTTCCTTATCCAGAAACTAGGCCGGATATTCGAAAGATTCCATTTAGTATTCCCAAGGTTAAAGTCCTCAAAGCTATCGTTTAGTTCTTGGATTTGCCCTTTTATGTCTGCATTCTTTGCGACAGCTGTCTTAAAAGCCGTCGGGTCACGGAAGTTAGAGACCGAGTTGAGATGCTATATTCCTACTGTCGTCAGCATCATTTAAGTTTGATGATTACCTTTCTCGGGAGGGACATCGAGAAAATATGTTTGGGGGAGACCTATTTTCCGGATAAACCGAATTACATATCATGGCATATAAAGTTTCATAAATGAATAAACAAATAATTCCTTGTATTAGTGTTTATTCTCTGACTATGAAACTATTTAAACAGATATAAGAAAAATATATAAATATTTGAATTGGAATGTCATTTATGGTAATACATAACGTAAAATGTTAAATAAACCATTAACACAGTATCACATTCAAATAAATATACAAATGCAAAGTATCTCAAAGAGATGGTAATGCATAACATAAATATAATTAAAAATATATGCAAAATAAATTCGGGTATAAGACTACGTTAAGAAAAAAAATCCTCTCGTTAATTTTTCATAAGACGCGAAATAAATATTCACAACTTTACTTTATTTTAATGTAACTTAAATAATTAAATTGCATTAAATTACTATTTATATTAAGTTAATAAAATAATAATTAACTTATATAACATTTAAATATTTATTTAAAAAGTGAATTATTAATAAAAAACTAATTAGTAAGTTATTTTGTCTTTTTTATTTGTACATGACACCGTAAAAAAATTATTCGCAAAGCTAAAATTCTAGAATAAACATTCAGCACTGTAGTAAATATGTTATTAATAAAGAAAAATACTACTTTGAATTTTCATCTTGTATAATTTCATCGAAATTATCAATAATGCTTCTGATAAAATGTATACAGCTGCATTTTAATAAATTTATTGCTGATCATAAAAGTTTGGTCTTGATATTAAGAATTTAATCTGTTGTTTGCATTAAAATAATATACCCCCCAAAAAACGTCATGAATATTTTAACTTATGATTTATATTTAGCCATGTGATGCAAATGTTTGATGTTTGAAGTAACAAGATTTTGCATGAGAATGGAGAAAATAGTAGAGTTTCGTATTAAATTATCCCCATGAAATATATATGCATATTCCCTCATGACGCTGATTTATTTACATTTGAAAGAATCTAGTAAGGTAGAATGCGTGTGGTAAATGTGAGTTGCGTAAACTAACTTTTAGTGTAGTATTCTTCATACAGAATTCTCTGTTAACGATATATTTTGGTGCACAGAATTTTTCCATAGCTTAAAGTATATTTTTATTATTTTAAAGTTCTTTTTTCCTATTATTATCTCTCTTTTATGCTATAATAGCAATCAATGAAAAATACATGAAAAATGTAGGAAAAATATTCACACATGGAATAACAATGCAGTGTGTCTTCACTTCACTACTGATTAGAACCACTTCAATACTGATTAGCATAGTTTTTACAATTTTATAAGTCCAGAATATTTTTGTAGCATTATAAATAAATATCATTGCGTGAATACTTTGAAAAAAAAAACAATTTTTAATTCTGCACTATCACAACTACGTTATTACCAATAGCTCGGTCTAAAAATCAAAGACAATTGGTTTCCACCAAAGGCATAAATTTTTTGCAAACCTGCTGCTGTATCTGAATCTTAATATTCAGTAAAATACAAATGTGTAGCTGTCACACAATATTCTGTCTGTTGAAATAAGAGAAAGGATTGTCAAGATTTCAAGAAACAATGATTTCCTTGGAGGATTTTCTTCATTTCCATTTAGAAACGTCCCTTTTTTATGTTAGCTTATCCTAGTTCTTTACGTAAGGGAAAGTCATAGGATATATATATGAAGACGTTTCCGTATTTTATGCAGAAATGTCTTTTGCTGCTGTATTCTTGCTTTCATATGATATACGATTCGAGGGACATTTCTCTATACGTTATGCCTATATTTTCTGAGAACAAACAGTACGTAGCTACGTCATCAAGAAGTAATAATATTTCCTCTGCAATTATATATCATTATTTTTAAATAGTTAAATAAGAATTAACGACCTTTTTTACAAGTGAGTACAGCTATTTTGTTAAATGTAATTTAGTTGGCAAAAGATATGAAAATGTACGATTTTACGTTACATATGTAGATTCTCCTCTAAAGGGCGCTAGAAGATTAAAGTAATTTTGAAAGCTGCGAAAATATAATGCTCAGAAATATAAGAGATAGATTCAATTATTGCCAATAACTGGTATATTCATAATTTATTGCATGTAATGGCATATTCTCAATATGTTTTTAATACAGAATCCTTATCGTGAATGATACAGACCATTCTACATTTGATACGCGAAAAATGTTAGCAACTTGAATGCGACTTTGTTAGTGTGCCCATTACATGTTTATATTTAAGTGACTTTATTCTACACCATTTGATTGAAAGCTTAACCATTAAAACCATCGATATGTATCAACAGCCAAAATTGTTGGTCTACATCGAGCTAGTTATTGGATATCAACCGCTTTATGGATTATTGCTAACCGGCTTAACCCTCTACAAGAAGACAATCAAAGATCCTCCTACGTTTCCAAGAATGAGGCTCAGATGACGCTGACCATCTATTTTAGGAGACTATAGCTAGAGAACACCCTTTATGGGGGCTCCAAATCGAGACTATTTTATATCGAGATAATACATCCCTACCTATTGCCACAATTCTAAATTTTCCTTAAAAGTTTATGCATCACAATTTTGCAACTTTCAAAAAACCTTCTCCTTGAATGTTCGTTCTTTATTTGGTCCTTTTTTACTACTTGTAATTATTTAATTTTTAAAGTACTGGAGACAAAAACATATATGGGAACTTACGTACTATACAGTTTGCCTTATAAAATTTTCCTGAATCATTTTAGCGGTCGAAACGCTTACAAATAGCGACATTAAAAATGATTATATATTAAAATAGCAAAAGACATTTTAACATAATAAAAAAGGATTACCAAAATTAGTGATATAGAGGTGTATAATTTTGTAAGTCAATAGATGCTTAACCGCACAGATTGGGAGAAAAAAATATTGGAGAAAATGGTCGATGGTATAATACGTAAGTATACTCATATGTTTAACGTTAAAGAGACTAAATGTCATAAGTTCAGGAGGTAGATTAACTGGTTAATAATAATTATTGTTAATTTATTGGGTTTATTTTAATGGTTACTTTTCTTTCAAAAGTATATCTGAAATATTACATTTTGTTTGAAAAATATTCAAATCTATTCAAAAAAAGTTTTTTTACTGTATAAAACGCAATATAAGTATCTAAAGTACTTCATTCTTTTTCATAAAATGAAAGTCTTTTTCTATTTTATAATGGTGTTTATCCAAACCAATAGCATTATTAGCAATCTTCGAATAAATAATATACACAATTCCTCAATTATGAACCAGAATATAAAACAATAGACAAATATTGAAATCATCTAATATCTATTCAATTTTAAGTGTGATGCTGTTAAATCCCCATCTTGAACACGTTCCAACAACCTGAGTGTACTTTGGTATTCGAAGGAAAAGAAGAAACCAAACAATTCCATAGTTTTGAAATTTAGAACGGGGAGTTAGTTATTCCTAGAGATAATTTCAAAACAAACGGATTCGCAAACCATTATGTTTAACTCAATGTATTTCGCATTATGTGTTTGTAACCATTTAGAAAACATTTCATGTAGAAGTATACTATGTAAGGAAAATTTCAAAGTAAAGATGCCGAAAGAATTATGATGGAACGGTTAAAAAAGAGAAAAAAAAATAAATTTATCAGTGGTTCCAGTGAAAATATGTTGTCGTACTTGTGGATATTAAAATTGCATTTTAAGGAAACTTTGAATTTATAGTTTCTAAAGTGGACACAAATGATCTTATGCTGTAGCACTGTACTGAACACTACCCGCTACACAAATATTTTTAAAAAGCTATAACCGACGCAAAATAATGTAGGCTTTTTAATCTTTTGAAAATTCTGAAATACGAAACCAGTATTGGTGTATTTTATGTAGTGTACGTAAAATATGCGACTTGCATTACGCAGTATTTGCGTAATGACAGTATCAATAGGTTGAAAAATCATCAAAATGTAGCTTAATTTTACGTCCAGGAATACAAGCATCAACTGCCTGAGTTTGTGAAGTAACACCTTAACGTCTGAGATTTAGTTTATCCCATACATTTAAATGTTCTTAGTCTGTGACGTAAATTGAATAAGTAACCGAATGTGGACTGTTTCAATGTTAAGAAATAATAATACGATACTCAAAGTAGACATGCTCAAACTGGTTGACTCGATTATAATCATATTAGAAGATTGTATTTTTGTCCAACCATATAAACCATGTCGGCAGTAAATGGCAAATCTTTGAATCCCATACCTCTAAGTTCCTTAGCACTGGGATCGTTTGCATATTAAAGAAAATGATCTAAAAAGAGGAATTTTATTTTCAAAGTTTTTGGCATATTGAAATATTATGTAATAATTACTATTAACATGAAAATACACACTACGTTTTTTTTTCGGGTGGGGGCAGGGGATAAAGATGCACGCAGTATATTAGGAATTATGTCTTTTCACATTTTATTCATTTATTAGATTCTTGAATTCCAATATGATATAATAAGACTAATATTTTAAACACAAAAAAAAAAATTTGTTAGACTCAACAAATTCTAGTAATTGATTTTCTTTACAGTTTTTAAACTTTGTTGAGGAAAAGGTATGTATTTACACGTAAATCGCGACGGACCAAAGACCACAATTCACACGCAGTATACGTGCACGAGCAGGTTAGAAAGAGATGCGGACCCTAGAATGGTTCCATTTTCGGCGATGCTCTCTAAGTTGTAAGTTCTCCCCAAGAGGGTAAGTTACCGTAAAACGGGTCAATTATTCCCAGTGGTAACAACAACAACATGCAAATCCCAACGCATTTCTCACAGTAATTAATTAACGCAGAAAATAGTTCGACGCACATATTTATCAAAATGTATTTAACTGCAGCATAAATCTATACTGACACAGATATAGTTTTGCAGTAGAATTTCGAAATTGCTACACAGAAACTCATTGTGTAACTCCGTTGGAAATTAGCCCAGTTAATAGGTTAAAATCTATGAACGCAACGCTTCAAGATTACATCTGCTAAAATCTATGTAAACCATTATTTCTGTTAAATGCAGTAAATATCTCCGAATCGTATGCATTCAAATTTCATCCGTTATAGATCGTAATAGCGTGATACATAAATTATATTTCATAACAACTATTTAATGCATCCGTCATTAGTATATGATATTTAATCTGTGAAGCGCTATTGGTTACAAGCCACTTCTCAGACCGAAATACCGATGCCCTATGGCTCGTCGTATTGACAAGATGCACTTACGATATCACATAAATGAAAATGATCTGCATAAGACATTATTTTAAAGTTTACTTGTACTGATAGAGGGGAAAAGTGAACAACACAATTTTTTGGATATCTAATCAAAATTACTCGCGCTGCTCATAACTTAAGCGAAGATTACATATGTAGTTGGAAATATAGTTAAGCCACGCATTATAAAACAGTAGTCGACAAACTTCTGAAGCTTCTGAGCCCCGTTCCTTTTCTAAATCCTACTGTGAGTTACGAACCAAAAGAACTATCAACCTTTTATGAAAAACTATTCTCAGTATCTTGCCTATAAGCCAATATTCTAGTAAACATGAAATCAATTTTAATTAAACTATACATAAACGGGATTAACGCGATCTAAAAGAAAACTGTAATCCTCAAGCTACAAGTAATTCGCAATCGACAGTTTCGCGATCACTGTTATTTATTCATTAACAAAAATACTGCTACTTGCTGTAAGCAACACACATGTAATACGTTTCTGACATTATCGCAACTTTTTTCAATCATTTCGTCCTTTTTTATAGATACATCAGTCTCGAACCAATTACAGGCTTTGCTGGTTCGACCGATCAGAAGAAGAATTCAAAACAAATTTACATAAATTTGAAAGTAAAAGTTGGTATGTTCCTTTTTACATGTCCGCATAAATTTGCGTCAACAAAACTTCCAATATTTACATCAAATCATAGGGAGGAAATTGATTAGAAATAGATATCTTTATGAACATGCTTTCATTTGAAACTTTTTCACATTGGTCCCAACTAGAAATGGCTTAAGCTTTTTTTTTTTTTTCACTCTGTCTGCGCACGCTTTTCGTGTGGTCTTTTATGCTCAACTGCCAAATTTGCGTAACATGGGGACAAGAGCCATATGAATATCATTAAAAAAATTGACAACTCGTCTACTAGTTACACTGTAAGAAATACATGTAATCTTACTAAACATATTGCTGTAAATTAATGCAGATCAGGAGTTGCAGCTTTGGAGTACTGCACTGTGTGTTGTAAATCCACTAAGTGATGTAATGCCTTTGATAAGCCAATCACGAAGAACCTCGTACAAAAAACTCGCACATTCTTTACATCACAACGTGTTGGCGTTACGTTTACCCACACGTTTTGCAAAATCTAGAAAAATATGTTTTTTCATTGTATAATTTAAAGTCTATAAATGATATTAATTTAATCTAGTGGATTGCTTGCAAAGTGTCCAAAATTAAGCTACTAGTAAATCTCTATCTCAGTTTCCAAGGAAAGTGGACAAAAACTAAGCGATTCTTATTAAAAAGATCGACAAACAATATGAGATTATTTACCACAATTACCACACACGACTATTATTCATTAATTAAATTTTATAAATGATGGATATTAAATCAAGCGGATTCCTTGTGAAGTGTCCATGTTAAAATTAAGCTGCTAGTAGATCCTTATCTTAGTTTTAAAGTAGATCAGAAAATAAATGTAAAAAATCATTTGAATACGTTTGGACTCATAAAATGTTTTATGTACTGATAGTTTATATTAATTTTTACTATTGTATAATGACTAAAGTTTATTTTTACGTATATGGCTTCTACTAGCTTCCGCTTTTATGCTTCTTTATGTTGGGTAACTTTACTGCAACGTATAACTTGAATTCTTCAAAAGTCTGTTGGTTTCGATAACAACAAACAAAATGGTATTTTCTAATAATAATTATTCAATACGTGGCTAGCACAAATTTTGATATTAGTTAAAGTCAAATTAACATACACAAATATGTATTTATCTGATATTTGAAACATTATAAACAAACGTTGTCTAATTGTACTGATTACGAAATTATAAAGAAAGGTAATAATATTATTCGCGTATACACCTTAGACAATAATTAAATTTCAATATTATGATTTTTTTCTCTATGCAGGTACTGTTTCTGCAAGTTTCATCAAGTTAATTTAAATTATGGATTTTATTTCAAAAATTTTTATTTGAGAATTATTTCAATTTTTAATGGAACATTCTTATTTTTTAAAAATTCATTCCTACATAATTGTAAATAAATATTATTTAGAATTAGAAAAATTACATATAAAAGTTACACATTATTTCGCGGTCTCATTATAAAGGCTAACTAGTCTTCAAAATAAATAAATAAATATTTCTTCTCTTCTTCGATATATTTGTATTTCCTATGTATTACTCTCAAAAACTTCACTAAAAATAGGAGGTATAACAATTTTTAAAAGTCGTGGTTTTAATAATTATAGTCAAGTCATAGTATTTATTTATGTTTTATTGAGATTATTCCAAGTAATTTTCTTAAAATTAAAACAGATCTTTGTTCATCGTTTAGCGTTTCTCAACACTTTTGAAATTGACATTTAGAAGACATACTATTCTAAACTTTACTGTTTTCAGTATGTCTTTTACTTTTGAAAAACTCCAATATTTATGTAAAATAGCTGATTATATAGGAAAAAGTACAGTTTTCCAGTGAAATTAACGTTAAATTTCATAAATAAATACAGTCGAACGCGCTTAAGGATGCAGCCAATTTGCCGTGAAAATTTAATTTAATAAGCGTGATATTTCATTATCCGGGATCACATTGATTAATTATTACGGTTTGGTACACTGAAGGTTTATTCCAATAAGCAGGATAATCCTTTAATCAATATTCCATGAAGCGGGTTGGATTTTAAATAGTTGGCATGTTAAAAAGGAGCTTCAAATCGAAAACCAAATCTGCCGTTTTATATTCTTATACTCTGCAAATCTTGATTTGTTGTACCAGTATAAACCTGAAGGTCTTTCTAAATTAGTTTACATTTCTACTTGTAAAAACTACCCATGCGTGCATGCATAGCATAGTAAATCCATTGACACAGGAGTAAAATTATAGAGCTATAAAAATAGGGCATCATCTGAGAATATCGCTGTAATGGGAGAGTTTTTCACTAATAAGTTTTTAGAAACCCTTCGCGTGAGATTTAATACAGTTTATGAGGCAGGATTTGATAGCAACATAATTGTTATAAAATGCGCCTTTCTTCGGTTTACCCCCAATTTATGGATAAACATCATAAAATATTTCCATAAAGTAAGAGAGAGAGTAGAATACAGAAGTATTAAACGAGGAGCCTTAATGGACGGATAGTAGATTTTTATATCCTGTAATAAAGTAACGTAATTGGATATTTTAAAAAGGCTTTAAAAGTTTTGGGTATATTTTGCTTGTTGATAGGCGTTGCTTAGAATAAGTGATATGCACTGTGAATTTGATTTGGAACGTAATCAGCTGGAATTCATTAAAACTTGTAAACTATTTAAATTTAATGCTAGAGAGATTGTTTCAAACCAAATAAAGCATATCTTTATAATTTATAGTATTTTGTGTTTTCTTTTCGTTAATCTAAGCTAGATCAATATATACGATATTCCTTATCGATAAGGACTTCTAAAACTATGATCTGTATATATATATACAGGGTGGCCATAATTAAACTGAAAGTGTTCAAGGGGTGCTGGAGAGAAAACTACCAGGAATATTTCAGTGAAACTTGGTATCTACACGTTTCAGAACATGCGCAAGTCAAAATTGCAATTTAAAAAAATCGCCATTTTCACCGGATAGATGGCGCTATATCGTGTTTCAATGCTTATGGACGTCATATATGCAAATTTTAAGCCCATCGAACAGTGTAAAAACAAGACCACATTGAGTAATGGTCAATCATGACACTGAATAAGAAGGAACGTGCATTGTCAGTGAAGATATTCAATCAGAATCGTAGCAATTATTCAGCTACTCTGAAAGAATACCGGCGTATGAAACGATTAAAAAGAGGTCCAATGAATGTCAATGAGAATAAATAATGGTTTAATTGTTTTCCAAAGCCTCTTTATGAATTGTTTAATTTGTGATCTTAATTTACGTTAATTTTAGATTACATGTTACTGTAAAAATTTAATTACTGAAGCGAATTGTATGGAATTTTGATAAACTGTAAATGATGTTTTATATTGTTTATATGCCTCTTAGAATGTCACTATGCTCTGTCTATCGGCTTTGGAAGTTGTATATGCCACCGGTGAGCTTTGAAATATAGTACTGCGGCATCTATCGGGTGAAAATGACGATTTTTTTCTTGCATATTTGACTTGCGCATGTTCTGAAACGTGTAGATACCAAATTTCACTGGAATATTCTCGGTAGTTTTCTCTCCAGCACCCCTTGAACACTTGCAGTTTAATTATGGCCACCCTGTATATTGGTACCGCTGCCACTTGTTTTTATGCGTTTAGTTGAGGTAATCATAATTTACGATTTTGTTCATTTTTTACTCTTTATATTTGAAATTGAAAAGCTTACATTGATACTATAACGGATATATGGAGTTTATTTCAAAATGACTGAAAATATTAAAATTAATTATTATTTCTCATCTACAGAAACAAAATTTGCCTTATACTGTCTGACCACGTTTTAAGTGGAATATTGGCAGGGTCCAGTAAAAGTGAATCGAAGTAAACTTGTCAAGGAGGGGGTTGGAAGAGAAAGGAGAAATATGCACACGAATTCAGTGCATGTGTCCTGTCTCTTTCAATCATTGTCTAAGCGTATGTTTGACTAAAACCACTATAAATAATGTACGTGTCCGTTTCAGCACCCAGACTGGTTGCTTACGTTTGCATCTAAAAAGTGACGAATGGTATGTACTAACATGTCTTTCATAAAATAATCTATCAACCGTCATCACCTAAAAGTATTATAAAATTACTGAAAAAGAACTCGGTTCACCACGTATGCATCATATTGATTGTTCCAGAAAATTATGTTTTTCTTTTAAATACATCTGCTATTTTCTCAATACGGATATCGTTAACTAAAATTAGATTAATTAATAAAACATAAAACTGTTGGTTAAAGCAACGGCTCCCAACCTTTTAGCATTGTGCCCTCCCCCTCCCAACAAAGGATAAATTACGATGGCGTCCCGCATTCCTTACCATATATACAGGTTTTTTTTTTTTTTTTTTTTTTTCAACGTCGAATATTTAGTCATCCTTTCTACAAAATAATGTTATCCGTGAAGTTTGAATAAAGATTTTAAGCAAAAATATTATTCTAATTTTTACTTCAAAACATGATTTTTAAAATGTACATTATCACTTGCACTTCGCCTGTTTTTTTCCCGTTCTCCCTGCCAACTCTCTCCGAGTGGGGCGTGCCCTTACGATTGGGCGTGGGATCCACCGAGTAAAGAAATAGCTTACTCTATGAAATTAGCTATTCAAAATTGTTGTTGACTCCTTCAGTTTGCCTTACTTTTTAGGAGAAGGCTTATTGTTGAAAATTTTTGAAAGGAAGTATTTAGAAGCAATGTCAATCATTTATCTTGACAAGCAATCCATGTCAAACAATTAACAGTTATCAAGATTAGGGATGAACGCCAGACGAAATAGGTCTGTCTCGTCTCGCGGAACAGACGAAAAGCTTTGTCTCGTCTCGCAGAAAAGCTGTAAATCTCTGTCTCGTCTTTCATCCATTCCTAATCTTAAGCTCTGTTGTTATGGATTTTTGCTATTTCTTTTTTACTATCATGTTAAAGTTATCAATTTCTGATCATCTCTTTTGTCTTCATGCAACAAAACTTTTTGTGTATTTATTTTTATCATATAAAATCGTAGTTTACAGAACCATACATTTTACTGTAAACTTTAATCTATCACCCCGTATTTAAGCTGTTTTCAATATATCACTGTTTCAGCGGACCTTCTCTGCCACCAGTAAGCGGTCGTAAGATTAATGACCTAAAGTGACATTTAGCGGACAGTTGAAGACTGTGGGTGGATTAATCGCGGAACATTTCGGCGATCGGTCCCGGATAAGATATCAACACAATCTCGTTCCTCTGGCGTTACATCAATGTTGCAGACAACTATTTAAAACAATACGGTCGCAGTAATAAATTACAAATTAACTCGCGACTTAGACGTGTTTTGTAATTCTGTTATATAAACTTTTGGAGGTCGCATGTTATATTAAAGATGCAATATGGATTATGCAGATCGCGTGGATTATAAAACAATAATCAGTACATCCAGTCTCATATAACAAATCAACAGAATCTCGTTTCTCTGGCATTACGTTATTCCAGCAAACAACTGCTTAAAATAACAATGTGGCCACAGTAATAGATTAGACATTAACTCGAGAGTTAGATATGTTCCATTTTAGCGTTATGGAAACTTGTAGAGGTTACACGATATATTAAACATGAAATATGAATCGTGTCAGACGCATGGATTATAAAGCATTTTCCAATACAGCCGATCTCGGATAAAATATCAGCACACTCTGAATTCTCTGACATTACGTCATTACGTCGTTCGCTCTTTATGGGAACGATTTTGATAGTTAAGTTTTATCTATAAATGCTGTATTTTTTTCTGGCGATTTGCTGCTGTCTGTTAGCCATAATTCTTTACAATAGCTCTATCTCGAATTTTCCAGGAAAGTAAACTTAGTATTGTCATGTCAATTTTACTTCATTCCTCTTGAACCGTTTTCCAAAGTACGTTCAGTGTTCTTGGATGACGTTTTTCCCAGTCTAAGGAAGCCTAACGCTCATTTAAATAACGCGAAAGCTTTAAAGTCCATTGTAGAAGCGTCAGATGATTTTACAGGTATTTTATGAAATGGGATGCACTTCATTCCTGTTTCTGATCTTTTCATTGCTAAATAAGCGGCACTTGACTTAGACGTGTGACTAGAGGCTTTGTCCATATGCAGCTCAACTTTATCAATGTCCTTTTCATATAAGGCTGGAATTTCGTCTTCCAAAATTGGTTCTAAAATATTCTGCTAATAATAGAGTGAAATCATTTTGGCTCTACTTTGAGACTTTTTTGATTTTTAATTTGCCGTTGTAACAAAATCCCGCAACTATCATGAATCCCTTTGAGAACCTTTCTGTCCATTGGCGAAGCCAGTTCTTACGGTAGTTTCCATCATTTGAGCAATAGAAAATTGATCTTCTTTTATTACAGTCACTTATAAATACCCATGTCTCATCGAGTGTTACCACAAAGCAGCTAGGTATTTTTCATATTATTTTCTACAATTTGTTTTTCTTTCAGCAATATGTTTTGGCAAAATCAGATGAACTTTAGGTTTAAATATATTTCTTAACTTTATGAATGTTTTTACTGAAGCTCCGAAGACATTCCTAGTTTCGATGCAAATGAATACTTGAATCGGCTGATTTTCTTTCAGCCGAATAATTCTGTATGTATAGTGTAAGATCAGACTTCACTTTCTTGATAGTTACCTACGTTGCAGGATGTTTTCATTTTTACATTCAGGTAGACTTTTTTTTTTTCCCTTTCAAATTTAATGCATTATAAATACATTTTTTAATGTAATAACAGAGATTTTCACACCGCTTTATCATTTTTTGTTACGAACATTCTGCTCTGAAAGCGCAGTTACATAACCTTCCAATCATTTGGAAATTTTAGAAGCCATTTTCAAAATAAATCTTTTTTACATTCTAATCAAAGGAGAAGATTAACAGACGATTATTACGTACAAATGAGTTGCATACAAACGACAAAATAAATTATAAAGTCGTTTCCATAAAGTGCGAACGACCTTCTATATATAGCCACAGTAAAAGATTAACACGTGACTTAAACATGTTCTGTAATCGGGTAATGCTAAACTTATAAAGGTCACATGTTACATTAAACAAGAAATGTGGAACATTCCGAATGCTTATATTATGTAACACTTTCCGATTTGATTCTACTTGTGCTTCTCGTAGGATTATCCTAATCGCTCCCATTGTTGCAAAGACGCTGAGCCAGCGATTTCCCTTTCTGCGTCACTCGTTGCTTCCCGGCTTCCACTTTTTCTGTGCTTTCTGTATGTATAGCGTATTTCATTTTGATGCAACACAGCCACAATAGGTGTGTTCAGAAGATCTTATCATAATGCTGTGTAGCCCAGTATGTATATAAAATGATGTGACATAGTTAAATAAAAATTTAATTAGAATGAAAGATTATGGACACAGTAAAATTTATTGTTTGTCTTAAAAACTCTTTCATTTAAAACTTGAATCATACTGCTTTATTTGTGAAAAATACTAACCATCTACATACTGTACGAATGCATTCATTTTTTAAAATACTCTGTTTTTCCATGAATCATTTTACTATTCATAATATTAATCAACTATTTATAAGTTAAACGCATCAAACTGAAGGCACTCAATAATGGGAGCATTTGCATTTCAAAGGTTTCGGAGTTACAAATTTTTTAAATTGAAAAAGGATAGAAATTCTTCTTTATCTCACAGTCTGACTGTGAAATACCTTACATGTTACCTACTATACTTCCTGGTAAAATGTCGCTTAATTTTACAGCCATAACAAAGAAGCACACACGAAAACAATACAGCCAAAGCAATTTTTTCTAAATGCCGATTAAAGGGAAGGGATTTTTTTTTAGACCGCTAAAGTGTGCCTCCCCGTGTAAACACCACTGACTATTTGAATGAATGTTAAAACATTGCTTATGAATTACCAAAGATTTATAGCTTCCGAGAAAGTTCTACAGTAACCACTTATTGTAAAAGAGGACTTTTTTATATAAACAATGTATCTTCTAAATCTGCAAACTCTTTTTCCGAGTAAAAATACAACGGCCGGATAAAAAAAATGAATTATTGTTATATGTATTTATGCTAAGAATACATTTTTTTCTACGATGAGAAAATATTTAAATTTCTCTATAATCTCGTTGATATTCTGTTTTGTTTTTTATCCACTATTCTTCCCGCTGCGTTTCATTGATTTATGGATATCCTGTTTTTTTATCTACAGAGTTTAGAATATTTTATTATGCAAATGCCCCGAGCTTTAATGATCTAAGTTCTTAATATGATTTAATTTTTATCTCATAAAGTATAAATGCTGGATGATATTATTTTTTATCTATCAATTTATCTTCGGAAATGTCTTTAGCTGTTTCGCATTGTATGGTAAAATGTTATCAATTTTTAAAATAAAAACAGCACAGCGATACTGAAGTTTTACAAAAGAAAGCCTCAAAGTTTTTTGAGAGGCATTCAAGGTACTTTTGTTATTTTTCTGTTATAACTTTGTGTTAATTTAGATTATATGCGCATGGTTTTACGAAAATAATTTTTAAAAAAACTACTGATGAACATATTTTATTTTCAGTAATAAATGGAAAATTAGTGACGTAATTATTTATTGTATTTAAGAAAACTGTTTTTCAAAAAAAGATCATTTAAAAAAAGACTGAGGGATTTATGTACAACATGCATGGTGATTACAAAAAAATCCAAATTTTGAAAAGCTATAGCTTCCAAACAATGCAAAGCAGCGTTTCATTTTACATATCGTTTAGATTGTGAATTTAAGAAGTTTCCTAATCCATAAACATTTTTAAGCTTCATTCGGTCGCACAACAGATTCATCGGAGGTTTGCTAGAAACCCCGAATTTACACCCTGCGATTATTATTATTTTTTTTTTTTGGGGGGGGGGGCTTCACGAAAGACTTTTTAAGTCTAAAAGAGCTAGATAGAAGCAGAAATTGTGGTGTGTTTGCCCTCAAGCAGTCGATGTATTTGTACTAAAAACGAGGATAATTGCAGCCATCCAATCTGTATAACCAGACATGCTGAAAAAAGTGTGCGAGGAGTTATACTGCAGAATGGATATCATTCGTGTTTCTAGTGATGGTAACATAGAACCTTAGTAACTTTGTGCTGTTAGTAGCTGTAAAATGTTTATTTTTATTTTTTTATTATTATTACCCCCCCATATGCATTTGCAATCGCCATGTAACACTGTCAATTCGCAAAAACTCGAAGTCCAAGGAGACTACCAAATGCTTAAATGCTTCGAGTTATTAAAAGCTCGTGTTATCGATTCCCCCTTTTTCATTCAAAAATTTAAATTGTATATTTGAAATGGTGGCTAATCGATATTGTACAACTACTATAGTCTTACAAAATTGTAATGTTGTTTTCTTATGTTATCGTATGATGCTGCAAAGCTAGTTGTGAAAGCATTCCTACAAGGGGAATGAGCATGTGGCCGCTTGAACTTGGCGACAAACCTAGCGAACGTTTTGACAATTTGGCGACAAATTTAGAAACTTTGGCGACCAAAAGAAAATTTTCGAAAGTAGTAGAATTTTGGCTGCATGTTAATCAAGAAAGAAGTTACAAGAAAAATTGAGAAATACGACGTCACGACCTGTTTGGAAATCTCTAAGTATCGAAAACTCGCTGTGAGTTCAGTGTGACAGACTGTAAGTTCAAACAGAAAATCTTTACGATTGACATTGCGATTTGAATAGTTAATGAATTGCTGTTGCATATGTGTTACTAAATTCTGTATGTTTTTAGATAATAGTGCTTCTATTCGTCAAATAAAGTGTTTTGTTCGCTTTTCGAGCTTTTTGGACTATTTTTTCATATACCCTCTGTGTAATTTTCGTAACAATAGTTATAGAAAAATTAATTGTTAATATTTAAAGCATTGAAAATAGGAAATCTATGTACAAAATGTTTCTTCCTCCATTATCAAACCTAAATGAGTCACCAGAGGGGAGGAGGTACTTTTTCCCCCTCCGCAAAACAAGCTAAATGGTAGCGAATATACGTAGTTTAAATAGAGAACAGAATTTTTTTTTATCCTTCTTCTTTTATGGGTTTCCAATATTGAAATAAAATTAAAACTTTAAAAAACTTCGACTTAAAAGGGGATACTTCGATATATAGAGATTCTTTTGTGTTAAAAAAAATTAAAATGTCTCGGTATTTTCATGAAAACATCGAGATAAACAAATATTCGAGTTATCGCGATTTCACTATATTTACTTTTTTTTTCTTATTCTCCCTCCCAAATTAAAAATATTGCAATTTTCAAAGCTTTAAAAATAACCCAACCAATATTGTTAGCCAAACATCCATCTTTAGCAGATTACAATTAGTTACGCTTCATTCCATCAGGGCGTTGGCCTTCTTTTGGATATTAGCATTCAGTTGACTTTAAAACGTTCGATATTATAATTTCACTTTGGAGGAATCTTTTCCTGAAATATCCAGACAGTTTGTTCTCAGGTTTTCAAGAGTTCAAAACGTTCATTTTTCACTAAGCAGTAACCCACCGTACCGAGGAAGGCTGCTGCTCATGGGCGATAATCTTCCATATCACAGTGTCAGATAGAAGGCTTAAGAAAGGATCAGTCAGCCTTCGTTCGTCATGAATCATGCAAGGTGATGTATGAGGAAATACGAAAAGCAAACGTGTTCAGATAAGGCAGATAAATGCATGAGGGTGTATGAAGAAACAGAGCATGGGAATTGCTTTTTGTATGGATGGTCATAGATTAACAAAACGATTATATATATATATATTCTTAAGACTTTGTGATCAGAAGTAATTTGCATAATTAATTTAATATTTAGCTACCGTTAAAAATGGGACTTAAATAAAATCATGCTGAACTATTCAAATGATAATTTTTACTAAAACACCAGTTCGTTAAATTTACCACGAGATAGCTAGGTGCACTGACCACAGCAATGTTCCTTGAACGTTTCTAGACATTCATAGAACATTGTTGCTCTGCCTGGTTACATTATGCAACAAAAATTTGAAGTCATATTTCAGAAAAATTTTTACAAAATTCATTATACTGATTGAAAATTGATTAAAACAGAGTATGAACGAAAGATTTGTTTTTATCGGTAAGAGTTACTATAAATATTTTAAATAGCTCTTACTGTAAAAGTGCAAAACATATACACCCGATGCCCTTCTGTTTCAAAAATTGTACAGGGTGGCCATAATTAAACTGCAAGTGTTCAACGGGTGCTGGAGAGAAAACTACCGAGAATATTCCAGTGAAATTTGGTATCTACACGTTTCAGAACATGCGCAAGTCAAATATGCAAGAAAAAAATCGTCATTTTCACCCGATAGATGGAGCTGTTCTATATTTCAAAGCTCACCGGTGGCATATACAACTTCCAAAGCCGATAGACAGAGCATAGTGGCATTCTAAGAGGCATATAAACAATATAAAACATCATTTACAGTTTATCAAAATTCCATACAATTCGCTTCAGTAATTAAATTTTTACAGTAACATGTAATCTAAAATTAACGTAAATTAAGATCACAAATTAAACAATTCATAAAGAGGCTTTGGAAAACAATTAAACCATTATTTATTCTCATTGACATTCATTGGACCTCTTTTTAATCGTTTCATACGCCGGTATTCTTTCAGAGTAGCTGAATAATTGCTACGATTCTGATAGAATATCTTCACTAACAATGCACGTTCCTTCTTATTCAGAGTCATGATTGACCATTACTCAATGTGGTCTTGTTTTTACACTGTTCGATGGGCTTAAAATTTGCATATATGACGTCCATAAGCATTGAAACACGATATAGCGCCATCTATCCGGTGAAAATGGCGATTTTTTTAAATTGCAATTTTGACTTGCGCATGTTCTGAAACGTGTAGATACCAAGTTTCACTGAAATATTTCTGGTAGTTTTCTCTCCAGCACCCCTTGAACACTTGCAGTTTAATTATGGCTACCCTGTACTTGTTTTTCATTGAAAACCTAGCAGTTGTGAAGTATCCCATTTATTAAAAATACTCACCAATTCAGTTTTGCTGATCTGACATTATTAAGGCATTTTTTTTCTATGTGCTTCAGTTAATTTTATAGTTTCTTTAATAAACTTCATTCTTTTAGGTACGTGATCATTTCTTCAATGAAGTTTGCACATGCTTGATCGATAACGTAAGTGTTAAAACTATTTGCCTTACAGTAATAAAACGTAAGTTGTCTCAAATATTATTTTTGTATAAGTCACATGTGATTAATCAGAAATCTATAAAAAATTTGGAACTAAAAAACTATGACTGCTGAAGCATATTTAGTTTTAAATGATAGCTGGGAACTACTTTTTTCTCGAAACCCCTCTCGATAGAAAAAATTGAACAGCACTTTTTTTTACAGTTTTTTAGAAAGGGTTAGTTATTTCAGAACATGCTACGACCGAAGGTGCTTTATATTACTCTATCAGTTTCCTAAATGAATAATTTTCATGAAAAAGAAGTAATTAAAAGATCCTACTTAAATATTGAAGAATATATCTTGGCTGTACTTGAGGCTCATTCACTTACTTACTGTTAGAAAATATTATCAATAAATGTCTGAAGACTCAGTCTCTACATTTAAGTTCTTCATTAGGAAGCATCCTATAAAGCTTATTTATCGGTGGATTTATATATTTTTGGTAGAAAATTGCTCAAAACGCGTTGAAAAATAAATACATATGTAGCTTAAAAAGAGCATGGTCTAAAAATTAATGCTAAAAGAATTACGGGAAAAAGTTCTGAATCGCTCACGTTCAGAAGATTATACATTTTATGGTCATTCTCTCTCTCCCAAGAGAAGCATTCAAAGTCATCGTACTGCATCTCCATTATCAAAAAAGCTACCAAATGTCTAAATCACTACACTAAAAAATCATACAAAACGTTTTCGAGTGGAATACAATTTTATCACAGAGGTATTCCTTGGGGTGACCCAGAGGACTTAATGAATCTTTTAATTTTTATGCCCTCTGAAACTTGGGAATTTCCTAAATGAATGATAGCCACTGCAGTGCGTGATAAAGTTAATCATGTAACCTAATTCTTATTTATGAACAATAAAGTAATCAAAATTTAGAAGAATCAATTACTTAGAGCTTAGTATTAAAACGCATGTAACGTTTAACACAGAGTAATTCTTGTTTATAGAAAATGGATCTCATTAACAATTTAGTTTTGCCAGTAAATACTTATTGTTCCGGAATTCCCTTCTTAGTTATAGAGTCGGCCACCAGCACAGGTGGTGTAGTGGATAAAGAACCATTCTATTACGTCTTGAGTCCGGGTTCGATTCCCAGCCAATACCTTCGGGCCGTTGTGGTGGCATAATCGGAAAGTGCCTGCCCTTGCTTTAAAAAAATAAAATAAAAATCTTCACATTGGTACTGTTAGATCGTGAGTAGTTTCATAGTTCACTATCTATATTTTTCCATTTAATGTAAAAAAAAAAGTCTCTAGCATTCAAAGCATCCTTTATCGAAGTAAAACATTAGAACTGTGTTAACTTTATATTAAATATCCCATTTCTTAACAAACATCTAAACAAAATTTTAAACTACTCAAAACCTATTAATTTCAGTAATCCATGTCGGAAGTAAATAAATAAACAAATGACGTCGGATTTTAATTTCAGTTCATCGACCGTCTCCTTAGAAACAACGGAAATAAAGAAATTGGAATTTTGTACCCCAAAATTCGCGATCAAATCAAAATTGTATCAAAGCAAAATCACATTTGCAGACAGACAGCTATGTTCGGATATGTGGGGAGCGTAATTGAATTTTTAATCCGTAATTTCTTTAAAATGCGATAGTTCAAAAATTTTCAATTTCGGGTAGCTTCAGAAACCAGGGGTATTATTTCAATAATTTGCAATTTAAGCTACTGATACATTAGTTTGAAATGTCTGTTTCGTAATTAATGTTACAGGGGGGGGGGAGTTTAAGATAGCTCGACTGTCTCTAAATCAGCTTTTGAAATTCCCGACTTCGAGGCAATCACGCACGTCGATGGAATGGATGACTATAACAATATGGCGTGGATATCTTTGATTCCCTTACCTAATGCTTGCATTTTAATCATTACAGTCGCGTGTTCATGATCTGTCTCTGTTTGACATTGAAAGATATCACGCATTTTAATGCGAGGGATTGTAATTCTATGTTATTTAGCGAAACACGAGAATAAGCATATTGATTACGCGAATATTATGTTTTCCAATGCATGAATTTTTATGCAAATATTTATGTTTAAGTATTTAAATAGTGAAAGCCTTTTAAACCATAAATATGTTTAATTATAAAGAATATTGATTTATTACTTAATGATAATTACTGATTATTAGAAAAATTAAAATAAATCTTATTAGCATTATAGAATTTTCCCAATTACAGTAATTATTAGCATTTTCGTATCTAGTTGAAAAGTCATTATTTTGATTTTCTAGTTTTTCCCATTTTTATCTTGTAAAACTTTTGAATATTTTGTATCCAACTAAGTTTAATAGTATTATTCCTAAGTAATGAAGAATTATTGATATTCAAATTCCTTTTTTTTAACGAAAAAATTGTCTGCAAGCATTATTTGTTTGTAGGACATGTAAATGATGCTTTTCTATTTGAAATAAAGAATATGAATGCATCTTTATGCATACTTAATATTGGCATAAGAAAATTAAGAGTGTTTTATTACTTTAAAAAACTAAAAGTGTGTACTAAATATAAAAATGATCCGTTTTTCTTATTTTAATAATATAAAAGATTCTTACCTCTCTATTCTAAAAAAAAAAGTAACGTCCGCTGTCGCCGCTGTCAAGAGCTCGTTCGGCTATCTCCTCCCAAGCCGTGGGGATTTAAGTTTCGACTAAGGTGTCCACAGATTCAGAAAATTCCGAGGAACCTGATAAGCTGACTTAAATTTCCAAAATCGAATTATTTTAGAAGATATTAATAAAAAACTGAAAAATTAAACGTAACGATTGCCAGATTTAGCATACAATCATTCATTCCTTTGCAACAAAGCAATCCAGGTATGTAGAATTGCGTGAAATTAACAAACATGAAGTAGAATTACACCCATTTTACGCCAAATTAAAAATTATATGAAATAAATAACTGAAAGTGTGTTACACAAAATTGAGAATTTTCAAATAGTAAGTTGGCTTAGACAACGGGAAATTTAAAATTAGCGATAATTAGTTTTTCCAAAATAGAATAGCTAATTGTAACTGATTTTAAAAGCGCCATCTTGGCATTAGTTACGATCCGGCAAAATGGTATCTTTCCAAGCAGGTTGAATCTAAACCGCGAGTTCCAAAGAACCCAATTAGTATAAATAATTCCATGTTAGAACCCTGTATCATGAAAATGAAAAATAATTAAAATGCAGATTATTTTAAAGCCGGTTCGGTCTAGCTGTAGTATTTGCTACGAGTAGAAATTTTTGGTGGCGTTAACTATGCCATTATAGCAGTTATAGTACACTTTGGATATTCGCCAGCGCGGCGAGATGATATAATTCGTGGTGCTAAATACGCCAATCTGCAAAGGATTATGTATGAAAATATGGATAACGGTTTTCCGGGAACCTTACATGAGCAGTAATGTATTGGTTATGAGCATGTGTAAATCGCCAAATAATGAAAAGTCACCAATGGTAGATAAGCTATCCTATCTAATCCGTAGTTTTTATCAAAGAAAACATATGAAGTACTGTTTTCTTAGAGCTAATTATGAGCTATACATATACGCAAGTCGCCAAATTATGAAAAATCGCCATAATTGGCTAATGCGCAAGGCGTTCCATGGGTAATTAAAACTAGTGCGAAGTTTAAATTTTTATGTTCCAAGGAACATGTAAGAACCAAGCAATGTGGTAGCTCTGTTTGCCCGGTAACAGTCTAAGTGATCCAACCTTTGTTTGTTGAAATTAAGCTTTTTTATGAATAAGCCTTGTTAGGGGCTGAATGCCTCATACGAAAAGCGAGCGTAGCGAATCCAGGGGCCTTGGCCCCTAGTTCTGTAAAGTAATAATACAGGAAAATAAGTAAAATTCTGAAATTAATGTAAAAAATGCTTCTAAAACAAAAAAGTTTCAATTTATAAAAATAATTATTTGAAAAATACTTTACTTTAAAAAAAAAATGGTTAAATTTCCAATTTCCTCTCTCTCTTAACGTTTTATTACCGAATCTTTTTGGGATATAGTGACACTACATTGTAACTAAATCAGTATATGTTCATGAAATGACAGTGCTCTACTATAAGGACTCACGTATAATGTACTCCGTTTATAGAAGTATTGCTACTGAATCATTGCACTCACATAAAAAGAGAAAATGCCAAAATTGAAAAGATATGAAGTCAGGTCCCATAGACAGACTTTAGTACAGAAATCTACTTCAGCAATTTCTCTATGAAAGTACATTTTATTATACTTTTATGTGTCTTTTTGTAAAGAAATCTCTGAAAAGTATTGGCTTAGCCATTAAGTGAAATAGCGTACTGAATTGAAAGTCATTCGTTTAATAATTACATAAAAAGACATACCGCCTCCTTGAAAATTATTTGTTAGATAATTAACATTAAACAACCTAATGTCTTGAAAATCAGTCATTTCATATTATTACATGAAATAAATAGCTACAGATCTACACTACTTCGATTACTTATATAAAAAAACATCCTATTTCTCCTTTCGAAAGCTCACGTCCTCTTTTAAATCGACGGCAATGAAGCTAATTAGTGAGACATAAATTCTGAAAGATTCTTCCTAATTGAAATATTTTAAAGGGGAATAGTTATGAAACGGTTGCCGTGTCTCGTTGCGAATCTCAACCTTCCACTAATATAACGCATTACTTTAATTTGATAGATGGGATTATTATCATTCTCGGTGTAAGCCAAGGCTCAGTTATCATTTTGGAGGGTGCACGACTTTCATGATTAGTCGGAACCGAGACAGGAAGCTGCGACACATACTCACTAGGGGTGTCTCATAAAAGTGACACGGTATACGGCCTAAATCCTTGGCGAAATTCAGCGACTTTCATTTTATTGAGGGAGTTTGAGAACAAATTTTGAAGCGTGAAACTGCATTTTTATGAAAGTGTAGTAGTTTTGAGAAAGTGGATATTTTATGGTTCACTGCATTGGTGCTTCCATTAAAGTACTCTAACTATCAAATTGATTCGGCATATATTATAAGTCTTCGTCAGTGCTAGAATGAGAAAGGCGAAAATTTGCTCCGCTTACATAGAAAAGGAGGAGATTCAGGAGAGTGTTTACGAGGACCAATAAGAAAGCAGAGACTCAGAAGAAAGTTTTATGAGGTCCAATAGGAAAGCAGGAAATTAAGGCAACTGAGAACAGAGATTTTCAACATTCAGAAAGTAAGGAGGGAGGAGCGAAATCCACTTTAACAAGATTATTTATGTTTTTGGGGATACTGAAAGCTTAAGGAAAATTTGATTCACTTGGGTAACGGGATTTGCAAATGAGTTTAGCACAATTAAAGTCGAAGGTATGGTTCGCATCCTAACAATGTTTAGCGATGACAGATTTGTTGGTTTCATGTTTTTTAACATGAGCTATTTGCTCCTTAATTCTAAACTTAACAGCACGTTTAGTTTGCCCGATATCAGATAAATCACAATGAGATTTGATACTGTAAATGCCCCATGAATTCAAAGGCTTAATCGGATCTTTGATGCACGAGAAAGTTAATTTGTTCGTAGGTGTGAAAATTTCTTTGAAATTCAATTTACTGCAAATTTTAACAATCCGAATCCTAATTTTAGGGTGGTAAGGGAGAACAATGGTGTCCTTAGTAGTGTGAGATTGAGCTGTTACAATTTTACGCGGATTACTTAGTTTCATCAATGCACGGTCGATCACTGGGAAATTATAGCATCTATCCTCACGGCAACGGCTTTAAGGTAGTTAATTTCAGGAAGCAGGAAATTATTGTCAGAACAGATGTTAAAAGCTCGTTTAATGGAAGAGAAGAAGGCTGCCACATATTTTGGGCGGGAGTTTGACAAGAGCGAGCGTGTGGTTGTAAGCAAACTAAAAAATATTGCGGTAAACAGATGTGGATAAAGCATTGTTAGTGCGCTTAACAAGAATGTCAAAGAAAGAAAGGGTATCATTATTTCATCCTCTCTCCCAAAAACTTGTAAAAAATTCAGTAATTTTTACCCTAATAAAAAATCTAATATTAAAAAAGAGAGAATAATTTAAAATGTAAATATGCATGCAAAATCTATAAATTACCACTTTTACTATGATTACAGTCATTCCCGTTAATCTAACTGAAATCTGCTTAGATAAAAGTAGAAAATCTCACAAAGTAGCTTTTAACAAGCCAAAATTATTGTAAAAATATTCACACCCAAAGAGATTAGGAAGTGCGTCCGACAGCTTTTAAGACAGAGAGAAGAATGAATGACCTTGTGTAATCTCTTCTGTGGGTCACCTCTTCTCGCCTGATAGCATAGCTAATCAGCATACTCCGCACAATTATCCTGAAATAACTATCAGAAACATGGAAGAAATTGCGATATATGGACCGGCTTGTAGGTTTTATCATCGGCAATAACTATCGCATCGATTCGATCTGTGCTTACAGATCCGATCATCGGAAAACGATGAACATGCAAAAATTTAAGGATGATCAGTAATGATGAGACGATGACTATCCAAGGAGCCGATAAATAGACCGGGTAAAGCCCGTGTAAGTATTACTACTGGGGATGTTCTAAGCCACTGGAATCTCTCTATGTATACGGTATTGAACAGTCATTTATCACTTTATAAATATTGTCCCCTATAAAAATATATTGACAATTGCTTATTTAAAACAACGTATTCCTAACTTAACAGCTTTCCCATCCTCCTTCAAATGACAATGCATTCTATAATACTGTAAACCCTGCGAGATCCTCTCTTAAATTATGGCGAAACGCAAATCTCTCTGCGCCAGGCTCTCCAGAAATCTCTTAAAATGGAATTATAAAATAGTTGCCACTTCTCATTTCGAATCTCACCCGGGCACTAATATGACGTAATACTTGAATTTCACATGGGTATTATTATCATTTGCCTTGCAAGCCCAGAGTTCACCATTTTGTCGGTGTGCACGGATTGTATGATTTGTTCAAATCGAGAACGTGGTAGGCTGTGACTCTCATTCTCATGGAGTGGGAAAGAGAGAAAGGTGTAGCATGCAAGTGACACGCTTTGCCACTTAAGTCCCTGTTAAAATTTTATAGCAGGTCTGGATTTATTAAATGGTCTCGCGAACAAGTTTTGAAGAGCAAGACTACATGCCAAAATAGTGAGGTCGGCTGAGAAAATTTCATTTGGCAGTGTTGAATGGAAAGGGTGATTGAGTTAGTGAACATTCCTTTTAAAATTTTACCGCATTGAATAATTGCACTTTCTGTTGTCATCTTGCAATATTGTAGGTGTATGAAAAAAACCCCTCAAAATACTGGTGTTAAACGATAAAATAAATAAAAACTTTGCATAAAAATTACACATAAAATGATACTTATGTCAAGAAGTATCTAAGTATCATTTTATGTGTGTTTTTAATACAAAGTTTTTATTTATTTTACTGTAGGTGTATTTAGGTGTATGCTGCATCTAAAAATAGAAAGAGATATGTATACAATTAAGCAAACATTAAACTATATATCGATGGAGTACGCCATAGAAATTCGTATAGAATAGCAGTATCCTTACAACTAAGAATTACAATATAATCTTTATAATCCGGCATATATGGAACCAGACAAAAGCCAGATTATCAAAAGTACTGGATTATCAAGATATATTGTTTTTGGCACAAACTTAAGGTCTCGTACTCTCGCACCACACTAGATAAATGCACTATGAAATATATTGGTTAAACTATCAAACAATGGCAAAAGAGGGAGGGGAGAGCACAAGAGCGGGCATGCTTGATCACATCCGCGATGGTCAGCAGATCGGAAAGCAGTATGTTACCTGTTTCGCAAGAGCACCGGATTATTGAACGTGCCGGACGAACCAACCGCCGGATCATCAAGAGAGCACTGTACACAGTGATGAGGGGAGTCGAATGTCATTTTTCGCACCAGTGAACGTAGGTTTACATACGTCCGAATGGTAGGTATGGGGGAGGGTTGTTACGGCATTCAATCTGTTGAATTTCAAAGAGGACTCAACTTGATTCCTGCGATTCAGCACGCTAAACATGCATTCGGGATTGCTTAAAGATTTCTTAGGATATTCATATTTTGCTCTGGACACTCTTTTTAAGATTAAACCCTTAAAATTTTACTGCGGTAAAAATTTATTGCAACTAAATTTTCTTAAAACCATATTTATATATTTCAAAGCTCTCCCACTTCCTCTCTTAAATCAATGTCAACGCCCTAATTAATGCTATAAACCCTGAAAGATCCTCTCTTAAATTATGACAACACGTAAATCTCTCGCACGAAGCACAGAAATCCCTTAAAGAGAGGAATTATAAAATAGTTACCACTTCTCATTCCGAATCTCACCCGGGCACTACAGTGACGTATTACTTTAATTTGACAGGGAGATTATTATCATTCGCCTTGAAAGCACAGAGTTCATCGTTTTCCGTGGTGCACGGATTCTGTGATTTGTTCCAATAGAGAAAGTGATAAGCTGCGACTCACATTCTCCTGGAGTGCAAAAGAGAGGTTCACATGCACGTGACATGCTTTGCCACTTAATTCCTTGTTTAAAATTTCACTGATGGTTGTATTTTATTAAGCAAAATAGCTATGAAGCGCGAAGCCACATGTCGTAATAGTGAGGTCGGCCGAGAAACTCGGTCGAGAAACTGTTGAGTGAAAATTGTGAATGAGTTAGTGCATTTTGAATAATCTCACTAAATTTTGCCAATCTGAATTATGATGATTAGATCTTCTTATGCTACTCTTCTTATGCTACTTTATGCTACATCTAAAAATATCAAATTATTATATTATACACTTTAAACGAACATGAAACTAAGGGTGTCCTAAAAACATGTTTAGGAGAGATAGATCACATGAAGTGCATTCAGAATCACATTGCAATGTTGGTTTAAAATTACTGTTTTTCATATACCGGTTAACACCCTAGTAGCACAACTAGTTCAAAAAACGTTCAAATTACGTTGGAAACACGTTTTTTGACGTTAAAAAACGTGTTTTAAACGTCTTTTGGACTAATTGTGCTACTAGGGCAATCACTATCCACAAAAAGTGATGAAGTATTACTTAACTTACTTTATCAAGTTTTATAATAATGATTTATTCTCCGGCAGTTACATAAATTAAAAATCATGTAGTGATAAATTTTAGTTAAACATTTTTTTCCGTAAAAAATAATTAAATTTTGCCAAAGCATGGTATAAAAAATTCATTAAGGCACTATATTTTTGAGACCCTGAATATCTAAGGCACATATGGGCAACCGCCAGCCCGCAACCCGGATGTGGCGCACCACGGCTTTGAATCCGGACCGCGGAAGATATCAAAACCCATACAAACTATTAAAAATCCCATATAAATACCAATTATACGGCCCGCGACTACGGTAACTGGCTAAAGTTTGGCCAGCAACTTTTCAAAGTTTGCCCATACCTGATCTAAGGAGTACTTCATGAATAAATTGTAGGTAGAATGGTGTGTATGGTAAATTCAATAAGTGTTATAAAATGTCCCTTTTTTACCAATTGACACAGATTTACACAAACGTTTGAATGGAATGTGCCTCATAAGAAGAGAAAGCTGTACTGTGTCATTTAACTTATTTTAAAGGGGATTCAACTTGATTAGAGAGATTGAGTAGGTTAAACATGCATTTAAGAAATTTTTGAAAATTTCTTAGAGCATTTAGCTCCTTTTCAAATGGATCAAATATATAGATGTATATACATTATATATACATATATTTAAGGGGGGGGGGTGTCCAAGCCTACCAGCCAAGCAGCACAACATTGTTTTCTGGACGTCCGTTAGTGTTAGAGAATATTACTGAACGTTCTCTGAACATTAACAGACGCTCTGAGTTCCAAAGCCGTTGAAAGTACGATCAACATCCAGTACAGGACGTTTACATCCAGTACAGGATGTAGGCGATGCTCACGTCTGTATGCCCGGGCAGAACAAATGCAATGGTAGTCAAAACCTGATTCCAGCGTCGTGTTCTCCAAACGTCCCTCATCACGATGTATAGAGCGTGCTATAAAATAATGTTTATAACACGTTCTCAGTGTACATTCGATTATTTGTGTCTCAAAGAATTTTAAACACCTTCTTTGGAAAATTCCTTTATCCAGTACTTTACCCATGTTCATTTCGTTCCCACGTGGAGAGAGCCCCACCATGGAAGAGTGGAGAAGACTCCGAACATCGTAGACGGCTGAAATGTGAAGGTCTAGGGTTCTTATCGTGCGATCGATCTAACGGTCAGGAGTTTTCTGCATTTTTGTTTTCCAGCTGTAACGTGAATAATCGTTAGAATCCCTTAAAAAGTCCTCTGGGCTAACCATGGGCGAGTGGATGAAGACACAGAACATGGTAGATGACTGGAGTATAAATGTCCCAGTCCCCTGTGTTCGGGCCTATAGCGAAAAACTGTAGCAAGCGGTGCTGCGAATTAAATCAGAACATAAAGCTGAATATGTAGAAGTACAGGGTTGTCCAAATTAAACTTCCCCAACTCAGAGGCCTGTGCAGGATGTTGTATGGGTTATAATGTGATGAAATTTTGAAAACAGAGACTTCAGATCACGCGATCGTGATTTATTTTTAAAAAAAATATTAGTACAAGAAGTTGTCCTTAGGTGGTGCTGCATATCAACAAGACGTTCTACAGATGTTCAATATGTGTGCAGTCCGTGGTCGAATAGGGCATATCAACAGCACGAGAAACAGTTGGCACACTGACAACACCATGTGGCGATTGGCTAGTGGCGTCCACGACCTCCAAAGCAATTCTTGTATGCGTGCAGAATCCACGACATGGCGTCCTCTACCTGGTGAAATTCCCAGCTGTCCAGTTCTTTTGAACTTCTTCATCATGTCTCGTACAGCGCGTGGTGTCATTGGTCCTCGGCGTTAAGTTCTTCAGCCGACGGAATGCTCTTATCGCAGCACAGGAGTTCTCGTCATTCTGGTAGAAAAGTTTCACTAACAGAGCTTTGTCTTTCAAAGTCGTCATTGTGCATCAGCGAGCTGGAAACAACTGCCTGTGCAGCGCCTGTCTTCTACTTTTGCAGGGCTCGTCATTTGGATACGTGGCGCAGAAGCTTTATTTCTGCAAATCACGTTGTTGCAATATGCAAATTACTAGTGTTACAGCGCAACTTATCGGCAACTTTTTTCTACTAATATTTTTTTTTAAATAAATCACGAGCGCGTGATCTGAAGTGTCTGTTTTCAAAATTTCCTCACATTATGACCCATACAATATCCTGCACAGGCCTCTGAGTTGGGGAAGTTTAATTTGCACAACCCTGTACAAATTCTGTACCAGAACGCATTTTACACAGAATAAAACATGCGGTCACGATCATAGAATCTGTATGTGCTGCCTGTATAATCTCTTTAAAGTGTGTTAGGATATTATAATGACAGGTTTCTGTCCTATAAGCAATCCATCATTTAAAAGGAAATGTGAATGGTTTTATGAGAATTATTATTTTTATTCAAAATCATGATGGAAACTATGAGTAATACCTTGCAATTGAAAATAAAAGAATCCTAGCATGTAGGAAAATGTTATAATCCAATAGTAATTAATGCAGAATTCTTAGTGGTCTGATATACCTTACTTTTCTGGAAGGAGTATAAAAAGATTTTAGTCATACCATGCAATTAATTGCAACCATTTAAAATGATTATATTACAAAATCAAAAAATTTAATTAGTTACACTTTTATTATTATTTTTTCGAACTGAAAAAGATACACGACTAAAGAAGGAGAAAGGGGGGGGGGAAGAGAGAGAGAGAGAGATTATTAATTCCTCGACTTAAATGAGAAAATGCATTTAAAAAGAGAATATTTACAAAATAACGTGGGTTATTAGTTTTAAATTCTCTTAAGTGAAGTTAGAAATCAAAGATCAACATAAAATAAAAGAATTACATCTCTAATTCTTAATCCTTAGCAATATTTTAAGAGGATGTTAAATTTCAGTTAATCTCAGTATTATAGAATGACATTTAAAATCATTAAACTTCTGGGAATAAGCAATTTGTTTCAAAAAAAGAGCAAATAAGCTTATGTTTTGAATTGGCTAAAATGTTTTAAAATAAAATATTTCATGCAATCTGCTTAAAACTATATATATTAGGGTCGATCGAAAATTTTTTTTTTGAAATCTTTATCCCCTGAGGTGTCAAAAGTTGTATATTGATATAAATAAGACGTGTGTAAAATTTGAATGTCCTACGACAACGTCTTAGGTTTGCGCAACGAGCTTGAAATTTAAAAGTTTTTGAAAAATATGACTTTTCTAAAAAATCGACCAAAAACATTCTTTTCCAAATTATTAAGCTCCCGATGTTTTAGAAGTTGCATATTTTTATTAATAAGACGTATGCAAAATCTGAATAGGCTGTGGCAATTTCTAGGAGTTGCACAAGGAGCTTGAAATCTATAAATATCTGAAAAATATGCGTTTTTTTGACAAAAACGTGTAGAAAGGAAAAATTATATTTTTAATGAATTAGTCCCATTGAAAAATAGTAACATTCGCAGCTCTTCTCTAGTACAACTACAGTCGCAACTACATTATCCAAAATGCCCACCTCGATGATTTGCCTGCGATCAGAGTCCTGCTTGTGCCAGCCCAAGCATCCAATTATTGGAGCATACGTTTTAATGAATAATATAAAGTCCGACTTCAAATCAAACTGTGACATTTTATGTCTAGTGTAATAATCTAGATCGTAAGAAACTGCCATCTGATAGATGGATAGACAGCAAATTTCGGAGTGGCTGTTTGCTACTGTGTGAAGTTGGCAAATACAACATTGGGGAGATTTAGTTAAGTTAGAGAACTGCGTTTCTAGATTTCGGATGACGCCTTTGTTCTTTCCAGAATTTGATGATTCGCCACCACCGCCAATGCATGTGAGAGTCCCAAGATCAATGGATTTCGTGTTAAACTCTCCCAAATTTCCAGTGAAATTCTTAAAATCAGATCGTGACATATGGCCAAAGTATGTTGAACCAGGTTCCATTATCAGCGAAATGTGTTCTTTGTGAGAAACACTTGGGTGTAAATTGCCGTCAACAAAATTTTCTTTGTATCTGGTTTTGTTCTACCTCCTATAAAAACACAATCCAAAGAAAAATTTAAAGCCTTCTTCCGTTTCTTTAACTGCGAGTAATTTCAACCTTCCTCTAACTTTATATGGGTTTAGAATCAGTTGAGAAGGTTTCTCTCCATCTGCATTTATTCCGCTTTCTAGGTTGTGAAATAAAGTTGATACCAAAGTTTCTGCTGCCCAGTCCGTAATAACTTTGTGTGGCAGACTTGTGAAAACACTGAGATTTTTATTCTACCTTGGTCATTTGTGATCGCATCTCCCAAAGTGGCGGTAGATAGGCATTCAGCGTTTTCTTCAGTCTTTCGTACTTCCCTTTCCTTATTTTCGCTCTCCAAATCAGTGACTAAAGTTGAAGACATACACTGGATTTTGGAACTCTTTAACCTTTTTCTCCACCAATCTCGAAATTTCTCTTTCCAACTTTTCAAATTTTCTCTAATTTTCTATAAACTTCTCTTTACAATTCCACCGATTGTCAGAAATCTAATTCCCCTCCGGTCTGCTAATGACTCCCGTACTGTGTGAGCTATGTGAGGCTCTGAGCAACACGTGCTCCGGGAAAAGTCAGTACATTTGTAAGTGAGATATTCAATAGCTCGATAAGGGAGAGTTTTTCTCACTTTCTTCATAAACAATTCCTTCTATCCCTCTCTAACATACGATTTATTTAGCTGTTGAACTTGATCATGACCTTTTCTAACTATCGCTTGAATTCCTTGGATTGACTTCGAAGGAATCAATCCTGGAATTGATTCCCGGGAATACTGGCCTTGATCCAAATTTCCTGTATTTTTATCGCCACAACTAAGGTTATTTCTCCTTATGGGGGATCCTACCCTTTGTTCAGAAATTTTTCTTCGTAAATACAAAAGAGTAATATAGAAGTACGAGTATGTCTTCTCGGTTGGTAACTTGGTACAAGGTAATTCTTCCGATATTCCGAGCTCTTCTAAGAAGACCGATTTTGTTCCGTGACTTATTGGAAGTTAGATCATATGCAGTACTGTCAGATCTGCTATTCAGAATCGTAGCAGTGCAAGGCAGCCACCTTTTAGCTTTTTTGAGAGTAAACTGAAAGCACCATCTATCTAAAACGTTAAATTAAATGCCTGTAACAAGGGAATATCTTGTGCCTGGATTAACCAAACGCATGCACATCGCCATCACTCGGCAGGCAAAACGGCGCTGGTTGTCTAGATCACAGTTTGCGTACTGTGCCCAAGACGAAAACGACAGCATAACGTGTGCATCGTATCAAACTAATCGTAAAGCTATTTTTTGTGGTTTCCTGAGCTTCTAAACATTTTTTAACATATAAAACGACCAAATTTTTTTTAACAAATAAAGTTTGCTTTCTACATAATTTTTTCAAAAAACACATAATTTTCAGATAGTTATAGATTTCAAGCTCGATGTGCAATCCCTAGAAATTGTCGTAGCCCCTCCAGATTTTGCATACGTGTTATTCATAACAATATTCAACTCCCAAAACCTCGGGAGCCTAACAATTCGGAAAAGAATTTTTTTGGTCGATTTTTAAAAAAAGTCATATTTTTCAAAAATTTCTAAATCTCAAGCTCGATGCGCAACCCAAAGACGTTGTCGTAGAACATTTAAATTTTACACACGTCTTATTCATATCAATATACAACTTTTGACACCTCAGGAGATAAAGATTTCGAAAAAAAGTTATTTTCGATCCACCCTAATATATATATATATATATATATATATATATATATATATATATATATATAGAGAGAGAGAGAGAGAGAGAGAGAGAGATAGAGAGAGAGAGAGAGAGAGAGAGAGAGAGAGAGAAAGAGAGAGAGAAATAGAATATATTTAATAATGCTTGGTTATAATAGTTTCAGAAGCTTGTGAAAGTCTCATTTGATACCTTTTGAAAACCTTTTTTTCTTCAATTAAAGTCGCTCCTATGTTTTATGTATCCAATATAAATGAAAGAAACGAAAGAATGCCTTAAAGCAAAATAACATAGTATATATATCAATGTGCATTTTTATTTATAAAGCTTCAAAGGAAATTTTGATACTCGAAATGGATTGTGGAAAAAATATCTGAAATCCCCTAATATTTTCTCGCAATGTACTTGAAATAATCTAAAAATAATACAAATTCCTTAAAATGTCTCTGAAAAATTGTTTTCAAACTGGGAAAACAGTAAAGCTTCTCAGAGCAAAGACATTATTGTCTTTATTTGTTACAAAAAAATCTTTTTCAATGAGATTAATGTCGAACATATGAATGCCTCAAACATAGCGACCGAAATTAATTTGAAAACCAAGTGCTAGATCATTAAATAAAATTTCTTTTTATTTTTATTTGAAGACATTGTTTGAAACAAAAATAGTGCACCTTTATGCATTTAAACACTTTTGTATTATTTTTATAATTTCATTTTTGTTTAGTACCCTTATTTAAGTGCAATTTTTAATTATGTTTGCACATTAATGTAGCATGAAATTTACCTCAGGAAAAAATATTTTTAATTGGAAATTCACGCCTAATGCGGTATAAAAATGGCTACTAAAAGAATCAGTATCTCACTTCTGTTAATATGTTTACTGAATATTACATAGAAGTGAAAGTTACTGAAAGTAATTGTAACTGATATTAACTTATTTCTTCCTCACTGTCAAAATTTCATAAAAGTGCCCTATACATTTAACATTTTACGTATCGTGTTGGTCAACACTCCAATTATACCACGGAACATCAATTTGAAATGAAAAGTCTGGGAAGAGATTATTACGGTAGATAGAGACGTTTTGCATTTAGTAATCCTCATTCATTGCAATTAAATTCACCACTTGAAATCCTTAGACTTTCTGAAATGCAAATCCGCTTATCAGATGGCTAAGTAGATATGCAAATTAAGCTGCGATTGAATTGATACAAAGTCCCCGTTTCCGGTAGAGTTTAAGAACAGTGTGGGTGCAATTCATCCGCAGTTCATGGTGAACAATTTTTTGGGGGGAAATGATCTATCTTACCGACTCAAGTTAATTTTTTTTTAAAATTTAAATATCGAAAAGGCTGACTCAGTTGCTGAGTAATAGAAACTTAACCCCTTGAAACGCAAGAATTTGCAGATCAATATAGAAGACCAACTGGATGGACTGCCCAAACCTGGAAAAGTGCAGCTGTTGCCATCGATCCATTTAACTACCAACAACATGGCGGTCAATCGAATCGCCCATCTTGCGACACTGAGATAAATAAGTTTTCTAGCACAGCTGGCTGTGTGGACCGCCATGTTCTTAGTAATCGTATGGATCAATGGCAATAGCTGCACTTTTTCAGCGTTGGGACCTTTTAACCATATTTTTTGGTACTGGAAGTGAATGCGCTGAAATAAAGTGGTTTTATGGTGCAGCCACCGCGCGTCAAAGGTTAACAGAAATTAGTATGATTTTAGGTTTTATAGGTTATTCAGAAAATTAATTTTAAATTATATCCGTATGAAGAATTCACTACATCGAGATTCGAATGTATTAAATTAATATTTGCCGTTAAAAGGAAGCATCTAAGTCCCATGTTACGTTATGGGAAAAATGAATTCACTCATTGCATACACAATCAAAGATATTTTGTCAATTTTTCACCATCAAGTTCCTGACATGGAGCATCATGCGCCACATTTGCATACTTTTTCTGCTAATATTTTCTTAAATATTCAATGTATAATTGCAAAACCTGTTTTAAAAATTTCAGGAGAATCTTTGAATTACCATAAGCAAAAATTTATCGGATATAAAACTTTTACATGATTAACACTATTTCGTTGTATAACTACAATGGCTTAAATTGTATAACTTCCATCTGCAAACTGCAGTAACTTATTTAGTATATTTTAGTGCGTAAATAAATTAAATAAACGTTGTCACATCGAAGTTTACGAAACTAATTCAAGTCGCGTTTGTCCAAAGCATGCAAACAATGCGCTTCAATAGAACCAAATAGCTCCTCTTTTGTTGTATCAAACTCTGCTGGAGATATATATTCTGTGCAATGTCTCTTCTGCCAATACCTCTTTCCCTCCCAACGTTACTAGCACAGCCTGGGTAAAACCGGCGGACAGGAGAAATCAATTAAAGGCGGAAAAGGTCACTAAAGTGCCTACTTGTGTAGCTTCAACTGTGGGCAATTGGTCGGAAAAGGGTCAGTTACCGACTGGAGAAAGAGTTACAGAAAAGATGGAGGAATTAGAGAAAACTTATCAAAGAATCTGACAGTAAGGACTCTGAATAGTGAAGTTTTGGTGCTCACAAAAGAGTAGTTCGGTGTAGCTGTTGTGAAGCAGATTTTGAGTGTTTATTGAGTTTGTTTTAATATTTGGCTTGGCAATTTGGTTGTTCAAATATTTGGCAAAAAGAACATACTTATTATAGCGAATGGACTGTCTATAGAAAAACTTTTTCTGTGTTTATTAGCCAGTGTAAAATTCTGTTTCTTGATATAGTTTTGGTTAGATTTTAAAAATACTAAATCAAAAATGATATCTTTAGTTAAAGAAAACAATTGAAATGTACTTGTTAATAGTATTATCTAAAAGAAGCACCATGAACTTCAATTTTTTATTGTGACATCGGAATTTTTTTTCTTAAGCCAGCATACAACAAAAGAAAGTTTTGGGCAGTTCTCAAATTATAATATGTAGCTTTTTATATTTTGAAGCATTATTATTACTAATAACTTGACACGTTTTATAACAGAGTAATGAACTAAAATATGCATACCATATGTATTGCCGTTTAAGTTGTTGATTTATAAAATACACTAAATCATTGTTAAGCATATTAAAACAGGTTTGAAATAAACTACCAGCTTAAGAAAAGGTTTCACCAAGTAATGCGATCGTGTAATGTAGAAGACGTCAATGTGATTAAAAAACATTATCATTGAATCATTCTAATCAAACCGCATTTCGTAACAGATAAATAAATAAATAAATAAGAAAACATGAGAAGTTAAAATAATGTGTGATTAGCACTAGAATACATAGAATTTCTTTCGTTCTTTTATCATTAATTAGATAGCAAATGCAATACGCACTGCTGGTATTAGTAAGGAACAAAATGAGGATTTAATCTGTTTTTAATTTGTAATGAATAGCTAATAGGAATAACGTGAATTAGATTTTAAAGCACTACATAAATACCTTTCATAAACTTAGGCAGAAGCCTACCTATCGAATTTTTAGTCTTGTTATTGGTTCCCATCACAATTTAGATTTTAATAAAGAGGTGAAGCACTTCTGAATATGAGAACCTCTCTAAAACTGCTAGCGACTTTCGAAGGGACTTACAGTGTATCACGAATTCAGTGCCCTCGTGCACTGCCTGTACACAATGGTTTTCTGTGGTAGGCCTGTAGCCGACCCCGCTAATTCCGATTTCAATTCCAGACGTACCAGTAAATATGAGTAGCATCTAAACAAATAAAAATAATATTATAATATATTTATAATTCCATTCTTAATAACGCACTTGAAAAATATAGTAACAAAGTTATATTTCATAGATATTTACCAAATAAATATATATATATTAAAAATACGACATAGAAAATAGTTTATCGTCGGTAACTAAAGCATTCAAACAACCCCTTTAAAAAACGACCAATAGCGTTCTTTTATATAATTTTGTGCAAAATCTGATTAGCGATCTACAGGGTTTTTTTTTTCAATAACTCCTATCTTTTAAACGTAAATTTAAAGTGTCAAATCAACAAAATCCGCACTTTTCTGGTCCAACTGTAACAACGAACAGGGCAGAAAAGAGCGAGGTGCTGCTGACTCTGTAAAAGTAGCTGAAGGAGGGGAAAAAAAAAAAACCGAGAAATTTAAGAAAACTTGTCAAAGATAATGGCTCTAAGGACTCTAATAACGAAGTTCAGATGCTCAGTATACGAGAACTCCGCATTCCTGGAAATGACACGTGGTCATCTCCTTTTTACGAGATGTATTGTTATAGGAGCAGAGTCTGGGTGCTTATGACGAGAGTTATTTTTGCAGACCCAAATTTTGCAGGGTTTCATTTTTGCAATAAAAGTACATAAGCTCTTCGGTAGAAAGAAATTAAACGAACTACAGATTTGTTTTATACTTTTGTAGTCATGAAAAAGAAATAATTGAATGGTTGGAATTGCATTAAACAGCTTGCAACTACCTAATATTATATTTTAACGTGTCTGTTGTTATAAATGTATAAATATAACTATATAATTAGGTTTTTTAAAGTGTTCAGAGTAAAATAACAAAAATTGATTTTTCAAAAGGTATTTATCTTTAAAGGCAGTTCATTACACAATTGAAAACGTGCTAACAAAGCACATGCAAAGACATGGTCGTGACTGCATATCGTGGGCTTTATATGAACTGTGGTGTCTGTGAATTTAGTTTAGTTTAAGTTATAGATGTTACAAATATTTTGGGAGAGAGAGATTTCATCGAGATACATGACTCTTTGATGATTACACCTCAGTTGTTTCTAACTACAGGACCATCTTCATTTCAAAATACAATTTTACATCACAATATTTAGACAGACATGTACATCGATGAGGTTAACGGAACTGAAACCCAAGACCAAACCGTTTGCATAGCGACAGACACCTAGAGGTGCTCTGACCAGGGCAGCCGTTAGGTGCAAATGTTGTATCTTTTAATTCATATTTGCAGTAAATAAACAAAAGCATTTAAAATCCGAAAGCATCATGGGCGCCCATACTTATTGGTGGGAAAGGGCCATACCCCCCCCCTCCCCTCTAAAGCTCCCAGAGAGGATATATATTACCGTAATGATTTTGGTTATGGTATAACTAGAATTCACTAAACGCTAAACCATATTGTACCTTTTTTAAGGCAGAACCTCTGAATTATCCTCCACCCCACTCCCGGGAGCCTACGGAAAGCATTCAAGATACTGATAACTAAACTGAATAAAATAAAAAAGATTGCATAAAATATTTTAGGATTGTATTTTTTTTAATTAGCAAATAATAAACATACAAACATACTACGACACAGATGTGTGCAGATAACTAATATTCATCTTCGTGTTTGTTGGAATCATGCAATCTCATTCGCTGAAACCAAACAGCTTTTCCCTTTTGTTGCTTCTAACTCGGCTGGAATTTATATATTAAATGGAATGCCTTTTTCCCGGACGAGACAAATCAATTAAAGGCGGAAAAGGTTGGCAAAGTACCTACTTGTCCAGCCCAAACTGTGACCAGTTGCTCTAGAAAGGGTCAGTTACGGTTACGGAATAGAAGAGTTAAATTGCTTTTCAGATAAATTTGATCGTACTTTTTTTTAATTTAAAAATATAAAATATACTTTAGAAAAGATATGAAGAGATCGAAATGTTAAGATTTTTATTTGGTGAAACATTCTCACAGAAAATACCACTAACTGATTTAAACAGATAATTTTACTATCAAACATTTAAGTGTCGCTGTCCGCTGTTATAGTGAAAGTATTCCTAATGTAGTCGACGTCCGTTTTTAAAAACTCACTCGGACCACTCAAATACTTCATACAGTAGAGTCGTAAAATTGCCTATGGGAGTGTATTCGCAACCACTGGCTAGTTGGTACAATGGCACGTGTTCGCAAAAATGAGCTTCGACTGCAAAAACATTTATAGAATCAACTATTAAGACCAAAACAAGCATGAAATGTATAATAGTGTTAAAAGAATCAAAGAACACAACACTTGATCTAATAAGAATTTTGTTTTCATTTCAAAAATGCTTTGTAGATTTGAATTTACACTGAAATGTAAAAAGAAAAATGCATAAAAGAGTGACGCAGACAGCACAGTAAACTTGCATCAAACTTGCAGCAAGCTTGATTTATCATGCCAATAAACTTGTATTAAGCTTCAAAATTTCAAGCGTGTAAGCTTAATGCAAGCTTGAATCAAGTGTTCTAGTTTACACTTGCCCAGCTTGCATTAAGCTTGACGTAGCAAGCTTAATTTCAAGCTAAACAAATTAAAAAAAAATAAATAAATAAATTCCTAAATACATGGGGCGCCCGTCGGCGAATTCGCCCCACATATCTTATTTTTCCACGCATTTTCCCCTCTACGCTGAAATTTCAAGTTATTTTAATCTGTTACCATCAAGCGTCCACGGCTGGGTACATAAGGGTTGAGAAGCCAGCGTCCTAACCACTCGGCTAACCTGAGTTGCGCTTACATGACTAAAGTTTGAAGTGACTGTTATGGTTATCACGCCATTTTCTGGCGAGATCGATCAGTGGTCGATGTGTTGATCTGTTTCTTTTATTTTTCTATGAGATGAATCAAAACTAAAATAATGTTATGTGTGATTTATAGACTCTACTAATAGGGAAATAAGCATAATATAAACTTAAAAGCAGCACACGTTTTAAAACTTTCAATATCGCGACACTCATGTTGGGCAATACTGGCCAAAATCGAGACAAACGACTCATTTTGAAATCAATTTCGTAGTATAATTGTATTTTATTTTTAAGAATTTTAATATTTGGAAATATAGAATCTTTTTTTTAAATTCTATGGTCAAGTACATTTATGACTGATGATAAATTATTTTTTATGTGGATGTGGCATTCCAAATCAAGCAGTAATCAAGTTGTATTCAAGCTTGACAGTTCAAATGACTTCTCCAAGCTTGCTGCAAGCTTAAAATGAATTGAACTGTCAAGCTTGTATTAATACGTCAAATTCAAAGAAATTTCAAGCTTGATTTAAGCTTATGTGCTGTCTGAGGAGTTCTCAAATCAGGCTCTTTTTCAGTTTAGTTCCAATTTGTTTTTAAAAATCTGAGTCAGTTCCTGTTTGAATCGTATAGTCATAGCCATTGGTCAAAGTTTCAATACTTATGCTAGATCTTTTAAGTTCATTTTCGGCTACATTTTCACCAGTGGTTTAAAAGGGTTCTTGCTGTAAGTTTACTTAAGCAAGAAATAGCCTTGTTTAAATTTATCATCAAGCCACTACATTACTAAACCATAATTATTTTTAGAAGAACAAACGTATTTCCAATATCATGCGTATAGAATTTAAGCACGCTATTCATGTCGGTTGGTGCAATGGCAATGTAGTCAAAAATAAGGAATATTTACACCTATATTCGGGATATATCACAAACTGATAGTTATATTGAAAGACGGAGGCTATTTAACACTCACTAATGCGGCCCCAAACCCACTTATCATTTAGACAGATTAGTTGAATAACTAAGAAATTATAGGGTTCTATAACTTATGGATGTATGCATGTATGAAATATTATGGAAATAATAATAGAACATAATAAAATATATTGCAGGCATATTTCATAAATCCTTGGTAAAAATTCTTTCTTTGGAAATTTTGGAAGAGAGAACCGTTTATTTATTTACGCAGCAGAGCAGTAAATAAATGGAGACACATTTTTATAAGTTTAAAGTCACACCTCTTTAGACAAACATAAAGAAGATAGACTTTCGTGTACGCACATTTATTAAGAACACAGAAGTAAATTCTGAGACTGCGTCAGTAGATATATCTACTATTTCTTGCATCTTCTAAATATACATTTTATTCTTATTGCATTTTGCAATCTCCTTTTATCAGGGGACTGTAAGCCTTATGAAATAATTTTTGAACATTAACTTGAAGATATTGATCGGACTTATATATTTGTATTAATTTAAAATTAATCGTGATTTACATGTTTGAAAATTTAGTTTATCTGGATCGAAAAAGCAAATCTAGAAAATTTTGGAATTATGACACGTAAAACATAAGTTTAAGAATTTGTACGTATTTTCTGACTGAAAAATTTTGTTTTTATAGTTAGTAATTTGTAACCTGTGACCAATGCAAAAATAATATATAACGGAATGAATTTGCTGATCTTCCTAAAAAATGAACAGAAATCTTTAAATATCGCTCCTACTTAGATCTAGCTCCTACTTACCCTCTTCTACAAAAACCCATAAAAACAATTTCCTGCAATACATTTCTTTTAACTCGTGTATTTGACAGATAGAAGTAGAACAAACTGATATGTCATACATCCCGTAAGATAGAAGCTATTTTAGCACTTACTAATGCGACCCCAAAGCCAACTATCACTCGAGACGGATTAGTCTATAACTAAGAAAATGTATGGAACAGGAAAAGAAAGTGGTTTTGCTGTCACATAAAATGATATCAAGTATTTGTAAGTGTCCGAAACTGTTGTTTCAATTTCGCTAGGAAAAAAAGTTAAACTGTAATATACTGCAGTAGAACACGGTGAAGCACCTACACACTTATATAAGCATAAAAGTTGAGTGTACTTATAAAATCATTTTATATATTTAAAAACAATTATAACCAATTTTCATGGCATTAAATGTGTACACCTATAATTATATTTTCAGTAAATTGGGATAATCGCTGAATCAAGTACACAGAAATTTAAATTGAATTTACAGGGAGTCTCTAAAAGTTATTAACACGTTTTAATTCTTTATCTATTAGAGATAAGTGGACAATATGGGAAAATGCTCAAAATCAGGGTGGGAAAAAGACTACGTTGAGAAGATAGTTTGAGATTGAAGATTCTTCTCGTTTATTCTGAAACAGTTGCACTTTTTAAATTTGCATACAACCATCGTACAAAAGAAAAACCCAATTTGTAAAATGTGCTCCATTTACTAATAAGGTGGTGTATACAAGTTTAGTTCTTCATCAAAAAACTTCTCAGATGTACCTTCAAAGATGGTCAGGAACGATAGATGAATTTGAATGTAAATATTTATTGATAGAGTAAAAAAAACATTTTTTTTTATTTCTTAATTTGTATACGTCCCCTGAATCTCAGTCATCGCATGTGATTTTTCACATTCGGGAACCATTGAAAAGTGGTTTAAGTCAGCATATTTATCTTCATATTTTTTATACTTTTAGGATACAATTCTTAAATTTGGACATCATCTTATTAAGTGTATGGGGCACATTTTAGTAATTGGAAACTTTTTGAGCGAGGGGTCGAATACAAATTTAAAAAGTGTCGGATTTTAAAAATTAGCAAGAGGAATTTTTTATTAATGTAGCTTTTTCCCTATTTTATTATGAACATATTTTCAATTTATATTGTCCACTAATCCTTAACCCTCTTTTTGGGATACCCTGCGTATAAATATTTATTTTCTTTTAAAAAATACTAGACTCTTATCGCCTTAGCCTAGTATTTTTTTTAAAGGAAATAACATAATTGTTTCTCTTGTGATGCTACATGCTTCAAGCTTATAGTAACTTTCGTAATACTAAACATGGTTTATAGAAAAAAAGGTATTTTAAAAAAATCACAAAAGATGTATTCACTGTCCAAGCTAGTAGCGTACTTTTGTAACTATATGGCTCGTTTTTTCTCCGACTTCTTATTTACAAAAATATTTCCTTTGACGGGCAAAAGATGTTATGAAAGTTTCTTGAAATGTGTTCATTTCTTACTCATGTTTTCGCCTACGGTACATTTGATATCTAAAGTATGTTACGCTAATTATTGACTTTATTTAAGATAATCTGAATTGTCTTTGAAAAATCAAAATTTCTTTAAATGCTTATCTAACTCACTATTTCAGAGAGTTACATAATTTTATAAGCGGAGATATTTAGTCATTTCATAGGATTGAGAGCATGAATGATTGTGTAGAAATGACTAGGTAAAAAATATAGCATCTTTCTCCTGAAATACAAATAAAAGTCAATTAACCAATCGATATAAAATATTGTATTAGGTTGTAACGAAAGTTTCCCGCCACCACAAATATCACCTGCAAACAGTTCACGTTGGTGTGTTTGCTCATATTTTGTAAAACGATATTTGACATTTGAAAGAAAGATACTTACTTTAGAACACTGTGTTGTTAAAAAATATCTTCATCATTGAGTACAAGGTGTCTGAAATGGAACTATCACGATACTGGATTAGAAACATCATTGACTTCCAGTTCTGTTGCAAAAAGTGCTACAGAATGTCAAAGAATTATGTGTGTCATTTAGATTCTAATGTTGTATCCTATGGCACTGTGGAGGTTTGGTACTGAAAGTTAAAAAACAGGGTCTATGACATTCAAGGAGCAGAGCTATCTGGCCGGCCTACTAATGTTGATGAGGGCCACCTGCGAGAACTTGTGGAAGAAGATCACTTGAGAGCTAGCTAAAGAGTTAGACATGAATGCCATGCCCATTAGCCATGCTATGCATCACATAAACTTCATGTACAAGTTCAATCGCTGGGTGCCGCATGAGCTGACTCAAGCAGATTTGGTGGAGAACTTTCGTTACAACCTGATATATCGATATATTGCTCATTTACTATGAAAAATACTAAATCAAATGTTAGTCTGACAGTTTAATTAATAACTTACACAGTCTGACAGTTTAATTAAACCCTTAATTAACTCGTTTAATTAAGAAAACAATGAAATATGCTGTTTAATTAAGAAAACAATGAAATATGCTGTTTAATTAAGAAAACAATGAAATATGCTATTTAAAGCTATAATCTAAAAAACCTCTACGTGCATCAGTTTTTGTCTCTGAAATCAGTTTTAGTTCTATGTAACTGCTAAAAAATTTATGAATCAAATTTTATTTACAATCAGTGCTTCAGTATAGAAAAGATTATTTTGTTTGACCATGTGATTTTTAGTAGAATATTAACTAAAACAACACAAAAATATAAAAAAGAGATGACAAAATACTAATACGAAGTACCTTTAAGGTATTTATCTACCGTTTTACCAAATTTCAGTAGGATTCAACTAAATTTCACTCTCAGGGAGCTTTTTAGGCAACATCATTAATTAGCATAGTTTAGTTATTTTCTTAATTAATTTAAGTTATGGGATTTTGATTTAGCTTTTTTTTTACATAATGAAAAAACACTGTACCAAAGAACACAATTTTATACCGATTGATTGATGAATACAAAAAAAAAAAGATACCTATGGCCCGTTGTCGTCTTAAGTAATGCAAAGGAAATGCGAAGAGCTAACCCAAGTTTCAGAAATTCCGACTCAGTTCACTAACCAATTAATTAATCAAGAAGAAAGACCAATTACCGACCGCATGAGCTATTGCCGAAAGAAGAAGCATCCTCCCAGAAATAGGATAACCTTTTCTTTTGCAATGGGATATATCTCAGGATTGGGAAGATGAAGCTTAATGAAAATGTGTTCTGACTCATGAAACAAAGAGGGATAGTTCAGGAAATCAATTACCTGTTAAAAGAAAACGGAATCTTTCTACGGTATCATGTGGAACCGAAATTACCCTTCTGTTGCTGAGTCACACATTAGGTGATAATGGTGACGCTTTTACCTCTAGGAAATTTCGAAGCTTACTAGAAAAACCCTGACGTATTTGCATTTGACTCTGTCTAACTAGAGTCCTTCAGTGCTCAACACAGAGAATTTGAGTCAATATTAATTCTTTTGTATTAGAATCACTTTTTAAGAACGCCTTTATTCGTTCAGTAACATATTTTCTATTGATCAATTCACGTTATTTACGATAGGATAAAATTTATTTATTTATTTTAAAACAAAATTACAAACCACAGAGGATGATTTCTAGATTAGTTAAAAATATAAATAAGCAAACTATTAAAAGGACATTTTTACTTACAGTTTAATTATTCCTAATATTTTGAAAAGATATTAGTTAAAAAAAATTCGCTTCAGGCTGACAAACCGGGCCCAGGCATATACATCCCCACCCCAGAGCCCATGGTCGCTAAGGCGCGGCTGGGCAGCGCAGGCCTTGGCCTCGCAGAGGGGCTGTTGTGCCAATGTTTCACTTTGAGTTTAAAAAAAAAAGCTAGACAGTTGTTGTAAATAAAATAAAGTAATTTCTCTTTATAAATTGTAATAATTTAGTGATATTAATTTTTCCGTAATGCAATAAAGATACGAGTTTAGAACTACTTAAGTTTTCAGTGACGGGAAATTGAAATCATTCATATCATTTAAATAAGAGATTTTCACTTTATAAAACGATTAACTATTGTTAATGCTGAAGGAACATAAAGCGTGAATCGGCAAAATAAGCAATAGTTATGCTCATACATTATTTTATATGTTTTTATTTAAGCATGATCTATTTTTACTTATTAAAGTCACAAATGAAATTCTATACTGCCGTAATCTAAAAGTACCGTTCATATAAAAAAAAAATTCGTACTCTCAAAAATAATCTAAAATTACAAATTTTTACTTGAAATGTTACCTAATAATTTTTATTAAAGTGTGAAATTTTATGTTACCGCAATCTAAAACCACCTTTCCTTTAAAGGGAAATTCTATTTTGAAAAATAATTCAAAATTTTGCTTCAATGCAAGAATTTCAATCATGAATGGTAAGATGACAGCTCAGTTACAGTGTGACATGCACTGCATAAAATTTTCCAGATCTCCAGAAAATATATGTCAAGCTGCTGTTATTTTAAAAATAAGAGCAATTTTTTTCCAGTAAAATTTAAAATTTCTTTTAAATTTTTGACTTACTTTCTATGTCTGCATCTTTTATTATTTTACTTAGAGTGCGTTCCATACGTTATCAAAGGATGCATGAATTATGTTGTTGATGGCACCATCTGTTGTTAAGATCTCTAACGATTCTAAAAAAAAAAATGCGTATGTCCTATTGTTATCGTGGGTAACTTTTGTGTATCTTTTATGTCTACTTCTATTTTGAATTTTTGAGCAGAAAGGGTAACTCCAGTGCTTAGTTTATTAAAGTCATTATTGTGTTCGTTTTTTCTTCCTTTAATTTTACGCTTCGTCATACTGTGCAGCTGCCAAGTTAGTTCCTTAAAAAAAAGACTTTAATTTCGTAAATGCAAGCATGTTTGGTTAGTTGTCGCATAAAAGAATAGGCAATTTATGTCAAAATAAAAAAGAGGAATAATGTCACCCATTATTAAATGTCATGAAACAACATAACAAAAACTTCATTATTGTAGAATTATTGAATTTGTAATAGTTCCAAATATTGAACACATTAACATAGGGCATTAATTCACATTAATAATAATTACATTACTAAAGCCCTAAGTTAATTTCGCTTTTGTGTAACTTAGTTTTCAGAGGGAGGAATTAATATGAGAACTTATGAGGGTATATCTATATGATAATTATACTGTTATAATCAGTGTGTAACTATATAGGCATTTTCATTATGCACATATAACTTAAATATAGCTGATTGAATTCTTTCTGTGAAATGATGTTGTAGCTATGAAAATGCTGAAATAAAACTTATTTTTTGCAGTCTTATTTCTAAATTGTGAACTTAGTAATCCCAGCCTAGTGTTTTCACTATTTCTTTGTTATGCATTATACAGTAAGAAAATGATCCTTGAAATTTAATCTCTTTTGAAATTATTTCATTTCATGTATTTATTTCATAAAAGAAATGCACACTACAGATTAAAATCCATTTACAGTGATGCATAAAGGGACAAATTACATAAGACAAAATTAAAAAAGATAAAATACAGAGATAAAATAAATACCAGTCATGACTGCAAAAGTTCAAAAAACTTAACTCTAAAGACTTTAAAAGACATGTTAAAAATATCCAAATCCAAAGAAAACTTATAAATTTTATAAAATTTATATAGTGAAAAGTATATGTAATTATACTTTATAATTGGATCCACAAATAAATGGCTATTACGAAGAGACCTGCTCGGTACATTTACACAAATACTTTGAAGAATATCACTGCAGTCTACCATATTATTGACAACTTTATAAAAAAATAATAAACAAAATAGATCACGACGAGAACTCAAACTAGGAAGACCAAAAATACTTCTCAAGTACGATGAAGAAATATTCGGAATGTAAATAGGATTACTTTTGTAATATAAATAACGAGTAAACTGAGTCTGCACCCGCTCAAGAATTTTCATTTTATTTTTATCATACGGATCCCAAATAAGACTACAATATTCAAGATTAAAGCGTATCAAACTAAAGTATAAGATTTTTAATGCATGAAGGTTAGAAAATACTTTAGTTTTGCACATAAGAAAACCAAGCTTTTTGTAAGCTTTAGAGATAATGCTATTGATATGGATTGAAAACTCAAGTTTCCTGTCAAAAACAACGCCCAAATCAGTTATGGAATCCGAACGAAATAAGGGAAGATTATTAATATGATATGAATAAATTAAAGTTTGAGATATACGAGAATAACTAAGAATACTACATTTCATAATATTAAGAAGTAATTTGTTGTCAGCGCACCATTCATATAAACTATTAAGATCACTCTGTAAAAGACAAGCATCATTAACAGACCGTATCTCTTTAAATAATTTGAGATCATCAGCAAATAAAAGATACTTAGAAATTTTCAAAACTGAACACAAATCATTAATAAACAAAATAAAAAGTAAAGGTCCCAACTTAGAACTTTGGGGAACACCAGAAGTACAGGTAAAATTCTCAGAAACAGCACCATTAAAATACACAAAAAGCTGTCTATTACACAAGTAAGAAAAAATCCAGTCAGTAAGATTAACAAGCTATGTAGCTAATTGTTTCATATTTTTTGTAAAAATTATTTATGCAGCATGTTTACCGATAGCAATAACACACGGTGCACTGACGAAAAGTTTTTTTCTGTCTTTAACAAAATTTTGTTCAAGCAACAAAATTAATTTGTAGAATATTTCTTTTTTTATAAAAAATGAAATATATTGTTGATTGAAGACAATTTATTTCATTAAATTAGTCGCAACCAAAATTTGGTTAAATTAAAAAAACTTTTTCCCAGTCACTATTCTAAAATTTAGTTTCAGAATAGTGTCTGGGATCTAAAATATTTTATAATTGAGGGGAATATATCTGATAAAATGTTTGACAAAATTGTCCGTTTCTTTATATAACATGTACGTAAATGTAAAATATAAAATTTTACAGTAACAAAATCCACATTACCTTAAACTGTTAAAATCTCTGCAATGCTGAGTTCTGTGCACAATTTTTCAAATTCACATTCCTAAATAATTGCCTATGAAACAATTCAAACCGCAGAAAAATAATCCTAAAAACGAACCACCAAAAATAAAATTACGCTTATTTTTATATGAAGTTCAAATTCAATTTGTTTGAAAAATACTTGTTGTAATGTTATTTTGAAGTAATTTAGAAGTGCCATGCGTTTGAGTAGCGTGAGGGTAGATTTCATATTATGCAGATCAGCTTGAAAAGTTTATCCTTTGAAAAGTAAGTATGAATTTCATCACATAAACTAAATTTTTGTCCAAATTTATACTTTTTGCATCTTTTAAATTGCGTAACTGATTATTTTATGCTTATAAACTATTTGTTTATCAGATTTTTGTACGATGAGCATAAATATTAGTTATTAAATAACCAGTTAAATACCTGTTTATATAGTTTTAGAATTTTAGTTTTAGCATAGTGAGACAAACTATTTGTAATTAGTATTAAACAATGCAATCATTGTATTTTAAGTCTTTCTGCAGTGAAAGACTATATAGGGAAAGAGGGAAAAAATATAATCAAAATACCTTAAAACTGAATTGAAGTGTAGTAGTTTGCTGTTTTTTAAAAGACATTTTTGCTATAATTCAAAAGACAGTCAAATAAAGAAGTAAATAATTTTGTGAGGAAGAATACGAAAGTTTTAATTTCAGTATATTTATTTATTTATTTATTTTGTGTGTGTGTATAAAATAATTAATAAAGATTATTTCAATACCTCTACATTAAAAAAATAAAGTTATTTTTATCTGTATGAACATATCAGTGTGTAACAATAAACAAAGACATATAATACGATAGACGAATTTATTTATTACTATGGTTAACAACATGCATTTAATATACGTTTTACGGTTTTAATATTTTATTAAATGTTTTATTTTCAATCAATTTTATAGGATTATGAAATACGTTTAAACAGAGTAGATCATCTCTACAGTGATTTTACAGTAGTTTGAACTACAAAATAACTACAGAACTTATTTTGTAGCATAGTTTTCGTAATTATTAGATTTTTAAAAATTCGTTATGACACCTGTTAGCTATAAGACACTTGCTGAGGTTCGTTTTGCTCGCATGTTCGATCTATCCTATTGAAAGATTCGTTTAATTATTTAGGAATACAACACAGATTAAAAAAATCACTTAAAAATGGTGTTTGAAAGACGGTATAATTAAATATTTTTCAATTAACAATAATCTATCTGGACACATGTTTTGGGCAAAAAATCTTTCAGCTTTCATCAGCAGAAGTTCAGACACAAGCAGATGTTCATGCACTGGGTGTGGACATCTGCTGATGAAGGTCGAAAATGTTTCACCCGAAACACGTATCCAGATTGATAAGTACATTTCATACGTGTTATTTTACAAAGTTTTAATTATTTCTCCCATAAGATATATTGCAGTGAATAAGATTCTATACGTCAAATAAAAGAGTCTCGTTTTCTGAATAATTCTTCCAGTACAATTTAATTGTATCACACTTGCATTAAAATTAGTCTAATCTAAAATCTGCGTCTACAATGAACTTGGCGCATTCCCTCAACTGTTTCTAGACATGTACTATATTCCTTTCAAAACACATTAGTGCCGCAAACTATTTGTAATTAGTATTAAACAATGCAATCATTGTATTTTAAGTCTTTCTGCTGTAAAAGACTGTATGTAGGGAAAGAGGGAAAAAAATATAATCAAAGTACCTTAAAACTGAATTGAAGTGTAGTAGTTTGCTGTTTTTATTCTTCCTCTAGGAGGAAAAAAAATCCCCTAACATGGAACCCATTCTTTTCTGCTGAACCGTAAAATAAAGGATCGGTAAAGAATGTTCTGGATATCAGTTCAAATACCAGTTCGGTAAGGAATTGGAAGGAATTGATAGTTTGGTCTTCTAATCAATATTTCAGCAAGTTTTTTTCTCCTTATTTCTAAAGGATAGAACTGATCGGCAATTGTGTATGAGGCCATTAGTCGGGAAAAAAATGCTTACTATACGTAATATGTATTTCTTTTTTAAATTGTAGTTCTTATACGGATATAAAATAGCAATATTATTTTAAAAATAGTTTTTACGTAGTTCGATGTCTGGGAAAGCAAATGTTATTTTGATGAAACGAAAATAATATTTTTAATAGTTTGTTTGTGGGTTCCTGCTTTCCAAGAAGGGTTAAATTCAAATTTTTCGTAAAATATGTTACATAGATAGAAAAACGAAAGCATTTTTTTTATTGTTGTTGCTTCATTTATATAAAACACGTATAATTTATTTTTTATCCAGTTTATTAAAAAATGTCTCGTCTTAACTTAGAATAAAAAGCCAGAAAAAAAGCTTTATACAATACAATTACCGTAAATGTATTTTTAACTATCGAACTTTAAGAGTTATTTTTCTATTGTTTTTTATAGTGTTTAATTAAACATTAAAATATAGCACAGTTATTATAGAGATGCAATAGGAAAATGCCTTTCCGGGAAAAAAGTTAAATATTCCTTTTTCTTCATATTACTTTTAAATTAAAACTCCAGCATGTGCTATATTCGCGAGACCAGAAATGGAAGAATTTCATGATGCGTGTATTTAGCCGTAATATTCTGTTTTCAAAACACATACGAAAACAAATTAATATTTTTTAATAACCAAACGGTACTTTCTTTGTGAGATTATGATATAATATTTTTAATTATATTGTATTCATATTTCAGTATACATTTAATATCATATATTAAATTCTCTCCTGTGTTTGCCATTATTAAATTTTTAAAAATATTAGAGATAACGCATTAAAATGTAAATAAATTAATTATAAACCATTCAAACTAAAGTAAAATTTTATATCTCATTTTACAACGTAATTCAGAATTTCGACTTTGGAAATATATAATTTATGTATTTATGTAGATCATTTAAACAAATTTTACGGTATAATCTTTATTGTATATTTCCTTTCTATCTGTTTTATATCATTATTTTGTTTGTGAAAGGATTATTACACATACTTTAAATCACATACTATCTTTCGCGTAATAAATCCGAATGTCACCAAAATAGATCATTCATCTTCTATTTTCATAATAGAAATGAGATGAAAAAATCTATATAATGAATTTTTAATCTATTGGCTCACAAACTGCATCTGTTGTTATAATGTTAAATTAAAGAATTTAAAATTCTTCCAAAACTTTTAATAGTATGAATTATAATTTAATTATAATGTCTAAACTCAAAGCCTTTTTTAAAAATGTTTTAAGAAATAGTCTACTTGTTTAACTTGTCGGAAATAACTCATTTAATAAAATTTATTTTCAGCTATCTCATTTAAAAATGTTTGATAATGTTGAAATATATATATATATATATATATATATATATATATATATATACTAGCTGACTCGGCAAACGTTGTTTTGCCATATAAATTATTCCTAGGATTATTTTAGTAGAAAGAAATGACTAACTTATTGTAAGTTTGTGAGGATGTGGTATATGAGTGAAAGAGGCACGGAGCTCCGTGAACGATGCTGGAATATAAAAATAACACAATACCAAACATTTGTATTTTTAATTCATTGTAATGTATTCTTTAAATTTATATATATCGCTAATTACAATAATTTTACAAAAAAAAAAAATCAATCTCTTAACGGAATAGAGTGTACAATATTTTTTGTTACCCCACCTTTAGCTAACACAAACAAACTGGATGGTTTGCCCACTCGAGAGCATGCCACGTATAATTGTCCGTGTGAAAAACATGGTGTGCTCAAATCTAAGCCACAAACAGACATAGTTTGGCCTTGAGACTTATTGATAGTCATTGCAAATGCCAATCTTATTGGAAATTGAAGACGTTTAAATTGAATTAGCACATCCGTGGGTATAATAGGGATCCGTGGTAGTAATATATTTTCACCTCGAAATTTGCCATTTAAAATGACGGCTTCGACAACATTTTTCATTAGTTTTTTAATAACAAATCGCGTGCCGTTACACAGCCGTGGTGGGTTCAAATTACGAAGCAAAATAACCGGAGATCCAACCTTCAGTTGTAAGTTATGCGGCGGCATGCCTGGTAAATCTAATGAGTTTAAAAACTCTGCTGGATAATTCACAACTTCGGTGGCATCGCAAACTGTATCAATAGATTTGTATGACACTAACTCCCCTGGCAATAAATGTTGTATTTTAAGATTCAGTTCGTTGACGTCTACATTTTTTGCTGCTAAAATTGCTCTTTGTGCCAGCCACTCATGATTAATATATTGTGTATGTACATCGGGAAATATCTGGTCAATGAGAGCATCTTGCGAATCAGTAATTGTGCAGAAATCGGGCGGTAATTTTATGCATCCAGTTTCATCTACAGTAACTTTTCCATCGCCGATATTTAACAGCTGTTTTGAGAATGCCTCAGCGGATAGATCTCGAAGTATTTGAACGCGCATATTTACTTTCAGTTGTAATTTTTCAACATTACGCCACAGTGGCGATGATTTTAGGCAGGCGTTGATTTCATCAGCATACGTTGAACATGGGATGACGGGAAGTGTTTGTCTAAAATCTCCTGAAAGGAGTACCAGAGTGCCGCCAAATAGTTTCTCCTTGTTTTTAAGATCTTTCATTGTCCTGTTTAACGCCTCAAGCGAATGTTTGTGTGTCATGGTGCATTCATCCCAGATGATAATTTTACACTGTTTCAGCACTGTGGCCATGGGCGATTGTTTTTTTATGTTTCACACTGCATCTGGGTTATTTTGAATATTTAGTGGTAGCTTAAATACTGAATGAGCTGTTCTGCCTCCATCCAATAAAGTTGCCGCAATACCAGACGATGCAACGGCCAATGCGATGCCATTAAACGATCGTATTTCGTCTAGGATTAGCGAAATAAGGAATGTTTTGCCAGTTCCACCTGGTGCATCCAAAAAAATAATCCACCTTGCCCTGCCGAAACTGCAAGCATAATGCGATCGTAAATGCTTCTTTGTTCCTCATTCATTAGTGGGATATTGCGAGTAACAATCGCTGCCATTTCTGCAGTATTTTATTGTAGTTCTCGATTCATTTCATTATTTATTAAATTAGATACACTACGATTTGGCGAACGCATGCCGAAATGACTGAGTGGTAAGTTGGCAATGATAATGCACAGATCCTCAATAGCAATCAATGCTTCATTGTACATAGCGTCGCTGAATGGTATTGTTAAATCGTTGCACCGTGTACGATGTTCATGCAAAATATCATCACTCATTGAATCTTTATGACTATCCCACAATGTCTCTGCTCGGGCTGGGAAACATGCAGTCAACACATAGCGAACAGTAGACGAATTTGTTTTGCCGTACAGTTCAATGCTGCTTCAGCAAGCATACATTCCCACTGGTTGTCATCTTCCAGCAAGCCTAGTGCAAGGCATGCTTCTTTATACGTTGGATATTGTTGTCCATTCACTTTACGTATATCTTGAAATGACAATGGGCCGGTAACATTAGCCAACAACAGTCGAAGATAAAAGCACTCAGTCTGCTTTGGATTTACTGCAAATACTCTCCCAAGGTGTTTGATTTATATAAACCGGGACATGCATCAATCGGTGTACCTTGCTTGCGAGGCATCCATTTTTTTTGTTTGAGCCCATGTGAAAAAACTTGGTACTTCTGAATAGAGTAATGTCCGTGCAACGGCACCAAAAGCATCCGCACGATTACACAATTCAAAAAATTCGGTGAGTGTCGTTTTTGGTGGATTTATAGCATGATCAATCGCTGTCTCGTTCGTAAAATATACGCACTGGCCGTTCTCAAGATGGACGGCTAAATGAATAACTGCTGGATCCCGTTCATGAATTGGGAAACAAAGATACACCAAACAGCTTCATTGGAGCTGATGTATCGGCCCGTTTGATAGAGAGTTATTTCATCATTTTTATTCACTGGAGGAGCATTGTTATTGGTATTTTCAACTCGAAATACAGCCATATCACTGCCTTTATGTACATACTTACAAATGTATTTGATGCTCTTCACGGAACTGCAGAACTCAACGTTAATATGAGCGTCGTATGTTTTGCTCAATAGAGGCGAATATGGCACCACCCAACGGTTGTCAATGTCAATATCTATGTTGTTGATATTTTTAGTAAATGATTGTCCGCCATTATCGGGACTCCTTCGACGATATATTGGATATCCGTCAACATTTGTGATCGTATCGTTAGTGAACTTTTTAGGGAAACTTTTGGTGCATTTTCCATCTGCCATGCAATGCGATGAACGATTCAGGTCACCGCATGGGCCATGAATCATGTTTGCTGTAACAATATCAAACAGCAATTGATCAGTAGATGGATCTGGAATTTCCGCAGAAATTATACTATCGATTTCTTCAGGACGGATTTTGTCGATTAACCAAACCAAAATGTGTGCATGAGGTAATCCCCTCTTTTGCCACTCAACCGAATACATCCAGCAACGTGTGGGACCGAATACATGTAATTTTGTAATGAAACTTATTAAAGACTTTAATTTTTGTCTCAACACACGTGCTGTAATGTCATGACGATGTATTGCATTTTGTCCAGGCGATAACAAAGATGTGATCTCCGGCCATTTTGGATTACACGTGAACGTAATAAATAAACATGGTCGTCCATATTCGCGCACGAAAGTCAGAGCATCCTGTTTGTATTCTTGCATATGACGTGGACTGCCTATATACGATGATGGTAGAATGACAGAGCTACCAATTTCGGCGGCATCGGCGTTGTTGGCAATAGCATCTCGCAAGTGAATGTATTCTTCCGCACGCAGCTTTTGCTGATTATATCGCAAGTACCGTAATCGTTCGCTCTCTATCTTCACGTACATGTCGACCATGAATTGTTGACAAAGCTCACGACATCGTAGAATGACGTTATCCTGACCGGGTCTAATCATCAACCGAGAAGCATAAAAATCCTTCGAACTAACGTTCTTGCTTGTTTCGGCTCCTGTAATGATATATATGAATAAAAACAAATACTAATTAATAATTAACAATAGTTATTATATAGTTAAGTTTAATGAATTACGATTAATAAATTAAGTTTTTGGTAAATGAGTAATGATCAAGTTCATAATGGATATAGTACCTGTTGTGGGATCTCGTTGTTTAATATTTATGCAATACCCGTCTTGTCCCTTCCAAAATATTAGTGGATATTGGAGAGCGTCATATGAACGGTGTGTATCAGCAATGCACTGGAGATTATTACTTCTACGAATCACAATTTCTCGTGTAGCTGTACAATCGCCAACCATGATTCCAGCAACGTCGTCAACAATAGGTGCGTTAAATCTACGAATATGCTCTCCAGCAGGAGTTTTATCAGGATTGATGACAATAGCATGATTATCACTTTGTAATTTGGGCATGTGTGATTTGAATAATTTCAACAATTCATTGTGTTCATTTAATAGAGCATCCAGCTCGCTGACGATACCTCTTGCAAAAACTGAATTAAGGTTATTGTAGCCGCAACGGGCATCCACGCGTGCATCCTCACCACCCATAAAGTAAATTTGTAAAAATTTATGTGGTTCGTTTGGCATTGGCAGCAATGAACCCACTTTGTGATAAATTTGGCCTTTGATTTTAAATGTTGAATTGAATTGTTGACCATTTACAGCGCTATTTTTAACTATTTCTGTTGCTCCGAACGAAGTCATTTGGAAACATGAATTGAATGTTCGAATTGACTTTAGGAACAGGTTGGAATCTAGATCAGTGCCGATAAGTAAACCATTCAATGGCTCAGGTGGTGTTCGAATTATAGGCAGCTGCACCTTTCCGGACGCGCAACACATTCCGGCTGGCTCATTTTTAAATTTAAGAGCATTACAATGCGGACATTCCTTATCCATAGCACCAATTCCTACTTTTGAATGAGCATAATATTGAACATCGGGTTCATACTGGAACGCTAGACGCAGGAATGAAGCATGATCGATGATCGATGTACCTGTTTGCGGTGTTGTTCATTTGCTCTGAGTCTGCCAACTATAAAATAGCGTGCTTGTCTTTGTTCTAATCTTCTTTGTTCAATTCGTTCAGATCGTGCATCTTCTGATTCTGCTTGACGCAATTGAGCCATGCGCACACGCACATTAGTATTATCTTGCTGCTGCTGTTCTTCTGTCCTTTGGGCTCTTATATTTCGCTTGCCTGCAGTTCTACGTGTTTTCCTGCCCAAAGAAGCCTCTTTGCGCCTTTTTGGCATTGTTCACGGTTTAAAACACACATAAATAGAACAAATTGAATTATTTTATGATGAAAAACAGTAATAATGTATTAATATTTATATTTTGATTGTATTTATACGTATATATTATATTAAGTGTACATCGTGTATATTTTCTATTATTATTTTACGTACCTTTTACAATGTTTTTCTTTTGAAATTATTCTTACAAAATTTTTTCACACACTCATAATAAAAATAATTTATACGTGTAACCATGGAGCTAGAGAGTATAAGGAAGGAAGAACTAATACTGTAAGAAGTAAACCTATTTTTCTCTTCCTTTTATTCTCCGATAATCTCCACCAATTCGCCGAGCGCGCCATCTATCCGCCTGGTATACTTTTGTAGACTCTAGAAAAAAAATCTTTGTTGCAACTAATTTACGCAGATTGCGAGTGGCAACAACGATGAATAAAATAATAATATGATTTTTAGAACAACAATGTTTAGGAAGTTTAATCTGCTTTAGTAAGGAAATAAATACTTTTAAAATACCGCAAGTTGAAAATTATTTTAACATAAAATAATATTTAATGAGACAGCAACCGCTACACTTTAATTTCATAGTCTCTCTCTTGCGGAGGTAGCGCCGTTTAGGAGCTATCGTGTTCACACACACACACACATCTCGTACAAATAGCATAAATGAATTCAGAAGACCTCAAAACGTGTAAATACACCAAAATCTCGAAGTTGAATTTTTTCATGATTACAATACTTTCCTTACATGGTACATGTTCAGAAAGTAAAAAGGGTGAAAATCTGAAACACTTTCAGGTTTTAAATACGCACTATAGTGCTACATATTAAAATGGTATCATAATTTATACGTCGTCCCTATTTTTCTTACTTATTCCATTAAGTTGCAAAAGTGTATCGTTATTCATGACTGTGCTGTATTTTTCTTTCTTGTTTCGTAAAACCCATCTTTGGAATCGAAATCTATCTTAAAATTGCCTACTAAGACTATTTTACAATCTACGCCAAGTATATTACAACTATACTTCATCGTTTTATATCTTGTTTCGAATGTGCATCTTAATCCATGAGTGTACCGGTTTGTCTTTCTTGGGTTGATTCCCACTTTAACGCCTCGACTCTCGCCAAGGTTTGCGATCATTAAACATATGCAGTTACCCTGACGATTTTTTGCTTTTATGTGGCAATCTTACTTTAGAATTAAAATGGCGATTTGGAACAACATGTAAGTACAGCATGCCGTTACAATTTTATTTATTTTGGATTGCCAATTAATGAAGTTTTAATAATTAAGGGTCTTCAGCTTCCTTAACTGGTGCGTTTATCGCTAGTTTGTTTACTTTAGTTGTCATCTAGTTCTTTTGGGCGCGTTGAAACGGTACTTACGTATTAACTCGGCGGTCACTTGCGCCAAACTACTTTTTCATAGATTTTAAATACATTGCCAATCGTATTCCAAACCATCAACAATTTCATGTGCCTGGCATTTATCTTGGTGAAAAAATTGCTTGTCTTTGCGGACCGCCTGGAAAATACGCATGTACCGTTGAAACTTGTGCATAACTCCCAGAGACCCATGACGGGTCCCAGAGACCCAGAGACCATGACTATTAATGATTTTATCATATAAACGTTTCTTTGTATTATTTTGTTCATGTGCATTTAGCATTCACTACATTTATGGAAAACTAAGCTTCGTTTTTTATACATTTTTGTTTTTTTCTAAAATGCATATAGTTAAGCTGATCATTGAGGCTCACTGAAGACAAAATCGTACACGTAAAGCATTGAAAAAGCGATCTGCGCTTCTTCGATTGCCTGAAAATCGATCTTATACCTGATTTTTAGCAATTTTTTTCACCATATTTAACTGCAGAAAGCTTTTCGTTCGAGGTAGGGACGTTAAAAGCTGTCGCAATTACATCACAGCCGCAATGATTTCCAATTTTTGCAATTCATGAAAAAGTTTTTCCCACAAAAAATGCAATGAAGTTTATCCCTTTGGTCCAATCAACTTTCAAGTTTAAACAAATACGTTAAAATAAACGCAAAAAAAGTATTACTTTAAAAATCTGAAATTCCACCATTTCCTGCTTTTTAATTTGGGAAAATTGCTCCAATACGTTCCTTCAGTTCGTTTGAAAAAGCTTCTCGAAATCATCCAGATTTTCGGCCGCGTGAAGCTATAAATTTAGAATTCATTTAACGCCTTAAGTGGACACATTATTAACCTTGTAACTATGGTAATAAAAAAAGAATAGGGAGTTATTTAAATGTGCAAAGATTAAACATAATGTGTGCCGCAGCAATGGTAGAGTAACGGAAAGTATTAAAAAAATTCAATATTTTGAAAGAAATATCGGTATCGTGGTTTTTTCTGCCCTATTCATTCATTTAATTTCCTTGTTATCATCTCATTTATCAAAATCACTACAAATATTTTTATTTACTTTAAAATGTATGTTGGCGACAAATTCAAGTAGTTCCAATTACTTTTTGTTCATGTCCTAATTTTCAAAAATACGTATTTTAAATAGGTGTGTGTGTGTATGAGGGGGATAAGAAAGAGTTATTTTTAAATAAAGATAAATTATGCTTGGAACACTTAACGAAAGAGGATAGCACTATTTTTTTTAAATCGGAGATGGGGTATATGCTGTAAAGTTGAAATTTTGAGTAGAAAATCTATCAGCGAGGTTACCATCACTGCTGTGTAGACATTTGTTTGTCAAAAAAATTTTTCTAGTTCATTTTAATTACTTCCACAACGGACGATACCTTCTGTGTTTAAAATATTTTCTTAAATTTCTACTGGATACTTTCCAGTAATAATCCACTAATAGATTTTTATTATAAGAAGCACAAATGAATATATACAATTCTTATGACGCATTCATAAATTTATTGTTTTTAAGAAATATTTATGTATAGTTTCTGAAGACAACAAACATATCGAAATAAATCACTTATCAATGGTACTTTTCATTTCCAAAATGATCACGAGTAAATTAAATTTAAAGTAGATTTCTTACATACTATGTCTTTGAAACAATGTATGTTTTCAAGTATTTAACATCCTTAGTCTCCAGGAAATGTTCCATTCCATTTAGATTTATTTCCAAATGTTTGCCTTTTGAATGCTGTTTATAATGCTCAAATGATTCCTTTCATCACAAACTTTTCAAATTTGAAATCCATTGTATTACAAATTGGTTATAAATATAGAAATTCCAAATACTGAAACGAATTTCTAATTAAAGTTTGGAGAACTTCTTTGCATTAATGAACGTTGGAAGAGTATTAGAACTATAGTAGTACTTCTGAGTTTATATTAACAACACAATTCTCCTGAGGTCTGTAGCTGAGAGCGGGAGAGGTGGACCGATGTCTTCCCCTTTTTCGTTTATTTACTAACGACTTGTTTCAAATACCCCTCCACCCTCCCGATAATATTTTCCTGGCTACACGCCCTTGCAGGTATATATGCATAGAATATATACGAGGGATATTCGGAAAGTAAGTACCGTTTTGAAAAAAAAAAATTACTAAAAATATTTTGTTTCAGGTCAATTTTATTTTTACATGAAAGAGCATACCTTAAACTATTTTTCTACATAGTTTTCGCGAATGTTCAAACAATTGTCGTAGTGAGTTACCACTTTTTCTATACCTTCTTCATAGAAACTTTCCGCCAATAACTATAATCACGACTACACACCATTTTTCACCTCATCGTCGGAGTGCAAAGCGCTTCGCGCTTCATGTATAGGAACAACTGGCTGTCGGACGGCACCAAGTCTGGGATGCACGGCGGATGACGAACTGCTTCCAACGAAACTATTAAATCATCATTTGAGTGCCACCAGCAGTATCAATCCGAGCATTATCATGAAGCAACATAATTCCTTTACTGAGCATTCCTCTTCGTCTGTTCTGAATTACGAGCCGTACTTTTCTTAAACTCGTGGTTATCATCATTAGCAGGAAGTTTCTATGAAGAAAGTATAGAAAAGCTGATAATCCGTTACGGCAATTGTTTGAACATTGGCGGAAACTATGTGGGAAAATAGTTAAGTTATGCTCTTTCATGTAAAAATAAAATTTGCTTGGAAAAAAAAAGCAAATTTTCTTTCAAAACGGTACTTACTTTCCGAATACCCCCGAATATATATATGCCCCGAATATGAAACGTTAGGAAAAATTTTCGCCGGTTTCTCTTCAGTGTTCTTCTTACGATTGGAAGTGTCAAATTACAAATCATATGCTAATATTTTTCTGAAAACTAATATTCTGCAAGATTTGCAGCTGACCTTTCTAGCACAGATGATACACCATTGATATAAACTATTACCAGTTATGATAATAAAAAACAATGGCAAATATGTCACAGATGAGGTTTTAAGAGGGGTGTCTAGAGCTCTATTGTAAATAATGTACGTATGACCAGGTCCTTAAAACAAATCTCATTCGCAGGCTCCCTGCTTTAAATTTATTTCCGCCTTAAAATGGGAACATTTTAAGGTTAGTCAGTTTATGGGGTACATTTTAAAGTTAGTCAGTTGCATGATTCCTTCTTTTGTGCCTATTTGAAGTCTGAAACGAACCCTTTTTTTAATAAACAAAAAGGAAATGTGTCCCAGAATTATTTCCCTGATTACAAACATACATGATACAGAAAATATCACACACAAACAAGTCTTCTATATTGAATTGCAGATAACATATTCAAGTTTTTATGTACACTTAGTCAATTTGTAAGCGTGTTTCTTTAGTTGCTCGAATAATGTCCAGGTTATATTCCAGTTTCTGTCATGTGTGCTGGAAAAAATTTCGTAAGGGATTGATGTTAATATGTTACATGAAACAAGCCACATAACCAGTCAAGGTCGTACCACAGGAGGGATGGTCCCGACCGGCCACCGAAATTTCGATTTTTATTAACGAAATTATAGTGAAGTCTTTTGTGAAAATGTCTGGCTTTTTCACCGTTTGAACTCCCCGCCCCCTCCCCTCCAAAATATTTTTCTGGATCCTGGTAACAAAAAACCGGATATGCTACATGCAATTCAAGGTAAGAAGTGCTTGTCTGTGTGTGCTATTTTCTGTCTTATGCATGTTCGTAATCAGGGAAAGACTTTTAAGAGACACGGTACATCTCCTGAATCTGAGGGATCAGAAAGATTCATTTCGCGCGCGATAAATGAATAGTAACCGTAATGGTACTGCAACCTACTGTTATAGAACAGTAGGTTGCAGCATGTTATTTAGATTTCTGGCTCAAGCACCAGTGTTTAAACGATGTGCTCTTTCTATATTACATGTACAGGGTGGTAATTGTAAAACGTCCCTTTAACAACATTCTGTAGTTGATACGGGTGAACAGATTGCCACTGTTTTTGGCCACTGCATCCGATTGCCACTGCACCTGAGGTGCGCTCAACGAAGTCCACTCTCTGGCGCTTTGCATGGAAAATCAGCTCAAGAAATGACCCAGTAAATAAATGTTCAATATCTGTTGAATAAATGTCGAACATACTTATACATTTCGAGTTAATCAATTTCCCTGCTAAATTTGTGGTTCTTTCATGCAAAGTGCCACCTACTAAACAGTTTTTGAACTTTTTTTTTAAATTTCTTAAGCGCATCTCACACAGTCTTTGTAGCAAATTTGGTTACAAAATGTTTGACCGTTTTAGCTGTGGAACTCTTGTCTATAGGTTAAGATTAATTATGACCACTTTCTATATTTAAATAATAAAGTAACCAAAAATACTATATATTTGTTTGTGGTATTTTTTATTTCGCGCACTATCTATCTAAAAATTCACACTGGCATTTCCGGACACCCGTGAACTTGCTTCATACAAATCATGCGAAAGCTTAGGAAGCCATAAATGTAAATCCTATTGTGCACTGTAATAAGCGTGTTTACTGAGTTTGACTTAAGCGCCGAGGTTTGACAAATAGTAGCATTAACTAAATGCAAGCTTAGGGGCAATGGAAATGGTCACCAATGCCATTAAAAGGCTTATTCAGTGTCAAACAGAATCATTAGGTATCTAGAGAGAGTAGTAAGCATATACTTCTACATGCTGGCTAATTTTTCATTAGTTATGGATTTTCGGGCATCTATTTGCAATACAGATTACAGCATGCAAGTTATTACCTTTATCGTGTTCTACATGCACCTACGTATATTCGTTGACTTTAGTACAGTGTCTTAAATCTTTAAAAAAAGTTATTTGATAACAACAAAGCAGAATCTCAACTAACCAAACATTTTATTTATTTATGATCAAATAAACAAACCGAAATAGTCATCTTCAAAACATTTAACGAGATATTTGTAATTTTCATACATCGAAGTAATCTTGAGTTATCATTTGCTAAATAATATCAAAAGTGAAAAATATAATGCAATCTTTTTTTTAAAACTGTTCCTATAATTTTCGGGGCATAACTGGTTTTGTCTCCTACACATACTACATATGAAAGGTTTGCACGCTAGTTGAAGAAAGATAAATAAAAATTGTTGACAACTGTGAAAGAAAATTAGATTCTAGAGGTTGTAGTGTGACAGGAGAAATTTGAGGCTTGTAAAACTGAAGAGTTCTAGAACAGACAGTAATCCCAATCGAATGTACTAAGTTAAATGTGGGATGACGGCCGATTATTTACGCAAAGGTCTTTGGGGGACTTTCTAAGGTCCCCTAACCCGTATTTACGATGTTTTATAGAAGGTGTTAGTTCCTGTTGAGAAGGAGGGGTTACTGTACTGCTCTTAGCAAATGCTATAAGATTAACTAGCTTGCCCATATGTCGATATGGGTTCCGCACGTGCATTGATGGATGTCCATACCCATACAGTGATAGCGATGTCAGTAATGTTGTTGTGACGTTACATTTCGTCACATCAGAAATGTGATACAACTGCAAGCCTTTTGCGAAATCCCTTCGTGTCAAGCAAGTGACTTGTCATGTTCGTCATATCAAAAAAAGTGATTCATCGCACACCTTCTACGACATCCCATCGTGACAAGCATGTGACGCTGCAGAGTGAGGTCGCAATTTAATATCTCACTGAACTATGTTCATGATGATTGGTCAATGTAACGTCTTAAAAACTGCCCCAGGCGGCCATTCATCCGTATGCACAGCCTCTATCCGACGAATATGTCACTTACACATACTGTACGAGAAGGCATAAAATCAAAGAACGACGAGTATTCATCCATGTCGCGACGTCACAATACTGTATGGGCTAGAAGTCATTAAAATGTATGTATGCTGTTAGATATATTCTAGACTCTGCCATGGAGAGTGGGCAAAACACTGTACATGGTAGATAGCTTAAATGTGAAGGTCCATAGTTCTGGCCTACCGAGCGGCTGTATGTCTAATGGTCTGGATCACTGGACGGCTTTCTTCAGATGTAATCTTATGGCTTAAAAAATCATCAGCCCAAAGCAGTTTCTCCCCATTTGTCAGGTACTCCTCCTGTAGATTTGACTCAACATAATACACATATATACACAAATTTTCTGCTGATGAAACATGCATACGACTCAGTAATTCTCAAGAACAAATTTTTTAAAAACACACTTCCAGGCCTCAGTTTGTAGCTAAATCATTTCTCTGCATAAGGTACAAAAAATAACTAAATAAATTATTTACATCGTTTTTTATATGTTATTGCGGTTTGAAACGCTAAATGGTAAAATAGATGAATTGAACTAAATAAAAACTACTTTAAAATTATTCAGCAGAATATCTTGAATGAAGTTTCATTTTTAAATATTAAAAATGTCAAGTTTGTCACATAAAGTATGACAAATACCATTTAGTATAATCTAATCGATCATCAACATTTATTATAATCATGACTACTACATTCTATTCATGAAATATCTTTGCGTGCAATACAAAGATTGACCTAACAAAATATTTCAGTTTGATTTGACTGCAGGGTACATAAGCTGATTGCATAACTAATATAATTTGGTTTGAATGCATAGTTTATTAACTTTCTGTATAGTTAGTATATTAGTTTGGTTTTACTGTAGTTAGTTAGCCTACCTTGACACCCATATGCGAGTATGCTTCGCAAATTTTATGAATAATCTAAAATTTCTACACCAATCAATAGTTATAAAATATTGTTTCTCGATTCTACATTTTAATTCCAAAAGTGTTTTTAAAATGTTATTCTCTTGCGTAAATATTAGTTTAGCCCGATATTGCTAAAGTAACAATGTTTGCAAAATTATGCGAAAATTGTTATTTTTTTTCAACAATACGTGCACATGCACATGCATGTACTTAAACTAAACAAAAGTTTAACTGCGACGTATAACTTAAAATATATGTAAGAGTATGATTAATGCAAAAGAGGTCGATGTACTATTAGAAACATAAATATATGTATATATATATACAATGAACTGGCATGCGCATGCAAAAATAATTTTTTATGCATACTGTACTCACAACGAACACATAGCCCAAATAGAGCATTTAAAAAAGAAGTGAGCTCCTTTTACTACACACTTAATCATTTTGACTTCCTGTTTTGGGAAAATTCGAAACATTTGCCAGGAATGGAGAAATAAACCATTAATATCACGATCAGATCATTACCATCAGATTTTTTTTTTAATAAAGGACGCCTGAATAATCTAGGATGACCATTGAAGCTTTTCTATATAATGTTTCGCTTTCTGTTACGCTATTATGTTCAAACTAGTTGAAAAGATAAACGGAGAGAAATAAAAATGTAAAAACTCCTTGCAAAACTTATTCTCATCCGCTTGAAAAACTCTGCATCCGGACTATATTCCATATCTCAGTTCCAAAGAGGTCTGAATTAAGAGAACTTCGGTGTCAGGAATTAAGAAGGCCTCCATTTTGTGTCGTTCTAAATGCTCCATGAAACTCAAATTTATTCAAATGGCAGGAAATTGATATTTTACTGAAACACAAGGTAAATCAAATGCAATAAATCTGTTATAGAACAATAAAATTATTCTTTTGCATTCGCACGTATTCAAATAGTGATTAATTAAGCAATGCAGACGTACTTTCTACATCTCATATAGTTACTGCACATAAAGCTCTGAGATCTGAATTTATTTTTTTCTATCTGTGTAAAATAGTTTAAAACACCACGTATTGTTTAAAAAAATTGTAATAAATTTCTATAGCATAATTAGTTTTCCCTTTCAATAATAAATTTTTACAAAATTCATTCTGAAGCTAAGTAAACGTACACAGACGTTTAGATGGAATATAATAGTATATTTCTGGGATTGAACAGCTTTAAATTATTTAATTAGACAAAAAGATAACTTTAAGATTATGACAGCCAACAAGTTTGCTCCGCAACATTATAACTAACCCAAGTTTGAAACTGGTACATCATTACTACAAATATGTATAGGAATGAAAACATTTTTGAGCTATTTTACCACCGAAATTTTGGATATATATCAGGGTTTCTTTGAAAATGAATTTCAGTGGCCGCTATAACAACAAGTTACAAAATAAGCCTGCATAGCCGTCTGTTTTTTCCCTCTTATTTCTAAGCAATGGACAGTTTGGGTGCTCCATCATTCCAAATGCATATTCCAGGGTTGTCAAAAATACGTCCACCAAAGGTTTGAATCCGGAATACTTGCTATTGTTTGGATAGTATCTTTCAAAAAAGAAAAAGAAATGTATAAAAGTATGTATAAAAATCTTTCTATACAAGGAAAATATCGGAAGCAGTAAACTGCAAATAACGTCATTTTTGGTTATTTAACCAGCTAAAGCTCTCACATTAATAGATGACTTCCTTTTATACAATGCCCTCTAACTTTCTTTTCCAAATGCATTATTTGAATGTACCCCCCCTTCCTCAAATATACATATATATATATATATATATATATATATATATATATATATTGTGGTGTCTGCTTCTCACAATAGGATGTACATGACATCACAAAAACTTACGACCATGAGCTAAAACTTACATGACGTCATATGTTTACTTTCTTCTCAACTCTGTATGCTCTAAGGAAGAAATTGTATTTTAAAAAAATGTGGGTATAATTAAAATGCCTAATACGGAGATAATGCCTTGTTAATCTGCTGTCTCATACACCCTATTTTACAAATATGCATGTCGTTGGCTTGTAAACTCCTTGAAAAATTTGTAAGTGAGCCGTTTCTCTGAAAAGGTTGCACATTTCTTGTATAAATTATACGCACCATTACCAATAGGTAGTCTACTTGAATAACTATCAACAATCTACATAAATTTCATAGCAACCGGAATATACTGCAATAAGTAAAGTAGCAGAACATTAAAAATGAAAATCACCGTTAATGTTAAAAAGCAAGATAAAGAACAAGTTAAAATATTAAAAAACAAATCTTTTGCACTCTCTACTGTAAATAAGTCCAGCAACGCGTTAAAAGAGGAGTAGTGAAACATATTTTTCATGTAATTTTTGTCTGACTATCCGTACTCCGTGTAAAAAATTTACATTTGCGAGAAATGGAGGAATAAACCATTAATTTAGCGACCACTATCAAAGTTTATCTTTTATTTTATTTTAAAGCCCTGGAGTACAAAGGATGACCGTTGAAAAATTTTTAGATAACGTATCCCTTTCTTATTTCATTGCACCGAAACTTGTTACAAAGAAGGGAATGAAGAAAGGGGCGGGGGGAACTCTCAAAACTTATCCGCATCCGTCCGAGTCCAGAGTTTTCGGTTCAGGAGAGCTGTAGAGAATGAAGCCTGACACGACCTCGCACTGTCTCCATTTTGTGTCTGTGTGGGAGGAAAGTAAAGAGATGGAAATCGATGTTATGTTTAGCCTTTCCTTTATATCTGTTCAATAACTGCATCATTTTTCTATAAATTTTAAGATAATTTAATTGCAGATACTTCACATGTTCTATCACTTGAGGCAACTTTTGAAAGTTTTGAAATTTTAGCTTGATCAGGCAAATTATCACCCTCAATTTCCAGCAAGAACATGCCCAAAGTCATAGAGAAACATATTATAAATGTTTAGTTTTACAGAGATGAAATTAATAAATAATTTTTACTTGACCTAACATTTTTTTATAAAAGAGATAATTTTCTTTTCCATTATTTCGAAAATATTAATATTGTACGCTTTTTATTTTCAGCTAATTCCCATAATTTATTGCATATATATTTGAAATCATCCATCTGTTATACAGAAATAAAATTGGATTACTTGGGCTTAGTTTCTAATATATGTATAGCTTTTTGCATATAAATTACAAATGAATATAGTTGCATTTTTAGTTAATTGTAATTTAAAAAATATTTGGTGTACTATATAATGTTTTACGTTGCTTTTTATTAATTATCAAGAGGCAGATAAAGTTAAAAAAAGATTTTTTTTTACTTTTTAATAGATTAGAATAACTTAATGTTTCATTTTGCATTCAAACATTTTGTGAAATGTACTTCGGTATGCTCAAAATATAAACAATTTTGAAAATGATGATAAAATATTTTTGGTAAATTTTAAGTACTGAATATTAGTCGTTTTTACAGCATCTGTCTGTTTACGAATGACTTGAACGTTAACCCATCTAGCGAGGATAATTTTTTTTATGAGTTTGCAAAATAAATAAAAAAAGATATTTTCCTACTATTATGCATATGAAAATAATGCAAATTTAAATATAATGCGAACATTGTTTGATTCAATTCGAGTATCGTTAAAAAATATATCCTTAATCTGCATTACGCTAAAATATATATATATAGAACACAACTTTTCTATGAAACGCATGAACAATATAGCATTCACTAAATCACTTGACTTAAATTAACTGTTCCAAATCAGTCTTGTATATTCAAAGCATACATTTCGTATGACTGATAATGCATGTATACATTTACTATGCGCATTTGAAAATACGTAAATATTGTAGAATTACACCATTACATTTTAAGTGTAGAAGTGATTACAAAATATTTACATAGGATTACTGAAAAGTTAATTAGTCTATGATGAAACATTATGAGTAGAAATATCCCTATCAAAGACTTTTTTACTATTTAGAATGCCACTTGAAGAGTATCCTTGAAAATCTTCTCACTGGTGTACCTTGTAAACAATTATTACTAAAATTTACATTCATACTGCCCCATTACTTCGCCAGTAAAACTTAGGCACATAGTTTCAATGCACACGTACATAATGTATATTATGCCACGTGAATAAGGCATAACATCACATTGCTATATAAAACATTCCAAGAAACAAGAATTCGAAGAATCTTCCTCAGGGTCTTGGTACACAAATTAAAATAAACTAATTTCCTCAGGGACTCGAAAAAATTCAGGATAATTCTTGATAGGCTATTTTACCCATTATAATAAATAAAATAACTATGCCTTTTATAAAACTTGCTGAAAAAAATTCTTCAGGAAACATTTTTAACGAGTGACACATACTACTAAATTTTCCATTTTTAAACATTTTTTCAGACAGTTTCATCGTTTACTACAGTTTGTAGTACAGCTTATAAAGAGTTATTCTGAAAATTTTGAAGTGCATTAATTAATTAGTTTATTAATATCTATGCACCAAAATCGCATGATTTTTTTCAAATCGCACCGTTACATTTTAGCGCATGAATTTCGGAACACCCTGTACATTTGAATGGGGATTATTCCTCGGAACCTAATTTAAAGTATAATACAAACATTGAATACATGTTATTGGGAAAAATGTTGGGAAAGGAAAACTCGATTCATAAAGGATAAATATTTTTGAAAAAAAGGGGATAAAATCCATTTCTAGGGGATTTTGACAATAAATAACTGAGACAATGAAAGTTGCATTCTTACAGCATTTTTACGATTTTAGACGGAAATAAAAGTGCGCCGTAAAATAGATTTTATCGTATTAGTTGTTTTAACTGCAGTTAGATTTATAAAACTTCTTAGATGCGAACTCTATTTTTCAAAAAATAGTTTTTTGGCATGTAATAATTACTCTGAAATGTTATTCTGATAGTTTTCAATAAAATATTCAGCTAAAAAGCAAACAAGTTTGCCAGATATGAATAAATCTGAACTTTTTCTTTTCTTTTCTGGAATAGTATTAGTTATCGTAAGATTTAAGCAAAGATTTCTTTGTAATAAATTTATTTCAACCCATCTCCGTCCTACACGCAAAAATACATTTTAAAAGGAGCGTCATTGTAACAGATAAAAAGTACATAAATTGTTTAAGCGAAATTAAGTCTTTGCAAATGCAAATATAATGAATTTTGATGCGATGGCAAGAATCTTATTTCTACTGCCTTTACATTTATTACTGAATAATTTACCGATATAAAATTACATTTTTACTGAAAATAAATATTATGTTCAGTAATACGGCTTGGATTGAAGTTTCGCCACCACGGCGAAATGAAACATTTTGCGCTGCTAAATACGCCAGTCTGCCAATTATTATGTGTGTGTGCAGGGTGGTTATAATTAAACTTCCCCTATAAACAGGTTCTACAGCTAAAACGAATGAGCAGATGTAACCAAATTTAGTATTTATACTATAAATCACATGCGCGCAGGAATTTCGAAAAACAAAGAAAGATCAAAATATGCCCACTAGGTGGCGCTTTGCATAAAAAACATCAAATTAAACAACGGAAATTGTTAATTCGAAATGTACAAAAAATTTTCACATTTATTAAAGGAATTTTGAGCGTTTATTAACTAATTTTGGTAAGTTTTTGATCGGACTTCACCATGCAAAGTGCTACTTAGTGGACACTTTTTGAGCTAAACTTTTTAAAAACTCCCCTATGCTTATCTCGTGTATAGTCCATATGCCAGGTATGTTGACAATCCACTCAACTTTTTCAACGGCAAAATACTGTTTAAAAGAGACGTTTCTAACATCTTTATTATTAACGATAATAACAGGAAATGATTATATATTCTGCGCATACGTAAATAACTAAAAAATATTTCATCTCGCCGTGGTGACAAATATCCAAGCTTTTCCAAAAATATACTGCATCATTTGCACACTTAAATGCTATTTTTAATATTGAATTATGAAATCAGTCCCTCAAATTTAACTAAATATATGCAGACTAAGCTTAAAAAGTTTTTAATGAGATATTTGATTCATTTTTAAATAAAACTATACCTAGATTTGTACTTTATTTTCTATTTTTTCAGTCTGGATTGTGTATTGCGTTGTATATCCATTTGTTTAAAATGAAGTTGATTATTGGACTGTGAAGCTGAACTGATTTTAAACTTTACTTTTAAATTTTACTTTCGAAATTACATTTTTATTCGAGTCAGAGGAAAGTTTAGAAACTTCGAAATAGAGCTTATCATTTTGTACCATTATGAAAATACGGATATTGTTTATACTTAAAAGTTGCAAATGACAGTGATATTTGCTTTTATTTAAGCAGATTTTCTTAAGTTATAAAACAATTTTTGAATAATTGTGGAGGATTCTAAATTTATTTACACAATTAATTTGGTTGGTGTCCTTAAAAACAAACCTAACATCGAATGAGGAAAAAAATATTTTTATTGCTATTTTTGCAATTTTCAATGTTTATTATGTAATTTTCTTTTTCCGCTACACACAAAATTACGTGCTACTCTAGTGTTTATTGTTTAGCAAAATATAAGTTTCGCAAAATAAAAAAGACAGAACCAAATCATTTTATATTATTGAGAGAAGTGTCATGCATAAGATATTTTAATGAATTAAAGGAACCTTCTATTTACCTTCCTAATTTTCCTTTATTTGACTAAACATTTTGAACTTCTTGCAAAAGAAATTTAACATATAGCACTATGTTGCAAAATAATTTGCGATAAACTTTTTGTTTATCTGTTACAGTATTTACATTCTGTTTACAAAAATCTCTCCTTACTTTTAAACTTTTTGCTTGTAATTAGTCTTCGTTATTTTCTATTCCAATAAAGAAGTAAATATTTCTTAATGCTCGCTAATTTCTAGGAATGAAGTCGAATTGTTTCGAAATTAGTTTGCATTTGTTTTTTTAAAATGTCTGCTGTCGAATTGAATCGCGCAAATGGATAGGAGTTGCTTACTCAAATGTACAGCTTAAAGTTACCTACTTTTTTTAACTCACTGAAGACTTCAGAAGTATATTTAAACACAGGAAAATTTAGTTTTTAAAGGTATTACTTTCAGTAACAGATATATTTCACATTAAAATTTATTAAATTTAGTTATAACTTCATTTTTTAAAAAATTGCTTTGCTTTAAAATAAGGAAAATATTTGAACTTTCAGAAATTTCACATGAAAACGGTAAATTTCAGTGTTTAGTTAGTCTTTTGCATTTTGTAAGTAGTTTTGAAAAATAAATTTTTGTTAGAAATTTTCAGCTGGAAAAAAATATTGACCCCTAACACGCACTTATGTGTAATTAACATTAAACTGAAGTTTTAATAACAAATTCTCTTTCAGGACCAAGGGTTTTTTCAATTCACATTCATAAATGTTCATTCATAAAAGATTAATATATTAATATGTATCCGTAGATAGTATATAACTATATTTTTTTTATTAAAAACACCACTTAAATAGTATTTTAATTTTCGCTTTGTTATTTAGCAATTTTAGTTAAACGAAATGTTATCGTCCAGATTTTTCGAAAACGGTAAAACGACAAATAAAACGAACATTTTCTGTCAACTTTGCTGCCGGTAAATTTCCCGTTAATTTTCATATATATTTTAGACAGTGTATATTCAAATGTGGGTAAACATTAAAAATCACGAATCAGTTTTTTTGTTAAGTTCAAAACATGATTCACTTAAATATAAAACTTTCAGCGTATAAATTACGTTTTAATAATTTAATTAAATCATATGGTTCTGCAAAACACCTTTTTAACTCTTTCAAATGTTTCAAAATAGTTTTTTTTTTTTCCGCCAGTACATCTGTTGTGCTCTTACAACAAAAGTTTGTATATATTACCGCCATTAACTGTACATTATACTTTATTTAAACTAGTGCATGTAGCATTTATCGTTCTTTTACATGAACACACAAAATATATCAAACACATTACGCTCTCTGGGTAATATTTTTCTTGGGCATAAAAATGCTTATAGTTATAGCTACTGTTAAATTACTAGTATATTTTCAGATATTTATTAATATTTTGAAGCAATCAAACATAATCATCAATCTTTTAAGGCTATCGGGCTATTTTAAGAAAGTCACCAGGGAAAAAAAAAAAAAAAAAAAAACTTATGAAGTAAGTATCAATTGTTTCATTCTGCCATTTTCAATTCTAATATTTTACTGAATTTGGTCATTTAGAAGTTAAAAAAAAATATTTGAACTATCAGAAACTAAACATCCTTATAACTATAATATAAAAAAAAACATTATCAACTACATGAAACATTTAAAGTTTCTGAAAGTAGTTCAATGCATAAAAATGGATGGTATTTAAAAATTTAGAAAAAAGAAAAATCTTTTAAGCAGTTAATAACTAAGCTATGCTGTATGAAATTTATGGATTGTTCATTTAAACATGTTATCTAAAGTTTTAAGGCTAGTTGATTTATGCCACTACGTTAGGAGGTTTGTTTCCGCTTACGATTTATAATATTTCAAACCAAATTCCACGTCTTCATTATTTATTTACTTTTTATTTGAAACATTAAAAGAACTGTTTCTCGGTGTTTTATTTCTTCTTTCAAATGCTCATGTTTGCGATGCGTGCTAAAATCATCGAGCTACGAACTATCCGAAACAAAATGGCAGCGCTGAAGCATCCTCTCCCTTTTCCAGAGATCCTTACGCCATCATATTGATCCGCACGATCGTTCCCCGCGAAGGGCACACACTTATCCGCTTCCTCAGTCCGTTCTCTGCTCGCAAGACAGAAACATCCCACCGGATACGTTTCCTACATACTCCCGCGACTGACACATGCGGATACTCCGCATCAACGGATAAGACATCGGATACGCCGCACGCACCCCTCCGAACACACTCCCAACTTGGATAACACTCCCAGAGCATCAACCACTTGTGGCATCTTTTCTTCTCTGTCGGCTGCTTCTCCCCCAGAGGATATTTTTCACTTTCACATAATAGAAATATATAACAAAACACCCAAACATGAAGACATCTCTTATGGTACATTGAATGGTACTTGTGGAATCAGAGTACACAGGAAGGATAGCAGTCTCCAAAAATACGCACCGCCCCGGGATATTTTCTAAACGATTTACAATGTAGCGTTGCATTCATTCATTTAACACCAGTCCTCCACTCGAAAATGATATTCGTGTTCCCGAAAAGATGATTCCCCTGTTCCTTGTTGACGCGTCTGATTTGAAGATCTCGGTCCTCAACCACCCGTTCCCGTGTCCTTGGCTTTTACCACGCTGTATTGTTGTCTGCCTTTAAGAGGACTAGATCCCTCTCTCTCGATGTTTGTTGGAGACATAGGCCTCAAATCTGGTGCTACACGATAGAATCCGCGTCACCGTTGTGGTGCTGCTGTGTGCGTGCAATGTATGGTGGCAGCGGAGCTTGGTGAGAGGATTTTGTTGGTCCTGGAGTGCGTTTGCTCAAGCCCCCTTGTTGCCAATGCTAGATGCGCTGAAAGTGCTGTTTGTCCTGACGGGTGCGAGTACTTATTTGGGTGAGTATCAGATGCGCACTTAGTTCAGTAATGTTTCAGGTTTGAAGATTTCAATGAATTTTATTTTTTTAGCAAAAAAGGAAGGGGACAGAAAATTCCAACTCCGTTTGTTTTCGTACACAGTTTATACATATTATTTGGGATTATTGATCCGAATTAATTATGTATTTATATCTATGCAACACTAAAATTTCGCATTTAAGAATATGTTTTATGATTAAAATAGCATATGCTTTAATTCGAAATTCCTTCTTACTTTTTTATGCTTATTGAAAATCTGGGTTAAACCGTGAAGATACTCATTTGTAGATTCACAAATAAATTCGATTAGAAAATATAAACTAAGATTAAAATAGTTTAACCAAGATTGTTCGGATAAATATCTTCATTAACGGCAGTTTTCAGAGAAATCGCGGGTCAGGAAAAACAATCTTTTGTTTACATGGAATTTTGTTTTATTAATACGAACAAAAATTTGAACGTTTAAAAAGCATTAATTTAAACAAAAATAGTAATAATAAAAATAATAATAATAATAATTTGTGCATAATCTTAATGTATGTAAATTTTAAATTATGCAATACATTTCATTTTTAGATATTACCAATCATGTTTTGCGTTTTCTGAATTAGTTTTGAAGCTATAAATTGCATTGTTATTCACAAAAATTAATTATAAAGAGCTTTTTCTGAATAATATACTTTGAAAGCTGTTTTATTTTTATTTCTTTTTTCCCCTTTACTTTTTCTTTACCCTTTTTTTAAAATCAGGGTTTTTTGCCTTTAAAATAAGGAATTTTTGCCTTTAAAATAAGGAATTTTTGCCTTTAAAATCATAAATATAATATATAATTGAATGAAACTGAAAATAGTAGACAAATTTCATTATATTTAATTTCTTCTTCCTCACACAATTTTATGAATTCATAATTATTTTCCACTTTGAATGTGACTAGAGGTTATAAAATGTGATAACAACAGAGTTTTAACAATTTTCCATTCAATTTTTTATTAAATATTTCATTTAAAAATATTAAATAGATTTCATTTTATTGTGCACGAGTACCAAAATTTCGCATTTTGGGGGGAAAAATGAAATTCTGTAGCTGGTTGCTCTATTTTTGTTTAAAAATGCTAGAAACAACGTAAAAAACGTCACTGTGTATTACTATCGAAAAATAAAATTTTAGGAAGTATAAATTGTAAGTAAAAGCATTTTAATTCACATTTCCAGAGTTAATAGACGCAAAAGTTTAAGTATATCTGAGGACTTTGTCTCTAATGTAATAAAATCCTTGAGATGATTAAAATAAGCTCTCCGTAGCACAAGTTCTTATAAAGTACCTGGACAAGATATGACATGAGTTTTATATATCTTCTATGGACGAGAAAAATCGTCTTTTAATATTTACTATTATTATTATATTATTTTAGATTGAAAGTAGACTAGTTAGAAAACTATTTTTTTAAATAACATATTTCGCATAAAATATTAGTATTATATTAGTAAGGTAAAGCCTTTTAATTTACATTTTCTTTGTTAATCCGTATGGCTGACGTAAAAGTTTGATTATATCTTGTTACTCTCTATTCTAGTAAAATCTGAGAAATAATTAAAATAATCTCAAGCTTTGCGTGGCAAAAGTTACCTTATAAAGTATCTACACAATATATAACTAGAATGTTACATATTTTTTGTATACCAGTAAAATAGTCTAGTAATATTTCATATTAGTATTTTAGATTGAAATGTCAAATATTAAAAGAAATAGTTCTCTAAAAATAGCATGTCAAAAATTTTAGTATTGCATTTTAGTATTATAATTCAGATTTGTTAGGTAAAAAGTGCTTTTATTAAAGATCTTTATATCGTTATCCAACATAATTTTTTTGGTTGAAATAGCGCCAATTGAACAAAATTTTTTTTCAATTCAACACCATATTTTTTCCTTGTAGCGAACATTAATAATATATGTATCTATTTCGGCTAACTAACCTAACAAAATTGCATGAATTGCTTACATTCTTGAAAGAGTATTGGAATGCGTTAAAAGTGCGCATTACATTAATTGTTAAGTGAAGACTAGTCAAAATAGTATGTAACTTTATTGAGAATTTTTTTTGCGTGTGTTTTAATAAAAATAAATTGGGTTTTTACGGGAAATATATGGATTTTTCTATTTTTAAATACGCTTTCCTTTCCTAAGCTGCAATAATTGCATATTTAGTGTTTCTCCTGCATATTATTGAAAACTGTGTGATTAATTTTTTCCCTGCTCAAACCTCATTTTCGAGGATGTATGGCTATGATGCAACCATGATTGCCAGTTGCATGTGTAGGCCTATGGCCGGCAGCCAACGGTGTCATATGAATATGTGAGTGAAATACGCTCTCCTGACGATTGACAGATTCGCACTTTTGATCTGCTGAAAACTAGACGTATTTCTCCTTTTCTCCGATTCTCGGCTTGCCTATGTTATATAGCAATATAAGCAGGTTAAATAAAATAAGTCAAAATCTAAATAAAGCCTATATTTTTACAACTGATTTGGCGTATATTTATATTTAACCTTAAACTTACATTTTCTGTGTAATCATTTCAGTCATCTGTAGTTCATACGAGAAAAGTAACTGAGAAGCGTAGAATTTTAACTGTTGTTTAGTTAAACAATTACTGAATTTCAAGATTATATCAAAGGAGTTCTTTTCTGCCTTTTTCAGAGACAATTAATGTATAAAAAGATCTTTTATCAAAATTTATCCATTGTCATCTTACATTTAAAATAATTGATTTTCCATGATAAAGGCTATTTATAGTTATTCATCATTAAACTGTCGCAATCTGTATATAAATTTTGCCTTTGCTTTATATTCTTTTGGAAAACTTCCCGCTATATTTTCAAAACGTCAGACTTCAATCCTCCCACTTTTGGCCATTGTCAACACAGAATGGAATTTTTCTTTCTTTTCTAAAATGCACAGATCATATACTTGGTTATGCACTGCTAAAATTTGGTTCTTAACATAACGATTATTCCTTATGAACTAGGCTTTAAAAAGAGAATGTTTTTTTATGATATAATCTAAGAAAGTGTCGGAATGTGATTCTGCATTACTCATTTTTTAACAACTGAAAGTTTTGATAAATATCCTTGCTGAATATGCAAATTCAACTCCCAGGTCATTTGATGTGGAATTATCATATTAAATATTTTAAACATCATCTTAAAAATATAATCATATCGTTGAATAGTTATTTATACAGCAGCACATCGATATCGTTAAGTATCATCCGATGCTTGACCGACTAAGTTTTAACTAATAACATTTTGTTTTTTGGTATTAAACGATATTATAATGATCTAGAACAATTTTCAACAATGGCCATACCATTTTATGCAGGTTTATATGAGCTAAAATGTTACTTCTCTTACATTTTAGCGAAGGAAAACATAAAAATAAACTGAGAAACAATATGTCTAAAATTTAAAAATTTCAATATTATCAATTTCAATATTATCATTCAATATTATCATTCAATATTATCATTCGGCCTGACTAGTAATGTGTTCCACGTATTTTACCAATATTTAAGAAACATACAGAAAAATTCTTCTGCTACAGAAGCTTCCATTTAAAAATTAATCATTATAACGAGATATTTGCTATCATACAAAAATATCGGATAAAATGCCCGTTTAGTAAAATCTGAGAGAGACAGCACTATTTTGAACTATCGAAATTGTCTTACAACGCTAAACGAAAACCGTCAACAGTCGAGGTAATGCAATTTTTATGTCATGAAAATGACGTCATGAACTATCATCTTAAAAATCAGTAAAGTTTACTCGTTATAACAGGAAAAACTGAACATTTAAAAACCAGTAAAATGTATTTCTCCCTACAAACACTCACAATGAAAAATGGCACGTAAAAATTCAGAGACACTTTATTTATAATACTTGAGATTAAACTAATTTTAAAAACAATTTTATTATTATTATCGTTTTTATTAATCAATGCTCTATGCAAAAATTTGTGAAGGGGTTTTGTGAAATTATTGAGTCTTTTAGAAATAAAACGGCATAATAAATCCATGAATTTATTTCAAAATCTGTCGTAGAACTTATTTAAAATTTTACGAATTCTAAAAGGCTTCTATATTATTTTTCTGTTTTCTTACATGTCGCGCATTTTAGTCGCAGAATTTAATTTTTTGGAATTTCAATCTTTTTTTAAATTTTTAATGCTCATTACTGTCCTTAATAACTTAAAGTTTATTAAATGATATCGAAACACCTTACTGTGTTTATATGAAAACTTCATTTCCTGTACCTTTCATTTTGACGAGATGATATTGTAATATTCATACTCTCTTTAAGAATTGTTATAACCTTATTATCAATAAGAATTGTGTTACCGTGTGATCCCTGTATGTAGAATAGCATTAACTTGGTCCTAACTTTGTCTGAATTTAATAATAGTAACTTAAGAGAAAAATGTATTTGAAAATACTAAGAATTCTATAAACGTTACTAAAATGAAGCACTTTTGATCGGATGTTCAGTTAACTAATCATTTAGATATTACAAGATTTTGCAATTATTTTGGAATGCGTTTAATTACGGAATTCGACAGTCTAAATTTAATTATAGGAAGTTTCCATTAAGAAGCTGTTAGAATAATTAATGTTTGGTTAATGGAAAAATCCAATTTCTTTTATGTGCATGTGCTTTAAAATATTAACAGGAAATTTGTTCTTAATATGTTGAACATATATTAAAACAGGGATTTAAAAAAATATATATTTGTAGTGATACAGGGTGGGGCAGATAAAACTGATCCAGAGAGTTCCATGTTACAAAGAAACGTGTATATCCTGTTTCTTTATGCAAAGGAAAGGAAATACTACATAGTTCGCTAACCTGCCTGTAAAAGATGTTGAAAATGACTACCATTCATCTCTTGCCACATTAGGGCCCTGATCAGCAAGTTCCAGATCGAATCTATACTGCTAGAATTGCTACAATGTCATCAGAAATATTCTGCCGCAGTTCTTGAAGATTATGAGGGTTGTTGTGATACACTTTAGATTTGAGGATTCCCCCCCCCTCTCTCCCAAAAGCAATCGCACAGACAATTCAGATGACTTGTGGTTGGCTAACCAGGGCCGAGACCAGACTGACATTGGCTTGTCCGGACCACTTTTATTTGCTCCATCTTGTATAAAGCATAATTTAAATGAAGTGGAATTTAATGCTTACAAATATTTTTCAGTCTAAGTGGCTGACGTTCGAGATTCCGTTCACTACATAGTATTTGTAGTTTATTAAATTAAAAGCATAACATTTACCATGCAATATATTCGAAATATTAAACTTGAAGACTGAGTTCATTTAAGAATAGCTCCGTGTGAGACATTAACCTACTTAAGTTTTGGGAGGCAGAAAAAGTGATTTTTATAGATTTCATAAGAAAATGTTAAATAATTGACTCTTTGCGCTTTAACATTCGTTTAAACAGCCTTGTCTGTTATTCATACTCTTAATCGAAACTATTAGTTTTTTGCATAGAGCAGTACACAGTACATTTGAGAAAGCGATGTTGTACAGATATATGTATTTAATTTCTTTTCTTGATATTCTCTGTGTAACAAGCTCAAAGGATTTAAAACGTTTAAAGATTTAAAATTTTTGAAAGCGCTAACTGATATGAAAATCACAAGATATAATCCCTAACACCAAACGTAAAAAAAAAAAATCTACCGGAAGAAAAGCGATTTATTCGCTCTTTCTACCCTTTAAGAATCCGAAATGGGTTTGGAAATGTACAGCATTCTTATTTCCAAGAAACAGAATTCGGCGTGTTTCAGTGTTCTCTGTGAAAGAATTTTATAAACTGTATTTACAACTGCAATTTTGTTTTTATTTTCTACTAGAAACACAAAGAAATTTTTTTTATTCTATAACAATTTTTGAGCGTTTTTATGGAACTATATATACTTTAAAAACCACAAGTGCGCATTGAAATACCTCAAAAATACCTATTGCGTTATGTTTCTAACAATTTATAAAATAATGCGGCATATTCAAAATAAAACTTTTCTTGCATAAGTCAGGCAATTATGTTTAACTTAAATGCGGTTGCATGTCTTAAGTATGATTTCAAACCAAAATATAATATTTTAAGAAATAATTAAATGATGAAAACTTCTCCTAACCAAAAATTTAAGAGGTATTTTCTGTGTGGAACTTGAAAATATAATAATTTAACTTATTTGCTGATGTATGATGTCACCCATTTTACACGGAAACAATATCAGAATTGACGAAGAAGCGATTGTTTGAAAATTATCCAGGACAATTTTCAAGGAAAAACCAAAAACACCTATTCATTTATTTTGAGACCCTTAAATAAATGCAACTAACATTGATTAGGTACAAAACTAAATTAATATCTCAGAAAAACGTACATACGCTTATGTGTATGATTGTCCGTGTGAAAAGCATGGCGTGCTCAAATCTAAGCCACAAACAAACATAGTTTGGCCTTGAGACTTATTCATAGTCATTCCATAAAAAATTTTGTCCAAAAAAAAATAATAATAAAACGATGAAAATCTGAAACATTTTCAGATTTTAAATACGCACTATAGCGCTATATATTAAAATCGTATCATAATTTATGCATCGTCCCTATTTTTCTCCCATATTCCATTAAGTTGGAAAGTGTATATTATTCATGACTGTGCTGTATTTTTTTATCTTGTTTTGTAAAACCCATCTTTGGAATCGAAATCTATCTTAAAATCGTCTACTAAAACTATTTTACAATATTCGCCAAGTATATTACAACTACACTTCATCGTTCTATATATTGTTTCGAATGCGCATCATAATACATGCGTATACCATGTATGTCTTTCTTGGGTTGATTCCTACTTTAACGCCTCGACTCTCGCCAAGGTGGCGATTATTATTAAACATATGCAGTTACAATGACAATTTTTTGCATTTATGTGGCAATCATAATTTAGAATTAAAATGGCGATTTGGAACAACATGTAAGCACAGCATGCCGTTACATTTTTATTTATTTTGGATTGCCAATTAATGTAGTTGTAATAATAAAGTGTCTTCAAATTCCTTAACTGGTGCGTTTATCGCTAATTTGTTTACTTTAGTTTTCATCTAGTTCTTTTGGGAGCGCCGAAACGGTACGTACGTATTATGCCGGCGGTCACTTCCGCCAAACTACTTTTTCGTCAAATTTTCTGGCAAACTATTGCCAATCGTATTCCAAACCATCAACAATTTCATGTGCCCGGCATTTATCTTGGTGAAAATTGCTTGTCTTATAGGACCGCCGGGATAATACTTAAGTACCGTTGAAACTTGTGCATTACTCCCAGAGACCCATGACTGCAAAGCTCGCCAAAGTACGGGGATTTTTTAGGTTGGTGAGAGTGGGGGGCGTTAAAATAGGAATCAACTCTTTCTTGTACCATAAAACACATCTTTGGAATCGAAATCTACCTTAAAATCGCCTACTGAAACTGTTTTACAATCTTCGCCAGGCATATTCCAACTATGCCGCAAAGACATGAAATGGGAATTATAATCCATGAGTGTACAGTGTTTTCCTTTCTTGTTCCACAAAGCACTTCTTCAGAATAGAAATCAATATTAAAATCGCCTAATAAAACTGTGTTACAATATACGTCAGGCGTTTTCTAACTATACTCGAAATATATTTATAATAAATTGTCACGTTTTGGCTCCCCATTTAGCGATCCATTATCAAAAATTGCAAATCCTTGTGCGACTTTCAACATTTTATTAACGCCCCCCCCCTCTCCACGTTATCTGGCAGACACATTTGAAAAGGGACTCGATGCGCTAATGCCTAGACAAAAATCCTGATTGAACTTATTAGCACTCTGGTGCTAAAAATTTTGAGGTGGACCGCCCTTGTGACTTAGGGGTATGAGACAAAATCATATTCGCAGACCTAACGAATATACATATAAAATTTCTTTAAAATCGGTTGAGCCGTTTTGGAGGAGTATGGTAACTAACACTGTGACATGAGAATTTTATTTATTAGATATACCCAATATGAGTTCAATCGAATGTACCGTTTAAACGCTAGAGCACTTTCAAGAATTTCCCCCCCCATAAGCCATAATGTAAAAGAAATCTTTGTAGTAGCCCAGTAGAAAAACTATAAGTTCTATACACATCAAAATCAATGTCGGTCTTACGATGGTGGTTTATAACATATATACCCAATTTGAGCTCAATCGAATGCCCCGTTTAGGAGCTATCGTCTTCACTCACATACACACACACACACACACATACAAACATACATCTCGTAAAAATAGCATAAATGAATTCAGAAGACCTCAAAACGTGTTAATACATCAAAATCTCGAAGTCGAATTTTTACAATACTTTCCTTACAGGGTACATGTTCGCAAAGAAAAAAGGATGAAAATCTGAAACACTTTCAGGTCTTAAATACACACTATAGTGCTATATATATTATATATATATTAAAATCGTATCATTAGTTATACGTTGTCCCTATTTTTCTTACTTATTCCATTAAGTTTCAAAAGTGTATCATTATTCATGACTGTGCTGTATTTTTCTTGCTTGTTTCGTAAAACCCATCTTTGGAATCGAAATCTATCTTAAAATCGCCTACTAAAACTATTTTACAATCTTCGCCAAGTATATTACAAATATACTTCATCGTTTTATATATTGTTTCGAATGTGCATCATAATCCATGAATGTACCGGTTTGTCTTTCTTGGGTTGATTCCTACTTTAACGCCTCGACTCTCGCCAAGGTGGCGATCATTAAACATATGCAGTTACCATGACGATTTTTTGCATTAATGTGGCAATCGTAATTTAGAAATAAAATGGCGATTTGGAACAACATGTAAGTAAAGCATGACGTTACATTTTTATTTATTTTGAATTGCCAATTAATGTAGTTTTAATAATTAGTCTTCAGATTCCTTAACTGGTGCGTTTATCGCTAGCTTGTTTACTTTAGTTTTCATCTGGTTCTTTTGGGAGCGTTGAAACGGTACTTACCGTATCGTACAATCGTATTCCAAACCATCAACAATTTCTTGTGCCCGGCATTTATCTTGGTGAAAAATTGCTTGTCTTGCCGGACCGCCGGGATAATACGTAAGTACCGTTAAAACTTGTGCATAACTCCCAGAGACCCATGACTGCAAAGCTCGCCAAAGTACGGGGATTTTTTAGGTTGGCGAGAGTGGGCATGTTATAATAGGAATCAACTCTTTCTTGTACCATAAAACGCATCTTTGGAATCGAAATCTATCTTAAAATCGCCTACTGAAAATGTTTTACAATCTTCGCCAGGCATATTCTTCCTGTAGGCATATTCCAACTATACCGCAAAGACATTTTAAATGCTGTTTGGAATGGGCATCCTAATCCATGAGTGTACCGTGTTTTCCTTTCTTGTTCCACAGAGAACTTCTTCGGAATAGAAATCTATATTAAAATCGCCTAATAAAACTCTTTTACAATATACGCTAGGCGTTTTCTAACTATACGCGAAATATATTTATAATAAATATTCGCGTTTTGGCACCACATTTAGCGATCAATTATCAAAAATTGCAAACCTTGTGCGACTTTCAACATTTTATTAACTTCCCCCCCCCCCTCTCTACATTATCTGGCAAACACATCTGAAAAGTGATTCGACACGCTAATGTCTACACAGAAATCCTGATTGAAATGAATAGCACTCGGGGGCTAAACATTTTGGGGTGGACCGCCCTTATGACTTAGGGGTATGAGACATAGTTAAAAACCTATTCTATGACCTAACGAATATACATAGAAAATTTCATTAAAATTGGTCGAGTGGTTTCGGAGGAGTTAGGTGACTAACACTGGGACAGGAGAATTTTATATATTAGATATATATATATATATATATATATACTAGCTGAAGTACCCGTTCTTCGCACGGGAATGAATGGACTTTTTGATATTAATATTTGTTGTGATTACTATTTATTGTAATAAAGAGATATAGCAAAATGGATATCGCGTTATATTGTGTTCAATAATCATGCATACTGAATTTCAAGGCAATCGTTTTTACGGTGCAGAAGGCGATGCGGCGTAGCACAATCTAGTGGCGAGTTTTAGCAAAACGGATACGGCAAAAATATTCTTCGCATTCAGATATCGATGTATACGAATTTTCATGACGATCGGCTGAATAGTCTTGAAGTTCATGTGTTGACGCGACATCTAGTGTCAAGTTATAGGAAAATGGATCGTGCCAAACTCTTCCCCGTGTTCAAATATCTATGTATACCTATTTTCATAGCCATCATTCGCACAGTCAAGAAGTGATACACTGCAGGGCCATCTAGTGGTTAATTAAAGTAATGATTTGCTACAGCGCCGTCATGTGGCGAGTTATAGCAAAATGGATAACGCCAAAATATTCTCATTGTTCAAATAGCTATGTATACTGATTTTCATAGCCACCGTTTGAATGGTCAAAAATTTGGCCTGCTGCAGCGTCGTCTAGTGGTGAGTTAAAATAATAATGCATTGCAGTGTTATCTAGTGGCGAGTAACATCAAAAGTAACGCAGTTAGAATATATTCTTCGTGCTCAAATGTGTAAGTATAAAAAATTTTATGCCGATCAGTCGAACGGTATAGAAGTTGATGCTTTGCAGCGCCATTTAGCGGCAAGTTACAGCAAAATGGATAGTGAAAAATATTCTCCGTGTTCTAATATTCGCGTGTACCAAATTTCATCGAAATTGGTTGGACGATATTCGCATAGCAAACGGCTAAACGGAATAGAATTCGACGTTCTGCTGCGCCACCTAGTGAAAAGTTAGAGGAAAACGGATAGCATAAAAACCTTCTCCATGATAAAAGACTTAGGTGAACCAAATTTCATGGTGATCGGTGAAACGGTGCTGGAGTTTTTCAACCTCCTACACACATACCAACATTCATTTTTATCTATAACCAGTCTTATTATACGTATATACCAGTCTCAAGTAAAATCCAGTTTCAAATCTAAGCCTCGCCAAAGTGCCAGCATACGCCATTTTGCAAGAGTTTTTTCAGGGAATCATTCGAAGCAGTGCCTTACCAGCAATCAAAATGGGAAATGGTTCGACCGCCAGGCATTTATTTGAAAAGTGGAATCCCTTAATACAGCCGCATTTTTTAAATTATCAACTATAACATGTTTTATTCATCGTTACCTCGATGTACTAAATGCGAAGATTTCAATTTTCTGAAATTTGGCGGATTTCCCCCAAGTTAAATCAATGTACTCAATTGGCGAGTATTCTGAAGCTACATCGCTTGAAATGCCCTAATAACTGCATTATTTCTGCACGGATAGTTAAAATTTAATGCTGTATTCTAAGAAAACCTATACACTTGTTTTCAAAAATGCTATTCCCTTAAGCTCTCAGTAAATTGCGCCAAAAAGCCTAAAACTGTGCAAACCGCTAGAACTCACTCTCTAAAAATCGGCCTATCAGCCATTTGTTTTTTTCGCCAAACTAAAAAAAATTACATATTAGTCTCGGATATCTTCGATCCTCATTGTTTTGCGTATAAAACATTTCATTCCTGCTCTCATTTCTTATGCGCACACGATATTATAATTAAAAAAATAACCTAAAAAAATAAACTAAAAAAATCATTATTATTCTTTTATTTTTACTTTAAGAATTTAAAACATTTTATTCGGCAAAATCGCCACACATGGCAACCAAGATGCTTATTTCACACACTTTTTTCACTACAGGGGTTAATATTACGTAAAGCTTTCTGCGTGGAGAACATAAAAAATCTCTTAAATTCCGGGAACGGAAATAAAGTGGAGTTTCAAAGTTTTAAAGTGGACTATCATTTATTACCCTCCGCTAAAGAGGGTAATAGTTTTGGGCAGACAAAAAAAGTCGTGGATGATAATTGATAGTAAATAAAATCTTACAGATCTCACGGAAATTTGAAACACACCAAGATCCGACACATGATTGGAATAATGGATACTTGAAAAATTTCAAAGTAACTTTCAAAGAGTCTATTGTGGTCAGTTTTTCCATGCCGTCTGTACGTACGTACGTATGTTCGTACGTACGTACGTACGTATGTATGTAACTCGCATATCTCAAAAACTATTGGTCGTAGAATGTTGAGATTTGATATTTAGGATTGTTCTATGATCTAGTTGTGCACCTCCCCTTTTGGTCGCAATCGAGTGTATAGTTTATGTACAGGACCGCCCAAAAGATTCGAAATACATTACGCTCTATGGGCCGAAATTCATTAAACTCGCCTAACGCAAAAACTATTAGGCGTAGAATGTCGAAACTTCATATTTTGGATAGTTGTAACATCTAGTTGTGCACCTCCCCTATTGGTTCCATTCGACTGGATAGTTTATCTACAGGACCGCCCAAAACATTCGAAATACATTACGCTCAATGGGCTGAAATTCATTAAACTCGCATATCTCAAAAACTATTAGGCGTAGAATGTTGAAACTTTATATTTAGGATTGTTGTAACATCTATTTGTGCACCTCCCGTTTCGGTTCCATTCGACTGGATAGTTTATCAACAGAATGGCCTAACAGATTCGAAATACATTAAGCTCTATGGGCCGACATTCATCAAAGCGTTTTTTAGAGGTTTTGGGCTATTTCAAACGACGCAGGAGTGATATATGCTGTAAAGAGTTAGAAAATGAATTTCTCCATTAAAAAAGTGTCTTTATCATTTACAGTTCTGCTACAGGAACACTCAAAAGATTTCCAATACATTACGGTCAATGGCAATTTTAGGGGCATTCATCCATTTCAAGCACAATACCGTCCTACCACATAAGTTAGGTAATGGTCCGACCACGGTCACGTGCCTCCCTCAAGAACTATGCCAAAAGTCGCCAAGCTTGGCGACTTTTGGTGTACGTGTGTGCATATTTAACTCTCAAATCTGAAAAACTGGAAGAACGGTTGGTTTCTCCCCGTTTGATTTACATGCAAATACATCCTGTACATGGCTGCCAATACAAATTAAAAGGTTCTGTCAAAAAACCTCTTTAGCGGAGGGGAAACTAATTTCAGCTGAAGGCTGAATATTTATAGTACATTTAAATTGGGTGAAATATTTATATTTTTTTTTCTATATTATTTTACATATCTGTGTAAAATTTCAGGCTGACAGGTCCATTTTTGTGGAATTGTATACTACCCAAATCAACAAATTGACAAACAGAATTTCATTTTTATTTATAAGATAACCTACGCTTGTTTTTAAAAATACCCTCTCATTAAATTGCGCCAAGCGCTACAATCATAGAAAATCTGACACACTTTCAGATTTTTAAATACGCACTAAAGTGCTATATATAAAAAGAGTTATAATCCATGGGTCTTCCCTATTTTCGTTCCTTCTTTCATTAAGTTGGAAAGTGTATCATTATTCATGAGTGTGATTAAACAAAATTAAAATTGATATTTCTAACATCCTTTTTTCTGGATGTAATACATTAGATGCAGAAATGCTGCTCAGAAAAATGCACAATTCCAACTGAATGAAAATTTCAAAAACTTATACGCAGGTGTATTCATAACCCAAATAGCAGACGATTAAATTACGATAAATAGCGCCAAGCGTTAGAATCCTCCTCAAAATCGCGAGAATGCTGAAGATAGATCGCTTGAAATCCCTTAATAACTGCATTATTTTCGCACGGATCATTAAAATTTAACGCTGTATTCTAATAAAACCTTTGCACTTGTTTTCAAAAATCCGTTTCCTTAAGCTCTCAGTAAATTGCGCCTAGCCGGAAATTGTGCAAACCGCTAGAACTCACTTTCTCGGCATTTGAGCCATTTTATTTTTTCGCCAAACTAAAAAATTTTAACATATTAGCCTCGGAAATCTTCAATTCTTATTGTTTTGCATATAAAACATTTCATTCCTGCTCCGATTTCCCATGCACACGATATTATAATTAAAAAAAATATAACCTTACGAATATAAACTAACAAAAAAAATCATTATTATTCTTTTATTTTTACTTTGAGAATTTAAAACATCTTATTCGGCAAAATCGCCACACATGGCAACCACGATCCTTATTTCACACTTTTTTCACTACAGGGGTTACAATTACGGAAAGCTTTTTGCGTGCAGAACATAAAAAATCTCTTAAATTCCGGGAACGGGTGGACTTTCAAAGTTTTAAAGTGGACTATGATTTATTCTATATTATTTTACATATCTGTGCAAAATTTCAGGCTGATAGGTCCATTTTTGTGGATTTGTATACAACTCAAATCCACAAACAAATAAACAAACAAACAAACAAACAAACAAACAGAATTTCATTTTTATTTATAAGATATGTGTGTGTGTGTGTATGTGTGTATTTATATATGTGTATATATATATATATATATATGCGTGTGTGTGTGTGTGTGTGTGTGTGTGTGTGTGTGTGTGTGTGTGTATTTATATATATGTGTGTGTGTGTATTTATATATGTGTATATATATATATATGTGTGTGTGTGTGTGTGTGTGTATGAAGGGTCCACAGGAAGAACGATGAGAGTCCAATACAGCTGATTTTCCAAAAAATTGAAAGGCGCACGGAACTGTGACTAAATTAATATCTCAGAAACGTACATACGTTTATGTGTATATATATATATATATATAGATAGATAGATAGATATGTATGTGTGTGTGTGTGTATTTATATATGTGTATATGTGTGTGTGTGTATGTATATATATGAAGGTCCACGGGAAGAACGATGAGAGTCCAATACAGCTGATTTTCCATAAAATTGAAAGGCGCACGGGACTTTCATAGTGCTTCCACAGTAAACTGTATCTTTGGGCTATTTTTTCAGTGTATTCTCATCGTTCTTTCCCCTTATGGGTTCGGATATTAATAGTGCCACTAATGAACAACAGAATGCAGTAGAAACCTCAACATTGACGAAAAGTGGACTCTCATCGTTCTTCCCGTGGACCCTTCATATATATATATATATATATATATATATATACACACACACACAGTGGAGTCTTGACTTATGCGAAGGATGCGTTCCAAGACCCCTCGCTTAAGTGAAAATTTCGCGTTGCAAAATTGAGCATTCATACGACTTTTTGAAACACACACAGTTGCTTTAGACATTTATAAACACCCCACTAACTGCTTATAACTCTGTTTTCTAACTATACATTACCATTTCCCAAATAAAGTAATGCATGAAGCCAGGTTTAGACTGCGACGGTTTGGGTGCTTCCGGTTTAAGTGATGCTACGAAAGATGAAATATCGTTCGCTGATTTGTTCTCTTCTTCAGTAGACAATCAGGAAGACCATACTTACCTCTCACACCCCGCAATTCCTTGTTTTCGACTCTTATTGCTGGTGAAAATCTTGTGTTTCGGGCGAATCTGAGATATGCTACTCGTGAAAATCTTGAGTAATATTTCTTTGCGTAGAATAGATCGCTTTGTAACGCTAGTCCACTGTAGATATAGAAAAGCATGTAAAAGTATTTGTGACTTTTAACATAATTTTCTATTACTTAGATGTACTAGGAAAGAAATTAATATTGATACGCAAGTACTGCACTGATACTGGTATTTCAAAATTAATATTAATTTCTAGATAATTTTCTATGTTTCAAAAACTTTTAAAACATTTAAATTAGTTTTAGCTATTTCTTCTCTTTTTTTTCTTGTTTAATGACGCTGCACGGACACATTAAACCTTGGCTGGGAGTTGAGGAACTTGATGGCCATTTGCGAAGGGACACACGAAAATCGGCAACCTAATTAGGGCATCACAAACACCCAATCCAGGCATTGAACCCGAACCTAAAGTGCGACAAAATGGGGCGTTTGCCACTACACCACCTAATCGGCTCGTTCACTAATATTAAATTCCAAAAAAGTGCGGGAAAGTGGCTTTGAAGCAAGACATTTAGCAGGGGATAATATTTTTCTATTTCTGAATCTTAGAAAAAGTATTAAGTCGTATACTTCAAAAATCATGTTATATTTGTGACGAAATAAATTATGTTAAGATTACTTGTAAATCACTTAATACTCTAAAGGCTAAATATATATTTTTTTTTGTTAGATTTTATCTGCTCCGAATGATTTTGTGATGATCTAGATAGATAAATTAAACTGTTGCTAGTCTCTTTTAAATTGTGCTATACAAAATAAAAATATAAATAAATCGTAGAAAAGCTTATTAATTTTAGTAGTAGCCCTCATTTAATGAACACCTATGTTAAATAAATAATTTTTCTTTATAAATGGACTAACAGGTAAATAATAAACCCACCATGCCTAAAACCTGGCCTAAAATTTGAACATTTGACTTAAATCTAGTAAAATAAATGCATGAGATTTTCTGCACTTAAAATAATTAAAACAACTGGTTATTAACTAGCATTCGAAAATTTTGTATAATTGAACAGAGACAATCTTTCAAAATTACTTGCAAATGCTTTTAAATATTGACTATGTTATTTGAAATAATTATGGTTTTTTAAAATTCTTATGTATTTGATTTCTGCCGCTCGGGCTGTTTTGCAGCTAAAGTGCCTCTCTATCACACCAACAATTCTAGGTTCAATTACCATGATGGGCTTGGGTGTCATTTCGTCCACTCTTTTGTTGGAGGCAACGCTGGTCCACTTATTAGGCGCCTCTCTCATAAAGCGACCCAATTCCGGCAGTAGTAGTGGCCAACGTCTACAGATCATTCCGACGAGCCTAGGGTCCCTGCTACGGGTCCTTTCTCTGTGTGACATCTGCCAATATTCCTAATGTATTTCAATGGGAAGAACTCGGTTGTTAACATTAAAAAAAGATTATCATCAAGTCTTTAGATGATTGTAATAGATTGAATTGGTTCTTCGAGTTTGATTTTCTAGCGGCATTTTTTAGTTTTTGAAGTGATTCAGGGTAATTAAAACTCGGATTACCAATATCCTTTTCCTGGGATGAATGCAATAGGAAGACAGAATGAAAATCTGCGCAGAAAAGATGTGCAATCGACTCCACTCAGATAATACCACTGAAACGTCACGTTGAATTGATTGGCAAGTGCCCGCCATTGGGAAAAATATATATTTGACATAGGTATATTTATTTATTTTTTCTATAACAGAGATTCGTTTATGTTTTTCTCCAAAATTTATGTTCATAAATAAAATTTAAATGATCGGCTTGTAAGGATATCTCAAATTTAAGTTTAAATTATCCGCTATCGCCAACAAAATAACAAGACTTCGTCTTCTTTTTCTCTTCGGTGATTTTTATTTGCAGCTGTCATAAAGTTTACTATTAAGTTTATCTCCGTGAGTAAACAAACAAAAATTCAGTCTCTCTATTTTCGTGGAATGTCGCACACTTAAATAAAATTTAAAAATCTTCTTAAAAGAGAGGATACAGCAGCTGTAATGTATATAAACTGCCAAGAGATAACATTTTGTCGTATACCAGCCGTAAACTGTTTGATTTCCCTGGGAGCTTCGTTATTTAAAAAAGAAGTGTTGAGTTGCTTGTGCCATTTTCTATTTATCTTCCATTTGTTTCAACATTCTCACCCTTTTTGCTTGAAGTGCGAGAGACTTAAAAGAGTCTGTTTTGAAATAAGTTTATTTCGCAAGACTAAGCTTTCTGAAGGGAGATTGGACTCTTATTTAACCTGATAAATGTGTACTTTGTACTCCGTTTTCCTGATTTTGGAAAGTATTTCTGTCGTGAATGTATATCGGATATCATTTCAACATCTTTTATTTATTATTTTTCTACAGTGAAAAGTTTTACACTAAGTTATATTCGGGGATTTTTTTCTGTTATATTCCAGATTTCACCTATATGAAATTCTTATTACCATTTGAGTGCTATTAATATTCGGGCAAGGTTTTTTGCTACGCAGAAACGGCGGTTAACTTTTCGAACAGTATAAATAGGTATTCGTGACTGCTGTTTCCACAGATTTTTTTTTAATAGAACTCTTCTAATTTTTTTCTTTGAGATGAAGCGAGATATGTCAAACGAACGTCTTTGCCCCTTGACCCTCATGGATTGCGAATTTCGTAAAATGATGCCTTAATTTAGCCCCTTTGTTAAAAACTCAGGCACATGCCAAATTTAAGTAAAATTTGTTTTAATCGTTTTCGCTAGGAGAAATATTGACACGCTAAAAATTGAAATTCTTTTCGTCGGCAATTTTACTGGCGCCTAGATTATATAATTGAACTCAATTTTAAAGTCATTTTTTAATGGTGTCATGTGCATGAACATTCGTAGACAATTTTCCGAAAAAATAATTCGATCATCAGCATTGAAATTTACAAGAAACTAATTTCATTTCTGTTCTCTGTTTTCTTTTTTTTTTTTTTTTTTAATGGTATCATTTACACAATCTGTCATAGGTAATTTCCCGGAAAAATAATTCGATCATCAGTATTGAAATTTACAGGGAACTTTAATTTTTTTTCTGTTGATTTTTCTTTCTCTTTTTTTTTTTCAATGCTGTCATTTACACAAATTTTCTTAGACAATTTTCCGAAAAAAATAAATCAATCATCAGCATTAAAATTTACAAGGAACTTGGCAGCGCAAAATTTAATCCGTGTTAATGCACGGATGTAAGTAATATTCCTCTCCGATTTGAAGATAAACTGTTATCTAAAGAATTCTTATGCCATTCTTCCCTGCAAACATTCTGTTGCGAAATGCCAGATTGTAACACGCGAAAAACTCATTCGGCTTTTGCTGCTTTGCAACTTTACTTCTGGGGCCAACAATCGGATTCAAAAGGAATATGTGCGAGAGGAAAATTGTAATTATCGGACATGTTGAATTATTCCGGAATGACGGCTTGCCCCCCTACAGTTGAACAAATTTGTTACTTTTTGTTTCCAGGGTGTTTTTGTTTTCGGTGACTACTACAATGCATGTCTCTCGTAAGTGAAAAATGTTCGATGTTTAATTAAGAAGTTATTCAGTGGAGTTTGGAGGGAGAGAACATTCCGTTGTAATTGTATATAAATGAACTTTATTTACTGATTCATTGGGAAAATAATTTTTAATGAATTTCTTTTAAACGTTAATCTACTCTTACCAGAAAATGAACTAAAAGGTTTTTTATAATAAATATAAGCTTTTTTTTATATAATTTTAGATTTTTTTCTTGATCGCTAAGGAGTAAATGTCAAATTGTAAAGTGGGAAAAAAACACACTGAGTTTTTATTGTGTAATTTTAGATTTTTTTTGTTCAGTTGCTACGTAGCACATGTAAGATTACAACGCAGAATAAAATCCATTGAGCTGTTGTTGCTTTTCTTTCCACATAGACCCTATTCATATGGAAAAGTCTGAGAAAGGATTTGTAATTCGAAGTGTTTAATTATTCTAAAATGATTGCGCTGGTGTACGTAAAATCCGTCGTGGCTCCAATGTACTCCAATTTGTTAAACGATACCTCTGAGGGGGGGGTGCCGATTTCAGGGGGTTGGTCCTCCTGTGGAATTGGTTCAAAATTAGGGGACCACCGGGCCAAAGTCGGACTTCCTCCCACTGGGGCCCACTAAAATGGAAGGCGCCCCTCTCTGGCCATCGCCTCCCTACCTGCGGGGTTCTGGCGCAGTCATAAGCAACAACACAAAAAAAATGATTGCTTACACCTTTGTTAATAATTCTGTTCCTTTTTTAAAGATATTCGTTTGCTCTGAACTGGGGGAAAAACCTGGAAAAGTGTCATATGCTTGACTGAGAATACATTCAATAAATAATTTGGACGGGAATAATTCTTCAGAACTACTATATTCAATCTTTTATAGATTTTAAAGAAATCCGTTTGTAGATTTTTACTTATTTGTTCAAAGTTTAAAGTTACTTTAGTATTCTTTAATTTTTTTTTTTTTTTTTTTTTTTTTTTTTATAAAAAGTGAACTTTTTGTAAATTTTATATATTTTTCTAGTTTCTCTTTCGAAATAATTCTCAAATAATCTATCCATTGGTAGGAAAAGACATTTAAACTATAATTTTGATAAGTCAAGGCACAAAATGTTAAATTAAAATATCCTTTCAAACGGAATTTATTGACTCATAATTTTCAGCTGAGACATTGTTTAAATAATTTCTTGCGTAAAGAAACAATATTTCATTTCTATTGAACATAATGTTATAATCATTCCACAATCTATTTTCAAGTTTTTAAAAAGATAAAATTGCGAAAAGGTCGTTTAAAATTTTAAAGAAAAAACAACTTTATTCAAAATAATTCCGTTTCATTAATTGCTGGAAAATTTCCACGAATAGTTTCTTTTTAGAAGTAATTTCTTCAATTAATATTTTCATTTCTCACAGGATGCATATTTAATGTCTTTTAATTGTTTCAAAAATGCTTCGAAATTTACTTATACTAAGACTAATAGTTCTTTTAGTCTCATTAATGCTAGTAATTAAAATTTCCATGTTTCATAGAAAGCACGTTTTATCTGGTAAAACTCTGCCAGATATTTCAAAATCATGTTATTTAAGACCCCAATTTGCCTAACAATAATTGAAAATGAAGGTTTCTGAACTGTATAGCCGTTTTCCAAAAATTGCATTCTAAAGTGTATTATTAAAAATAATCCATTTTTTTACTTTGCGTTTAAATTAAGAACGCGTCATGTACTTTTGATTGGTTCAAACCTTTTCATATGCAAATGCTGTTACTTCACTGTGAATGTTTCATTACCGGCTTCTGTCATCCATTGGCAGTTGATAACAGGTATCAAAGCAATATTATTAATTCTTAATATACAGTTCTAACTTTGGAGAAACTTTTTTTGCCACAGGGCAGTCCGGCTGTGAGAGCTAAAATATTGACTATATTGAAAACTGATAGGCGCATGCTATAGCGCGATAGTTCAAATCTTTTTATATGCAAATGCGGTTACTGCGCAATTACTGTGAATGTTTCATTACCGGTTTTTATCATTCATTAACGATTGATAACACAGACTAATGCTATCCACAGAATATAAATCTTTTCCAGTTGTTTAGAGGAACCAGAAATATTAATTTATATGAAAGACAGTCTTATCTTCGCCGTTCGTGATTTATATAGCCTTTTAACTCTATTTACTTGTATTTACTCTATTGGGTTACTAAAATATGCTCACGTGTTTGAATTAATCATCTATAGTCCAGTATTTTCTGGAATATTTACAAATGCCTCTAATAGTCCCTTTCAGCAGCTTGGTTTTTGATTGCTGGTTTCAGTCCAGGGACATAAAGTGAATAGTTATTCTGGTATATCATAACTTACAAAACAGAAAACTGCAAAAAATTCTTTTAATTTATAATGTCTCAGTGTACACTTGTATTTATTGACTTAAATTGTTGATTCAAACCATTTTTTTTAAACTAAGAGCACTTTCATGAAAAGTTGCTTTCCATAACTTGTGTCCCTTTTTTAAATATCCTATTCATTAGTGCCATCTATTGTTAAACTATCTCTTGCGATACAAGAATTCATTTGGAAAATAATTTTTGGTATATAGTCTCACGAGTGTATAACACAGGATCTAAAATTTCACGTTGGGTATCTCAAAATGTATGGGAAATTACATCACATATAAACTTCCTCTAAAAATACACTAACACATATAGATTTTCCATAGGGAGAAAAACTCTGCCGTGTAATATAAGTTTGAACGTATTATTTTTTATCGAATCAACTTAAATTTCAATAGGGATGGAAATATTACGAATTAACATTTTCCAATACAATCGTCATCAAGACATGCTTAGCGCCATCTTTTTGATTCTGAGGATTTAAATTCTGTTAAACAATAAAGGGGTGTCATCAATAAAATGCATGGTCATTTTTTTTCGAACTTGTATAGTTATCCCGGCAGGAACGTAGCCAGAAAAAAAAACCGGGGAGGGCTCAAAAGGTGGAAAAGATAGGACTTTTCACAAAAAGGTTTGAATACCTTCATCCAATCAACAAAAATCGAAATTTCGGTAGAGGCCGAAGCCCTTGTGGCTAACCCTCTTGCAACGTCCCTGTATCAAGGTATTCACCACTGAGAAGTATATTAGTCGCCATTCGAAAACAACAAAGACTTCAGAAATGTTAATTGAACGTATTTTGACAGTTTTAGGGAAAATGTACATCAAACAAACAATCATTAATCGACACTTATATCCGAATTTGGAAAAGTGCACTAGGTAAAATCAAACGATCCGAAACTGATTCTCAGCTTAGACATGTAGAAAGGGAGTTCTTTGTAAATAACAAAGATTTAAAAAGCGCAAATGTTTAATAAATCAATTGAACAGAAAGATTACTCACACGATTACATCATAACAAAAAAGTTGTATGTTAAGTTGATATCGACTTTTCCTTTTGCATTAAACTTTGTGGAAAATCCAAAAAACGAGCTAAAGTTTGTATCGATACAAGTAAGTGCATAGTACGCGCTTGCTTTTCCCTTCTTTTCTCCATTGTTGATGAATGGTTTGGGGGGACTTGGATTTAACGACTTAAGTATTGTGTTCGGATCAGAGAAAGGGAAAATAAGGGAACGAAATATTTATGTTGCAAAATAAAGTGAAAAATCGTCACAGCTATTTTTTTTTCAAAATATAATAAAGTGCATTGGAAAAAAAAAACCACTTCGCAAATGTATTTGTTTCTTTTCTAGTGATAAAAAGAGAAGTGATCATTTATCACAAATAATTTAACACAAATTTTGGCACACGTTTCTTAGCGGGAGATTGTGTGAAATGCTTTTCTGCACGAGAAGTCATAACTAGAAAAGGAAATTATACTTTTTTTTGTTTTTTTTTAAGTCTAGATTTACTGCTAAGTATTTCTTGAGATCTGAAAAAAGAAATATGTTTTTAGTGCACTTACTTTGTCATATTCTTCTTCCTACATTTCACACAGCAGGTTTATTTTTTTTCCTTTTCTTTTTTCATTTGAAAGAAAGTGTTAATACAAAATCATTTTCAAATCAGGACTTCCAAACTCTGAAATGTCGGTGAGCCGAACAAAATAGGTGGTGTTGTGTTGAGGCAAACCTAGTGGAGGAGTATCTGCCTAGGGGGATGTCTTGGACAGATGACTTTTTAGGGGGCTCTAACGCGCACTCAGTTTATGCCGCCCAAAATTATTGGCCGCTAGATCCATAGCCGCATCGACGTCTACACTTACCACTTCTACCATGTCCTGTATCTTACTTATAATTCAGACGATTTTCAGTCGTAAAAAATAACACAATTATGCAGCACAATCTGTAATTTACACAAAAGACGTTATTAGAAACGTTTGAAAAAGTAACATTTTTGTGTTGTGTATAATTTGACTATAAACGTGTTTATTTTTCATTTATCTAATTTTTATGCACAAGACAGATAAGTCCATTTCTTATGACAACTTTACTTGATTGTTACAATTTTTTACAGTAATTCATTTTGCAGGATTTATACAATACGAAAATTTCTGTAATCCGGTATCAGTGTAAGTCCGTGATTCCCTTTTTAAGAAGTTCTATTGTATAAAACTATTCTTGAAATGCATGAAGCAATTTCCTAACATTTGATGCAAAATTTGCAGATAACATAAACTTGAAGTTAATTATGAAGATTTAACATCTCCCAGTCTTCTATATATATATATATATATATATATATTATATGTACTATAAATATTGGTGGAATATTTCATATGTATTCATAATGTGCAGTCCCTTTTATGATTAATTTGTTAGTTAAATTGTGAGTCACAATATATGGTATCTGTGATTAACTGCTAATGACTTTCCTTCAAATTTAATGTTCCTTCAGAATTGAAACAGTATTATTTTTCCTTTTCAGTTCCTCAAGTAATTTTTTATTTCATTTTTGTAATTTTTTTAACAGCAACATAACAAACTTCGCCTCTACGCTGTTGTTTTGCAAAACCGTGTTTATACACGTGGCTCAATTTAAACTTTGAATAATTAACACTATAGACTAATCAAATTGCATTATATAATTTTAACAATATATATTTATTATAAATGTAAGTTAATGTTGTGAATCGTCTAATCTTTGCAAGAATAACTATACATTTATATAGTTATTTAATCGCAAGTAATACGATTTTATATCTTTCTCTTTTAAGCGCTACACCCAATTGATCTTTAAATTAAAATGTTCTGATTTCATTAATTAAATTAATTTCCAACAGTTTTAATAAGAACTCTGTGCATTTTATATTATATAAAGCCTCTTTCTTAAACCTTAATAATACAATTATTATACTACACCAAATATTGAAATTGCATTTGCTTTAATACCCTATTGTTTCCTTTTTTTCAATAAAGCACATTAACTAAATTAAATTTAACAAGGTAAGATTATTATTTTTTTTTTACATGCCTTCATTGAAAACATTTTGGGATAATTAAATTCCCTTAGTTGTGCATGATTTTTCTTATTTTTTCCTTGTTTGATTTTTTTCAAATTCTTCCTTTACAAATCGTCTAAAAGGTTTTTTTTTAAATGCTTTTTTAAACTTAACATCTCATTTATTTCTATTGGTTAGGTTTTCCATTTATTAAATTAAAAGAAAACCTAAAAACATAATTTGAAAAGAAAAGTAACCTTTTTTTTTGTTCATAGCACATTAAAATCTTCATAATTTTTTAAGGAAAAATCATTATCTATTTAAAAAATTCGCTGTAATGGAAGTTTTTACTAAAATTCCGCGAAAAAAATATTTTAAATAAAAATATTTACTATTTATGAAATAAGTACCATGTTGTTTTTGTGAATAAGTTACTTTTTAATAAGATAAATAAAAGAAACTTTAGGTGTGATGTTTTTAGCTAAACTGTTTTATTCTGTAAACGTCCATCAAATGTGTTTTCCTTTTACTCTTTTTACAGTACAGAAAAACAGAATATATCTGAAATCGTGAACTATAATTAAAAATTACAGTAAACAATAAAGATAATTGTTTTATAATTATTAATATGTAGAATGACGGCTGTCTACGTACATACTGTTAAATAAACTTATCCTAAAAACATATATGTACAGTTACTCAATTTCAATAACTTTCTTTGTAAAAAAATTGCATAGTTCTATAATAAAATTGGATGGTAATAATATTATCGCTACAGCATTCTGTCAAAATTGTAGGAAATTTTAAATCATATTTTGCAATAGACTTATAATACTATCATGATGACCCATACTATATTATATGGTCTTTAAATTTTAGATTTTCTAATATATCTTTAGATATTATTTAGCATAAAATCAAAATTTTTCTTTGCTCTAATCATATCATTTGAATAAAATTACTTTTGATTGAAAAGCTTTTGAATAGTGATTGATAAAAATGAATATATAATGTTTATGTGAAAGGGGGGATGAAAACATTGAAAAAAGGTGACATCATGTACGGACCGTCTTTTATTTATAAGTGTTAAAGTAGTAAGACGTTTCAGTATTGTCCCTCAGAGTTCCCTCTGTTTTGTGAGACGAAGGGTTTGACTGAGGAAGACTGAAGAAATTTTCAGTCGAAACGATCGTATCTTCTCAAAATTAACAGTTTATGTATGTTTTTTCGCAAAGTTTATATTTATTTTAACGTTTAACACCTGTATTTTGAGTGTTTTTCTCCGTTTCAGTATTGGCTTTAACAATGAATCGTCTTATGGTTTCCGTCACAAGTATTCCCGTCTTCTCATAATCGGTGGTCATAATTAAACTTCCCCCCCCATAAACAGAGTTTTACAGATGAAACGATTATACGGATTGAAACCAAATTTGGTATATAGACTGCCCATGAAATGCACTCAAGGAATTTTGAAAAAAAAAAAGTTCAAAAAAGGTCCACTATCTGGCACTTTGCATTATATAAACTTTTAACAAATTTAAATGTAAGTAACTTGAAATGTCCGAACTATTTCAATAATTATTCGATAGTTTTTGAGCATTTATTAACTAATGTGGGCAATTTCTTAGCTGAATTCGTCATGTAAAGCACCACCTACTAGATATTTTTTAAATTAATTTTTTTCTAAAAACGTCCTTGAGGGCATCTCTTGTACAGTCAGTTCATAAGCAATCAGCTCACCAGTTTTAGCTACACCCGTTCATAGGAGAAGCTTAATTATAACCACATTGTACAAAATTAACCATTTCTTCAGTCACTAATATGCATAATGTGCCCTTATTTTTGGCAAACAACATTTTTCGGGAGTTTTCAATAAAAGAGAATATTAATTCTTAATGTTCATCATGCTATCTTCTATCAACAGAAGTTTCTATTGCGAAAGTATTTTATTTTTGAAAATGAAAGAGCTAAGACAAATTCATTCGAAAGGATACCTTATAAATGCCATTTCCTCTGTCTTTAGCGCGGGTCTCCCATTCCATTGCTATGAATCATTCCGGAAACTTGGGGATATTGAAAGATTATCCAAGTCTCCAAAAAGGCGATCAACGTAGGAGCGCATTAGTGTTGTTTTTATGAGCTCGTGTTCTTTATGAGAAATACTACAACTACTGTATGCTTAACTTATGCATAGAGTTGCCACTGAAGTTAGCTAAGCAATATTTATAAGTACTTGGGTTTCTATATTCGAAATATTTCAATGAGCAACTGTTGGAAAGATGTGTATGCTCGAAATTTTTTTATTTTTGTCTTCTGTCACTTACCGCAAACTTATATAACCTTTCAAGCACGGTTATTTAAGGAAGAGTGTATAGTGTGTATTTTTTTTTTTTTGTTTCATTTGTTAGTCTTAAAAAATGGCGTATGCTTTTAAAAATTTTTAAATTGCATAACTACATTATAATTTCAAATATTTTTATATATTAATGATTAAGAAGGAACTGCATAGAAACAGTTCAAGGCCATAGCCAGAAAAATATTCCAGAGGGGGTATATGAGTTATGAGTTAAATTTCTTCATTAGAATATGAAAGCTTATAGGAACTATTTATGTAATAATAACGAGCATAAAATCATGCATTCACATTTTTCATTTTCTGTTCCATGTTATTAATTAACAAAACCCTTAGTAGTAAAATGTCAAAAAGGAAAATGGTTTCATGATGATCATTGCCTTTGTTTGAGAACTAATCATATTAGGAAGCAGTTTTATTTTCAAAACTTTGTGTGAGCTTTGATGTTTAAAATAAATAGATCTGGCGGAACATTTAAAGTATAAAGTGGCCCCACCATGGTCGAGTGGATATGGTACCACTGAAAATGGTAGATGGATGAAGTGTGAAGTGCCAAAGTTCTGGCCTACCGTGTGGTTTTCTATTTAATGGTCTGGCATGTTTTCTCCAGATGTACCGTAAGTACCTGTTGGAACCCCTTAAAATGTCCTCCGCCCAAGGTAACCTCCTCTAGGAAGATACCTCTCGTGTAGATGCCTCAGTACAATACACACACATAACCCAGAGCAAAGTAGGTAAATAGGCTCGGTGGTGTGAAAAACTTGAAAATCCCTTTTCTGTTCTGTTTCAGATATTCTGTAACAGAAAATAATACTTTATACAATGTATTTATCTGTCTTTAGTTATACCAATTACATAACTTGCCAAAGTTGACAATTGCAGGAAATTAAAAATTATAAAATCTAGCTGTTGCAGTTTTTTTTCTATTTTTAGCACTGTGTATAAACTTGGTGCGGAATGAACGTCCAACTGCCACAAGACTTATCCATTTGCTTTTATGTTAATCTTTCTCGGTACGCTATTTACTGTTTGTAATAAACATTTCTTGGGAGTTCTCAAATTGAAGCAAATATTAATTCTGAATATTAATCTTCTTTTCTCCGCTTCCCCTTTTATGAGAAGACGTTACTCTTTAGAACTCATTGTGTTTCTAAAAGTCAGAGGACAGAGTTATTCATTCGAAGGGATCCTTTATAAATTTTCTTCCTCCCTTTCTTTCCGATTCTGGAGAACTTTTAATGAATGATTTCGGAAACTTGGTTGCTACTTGGAGATTATATTCTTGTTTTTTCAAGAAAGAGAGAATAGTTTGGGTAACACTGCTGAAGTATTATTTGCAAGAATAGTTACTTTATGAGAAAGATCATGACTTGTTCCTCGCATTTTAATGAATATAATCTGTCGCGTTGAAAAGGGTGGGGTACATTATTTTAAACAATAAATACGTCCTTTAATTTAAATATTGTCATGCACGTTAATGTAAACTGAAACACGTTTGTGTTGCTGTTTCGTTGTGACTCACTGTGTCAATTTTTGAAGTATCAATGCTGTATGTTTGGTACATTTTTTAAAGTAGGAGACCAATGGGTTACTGACATAACGTAAAGTTGAATTGCTGTTTCTCGTATGCTTTTGTATGTGATTTTGCACGTATTTTGGAGAACATAATTTAGAAATTTTGAGAATGGGTCATTTTCTTTTATTATTATATTTTTTCTTTTGTTTGTTTGTATAAAAGTGTGACTAAATTTTTTCCCGTGGACAAAAAATTACGCATATTTGAGTTAAATTTTGAAGAACTTTTTACATGCGACAAGCGTTTTTAAGAGTTGTTGAACACAGTATCATCCACACATTGATGAATTGTAAAATTATTTTACTCATTTCTAGGCAAACGTTAGTTAAGTAGTAGTAAACCTTTGTTCATTTTGGAATAAAAATTATTTTAACTATTTCCTGAACCGGCCAAACCGGTTTTCAGCCTACTACTTGTCTCATCGCAGACGAGTGATAAACGTGATAGTTCACCTGATAAGCTCAAAGCCCTTTTAGGGTATATTTCTTAGCTATTGGCTAATAGTCAGCCTATTGGGTTTTTAGGAAAACTCGTCCGTCAGGTAAAAGTAATACGTTCAAGTAGTCAACTCTGTTGAAACTATCGCGGTATTTATTAACGTAAAATTATATGACGTTGCTTACCTCTTGCAACAAACTCTACGGTGTAGCTGTTCAAAATCGCTACACTTAGAAAGCCAGACACTTTATTCTGTCGCAAAACTTTTAAATTTGGTATATTTTGTTATAATAAATAATTACTCTCTTTTATCTAAAACAGTTCATTCCGTCTCTATTTCTCATGCAAACGATATTTTGATTAAAAATGACACAATTCAAGATTATTCAATTACTTTTGCGTGTCCCATTTCTCTCCATTGCTTAGATTTAAGACTCTAAATCATTTTACAAGGCCAAAGATCGCCAAGAATGGCAACCATTATGTCTTTTATTTTTAGTTTTATCTTTCAAAATAATTCGAATTTCGAAAGTTAAATTGGCTGACTGTCATCCCTGAAATTTTAGCGATTTTTTAAATGTAGTTTCACGTGTTTGCATTAGGTCCGGTTCCCTTGAAGTAACCCTTCCCGGTTGTTTTGAAGTAACACTGTAAATTACATCGTTGTTGGTAAATTCATTTCTGTGTACTGGACCGTTATGGAGGAACGTTAATGCCTGTTTACGGGAGTTAGAGGACAGAAGGACGGACGGGCAGACAGACAAATCGAAATCATAAAAACTTTTCAACCTTGCTGGAGAGTGTTAAAAAATCTTTTATCCATTTGAACAGGAACCGGAGCAATAAAGAAAGCAAGCGCCGTTCATTTCCCAAGATGAACCTGGCGTTAAGGGGCGATTATTCGATTTATTTCTCTATCTGTGTCTATATTTTTTAAATTTATCAACACAGAACAACCTAGGCGATATTTTATCGGACAAACACGATGCACCTATGATGATAATTAAAGTGTTAAATTTTGATGTGTTGCTATTTAACACTGTCATTTTTACTGTATTAAGTAAGGAAGTTTATTATCACTGAAAGCTTATCCAAAAAAGAGCCCTCACCATGGCACAGTGGTTATGTCACTTGAAATGGCAGACGGGCGAAGTGTGAAGGTCCCCGGTTCGGGTCCCACCACGCGTCCGTTCGGAGTTTTCCGTGGTTTTCTCCGAAACTTAGCGTAAATACGGGTCAGGACCCCTTAAAAAAGGCCCACGGATGGCACCCCACCTATAGGCCTAGATCCCTCGTGCAGATAATTGGCCTTAATCCCAAAAAAGAAAAGTTTCTTTTTAAATATGTAAGCGTCTCATTAATATTTGTCTTTGAACTAAAATTATTAAAATTTCAGTAAGTTACTTAAGTGAAATTAGCTAATCATCAATCTTTGGTCTAATGCTCTCGAAAGGAAGAAAAAATCATTGTTAAATATTTGAATTTGGTCTACTACTAAATCCGACAGGTTTAAAATTTATCTAATTACCACTACACGCTGAACGAAAAAGAAAACTTTCCTTTTAAATACGTGAACGTTTTGCAAATTCTATCTTTGAATTAAAATTATTCAAACTTCTCTAAGTCATTTAATTTAAATTAACTATTCATCATATTATTTTGGTCTAATTCTGTAAAAAAAAAAATGTCAATGCTAAATACATGAATTCAGTCTACTACTAAATCCTACTGACTTAAAATTTATCTAATTATCACTACATGATTATCTAAGAAATAATTGTTTCCTTTTTAATAAGTAAACGATTTCGAATATCATTGAATAAATGATATTTTATTAAAAATTGCTTTTACTGACTTCAATTATGTTTAAGAAACTTATCTGTTTTTATAAATATCAAATTAATCTTGACAGAGCAGTGCCTTTATAGCTAATATAATTTTCTTCCTCAGAATTAATATCCTTTAGACGGCGATAAAATTTTTCAAGAGTTTCCAAACTCCTTGTTTTCATAAACAATATTCACAAGGGAAAATTTTTTTTATTTAATTTTTTCTTTTACGCTAGGCATTTTTATAGATAAAACACCCCTCGCTTTATTAACTACCTTTAAGAGGTGCTTTCAACCTGGAACTTTATTTTAATAAAGGAATTTCCTTTTTTTTCTTCCTTCATGTCCTGAGCGATGGAGAGTCAAACACTTCCCTGTGATTTTCCGAACTTGAATCTGTGATAAATTAATTTTCGAAGCAGAGCGATAAGCACGTTTCTGAATTCGTGTTAATAGCAGGGAAGGTTATGTTCAAATTTTTAATTATACATTAAGTGGAAATTAAAGCTTTATTTATATAACAGAGTCTAAGTGAATGCTATGAAATATTTTTTGTTTTAAATAGAAAGGTTAGTGTAGTTAACTGTTTGAAGAGTAGGGGTTTTTATATTAAATTCGCTACTCCAGTATTCATATTTTGCTTAATGTGTGTTCAATAAACTTTTAATTAAGACTTTTGTGTTTAAAAATTATTACTACAGTTACTATTAAAATTTATAACTAGGAACATACATGTAATGTACATATATGTAACTAGGAACATACATGTAAAAATTATTACTACAGTTACTATTAAAATGTATAACTAGGAACATACATGTAGGAAAGTTTTAGGTACATAGATTTTCATGAAAAAATCAATTATTAATATCTCTAGACTTACTTCCAAAAACTTTTGTGAGCCATCTCAACGTTGGCATGTGTGTTCGCTTATATTGGATGTAAATCCATACTGATCAACGGCAAGTCCATTTTGACCATTTTTTTCCCGACGTAAGTACGTGCGTAAGTATTTACGTAACTTGCATATTTCTTAAACTATTAGTCGCAGAATGTTGAAGTTTTATATTTACGATTATTGTAATTCCTAGTTGTGCACCTCCCTTTTTGGTTTCAATCTACAAAATAGTTTATGTACAGGGCCCCCCACAATAATTTAAATACATTATACTCTATGTAGGTGTATTAGGGTCTATTGACATCTTTAATATATTATGCCTGTGGTCAGTCATTGTATGGTCCATGCCCAAAATCTCACCGAATGTCATCAACACTGGCGAATTTTGACGAAATATTGGCAAATTTAACCCCTAAAATAATTACATACTTCGCATTACACTAAAACTTTTAACCAAAGTAAATTTAAATTTTGTATTTAGAAATACTGTAACATCGAACTGAACATCTTTTTTTTCGTTGCAATCGACTGAGTAATTTATTTACAGGGTCATCCTAAACACTTTCAATACATTAAGGCCTATGGATACCTTCAATTCATTAAAAATCTGAGGTGAATTTCTACTTCGACTATGGCCAAGATTTCGCAATCTATCTCAAGCTTGTCGGCTTTTGGCGAAATATCGCCAAATTATGTGCCAAAAACAAATCTTTCAAACTAAACCCAGCTTGGCGATATCAAATATTAGGCTGGAAATCTTTAAATCTTTTTACAGTATTGTATCTCTTTCAAACAAAATAATTATAAATGAAGTTCACGTATCGCTTGCCAGTCTTCCTTTATACTTAGCCACTTCGCTCTCCAAAGTTCAAAGAAATTTTTCGTTAAATTTATAAAACTTTGAACCAATATTTTATGAATAATGTGCGATTTATTATTATCGCCATTATTATTATTTAACGTTCTTTGGAATTCTAGGCTGAATTCTCGGCACCTCAGCTGTGCGTTGTTTAGAAGAAACGTTCCTGGTTTTTTTTTTTTTTTTCCTGTGTGGATCATTTTCAAGTGATTGCGTGTTGCTTTTTAAACGGATAGTGAGAGCAATATTCATAGAAAAACGGATTAAAGTAAACAGTAAAATTTTCAGATAGTAATGTTTACCTTTTGTATGGCATTTGTCAGTCTAGCTTTTCATGTTATTTCCAAGGAATGGATTTTTTACAGGATATATGGATATATGATATTTTATAAGCTAATGTTTTAAAAGTAGCAAAATGTAAGAAGTGCATTATAATAATTGCTTTAATTCATAATGAATACACTTAATTGTTAGCAAATTGAAAACGAATACAGTACATATATATATTTCACCATTCATAAACTATGTTTAGAGGCACACAAAAATACAGTATCGAGTTTTGAAACCCTCTTAAGCTTGCATCGAAAAACTCTATTTAATAAATAAAGAGAGAGTTATTCGATGAAAACAATATAGCGATCTGATTTCGTACTGAGCTTTTATATCTACCTGATAATCACACTTCTGCCTTAGCTTCTAAAAATCAGCTGTCTCAGCTTTCTCGCTCGCCTAAATAAATCTCAAACCCGGGGTTTCGTGACCAAAATTTTTGCTTCTTTTTAAAAGCAACTTCCGAAATAAAAAGAAATAAATAAATCAACAAGAAAATAATTTAGAATGCGAATCAGTCAGTTTCGATCTGAAAGCAAACACTTGAAATTGTGACGTTTAGAGATTAAATCAACAATTGACATTGTAAAACTGTAGCATATTAGAGAAAGCGTTCGATTTAACGAGTGTCTTAGAAGAGTCAGTTTCAAAGTAAATATTTGAGTTTATTTTTTAAATTAAAATATACTGCTTTGGTAAAATTTAGCACGACTTTGTTAGATTAAGTATATATCTTTTCCCTTAACCCTTTAGCCCTTTAACGCGCAGTGTTCTCGCTCTGGGAACACAGTACCCTGATGTTTTGACTGTTGCCAGTCACGAAGAATAGGTTTGATTTCTATAAAAATAGTTGCGGGTGAAATAGCTCCACGAGAATCCTTTACTTTTTGGCGAGTCATTTCCCGTAAAAAAATTGCCACGATTGTTTTTAACAGCACTGACATCTGCTGAAAAATGGAAGAATGCGAGAACAGCTGGATAGATTGCCCAATGCTGAAAAAAGGGCAGCCGTTGCCATCGCTCGACTTAACTACCAGCAAGATGGCGGACGATCGAAACGTTCATCGCGTGCCACAGATCTAGAGACCCTTTTTTGACGACAGCTGGCTGTGCGGCACAGCGAAACAAGCAATATTTTGTCTTACATTTCGACACCAAGATGAGTTTTAGCAAAAGTGTTGTCTTGAATCATTTTATTTCAATTTTTTTTTCAAAGGCTAATATTGAAAATTGTCATTGCTTCAGCTCTGAAACACTTCTTTGACAATCATCTTAATCATTTACACTACTTTGTAAAAAATAATGTAGTGAAAAAATGACAGAAATAAAGAAAGAAAATGAAATAACTGAACGTAACAAACCAAGGGAAAATCCGGAAGAGATACCACAAAAAAGGGCCCTGTGTGCACAGTGAAAATGTACGAACGGAATAACATCAACAGCGGCGTACTTCTCAACTGTCTCATTTTCTGTTCTCAAAGAGCGGTTCAGAAAGAAAATTTTCGGTTCACACGTGCGATTGATTAAAGACTGTCCTGTAGTAACCTACACTACAGTGCGTTAGCTATAAAAAGCGTATTTAATAACAGTGGGGGGAGGGTGGGGAGAGTAAAACTCATGTTTTAAATTCACAAAAATCTAGAAATACTTAACATTTGTTTTAAATTTAATATCTTAATGTGTTTATTCTGTAGTTTTTTTTGGGGGGGGATTATTTTTAGAACCACTACCATCTACTGAAAACTGGAAGAATACTATTTAAATACCCTGATATAGAAGAACAACTGGACAGACTACCAATGCTGAAAAGGGGTAGTCGTTGACAGAACTCGATTTAAGTACTAGCAAGATGGCGGTCGATCGAATCATTCATTATGATTATTTTACTTAGATCGATTTATTATGATTATTTTACTTAGGAAGTTTTTTTTTTGCGTACGAAGAAAGAGAACCTGTTAATTTTGATGATCTATATTAAGCAGTGTCAGAATTTGAAATTTATATCCGCATACCTATAAATATATTTTTTAATCGGAATCTGGAAAATCCAAGCATTCCTAAATTTGCTCATGTAACATTTTAGCAGTTTATAAGACAGTAATTATTAATTGTAAAATTAGAAATGTCTGGTTTGATCTTTTGATTTTGAGAATACGGCCGATAACCTGCACGAAGGATCCGATCCGGAGGGGCGGTGCCCTCTGTGGGGGTCTTTCTAAGAGGTTCCATCCCGTATTCATATCGAAATTAGAAATATGCAGAAAAGAAGTTAAAAATAAAGATTATAAAATATACATTGGTGTGCAAAATTAAGGATGAAGTAGGAGAATAATAATTTTTTTTTTCAAGCATTTGCTCACGTTTCTTATATTCTTACATGCTTTAAATGCTATAGTACAATTTTTAGTGATATTACATAGTTGCGCTGCATTAAAAGACCGCCCTCGTTTTTAATTTTTTCTCACTTGTGTAATTTATGGTTTAAGTAACAGAAAACAGTTCGATTTTACATCACTTACTATTAGTGTGCGGGGAAACGTCAACATTAAGGAAATTTCTTTCCTATTGAAGCTGTCAATGCTTAAATTATGAATACCAGAGAAGAATAAGTCATAATATTCCTCGAAAAATATTTCGTTCATGATCATAATGTTCACTGACTTGTCCTCTCGCATTGTTCGCCTTCGCGGAGGGAGAAGGATAATCCCCCAAATAACTTAAGTTTTTGGAATAATTCATTATGAGCACAAACGAATCGGAAAGAGCCCCACTGAAATGAATTATTCAAACTCTTTGATATAGAAGAAATTTAAAAGAAGTATATTTTCATTAGAAGGAGTAACGAAGATAGTTGTAAATATTTGGATTAATATTTCTTATTTGAAATCCCAAGTAACAGCCATTGTCATAAATGAAATATTCAAATAATCAAAGGAAGAAAACAGAACTTTACGCGTAATTTGTGATGTTCAACAAATGAAGATATATTTTTTACGTTTAAAATGAAAATTTCGTTATCTATACTTAATGTTATGAAAATAATCCTCATACGTCTATTATACAACAATGTGGCAGCAACATGAGATTTAAAGTGTTATAGCCTTAGATTTGTTTCGTTTATTTATTTTTGAACGGAATTAATTACAGGAACTGCGTACGTTTTGTGTGGTACAATAGGTCCACCTTTCATCAGCTGCAATAATAAGAATTTAAACGCATAGAGAAAGGCATAGAAATGAGAGAAGTGAAAAGGACAAAGGTAGGATGGATAGACGAATTTGCAGCGAGAATTAACAGAAAGAGACCACCCGAAATGTACGTCCTTCCTACTTTTAATTTATGTGTGTGCTTCTAACAAAGTATATTTTTATGTCTATTGAATTTTTATGATTCATTTTTTTTCCAAACTGTTCAGTTTACTGCTGTACTTATAAAATAATAAAGAATTCTCAAAAGCTTCACAAAATGTTATTCATGATGCAATAATTCATTTTCAAGAATGTTCGACTTAACTATAGGTATTGACTTTGATGAAGTTTCAAAGTTGCGAAACTGATGAAATTCATCATATTAAAAGTTACAGATTATCATAAAATTGTTTTTACTCCTGCAAATTAATCTTTTTACAAAATTGGTTGCAATTGCGGACTCAAAATCCATGAAAGAAATACCGACCTATAAAGTTGTATTTTAATATTTTGTATCTTAGATGCAGGGGACATCTTTTTGAAAGTATATATGCAAAGCAGCAAATTGATGAAATAAAGCATCCCACTAGATCCAAAACCCAATTGTAACCTCAACTAAAGCAGCATAAATTAAAACTTTTCAATTTACTATTACCCGAATTTATACAAATTCTAACTATTAAGGAAATTTTCAAAATGTTTTCAGACTCTTTGCAGAAGGGATACATTATTTAAAGCAAACGTCATTCGCATAAATACCGGAAATTTCCCGAATTCTTTTACGGCAGCCAAAAGGGTTTTAGTACAGATATATTATACTGCATTAATATTCCAGTAACTGCGAAAAGCGAGCTTTCTAAAACATTCCTGTGTGCAATACTATTTTGAATTTCCTAGTTCCTGCAGTATTTGTTTAGCAGATGGCGCTGCGAGACAGTTTTGACCCACTTTCAAAAGATTATTTCCAAGAAAGAATTATTTTGAATAATCTCTGCATAACAGATGAAGATAGCTTTATTAAGTGAATGTAGTTTTATGTTCTTCAAATTATGACCTTTGGTGAAATTTTACCGTAATATACGTATCTAAACACAAAGCGAAATTTATAAAGGCTATTTAAACGAAACGATTTAAAATCCGTCACAACAAAATCCGTTTAAAATCCGTCCTAACAAAAGTACTGTATGTATACTATAATTATCACTATAAAAAGTATTGGAATTTCGTGTTCCATGGCATCTTCAGTTTATATGTAGAATGAAGTTTATTGATCACAGAAGTGTATTGTTTATTTAAATTTTTAATTCTTATGTACTTTCAGGAAGAACTTATGTCGTTTGTGACAGCATAAAATCTATTACTTAGTTGCATATCACTTCTCAATAGGTTTTACGATTTAAGATTAATGATTTTATAAAAATTAAATAGATATTGTTTTACGAAGTATATACCTTTTCAATGTAATTAACATACGAAAATCTTTATTTTCCTTTTGTAAAATCTCAAATTTTGAACAATAACCGAGAAAAAAATTGTTTAAAATTTACAAGTTGTTTTTAACTTACTATTACTCAATATAAATATCATCAATACTCTCTGATAGCTTCTTAGTTAGTGTCTTTATTTTATAATTTTAAATTCCCTCCTAAATCTAGCTGCAACAAGTTAGTCAAACACCTCACCGATATGAAAAATATTCCAGAACTTAAATATTATTACAATCCTTCCAGGTGATTTGTTTTAGTTTCAAATATTTGTCTTACGGGCTAATTCTGCAATTTGTTGCACATTATATCTGTTAATTAGCGAGAGAGCCCAAGTTAAAAGCTTTCAAATTCCCACTGAATTAAACTAAGGTTGGACTTTATTACAGAACTAGGTTAAGTTTTGAAGATTTATTTTTGGCGCGATACGTGGCAAAATTTCGTCATAGATCGGCAATATCTATGACATTTGGCGCGATTTTGGGGCATGGTCCCTTTATACTTTGCTTTTCTTCAAAGAAATAAAACTATACAGTCGTAATATGAGAAAGATGTATAAATTCCTAGTAAATGAGAAAATTTGAGAATACCATGGAACAGTATGGTGGTGCGCATTCTCTCTCTATAGTCCCCATTTCCTAAACTTTGTAAATGTATAAACATAACAATATAAATTTACTTTCATAACAGGGAATCTCTAATATACCTATATACTTCAATTACATGCATTATTCAGCTCAGCATTCAGCCGTTTCTCACAAAAGTAAACACGAATAGCGAAAATGTAGCAAAGCACCAGGCTCGATATATGCTGAAATCCTTCTCTGGCAAAGCAATATAAAGTTATGGTGTTTTCTGCTAGTTCTATAAATCTCGGCGAAATGGAATGCTTCAGTCGATACGCCTGACTGCATTTTAGATCTCCCGAGATTTGTGGCGATATCGGCAAAATAGCAACGTATTACATGACGTATATGATTATTGTGTTCTGAATATTTGTTACAGGGATAAATTATTGATGCGGTATCGATACTTGTGAATAGGAATACTGCACTGCAGGCATTTTCCAAAGGAGGTAAGATATTTGCTTTAGAAGACCATCGAGTGGTTACACTAAGATTGTAAGATAGATCGACGTTATTTCCTGGCCGTTTGTCATTTATAAGTACTTCTGATATTTAATTAAAGGATGCGGAAGAACGATAACAGTTTATGTAGTTATCTAAATTAGTTGAATAGTAAATAAAATTTTAATAAAAATTCGTGTTATTAATAATGTTTTTAAGAATATTGTTTATGCTCATACAATATTTATAATTTTTTTCTCAATGAATCTACCACTACTTGTATATGTTGATTGTACCTTCAGATAAGAGTCAAGAAAAGTGCGCTTATTTTAAGGTAAATAAATCATAGTTTTTACACTTTCTTCTGTAAACTAAAGAAATGTCTTTGCATTAGCTATATTATAATAATCAATTGCTATAAAAAAGGATAAAAAGAATACAAATTTTTAATTGAAAAGAAAAATTGTTTGTATAGTAAGTAACTTTTTTTAAGTTTACCACAGTGATGAAAGAAAAGATTTTTTCTTTCCGTGTGGAATTTCCTTTGTGTTATCACAGTAATATTTTACACATTTACGGCATTCCCGAGTGTTCTGTTAAATATCTAAGCCATAAATGGGGATATTTAACCGTCATCCTAGTGAGTTACGAATTGGCATCCAAACACCCGGCAACCAGTTTAGTAAGTTTTTTTTTTTTTTTTTTTAACATTATATAGCTTCTAAAACAAGCAAAGCGGGTATACTCGTAGATTGGGGGAAATCTCCACACATCAAAAATGACATACTACCATCAACTTGTGCGGATTTTACTAATGCGCAATAGATAATTTATACAATGATTAAAATCGTATCCCCCCAAAAAAAGTTAGATTAGTAATAATTTCTTACGACTTAACGTCAACTTCATGAGAGCACTTTTGAAATTTGCTTTAAAACCATTAACTGCCCAATCTATAAACATACGTCTAGCAAAAGTAATAGTGATTTGCATAGAATGAAACAACATTAGTTATTACCAATGACAGCTAAAGCTGCAGTTCGATTGCGATAAACTAGCCGTCGCCAGTGCAAGAATGAAGATAGAATGATTTGACCTCTAACTCTTGATTCTCGCATATTTCTTTCAGCCCTCCATAATGACCCTTAAAAAACACAAGAGTAACGAAATTCAAAATGATTTTGTTACAAAAGTTAGACACAATGAAGCTTCAGGTAACGGACGTACTGATGGACTAGCTTTTTAACTCTCTTCAAAGATATTAGCTGCCAGTGATGTTAACTCTAACTTTGTTTTTAAGCTTTTCACTGCAAGCTTTGATTGGAAGACAGCTCTTTAATTCATCGTAGATATGTAAGTCACTCAATGCTAAGTCAATGGCCATTCAGATAGAACAAAATAATATTCAGTGTCATCTCATATCAATCTTTTCTAAGTTTTCATTGGTCTGTGTTAGTCACTGACTTAAAACAGAGTAAATTGAAGAATTGCCTAAGAGATCACAAAAATTTCAAGAACTTCAAAACAACATTCAGGTTCATCTTCCATCTTTAACTGAAACATTTTTAAGAATGTATTAAAAAGCTCGTTTGCTAATATCACAAAAACCTGATGGTTTATGGCTATTATACTGAAAAATAATAATGTGTCACGAATTAAACATTTTTTTTTTAATCTTCCGTCTGAGTTGAAAAAAAAATCTCGCGTTCATTGTGAAAGTAATAGGATGTACTTATACTGTCTTTAGTGTACCCTACAATTTTATGTGACTTAGTTTTTTTTCTTTTTTAATTAGCGAGTTCTGTGGTTTCAGTCTAAGATGAATGAAATTTTTTAACAAAAGTACATAAACCCTGTTGTAGATAAACTTTATAACTAATATCGCAATTAAATCTAAATAAAAGGGAATCCGATTTTTTATACAGAATTTATTTTAATTTTGTTTAGAATAATTGTTTTAGTTTGAAAATATATATTACATATATTGTCATTGCTAAGTCGTAGATTTATTCTATTTCAAAAGCAATAGTTGTTTGCATAGAATGATTATTTATCTTTGAAAAATAAAGGGAACAGAGAAATAACATATATATACATAATGGGAACAGTTTCATTTAATTGTAAGCATTACATATGCATTTGATGGAAGAATTAATCTTATTGTAAAAAAAAAAATCACTGTGCTTTCAGCTCAAGTCTTTGTTGGGAAATTCTTTTTTTTAATTCGCAACATTTATCCTCTTTGGACCATTTAATCCTATTGATAAGTAATTATTCTTCAATGCCAGCCAACCATGCAATCAATACAGGAAAACGTGTCGGTTAAACAACAAGCAGTTGCTTTAAAGCGTTCTTTGAGAGTTTATTTGTAGAAGAAAAAAATGCAGTTTTGTTCTGAAGGAATATTAGTCTTTTAAAGAAAAACTTTTTTCGATAATGAGCAAGAGCTGCGCATCGATCCAGCTTGGAATCGTTATCGTTTCGACATCTAGGATAACTGAACCTATAAATATATTTATTTTTTAGTATAATTGTACTGTGGATTATATCTACTCAAATCTCTTTATTTTCTGAAATATTTCGTTAAATTGATGTTATCTAAACTATTTATTCTGAAAACAAGTAGCTCATATTTTTAAATCCTATTGAAAACTTATTTTTTCTCGCTAAGCAAACAAACAAAATGTACAGTATGGATTTTTTTTAAATAAGTTTACACAAAATGATCAAACTATTCTAATGAATCCAATATTTTTTTTCATTAAATAAATAATACTTTAAAATTTTCAAATACATGTTCAAAAAGTATTTTTAAAAGCTTCGAATGTAGCTCATATTTGTTTATTCATTTGTTTATTTATTTTACCTTTTATTATCTAAATGGTCCTGCAGAAATGTCAAATATAAAGTAAAATTAAATTAGATATTTGGAATATAAAGAATTTGTTTAAAGTACATCTGTCTAAATCATTTTTAAATACGAAATTGCCTCAAAACATTCCGCTTTATTTTACAGATAAAATACAGTGTTCAGCCGTTTCTTTCCTATAATTACGTATTATACCGTCAATTCTTTTCCCCAACAACTATTTTTTCCCAATCTGTGCGTTTGTGGGCCAGTAAATTTTTAAAAAATTACAGTTCCCTGTTACAAGCATAGTTAACCCTACTTCATTACATTAAGAAGCCTTTTTCTCATTTAATAAATATATCCACATTTTTATTTGCATCAGATGTATATGTTTTGAGAGCCAAAGGTACATTTAATGCAGTCGAAGGTATAGAAGGTACTCCCCCTCCCCACCTGAAAAAAAAGTTAATAATCTATGTACATATAAATACGCTAAGGAAAACTTTTTGTCCCTTTTACAGCACATTTCGTTAACGGATGAGCGCGAAATTCGGCACAGTTAAAGATCGTATGGAGGTGGTTGCGAGAATGTTAAAAGTTTTATGCAATATGCTATTGCACCATAAAAAATTACAGAAGTAATTTGGCACTCAGTATTTCTCTCCAAGTCGCACGATGGTTCCATTGTTGCGTCAATTTTGAAGTAACAACACTAAGTTTCAGCAGTACTATATAGTTATCGTATTACAACAAAATTTGAAAAACGTGAAAATATTCCCGAGTTTGGTGAAACTCCAATGATTAAAATGTGCTTTAGCCCTGCGTTTGGCGACTCTTTTTAGTCGGTCGATAAAGGCGCGAAGTATTGTAAGTTCCATGTTTTAAAGCTGTGGAAAAACGAACCGAACAGGGCAGGCTGCAATCCAAGAGACGCTCCACAGAAAAGCGCCAATTCGATAATTTCTTCACAATCTCCCGCCACGCAGTATGCTAAAGCAAATTTTCTCCGAAAATATTATTGAAGAAATACCTCTGCAATTAATAGGGAATGAAAATAATATTATTAATGAAGTGTATGGAAAAATTTCCGAAACATACTCTCAAATAACACATTGAAGTCAGTTATAATAGAACCTAAAAAAATATGATTGAACTTTTATTAATGCTGACTTAATCGAATAGCTAATGAACAGCGAACATATCACCATAGTTAAGATAAAATAATTTGCTATGATGGCAATGAAATAAATAACTATCCACTAGAGTTTTTGAATTTTTTTGACTATGAGTGGTTTTTTTCCGGTTAGCAAGTGAAAATGTGCCAAATAATTGAGATCTGCGCCAAATGCTTACGAAACCTAATGCGATTTCTAGTACACAGTTGTTTATCCCTTTAAATATTTTGGAAGTTTAACTTAATTCCGTATTTTAATTTAATTCAACACGCTTTCCCCAATTCCACTTTATGTAACAAATAAGCATATAAATTTCTTTTTAGTACATTGTTATTTCTGTATATATTGAATTCTGTACATAAGTACTATTTTGTATACGGATTAAAATTTCCGGCTTTGTTCTGAAGAACGAGAGTGTTTCAGAAGTAGTCTAAATGTTTCCCAGAAAACACAGATTTGCGCCTGGCTAACCGAAAGATACCGTATCTTGCAATACTGAATGTTAATTGCATCGTTATACAAATCAGAAACTTAAATACAAAGGAAGCATTAGTCAGTGGTACAAGAATGCACATCAAGTTTTATATATCGTAATGCTACTGATTGCGAAGTTTGAACTGGAACCGCAGGCAATGAAAGAATTTTAATTCCACTTATAAAATATTCTGGTACTATTTTACCATATCCTTTCAAAATACTCAATTTCCAAATATATCTGCATTTGCGATGACAGTAAATAAATCTCAAGGAACATCATTTGATAAAATGGCAAATTTATTGAGGCAGCAAGTTTTTATACATGGTAAGTGGTACGCCTCAGCAAGTAGAGTTCAATCATTCGACGGTTTAAGATTTTTAACTCCGAACACAATGGGCTTTAGCCGAAGACGGCTATAGGCTGAATTTTCGGAGTGGGCCACTAGACTTAGATTAGCCTAGTTGTTAGATTAGCCTAAATTTTTCAAAACGCAAACTGAATGTGTGAAATCGTACGGGAACATGTGAAATCCAAGGTCGGTAGAGGAGATGACCCCTATGACCCACTCGCTGGGGCTGCTTTTGCATTTAGCAAAATAAGATCGAGTCTTTACAAAAACACTGTCTTCACAGAAAAGTGTGGTGGTTGTAAAGTGAAATTGTACAAAAGTGGTCACTGTAGACAGATGGTCTCTTAGCCAAAGTGGTCCAGTGCATATGGAATCTTGAGACATACTCTTTGACAGAAGAACTTTATTCCCTTGAAAACATAATAATGCTTTATAGTCGAATTTCGACCACTGTCAGACAACTAGTTTACATAAATACACGCCGTGCGGTCAACCTGCTCACTCGGCTGTGTAGTAAAAAGAACTTGAGCTCCGTAGCAGGGGATGGGCGATTCAGTCGATCGCCATGTTACTGTTAGTTAACTCGGAGATGGAAATGTGTGTACATTTTCGGTTTGGGGGCCATTTAACCTAATTTTTTGCGACTAGAAGATGAAAGTTTTGAAATGAGGTTGACTGAAGGCGCAGCTACCGCTCGTCATAGGTTTAATAGTTTAGTTTTATCATTAATAGTAAAAAGATAGCTTTTTCTTATAGCACATATTCTGTTGTGGACATTTTATGACAGTGAAAATAAACACTCAAAAACTGGTGTTAAAAGATAAAATAAATAAAAACTTCCGAACGAATTTTCGGTTGAAACGATGCTTAAAGGTCTGACGAAGACCGAACGAATTTTCGGTCGAAACGATGCTTAAAGTAACCTTTTATGTGTGTTTTTTTCACTAAGTTTTTATTTATTTTATTTTATGACAGTATTTATACACTTTGCCTGTAAAACTACTTTTCGTGCATGAAGAGTTCTAATGCAGTGAGAAAAACTTATTTTTTTTTATGTTTCTGTTGCCAGTGAATTTTAGTAAAACTCACGAATTAAAAAAAATGTAAGAAGTTAAATTTTTATCAAACACATTTTGTAATTTAAAAACATTAAAAGAGTATTTAAATTTCGAATGCATTTACATTATTGCAAAGTTGCAACGGCGTATTTGAAATTAAAATTTATGCTATTTGATCATTATTACATTACGATACGAAGTCTTTGTTGCAGATTTTTTTAAATCTCGGAATATGTATCTATATTTTAATTACTTACTGCTGTCGATCAATAGACTTCCTGAATGCCAGTTGTACACTCAATATCAGAAAATGTATTGGTTAAGGAAAGGTCGTTATCGTTGAAGCGTTCGTACAGACTTTGTTTTGAAAGAATAAGCTTTGTTCTATAAGGAATATTCTTATAACTTTTGACAATGAAATTTTTTTTATCGATAATAAATAAGAATACTTTTTGTATTCCATTTTAAAGTACTGTTACTAGTTATACATAAAAAAATTAATGAATAGGACATTCAATTTAATAAGTCGTTTCTTTTCAAAAATAGCATTGATTCGATAAAATATAATCCTAATAATATCACATATTGGATATATTATTGATTTTAGAAATCTACCAGGATATTTATATTTGAAAGCTGTTTTATATAGGTATGTTAAGTTATTGGCCTTAAAACTATTGGTACACCGAGACTCTATTCTATATTTATGATTGGAGATTATGTTTCTAAAAACAGATGTGTGCATAGAAGAAGTAAAATGAGTAAATGCATTAACATGAAAATTAAAATCATCTCTTTTATTAAATATATTGAAAGATAGACTCTTATCATCATTAATATTAAGTTTTAAGTCTAAGAAGTTTATTATTCTATTATCATTAGGATTTTTTATTAATTCTAGGGCTGAATGGTAAGCTATTGAGAAATTATCAGAATCAGTATAATTATTATCAGTGGCTATTTTAATTATGTCATCTATGTACCTATATATTATAAAAGAACTATTGTAATTTTTTTCATAATTATATAAATATAGGTCAGCTAAATAACTGGAATTAGAACCACCCTGTGGTATTCCTAAAATTTGCCTATATAATTTATTATTATTCAGAATGTAATTATTATAAACTATAAACTTTAATAGATCGTTGAAATAATTAGTATCTATGTTAGATGGCAAGTTAATGTTATTATTACTAATTATAAATAGATTTAATATAACATTGTACAAATCGTCTAAAGGTATGCTATTGAATAGGTCTTTAAAATCATAAGTAGATACGTTAATCACATTTTTTAGGTCTTTAATCTTATTTTTTAGTTCATAGCTATTACCTATAGATATAGAAGAAGTATCTGATTTTATAAACAGATCATGCATAGAGGTACGTATTTTAAGTAATAATTTACTGGCTATATTATTATATGTTTTATATCCGATAGTAACTGTCCTGAAGTTTAGTGGAGATTTGTGAAACTTAGGTATTAGTACTATATAAATAAGGATATTTTAGACTGTCATGTTTTAACTTGTGTGTGTGTATGTATGTACGTATGTGTGTGTGTGTGTAGTAAATATATATACAAAATTTTTCTTATAAATAAGAAATACTCCATTACGGTACTTCAAAATTAAAATTATATTTAACTAAAATGATATTGTAACTCTTATAAGCCTTATCTCTATTAATAACAACCTAGAATTCAGATAAACACTTTATTGCATACATTCCCACCCAAAACAGTTTACTTGAGGTAATACATACTTCAGTTTACATAACTCTCAAGTAAAATTTAAAAATTCCTGGATTAGCAGATTAAACTTTTGAACAACAGAAGGAAAAAGGATATTGCCATACTCATTTTTTCTACTTCAATTCTTTTGAATTACTTATATCTACAAATTTTTATTTTAAATACTAAATGTATTTAGTTCTCCTATTTTCTGGTGGCACTATTTTTATTCCTCCCTATTAAAAAAAAGAATAACATAACATTCAAGAGAGAAAAAGAGATGCGAAAGAAGAGGTTGTTATCTGATGAATAATCATCTGCAGTGGGAAAAAAACAAAAAACCCTAAGATCTATCTTAGGAAAGGCGTATAAAAGTGATTTGATTAGCACAAAAAGCGGTGACCGTATTAGTTATTTTCGTATCTTGATAAAAGAGAACCTCTTGCAGGATGAGGTGCAATAGGATTTCGATAACAGCTAATGGATTTAGATCTCTTTACCATTCGGCATTACATATTGCACTTTATCGAGTTCCTGGTGTCCGTCCAGTTTGCCAAAATTTGTAGATTTTTTTATACAAATATTTTTTATTTACAGCTTAAATGATATTTATGAAGGTTTATTAGCCTGCAAAATGTAAAGCAAAGTCCTTCTAAGCAGACTTAGAAAATGTAAATTTTCGAGAAAAAACGTTGAAAGCCTGAGAGAATATGACATTTTGTAATTTTACAATGAGCAGTCTTTACGACTTTCGAATCTCAGCTATTCTGACCGCACAACTTCCTGCGTATAGCCTGTTTTTGATACTTATAATTATGTTGCAAAAGTATTTGGAAGATATATATATATTTAATATTATTTTAGTTTAAAACGATTATCTGTTCTCGTTCAAAATGAAGGAACTATGTAAATGTACTATCAAAATTTATTGAAGAATTGTTGATAAAAGCATGTTTCAAAATAAAAAAAATGTTACTCTTAAGAAAACATCTTTTTTTAGCAAACAATTTTGCAGACTTGCCTAATAAAAATGTACTCAAATATACTGAAACCCGAAAATAGGTTTCACTTTTGAAAAAAACATTAATTAGTAAAATTTTCTTTGCCTAACAAATGCTCAAAAAGTAAATATAATTTTAGATCGTTTCATATACACAATTCTGTTTAGGGTTCTCATTTTATACATTTTGTGACCTTTGAAAACCGAATGGCGCTGGGGCTAGCAGATGAAAGTGTTAAAATCTCCATAAATTGTGTGAATAATAAAACTGTGTGGATATTAAGTAAATCATTTCTATCCAAGCGATTCAAAAATTGTTTCAGTAGCACTAAGAATTGCGAGCGTATTACTGTGTTTTTTGTATGTATTAAAAAAAAAAGTCCACGCTTTATAAAGTGTAATCTGATTTCTATAACGGATACTTTAAATCACGTTTACCACCTCATTTTGTTTGGAATTGCAAATGGTCATTTATTGAGATCATGGTGTTGGCAGAGTTAGCTAAGTTTTATAAAATGTTTATTTATTATTTCTTTTTGCTTACAGGCTTAAATAATATTTCTCAAGCAAAAAAATGTAAATGTTCAAGAAATACTTACATTTGTAAGAATTGTAAATTTGAAAAAAGATGACACTTTATGTATATTTTTACCTTAACTCTTTTTTTAATTTCCATAGTTTATACAAAATATGATAACATATAAATATTTACACAATGATTCTTTTTAAAAAAATTTTTCGAATGAAAACTGAAAAATTTACTAAACTAATGATTGAAATATATTAGAACAAATGCATAAAATAATGAAACTATTTTCAAATTAATGAATTCGTTCTAATGTGTTAAGATATTTATAAACAGGCATAAAGATTAATGAAACCCAAGTAACTCTTTTAAATAAGTCATTACTTCCCCATATACGAAATAATTTAGAACAGCTAATTATCGAAAATTTAGAAATCTTCCTGCAATTTATAAAAAAAAATGTATTCGGGAGCTTTAAAATAAGCTTGAACATGACAATGCATGTTATATATTTCTATTTTCTATGAACCACTGTGTACAGTATTTTGATTAAAATAATAAATTGTATTAAGTAAGCTTATTTATAATAAATTTTTAAGTATCATACGAATACTGTATGCAAGAACGGCTTATTAGCTATATCTTAAGTATTCTTAATGCAGTTTTCGTAAGAAATTCTGCTAGAAAACCGTGTTCATGTTCGCACAGATTCACTTCTTCATTCTGATGCAATGCATGGTTTTAGTTTCTTGTCATGACTAAGATAAATCTTCTTTAATTTCTTCCTCTGTTTCACATCTGCTTATTTTTAACCCATGGTTTAGGCTTAATTAGGAATATTCATTTTCCATAACTTCCCTATTATCTACGGGAACGGGTATTCCCTGTATAAATTAGTATGATACGCGTGCCTAATGAATTAGTTGAACGCGGTTTCTAGTTTTCCCCGAGTTTAATTAGGATGATGTATCTTCCGCTGCAATTATCCCCTGGTTATGATCTATTCTATTTCAGAATTGGAAAATGAACCGCATACTGATGCGGTAGCTTGAGGATTGTATTGATACATTTTATTGCATTTTTTTCTTGAAGAATTAGAAGACCGAAAATTGAAAATGTATTATTGCACTAGAAAACTGTTTAAAAAGTAAACGTTTTATGTAACTAAAGTACATATTCCAGTTCCAGTCACATAGTCCAGTACCCGAGAAGGATCTGCCTACTTGGGGGTTTCCTTGGTCGGAGGACTTTTTGAGGGGTTCGAACTTGTATTCACGTTACATCTGGAGAAAACCGGCCAAATCTCCAGATTACCTTAGATCGGCAGCCTCGCGGTAGGGCTCTACCTTCACACTTTAGCTGTCTACCATGTTCAGTGCCTGATCCACTCGGCCATGGTGGGCTGTATTAATAGAACGATGCATTGCTTTGAAAATACAGTAGAGTGTTGACTTACGAGAGGGTATGAATTCCAAGAATTCTCACTTAAATGAAAATTTCACGTATACGACTTTTCGAAACACATAACATACACAGATATTTTACACTTATAAACATCCCCTGTTTTAAACTATTACATAATTAAACATCGCCATTTCCCACATAAATTAATGAATAAGCGAATGCTGGCGCTTCTTACAGTTCGCTAAAAATTCGCTTTATAGGCTAGGAATAATATGCCTTCACGTAAGATAGAATATGTTATTGCGCATATCCACTATATCCTAAAAGCTAAAACGCTGTATTTGAACAGAAACATTATTGACATAAAAACAATAATTTTGTATAATAGTATGAAAATAAAAATATTAATTGACTTTTTTAAATTTAATTTTTGTCATCTTGAAATTTGCGATACAAACAAAAATTAAAAACAAATTGTTAATGAATATTTCACATAAATGATTATTTTTAAGCTTTGTCGAAGAATTCAAAGATTTGTTTCTTTAGAGTGATGTTGATAAATTTTACTTGTTTTTTACTCGTAGAATATGAAATTCAAATTTTCATGAGTTTAATCCATTTTTTTTCGCTGTTTGTAGAAATTTTGACTTAAGTGTATCTGAGAATTCCTTGATTTATTTGTTTTCGGAAAGCATGTTATAGTTTGCAGGTTTCTTAACATTTAATAAAGTACGTCTGAACAGAAATATGTGTTACACAATTGTATGGACTTTATTGGAATAGACATAAAACAAAATTTGATCTTTCGCAATTGTCATTTTACAGTAAAACAAAGGAAATTTTCCATTCAAAATGAGTGTAAAAAAAAGCTTATGTGCAATAAGATTATATTTTTGTCATGTAAAAGGTATTTTTTTATATAATGAACTATTGATAAATCATCCTTCATCTAAGAAAAAGGAGGTCATGTTAATTTTAAAATGCAGAAGATAATGATGCAGGAAAAAAACAACACAAAAAGTAAACTGAAATAGTACAAATGAAATAAACTGAAAATAGCTAAAATGTACGGTGCACCATCACTTTTTATTATAAAAAAAGAACTTTATTCCAGGAAATATGATTGGTTCCGTAACAAAAATCAGAAAAAGATGTACACAGCTTTCATAATTCTAGGCGTTTTTCTATGACTAAGCATTAGATACTAGTTTTGGTTTTATTTTACTGCCAATGAAATAAAATGAATTCATTAATGTGTCAGTTTCAAAAAGGGCCATAACTGATACTTCCAATACTGGTGATATATTTAGAAATGTGAAGTTCTAGGGATTTTTAGACTTCTTAAATTGGTAGACCTTGCCTAAAGATTATGATGCGTTTTTCTGACAAATGTAATTACAAATTTTTCATTTAAACAATTAGTATAACTCTTCTATAATCAACAAAAATTCAAAAATTAGTGAGATGTAAAAAAAAACACTTCTGGACATAAACGTAACAGTAAGTTTCCTTAGAGTGATTACATACACAAAGCCAGCTGGATAGTTCAACACTAGTGAAAATATTAATAAATCGCTAGAGAAGAGACAGAGAGATCTTTTCTTGAGATCTAATCTTGATTTTTTCTTGAGATCTAATTTCACGTTTTCTCCGATGAACGATGAAAAGATCGTGACTTTTCTTTCATCCATTATTTTTATTTATGAACTATCTACGTAAGACGCAATTCTGGATAAAACAAATGATTCGCAAGTATTAAGAGATTTAAAAAAATATCTTCGACCTGAAAATTAATAAGTAAAATGGGGTATACTGTTAATTTTCTTACAAAAAGCATTTCTTACAAAAAGCATTCTTACAAAAAGCAGATCTTCCACAAGCGCCGTACTTACGCATACGTGAAAGCTATAAAAGCCTTCGCAGAGAAATCTCAGATTGGCTTGTGTCTCCAGTCTCGCTTCGCTGTTGTCGCGCTATAACAAGCATGCAATCATATTTTGCAGAATGTTTTTTAGGAGTTAGATGTATTTATTTGTTGTCTAATACCTTTGAAGTAATTTGATGTTATGTTTAGAATTCTTATGTTTAAGATGTTTTTATAAATGTTTAGTGTGACGGGGGTGTGAATTTAATACATGCCACACAGGGACTAGCTGAAAATGTGGAAAAACTTTTTTATTCCACAAAAGAAAATTTCAAAATTCTTCGGATAATTAATTTCTAAAACTTTAAATAAAGATGTTAATTAATAGTTATATTTTCAAAATACAGTAACTTTTAACACCTAATCTAGTATGCTACACATTCACAATTTAACTAATGTAATTTTTATTCGCCCTTTCATTTTTATAGAATTTAAGACATATCTAGCTCCCTTAAAATATTCTCCTATTAAATAATAAATAAATATCTAATATTTTGTCATGAATCTAGTCTAATAATATTTTAGAAATCAGATGAGTAAATTATTTCTGATGAGTAAATTATTTTAAAACGTTGAAACTTGTGCTGAACATAAGTAAATCGTTATGCATTTATTTAATTATATAATTATAGTGCCACATAAATTAAAATATATATTGTGATATTTTATGTATTTACAAGAGAAAATTCTTCTTGGATAAATTCAAAATGTCCCAGTTTATTTCAAGGACATTCAGCTATTACATAATTAAATTTATAATGAGACTTTTATTAAATATATTTTATTAACTATATTTTTATTAAATGCAATACTTAACAGCACATGGGAAAGTATTTGTGCTAACCGTACAGAGTTATATAAGGACTTTTAAAATGCTCAAAATGCTAGGTAAAGAATGAAGAAATGGAACTAGTTCATTTACAATGCTCACGTTTAATTTCAATGTTATAAAAAGAAATAGATTTTGGAAAATATGTAATGGAAAAAATATTTTCAGTATTTTATTAATTTTTTAAAATATTCGATGTTTTATTCTTTTAAAAAGGGCTGCAAAATCGTTGTAAATCATAAATTGCTTACTTCGACTTCAGATTCAATTATATTATGCATGCAATTTTATTTTCTGTTCAGCAGAGATTTCAACAAGTAACAAAAGTTCATTTGTTTTAAGTGAACAAACACAGAAATAATTTACTAACCTCTTTAAATTGAGTGTGTTTCTTGTTGGTATGTTATCTTGTGTAAGCCGTTAAACTTTTGAATATGCCATCCAACATTTTGCATCGCAACACTGCACTGTGTTAAACGAAGCTAACTAAACGCTCTCGAAAAAAATACTGCCAGGCAGAATGAAAAGGGGCTTCTTATTAGATGGAAGATAAAAGAGATAGGAGTGGGCGAAATTCTTCAAATCCCCGTGGAGGGGTAGCGATGTTGTACCAGGAAGCATCATCTCCTTTCACCCCCCCCTTACCACAGACAACGCCATCTCTGAATAGTCCTTTCCTAGTCCGATCCCGACCTCGGTTCAACGCATCAAAAATACCTGACGAGTATATGGAGGAAGTTGGTTGAGTTTTCTCCCGATATCAGAGAGCTGCGAAATGAATTAGTCGTCGGCGGTGTAGCTTCAGCGGACGTTAAATAGACATCGAACAAAAATTCCCGAGTACGAGCCGATGAAATAGACAGTCGGTCAACTTTTTACCGAACTCTTTTTCTGCCTGGGATATATAACAAAAAAAGTTATATTTTTTAAACATATCTAGTAAAGTCTGTTATTTATTAGGTTGTTCAAATGAATAGGTACGAAACGTCGTAATAACATAACCGTTAACATATTTCAATATGCTGTTATGGGAGTACGTAGCGAGACAATTTGGGATGCGATTGGAATCATTGGTGTGGATAGGAGCATGCGGGTGGCCTGCAGGAGAGAGCAGAAGCTCTTATAAAAAGCACCCTAAACGTCCAATTGACGCGGCAGTGCGTGTGAGGACAGGATGGTGTCCGCATTGCAAAATTCGAGTATTGAGAAACAGCGAGGCGTTATCCGATTTCTGACAGAGGAAGGTGTTAAACCGACCACTATGCATCGCCAAATGATGATCGTATGCAGGGAAGACTGTGTGTCTCACAAGTCCGTGAGAAATTGGAGAGTCCGTTTTCACTAAAGCCAAGTTCAAGTAGGAACAGCTTGATCATCCGCCTTACAGTCCGGACATGCCACCTTGCGATTTCTATGTGTTTGGTCTCATAAAAAAACATCTGAAAGGGAAGTGCTTCAACTCGGACGACGAACTCAAGGACGCTGTTGAGGACTGTGTCTCGTCTCGGCCACAGGAATTCTAGGATCACGAAATCCTTCGGTTCGTTCATCAATGAGATGGTTGTGCTCAGACCTTTAATGAATACTTTAAATAAAGTTTTCATTTGTACTCACAGTGTCGTTTCGTACCTTTTCATTTGAACACCCTAATAAAGTTTAGTTTGAGTTGCATATTTGGATATTCTTAAGGCCAAATATTGTCCGGATTATGGAAATTCTAGAGTTTGGAAAGTAGAATTTGAGACTATATATCTGTTGAATGAACAAAATTTTGATAATATTTTATAGGATCGACGATATTTTAGTTGATTCAACAAAATATTTTGTTCTGTTTTGTTTAATTTTGTTTAACCGATAAAATTATAAGGTTAAGAAACTGCAATATAAAGACGTATTTCTAAATTAACATTTTTTTTTTTCATTAAATCTTTTTTCCGGGTGTCAAATGTGCACATGATTTCAGCTTTTATTACAGTCTGTGTGAACAGAGCTAAGCGGGAAAAAAACTTTAGTAATGTGCAGTTTTTGAACTTCTTCAAAGCATCAATAAAACACGCAAGAATACAAAAACATAAAATACTTTAAGCTTTTAAGCTTTATTTTCTTCGGGCTTTTCCATGTCTTCTTAGATTAACAATGAAAGGATCGCAACTTTCTTCCTTCCTTTTGTTATATACCAGATATCTATTAGAAGGTCATACTGGCAGAAATAAAAGATTGAAAACCATTAGGAGACGTAGAATTTGTGTTATGAGAAGTCGTAGTCGTAAGAGAAATGATCTTCAAATTATTATGATTTGTCATCGGTTTCGCGTTTCTAGAAATGGACACTTTTAATGAATTTGATTAATTGTATATCTGTTGTACAGTGAGTAAGATTAAAATCCTAAACAAAAGGGTTTTGGAGTTCTAATGGAGAAAAGATAGATAAATGTGCTCCGTTATTGTACTCAGGGTGTCCTACAATGATTGGGACAACCTTGAAGGGCAGGTAGGGTACATAATATGGATTCAGAATCACACAGTAATGTAGAGCTGAAAACGTTGTCTTCATATAGCTTATGATAATCATTTTGGAATAATGGTGGTCTTTTAGACCACTATTCATCAAAAAATAATGTACCTTTAGCAAATACACGCGATTAGAATTAATAGCTTAAAAATTATTCTATTTCATTTCACTCATGAAGTTGTTAAGACCATTGTCTACAAAACTTTGTTAAGAAATTAGACAAACATGCCAACTCTTTCCGGAAAGTGATTATTAACATGCTAGGGATAACAGAGTTCCCCCCCCCTACGACATTGCTATATAATTCTGATTCCTTATGATGTGCCCTACCTCCCTTTTAAAGTTTGTCCCGATCATTGTAGACACCCTGCATATTTTTTTCTTAAAGGGAAATTTAGATATTAAAATTGAGTATCAATTTAGAGATTTCAACGGTCATACTACCTTTGCTCTTCAAACGCATTATGCAGAAAAACCGGAAATAGGAATTTTCATTTATTTTCGACGGAATAGTGTATGGCTTGAGAGGTCTGTGTTCCGCAATTGTTTCAGGCAATCTCGAGCTAAAATTTGAAATGCAACTGAAAATGCGTGATAAAGATTACATGAGCAGCGGCAATAGAATTAAAGTTTTCTTCCTGTTTTCTCGAAGAAAATAATTCAAAGTTTCTTTGTACAAATTTTTCAGCAGCGCTGCCCAAATTTATTCATTCGCTTTCATTTATGGCGTTAATTTATTCATCTTTCAACGAGGGAAAAGGGGTAAAATTATGCCGTTCTTTCGCATGTTTATTCGAATTTCAAATAAAAATATCACTTCGTGAGAACTTAACAGATTGTGACACGAATCTTGTTATGTAGCATAGCTGTGTTTTTCTACCGACTCCCCCCCCCCTCCTCCAACGCATTTTCGACAGTTACGCTGTTGAAGTTTAGTGCTCTACCTTCCTGTCAAAACTTCATTTAGGAAAACTCTGGGTAATTGTAATTTTGAATAAATTTTATGTGGAGTGAGCACGACATTGCTTTGATTCCCCCCCCCCTCTCTTAAAATTACTTCCGTTTTCTTTTGTTATTTATCTTAACATTTCTTAGTGTGACAAAATTTAATGGTGTAGACGTGTGTTTGCTGGGGATTTTTTTAATCATTGCTGGTCGAAAAAGGTACTGTTTTAGGTTAACAGTGTCACTTATTATTTTGCTTATATAAGTTTATATAACATGTTTTGTACTTGTTTCTGATAGGATAGTTTTCTACTTTAATGTAAAAACTGTTTGTAAATTTGAAATGTTTGACCGATCTTAAAATACAGTTTCTACAGTTAATTTATATGAATCAAGTGACACAATGTTAATTTAAGAAAATAATTCTGGCACGCAGGCCTAGAAAGGTATTTGAAAACATTGATAGCCTATAAAATCATTTAAAAATAAAATATTTGATGTATTTTATAGCAACACCGAAATTGTTATCTTCGTAAAAAACAGTAATGTCATAGTATTGTAGTAAGTTAAATTTTAATTCATCATGAGTACTAATGTATTATACCGTCAACTATTTTCGGCAGTATTTTTTTCTCCCAATTTGTGCAATTAATCGCTAATAATGCTAGACAAATATACAAATCTGTTACACGTGCCGATAACCCTATTTCATTGTCTTAAAAAGCCGTTTACTTATTATATACATCGTCATTTTAATCTCTCCAGCTGTCAGTATTTTGACCGCTGAAATGATTATCAGATAAATGTGATGAGTTCGACGGTACAATATGTACCTCAGGATAAAGTAAACATTTGGGCTATTTGGCGTATTCTTCCTTATGCGTACAATTAATACAGAAACGTAACAGAAGTTGGCAGTAACTTTAATGCAGTGAATGAGGACTGCCCAATAATCGTCGAACGTTTTCGAACTTGAAATAAGCTTTTTAAGAAGAACTCACATAAAAAGGTACTTAGCGATAGAACAATCATTTCGGGTGATACGAATTCACTCTTCTTCAGCTGCAAAAGAGTTCTGTCATCCACGCCAGCAGAAGAGTCAAATTAGTCCAAAAGACGTTTAAAACACGATTTTTAACGTCAAAAAAACGTGTTTCCAACGTAATTTGAACGTTTTTAGAACTAGTTGTTGTACTAAGGGTACTAGTATCTCTCTTCTAATCCTTCGGATGGTGTGGAACATTTCTGCAGCTGAAGAAGGGTGAACGTTTCTCCTATCAAGCGAAATGACTTTTGTGTCGATTTGTACCTTTCTTATGTGCGTTGTTTTACAAAGTTTTAATTATTTATTCTATTTAAACGATTTTTTGTTGAGTGTTGCTATTATGACAGATGATAACAGATGTTCGGAACAGTTTTGAAGAGGAACCTCGTATTGGAAAATTTTTAGAGTTCGATGAGAGTTTCTTATAAAATGACGTTTAAATTAATTGCATGAAAGTGCTATGATTTAAAAAATCTACTTTTATAAATCGTTAGGCATTTTTCTTAGTTCCCCGGATATAATGAATCCCTATAAGAGTTTTTGCTAATGAAATTCTTGTCAGAGTAATCCAATGATTCTGAAAAACTTCCACTATACTTTTTGCATAAAAGGCAAGTCAGGATAGAACTTACTTATGAGCTTTCTATTTACTTGGAAATAAACTTAAAATTTCGTGCAAAAGTCCAAAACTTTGGTGACCTATTTTAAATTATTCATATTTTTACTTTAAACATGAATAAACATTAATTGCACCATGATGAACAGCTGAAAGAAAATAAGTCTTCATCTATAATGATACAGTGTATAATCTAAGAATAATATATCAGCCGGAAATAAATTCTTCAAAGTAAAATACCGAAACTTAAGTCTTTCTAACTTCAGAAAAACAAGAACATCTCAAGATGATCGCATTATGCACAAAATCTGAACTTTCTTTTCAAGAGCATCGTGTTCTAAGAGCTGAAAATGAAGCATCGGTGATTCTAATTGCAGAAAGAATGGTAGTTCTTGTTACATTTTATGCTTATATTTTGAAAACAAAACGGGAGAAATTATTGGAATTACGAGTTTTCAAATCAGTAAGTTTATTTTTGTTGCCTAGAAAAAGTATGATTATTCTTACTTTCGGAGATGTAAGATGACTGATGATTTAAGTTGGATAAATTGTAAGAAAGATGGATATGCTGCAGAAATTTCGAATTGTTGCTTAAAACTTTTCTCAAACTTCCCAAACAAAATGATCTCTGAATTATGCAAATCAAATTTTTGGTTTTGTTATAGTGCGAGTTTCTTGATATAATTACAGTTTAAATGCGCAGTAAAGGGTCTTTGTTTTGCAAAAATCGGCATTTGAATTGTTGAGAAAGAAGTAAAAATTTTTGTCTGAAGCTTTAAAATTAAAATTCTCCAATCCATTGGAAGATGACATATGTATATGTTACACATTAAGTATCAAAATCAACATGTACAGAAATATTATAAATATGAAGAAATACACGTTAATAAATAAGAAATGGTATATTTTTTATGTATATCTATGATCACACGTATACATACACCAAATCTCTCTTCTCCCAAATGCCTACATAAGCCTGAAGTCGCGTGCTCATGCATGGCGCATGTATATGACATGGAGAAATATCTTTCGACATACACTGGCGCAAAAAGACTATATTTTCACTGGAGATTGCGCATGAGAGTTGTTTAAGTTGCCGAATTCACAAACTAAGGAGCGTGGATCGAAAAACTATTATGAGACCGGTTCTTCATCTCAGAATAGCGACTTACAAGAAAGAAGGCATTTTTTGATTAAGCACAAACCGCTATGAACTGCTTATAATTTAAGTGCACCAAATATTTTTTATCTCCTTTATGTACACGTTTAGGAGAATTCGTGTTCTATATGAAATATTATGTTTTACTTATCATTCTTATCATTTTTGCTACTTATTATTATCATATATATTTTTTTCTTTTTTTTATAAGTGTATTTCATACTAGGTCATCAAATATAGTTCTTGAAAAATTTTCTAAATACGATGAATAGACTTCTAAATTTTCTCTTTATTTTGTGATTACTCACAGTAGTACACCATTTAAGCATGAAAAGTTCTTGTGCCAAGACTGCTATGTTATTATTGCTTGTCGCAATAAAAATAGCACATTTACAATGCTTAATTCATTTTGTGTTGTATAATGTTAATGTTTAATCGCATTGCATTTTCTGCACAATATAGTACTCATCCAGTCGAGTGCATTTTTCCCGTAGTCCAAACTACAGACTTGAAACGCAGTTCGCTTAGTTTCTCTGTTTATGTGTTTTATGTGTGTAGTAGTCTGTGTTTATGTGTGTAGTAGTAGTTTATGTGTTTTTGCATTTTCATATGAGTCTATTTTTGCTTTTAGCATTCGATTTAGTTCAAATGATCAGTTTATCGTGTCATTTTCTAACATTCGAGTTCTGCTTGTCAATAGTTCCATTTTATTTACTCTCTATTTTAAACCTTTATTTCTAGCTCCCGTCAGATCATGGACTGAGTTTCCACTCCAGCACCCTGCTATTTCTTCTGCCCTATATATATGATATTTCCGGGGTGGAGTGTTCAAAAGTTATGCTCCATAAAGATTAGAGCATTTCAATTCTGCACGGAATTTTGTTATACCTCATTTTATACAACAGATGGCAGTATCAGACTATTTCTAACTTAATTGGAGATAGTTTATTTTAAAATTGATCACGGAATACTCTTCAAATATGTGTATTTGTTACATGCATTTTGCAATCTTTTAAATTCATCACACAAGAAAATTTTACTGATGTTATAAACTTACTTATGTTATGAAGTAAGTTTAGTAAAATTCTCGTTTAGAGTTTAAAATGCATAGCATCTTGTGGAGGAAAATGGGGGTATATTGAAAAATATTTTTTTTCACCCTAAAGATTTACGTGTTTTATTATTTTTTCTGTGTAGATATATTTTAAAACATAAAAAGTAGTTTCTAATGAAGTTTTAGGATATTCAAACAACATATTGTTTGCAAACAACATATTGTTGCAGAATGTTTGCAAAACTTCTTGTTTTACTCTCAATATACTGACTGTTAAAAAGTGATATTGAAAACTTTCTTCTAGATTCCTTATTATTAGATTAAGCATTTATATGCTGATTCATATTAGTAGAGAAACTTAAAATGAACTGGATTGTATAAAAAAGATAAGAATAAAATTATTATTTCTATTTTTAATTTTATCGTGAGGTGAGGTAAAAGGGTGGCATGGTTAGACAAAGCAAAGTTCTATAGGATACTGATATTTATATTTCTCCTTTACTAAATATTCCTGAAACAATAGTGATAATCAATGAAATTGATATTTTAATTTGCTGTTCATTGTAGAAATTAATTTTGTGGAACCAGTAGCGTAGCCAAGAATTTTTTTCAGGGATGACTGAGAACTCAAATAACTAAAAAATGCTATATAACATAAAAATCGATATCACATCTGTTTTGGTGGGGAGGGCAACAGAACCTCTTTACTTTTCCTACACCTGTTAGCATATAAAAAATAATTAAAGGAAAGAAAGGGGAAAAATTCATAAATTGAATTTGAAATTTGTGCAGTTTAAAAAAATATACCTTAGAGAATATATTGAATTTGGTTTAGGTCCGTTGTTGAATTTCAAAATTTTCAAAGGGAACTTTCAAATTTATCCACAAATACGTATTTCTTTCCATACCTTATGTTTTACTCATTTCGGGCGTGGCTGCAGCCCTATAAGCCATCCCCTTCTTACGGCACTGTGGGGAACCCAGTAACATTAGCCACATACTAAGTGAACCTGAATTTGATAATCGTAGACATTTCTTTAGCTAAATATTTTTTGAAATAATTATTTTCTGTACATTTGTAACTTTCAGTATATTAAGAATACATTAAATTCAGTGCTTCTTATTTCATTCATAGGATTAGCATGATTTTTATTAAACATATACAGGTACCTTTGTACTACTCATATTCCCCCCCCCATGGTGTATTTTCAGTTGATATAAGTCGAATGTATGTAATACACATCAATAACTAGCTCTATTAACATAAATTTAACATATTGATTTTAGGACCTTTTTTAAAAAATGCATGATTTTCCCCCATTTTGCTCACCTGAGCTTACTTTTAATTATTTCCTGCTTACAAGAAAACACTCATTCAATCACAGTAACCCTAATTTTTGGCTTTTTTAAATTTTTTGTTCTATTTCATGCTAAAAACAATGTCCAAAACCCTAAAATGAATACATGTATTGTGCATACACATATTTTTATACAGTTCTCTTGAATAAAAATCAGGCACATATATGAATGTTTTCTTGAAAATAATACAACGTTCAAGTGGCTGAAAAAACCAAATTCTTCCCCCTTTTTTAAATATCTTATAAGTGGAACTGCATGTGCAAACCTTATGAAAAAAAACTTTGTTCTCGATTTCTGAGATGTGTTTTATCGATTCCTGTGACAATTTATTTACCGATACGACGTTAACTCTAAAAACATTTTAAAAATCCTTTTCTCCGTTAATGACATCTGGAAAATTTGAGAATTTTTTTTCTTGTTCTATTTTATCGGCTGATTTTAATGCCCATAACCAGTTTAGGGCTGTGTCAGCAGCTATTTTTGTCTTGAAAGAAAAGTTGCTTTTACTTCAAGCAAGCTTTCCTTCCATATGAATGTTTAAAAATCGAAATTTTGAGGTAATGGATTTGCTTCTTTTTGATACCGATTTACTTTTATCTCGTTTTTTAACAAAAAGTAAAAATATAAGGGAAGTCTTGAATTGAATGATATACGTTCAAAGCACGGACATGTATCAGGGGTGGGTGGTTGGGGGGGTTGGTGGTTTGGACACCCCTCCCCCCATAGTCTGCATACAAATGCTAACTATAGCTAAATATTCACGCTTTGAATCCATCGCAGAAAATAGTATGCGGTTATAGAAATTAAATTTTATATACATTTTGAAAATTTTACATTGAAATTTTTAAAAATTATATTAGTTATATAATTTAGACATATTTTAAATTCTGTAATTCATTGAGCATCAAGCATTATTTGCTCTAAAGACTCTAAAATTACTAGTGCTATTGAAAGGTTTTACTGAGTTTTTGTAGTAAAATTTACTGTCAATGAAATCTTACAGTAAGAATGAGACCCCCCCCCATATCTGGACTTCTGCCATAAGAAGGTTATAGCAACGCCCGTGGTTCTAACTAAAATGCATGTTAGTTCGAAAAACGTAGTGCATTTTTTTAGATAGCATCTTCCTACCTTGAAAACAAGTACATAACTGATAAAAATATGCGAGATGTATGATCATTTTGACAAACTTTAAGAAAAATAAGAGGACATAATAATGAATCAGACACACATAGCACTGTTGTGGTCAAAAACGCCGTTTTCACTTACCTGTCAAATTTCTTAACCAAATTTAATAAACAACGAGCTTGTCTCCAAAAATTTCATCTAATGTAGTGAAATAAAATTTTTAAACTATCCATTTTCTGTGAAAGATACATTGTTTTTTGACGAACAGAGGTCAGAACCTTTTCTACTGTTTCAGCACTTGTTACAAAGTGATTATACAGCTACATAAAAACGACGTTTCCCACCCCACATTGCTATGTGATTCTGAATCCCTATTGTGTAACCTACCTCCCCTTAAAGTTTGCCCCAATCATTATGGGACATCCTGTATATATGTTCATACGTACGTAATAGTAATATTGAAATTATGTATATTTCGAATAGTACAAATTGCACTAAATTAAATCATGCATTTTTTTGTAGTTAGTCGTAGTAAAATTCATCTATCCTGAGAAAATTATAATTTACGTTTTTGATAAGAAGTGCAAAAGTTCATTTTGATTTTATACCTTAAAACGGTTTACATTAAAACGCAATAAAAACAGCGTTTTATGGGATTGCCTAAAATTAGTACTAGCCGTCGGAATCCCAATGACAGTATGCCAAACTCTAAGTGAAAGAACCCCAAAAACCGCGGTATATGTACGGCGAACATGCACGTTAAATCTGAGGGGGTTTTACGTAAGTTGGGAGATTTTTGCAATCGGATTTGTTGATTTCTCAATTTTAAAGTTAATTTTACCAATCTGTTCCTTTCCTTTTATATTACAAACTTCTTAACTTACACATGTTTCGTCTAATTATTATTCAATGATTCTTATCGGTTTTTAGAATGTAGCAATTTTCTATCGATGTACATATCGAGCAATAAGTTTTATTATCAGCATTTCTGTGATTCAAAATCGTCTTTATATTAAATGCTACCCAACAAAATTATATTTATTAATTTGTATGACCTGTTTTACTTCCCAAAATCTGCCTTTAGCTGTACATTTGCTACTTTTGACAAAAATCTGAACTTTTTTGTTTCTTTGTAATGTTTGAATGACAACCTCTGAATTCAATAATACGAGCCCAAATTTCTTTCCCAGTAAATATTTTTTATAACTGGTCTCTAGACTGCTTTTTTTATATATGATCCCTCTGCATTTATTATTTTTTTTATTTCAATCGTATTTAAATTATACATGCGGAAGTAATGTCCTTATGCTATAGATTCAGGTGTTGATATAAGCAAAGATAAAGCTTAACTGTCTAATGTCCACTACAAGAAATTGCCAGGAAAAAAAAAGTAAAATGTTTTCATTGAAATGGTGTTCTTTTAGCCAAATAACGTAAATATAGTAAAAAATTGTGGTTATTTCTTACACGTTTTTTCAAGGGTTATCATATATGCTACTATGATTTTAAAACTCTTCTACACATTACATATGAAACTTTTTGAAATATTATTTCGTATATACTGAAAAAGCATACATTTCCTTGCATATAAATGTAAATTATTAATTTTTCTTCAGAATAAATATTATTCAAATTGTGGGAAAATTAATCATTTGGACACATTTTTTCTTTGTTGACTTCGTCCATGTTGCTTCTAAATATTTTTCGTCCATTAATGCTGGCATCTATAGACCCAAACTACTATGGTTATTCATCAGATGCACAATTAATGGTTTTATGACATCAAAATCCCATTTCGAAACGTTTTTCGAAAAAAAAAAAAAGCGGGATGGTAGTATTTATCTAAGCTACCTCTGGACATTAGAGGATTAAGTTTTCCTTTTCACCATCAAGGTCTGTGATGTATCAAAGTAATCATGGTACGGAGTGTCCTCAAACTTCTATGGGAGGTTGGGCAAACTATAAGGATTCAGAATCACATTGGAATGTATCGTTGGAAACGTCGTCTTTACATAGCTGGTAATAATTCTTTTGGAAGAAGTGTTGAAATAATTTAAATTTTCCTGCCAATAGTTTGTCAAACTCTAATGGTTCTTTCACAGAAAGTATTTGTTTGAAATTGATAGTTTAGAAATTCTATTTCATTTCATTGATGAAATTCTCGGTTGTGTTGTGTTGTGGGATTAAGGCCAATTATCTGCACGAGAGATCTAGGCCTATAGGTTGGGTCTTTTTAAGGGGTCATAACCCGTATTTACGTTAAGTTTAAGAGAAAACCACGGAAAACTCCGAACGGTTAAGTCGACGGATACGCGATGGGACCCGCACCGGGGACCTTAACACTTTGCCCGTCTACCATTTCCAGTGACATAACCACTGTGCCATGGTGAGGCGATGAAATTTTTGGAGACAAGTCCAATGTTAATGAAACTCTGTTAAGAAATTAGACGAACACTTCAAAACTTTTTCAAGCGTGAAAATTTAAAGGTAAATGAAAACGAAATTTTTGATCATACATTCCTATGTGATTCTGAATCCTGATGATGTACCCTACATGCCTTAGAATTTTTTTCGCAACATTTATGGGACACCTGTATAGTAAATGACTATTATTTAACCTACACTCTTTTAATTAAAATGTTTAGTAATTATATAATTTACCAATTATTCAAAATTATGCGTATAATCAGTGGATGGGTTTCCTCTGTAATGGCTCAAAGTTACTGAATTTTAACGATGCTTTATAAGCGAACTAAATATCCCATGCGATAATGAGTTATGTGTTTCAAGGTTTTCTTTTTTCCTGTAAACATTTTTTTTCCTTTTTAAATGCTTAGGGTAATTTATCAAAAGAAATTAATTAGCGGAGCCGTTACTCTTTTCAACGCAGCCAACTTCAGAAAACATTTAATTCTTTGTTTCTTGAAAATTCGAAAGTTTCCCCCAGTGGTGTCAGGTAATTTGACAGTTTTAAAACAACAAAGCTTTAAAGAGGCGTGACAAAACAGAAACAACGTTCGAAATTAATAAAAATGGTTTTTGTTAAGGAGTTTTAACGAAGGAGGTTCTGGTTTCGAGAATAATTAGTGAAACGGCTTGTCAAAACTTCGGTAACTGGAAGTGAGCGTGAACCAAGTGACTTTTAACTTGCAACATTTGAGAGGTGGATTATTATACGAGACATTTAATAGTTAAAGTGTGCGTGTTAGAAATGTGTTTGTTAAAGTGTGCAGACCTGAAATATTAATCTTATAATTATAGGAAGTGATGTCCTTTACTTAAATTTCTGCAAATTAGTAGATTCATTTTAAAATACGTGCATATTTATGTGTGTGTGTGTGTGTCAGTCAGTAAGTCAGTCATATAAAAGCCTTAGTTGGCCTCTTTTAAACTTAATTGATGGGCATCTGGTAATAAGACATTCATTTTCAGCACGTGCTGCCACAGCCTGTCAATCTCTTGGTGTTTCACCAGTGAATTCCGTCTTAGTCCACGGTATTGCAATTTAGGGTTTTGCTATTAATTTCTGGCCGAATTGGTGATTAGAGGGTGGTGTTATCCCCTAGCGTGATGTCACCGAACTACTCATTGTAAAATTCTTGAACTCGATATAGTACTACTCTCTCTTCTCGCACACTTACTTGAACATACTCATGTAATCCGGATGTATGAAATCTCCTCTTGTATATAGTGTATATATCTTGCTGCTGTATTTAAAGATATTCAAAAATGTATCTCGATGAATTAAATGCTCATCCACCACTCGGATACGCGACTTATATATAATAACATATAAAAATAAGTATCCTCTCAAAATCCAAATTTTCTATTAGCTCCCTTCAAAATATTGAAGGGCTGTAGTAGCTTTCCTTTTAAAACAAAGGATTTGTCTTGCCGGGATTTAAATTTAGTAAAAAAAGAAATTGATACATTTCCCCTTGTTTTCCCGATGGATAGAGTATTTTCACGTGACGTCACTGAAATTTTTTTTAGGTCAACTCGGATATTTAGGGATACAAAGCCACGTTTTCGGACAATGAACATTCTCAAATGAAGGAATGTTTGACCAAAAAAAGTTGGTTGCTAAGGTGTGACGTAGTGATAATGACGTAGGTGAAAGAGCTCTATGGTCGCCACACTTATGAGGAATTTCCAGGGACTATTAGTCCTTTTAATAGCCAATAAATGCACCTTTTAGACACATGTGATTACCTTATAAACCATTTGACCCTCGGTAATAAAAGTGCAAAACCGCTGAGAGAGCGAATTTTTCATGACTCTGTTGTCAAATTTATATTTGTGTGAAAAGTTATTCAAATAAAATTATGTTCTAAGACAGGAGTATTTCTTAATACGTACGACAGCCGCGGCCAAGAGGAGCGGGGCTGCCCCATCACCCCACGAAATTTACGAATATGTTTTAACTTTTGAAGTGAACTTTAGCGATGTTAAGTATTTATCGTATTTAAGTGTTTAATATATTTCACCTAATTTGTCAATATTTCACCCAGCCAAAACTATTGGAGCTGCTAATAATATTAAATTTGGCAAATATCAGAAGTTTTTTAACACAGTTGCTAGATTAGACAGCATCTTTCAAAATTCGTAACTTACGGGGGGGGGGGGGAACATTTTTTCACATACCAAACGTGATCTGAAAGGAAAAAAAGTTTCTATAAAATTACTGCTGTAAAATATAACATTCTCGAGTCACGAATACCTAAAATTAGATAGCGGGACATTTTGAATATTGGCGTCTAAGATAGGTAGACGTGTAAAAACAGGACATGGTGGCCATCTTTCTTTTAAAAAAATCTGTATATATATACAGGTGTGGTTATAATTAAATTTCTCCTACAACCAGGGAGCTACAGCTAAAACGGGTAAACTGATTGTAACCAAACTTGGGATATGAGGGTGTCTAGCGGTCAGAAAATCCTGGAAAATATCAGGAAAATGGGAAATAGGTCAGGAAAATCTAGAAAAATACTGGAAAATGCGAAACGGGTCAGAATATTCTCCAACAGAGTATTTTTTCCTTTGTATAAAAATTTCATGCCAGGTTTTTAATTTTAGTCAGACTCCAACAGACCAAAGGAGAAATGTTGATAAAATTGGTTCATGTTTAGGTGGAATGAATGAATCAGAATGTCTGTGGGGTATGTAATTCACACTCTGTGGTGCTGTGTTTCTTGTGGCAGGAAGGTCACAAAGCTATCCGTCTATGAACAGTGATAAAATATAGATATTTTTATTATTATCATTCTATATTCTTCCAGATTTCAAATATAGGTGACCAAAAGGTAAAAACGTATGTTTGAAATTTGGCGTGTGCATTTAATATTGTCTAATTTTTTTTCAACCTAACTTAAAACTGCATCAAAAATTATAATACAGTTAAAAATACATTTCAAATAAACTGTAGCAAAATATTTAACTATAAAAAGCGTGGTTGCTGGTGAGATAAGTTTAATACATGATTTGGAAAAAAGTCTGGAAAAATTCATGAAATTTACTTTCGGAAATTTAGTAGAACCCTGTACATAGACTATACATGTGATGTACTCAAGGAACTAAGAAAGAAAAAAAAGTCCAAAATATGTCCATTAAGTGGCGTTTAGCAAGAAAAATATATTTAACTATGGCATTGGGTAATTTAATAATGGTAATAAGTAATCAAGATGATTTACAAGCAATTCTAATATTTTTCAATAATTTATTTGAGCACTTATTAGCTAATTTGTACCTCTCTTTAGAGCTGATTTCAGTATGCAAAGCGCCGTCTAGTGGACATATTTTGAACTAAACAATTCAAAAAACTCCTTTCAGCGCATCTCGTGTAGAGTCCATATTCAAAATTTGATGGCATTCTGCTCTCCCGTTTCAACTGTAGAACGTTGTTTATAGGAGTAAAAGTTCAATTATAAGCACCCTGTATGCACGGATGCATATTAGAGCGGGCCGAAAACGAACTTCTGCACTGTTTTTCGAAATCGATGAAAGCCTAGTTCGGAACCTTGGGTTGGTTAATAATCCTATAATTTTTTAATTGTCCCTTGATTTGGGTAATAACGGGGTAAACTTTTTTTTTAAATCAGCCAATATTTGTAGGTGGCGCTGGAGCCTTTAAAATCGAGAATTTAATCCAAAATAGAAATTTAACAGATATGAATCTTACGTTAAACACAGAATATTTGTAATTAAAAGGTGATGAAGATCTGAAAAAGAAAACCGCTATTACTCCCCGGTCTTAAATAGAATTAAACGTGGTTTTTCTGACGATCAGACAGGACACTCCCTTGAAAATCTACGGATTCAAACCTTACCGATCACCTGGAAATCTAATTCCGGTCACGTTTTTGAGATGCAAGCATCCCGGGCATTCGAGAGTTTTACATTATATCACATTTGCCTTATAAAACCGTTACTGCATTGTTATTAGGAAATATAACTTCCGCCTGCAACACTGAGCATGTTGTTTGTTGGAATTGATTGCTTTAAGCTGTATTAGTAAATACGAAATCTCCCAGGAATGCATTTTATTGCGTACACTCTTCACTTATACATGTTCCTGCGCCATCGAGTACTTCTCAACTCATCATAATTAGGCGCGCTCGTATATCATTTTCCTCGATCTCATAAATATAGTGGAATCTCGAGAGAACACCTTAACAGCTTGTAGCTGCCTGGACATGGCGTTGTACCATTAATATTCCTTTTTCACCGGCAGTTGGTTGCTTTGCACTTGGTACTGGAGAAACCAGATATGTATCATTCTTTTGAGGGTAATGGGCATTTTGAAAATGGGGGGGGGGGGGAAATAACCCTCAGAAGATTCTGGATGTGAAAAGTTAGCTCGATTATTAATTGATTTCGATAAGTTTGCTTTTTGGTACAATGGCATACGATAATGGGTTTTGGTGACACTAACTGCAGGTTGCCAATTTAAAAGGAAGACAAGTGGATTTGTTTTCTATGCTGAGATATGAAGATGGTTATTCGTTGATCAGTATTAACGTATTAAATAACTTTTGTGTTGTTGTGAGTCTTTGTTAATATATAAATTTTAGTAATGTAGGAAAGCTCTGCTTGTTCATTTTGACATGTACGCAACTTTATGAAAAAAGAACTTAAAAATAATCGTAAAATATCTTAAGTGTTAGTTTGCATTTTGTGATGAAGAAAAATAATACTTTTATTCATAGAGTTGTAGATGGATCTGAGTTTTTCTTACATGTTATTATTGTTCTTTGATAATCAATTGTTAATTTTTAGCGTATTAAAGACTGTTGTTGTCTAAAAGTTTTTATTAATATATAAATTGGAATAATGTAACAAAAATATGTTTCTTTTGGCATACACGCAACTTTATGAAAAATGTTTTAAATAATCGTAATTTAAAATAATTGTAAAAAAATTTGTAAAAATCGTGAGTCGTAGTGTTCATTTCATGATGAAAAATAATACTTTTATTCATAGAGTTTCAGATTGACTTGAGTGTTCTTTTTTTCTTAAACTTTATTGTTGTTTCTTGATAATAGATTGTTTGAAAAATACATGGTACAGAAAAGACCTATAAAATAATTAATTTAGATGCAAAACTTAATAAGAAACTGTACATGGAATGTTCTTTAGCGTTGCTACCTATAGATTAGACAACTGTACTCAACTATTCAATAAATATTTTTACGCAGTAAAATTAAATTTTTCATTCAAAAATTGAAAGAAACAAAGGATGTAAATATGAAAGTTACGAGAAAAGAAAAATCATGAAGTTATTTATATTCTTGAAGATGTAAAATTGTAAAATGACTTTTAATAACAAATTTAAACTTTTATATGCAATGGAATCAGTGCGAGAGCCAATTTACTTTATTCAAAAAAATAACAGGTATTTAAAATACTCAAGACTAACTCTACATACTCATATTAAACAACACTCTGTAATCCGCCTGAAATTTGTATTCATTATGCAACACAGTTTCCTGTAACTTCGTGTAGTAGCAGTCTTTTGTGTGGCACTGAAGCCTGCCTTCAGTCCGTTTAAAATCATCCTTGTAAGAACCCAGCGGCATTAAAGCGGATATTGTCATGGTAATTCACTGAAAGGCACTCGCCCAACTGCTCTCTCAAAATGATTGAAACAGAATAATAGGCTTTGCCTACTCGCTGAGATGCGCTCATAGGTGACATAAAAGGGGGACATTAATCGGCACATAAATGTGCCACTATCTGCATGTGTAGTTTTGTTGAGTCCGTACACTATTTGTAAGTGAAAGAGAATGTAGATGGAAGATAGACGTTGTCAAAACACGCTTTGTGAATCATTTGCTTTAGTACCAGTATACACGATGTTGATATAATTTCAGAATGTGGAATGATTTAAAATCTGTACAGTCGAACTAGCTTGATGGAAAATCTGTTAAAGGAATATCCCATTTATTGTAACAAGTTTTCATTGTACCAAACCGTAATGATCAGTGAATTTTGTCCCGGATAATCGAATATCGCACTTATTAGAATAAATTATCGTGGCAAATTGGTTATTCTATTAAGGGATTCGACTATGCTGAAATTCAGGGATACATTGCAAGTATTTTCGAAATTGCGATTGATACCCATTATTGCCAATCGATATTTAAAGAATGCGCCATCGTGTCTACGCCCATTTTAATTTCATTCCGATGTATCACTAATGTCTATTCCGAATGAATCAATGGTCCTACAACACTGAAAATGAGTAAGGAAGTGTCGCCAATATTTAGTGCTCTTAAAATGAAAAAAAAAAAACATTAAAAAAAAGCACGTGAAGTATAAAATTGAGAAGCATTTTAAAAAGAAAAAAGTACTTGCATCATCGTTTTAGGAACAACAGGATAAATATTTTCCCGGTTTTGATGTTATAACAACTAAAATGTTATTTACATTTAAATATATACGATGGTATCCAAAAGTTAATGTACAGAAATTTTTTTTCTGGTAGCTATACATAAAAGCAGGAACTAATATTTTAAAAGGTTAAGTCATGAACAATTTAACTTTCATGAGGAATTTTGACGGAATTTTTTAAAATGGTCCTTGCAATTGGAAATTCATTTACTAAAATTAAGTACTATCGCTTTTAGTAAAACAAATAATAATTGAAATATACACGTTTATGACTTAGGATTATAGCATACCGTCAGATATCCATTTTAAAGCAACATGTAAACGATTTTGATTGCTTTTGTTGTATTGATACGTAACACGTAACGTAGACATAGCAGATACACGTAACACGTAACGTAGACATAGCAGATACACGTAACACGTAACGTAGACATAGCAGATACACGTAACGATTAATCAAGTAATTTTTAATAGAATTTCACTGCCAGCGAATCATATGCTTTAATATATATATAATGTTGGTTAATTCACTATGAGTTAGTAGACAGTTTCAGCTTCATTTGCAAGCGATCGTATCTTGTTCCATTTTACACAAAGGTTTTATTTTAATGTGACATGCTCTAAAAAACTGGCTTTTCGAAAAAAAACAGCCATCTATAAGGAAACATTTTGTAATTTCTTTTAATTTTAATTATACATTTTCAAAAGTTAATCAATTGCTTATGAAACTCAATTAAAATATTAAAAAAATAACTCAGCATTTAAATTGTCGCTGAGTAACAAATTGTCGCTGTTGCATAAAAACGACACTTTTGACATTGCATTATATTTGTGATTCTGAGTTACCATGTTTAAACCCTACCTAAACGAGAAATCTGACTTACATATTAGAAAAACTCAGTGTATAGAAATGCTTTATTTGATGGACAATATTTTGGAGCAATAACGCTAGGGAAAAATCCTACAAAACAACCGAAAACTTATTCTTCTTTTCTATGAATTTTAGTTTTGAAAGGTAAAGTAGCATATTTAGTCTGTCAATGTCTCAACATGATCGAATGGATGGATAAGACACTCAAAATGGTAGAAGCCTGAAGTGTGAAGGTCCAGCGTTCTGGCCTGACCCTGGCCTATGGGCCTATTGCGTAGCTTTGTCATAAAGCTACGCAAATCTTCTGTAAATCCTACTTAGAGTAATCTAAATTAATAAATTCCAATTATTCAAACGGCATATTATTGTATTAATTCTGCAGCGGATAAATACATTAACTATATTCCATCCCTTTATTTAATGTGTTAGTTGTTTGATGAATTTACAATTGTTATCGGCGTTTTAGGGTATTGTTTTCACAATGGTTCTACTATTAACGCCAACAGTTAGTCAGAATGTATGTCCCAGCAATTTGAACCAGTTGCATCCAACGGTCCCTAGATTAAAACCGAATATGCGTTTTCATAGCCTAAATCAAATTTCGTAACCTGTTTCTATAGTGGCCTTGTCTGACTTGAACAAGTTTCCTTTCCAATTATGAGGTTCTCGCTGACGGATTTTCCAGCTAGTATCCTTCTAATGCTGTGGCAATGAATGGGATGATAACATGATTGAGCGATGTCGTTTCGAGCTATTAGGATCAGTAATTTCGAGAGGCTATTTCGCACAACGCATGCCCGATTCTAGTTAATGCACTCCGAGTACAATATCCCCAATTAATCAGTACAAATATTCGATGTCCGAATTAAATTCCTGTTAAATTCCTGCAATATTGAAGCTAGTAATCAACACAGGAAGTACACATATTCACTAAGAAAAGTCTTTAAATTAAAAACCGGCAGTTAGCCTTTTGATTCCTCAAAAAGGGCTAAGCATGTGCAGCTCGCCATATGAAAGCAATTACTCAATATTTTTGCATCACAATACTCATAGCAGTTACACAGTATTTTTTAAAAAATTACTAAGTTGAAAATCTTTTGTTCACCTTTGTGTAGATAACTTCATAAAGTTAATTTGCGATTCCCTTTGAAAGATCTGTTTCAGGGCCGTTATTTAAAAGATATTTTCGTTTCCTTTTAACTTATTGGAGTTTCCTGTTCATTCTAAAAATCGCTTATTTCCGTAAAGTGTTCTTTAAAATGATCTTTGTTCAACTGATTTCTGTAAGATTACATTCATGGTTTGGCTCTCTGATTATTGATATTCACGAAAAACTTTTCCTTGTGTTCTTGTTAATGAAAACATACAGGGTGTTTCAAAATTAGCGGAAGAAATTTCTAGGATTGGTAAGTTACACCAAGACGTTTCAGACTCGCATAAGAATATGGAGTCGAAAACTTCGTCTTCGTGTACAAAAATTAATAACCCCTTTAGAAGAAGAGTAAATAAATAAAAGTAATTAATAAAGAGTTAAAGTAAGTAAAGGGTTCAAGTGATAGTGAACTTTTCGACCACGGTTTAAAAAAAAAAAAAGATGGATTTTTCTCAGACTGCACTTGATAAAAATTGTTTATTCAGGATTTTATTCTTTTTATTACACGATGAAATTGTCGGAGAAGAACCCATTGTTTATGAAACTTGGTTAAGAAAATAGACGCATACTTCAACGCTTCTTACAAAGTGATTATTACCAGCTACATGAAGACGAGTTTTCCGACACCATTATTGGTATGCGATTCTGAACTAGTCTTGATTTAACCTCCCCCTTCCTAGAATCCTTCCCCTAATTTTGAAACAACCTGTATATCTGCATTTGGTTTTTTAAAAAAATCTCATAAGTGATCCGATAAATGTATAAACCCAATTAAAACTTTTGAGAATTTGAAACACTGTAAAATATTTACATTTCTAATGCTTCTATTTATTTATTTATACAAATTTTATTATGTAAATTTGATGGTCTTTTTTGGAACTATTACTTATAAGCATTCGCACAGTACATTCTACGTCAAACTAAACTATTTTATCAGAAAATTCCATTTCGCTTCAGACGTTTCTGATTGCATTTACTGCATCAAGCTCAGTCAGCAAATTTTGAAGGATAGTCCCCGCAGTGACAACTGCTGGTAGCTGATTGGTGGCGTTTTGTTGGCCGTTATGCATTAATCTTCATCTGTCATGCTGGTCACAGTTCAGACCTGGCTGAAACACATGCATCTCAAGACACTGAAGGAAGTGTGGGTGAAACAATTTTACATTATATGATTGCATCTGTTGATTATAGTGTCCACAAACATTAATTCTAGTGTCTAGAAACGTTAAAAGATGGTTTATAAAATCTAATTTTAAAACTTGGTGGTTGTGCGATATTTTAGTGTAACTTTGCTGTCTCAAAGAACATTTTTTATATAAATCAATGTGTATTGAGTTTTCATCCTAACTATTTCAAATACGTAATACTTTTTACCTGAATGGCGTAATTTATTCAAGTATATTCACAAAATTTACCTTTTTTATTTCCTGCGTGGTTTGTTACGCTTTTGGTAATACTATGTTATAGCAATACATAAATTTAAGAACTACCCATTCAAATTGTTATGCTTTAAAGTAAAACAAAAGGTAGATATCATTCATGAAACTCAGTGTTCAGATTAGTTTATGTAGACTAAAGCATATCTAATATCTTTTATTATCTAATCGCATTAGTATTATGACAGCGGTATGTTTTGATAATTTCAAAAGAAAAATAATTTTGTGTGTAAAATAGCAATTACATTGTGTAAAATCATGCACGACATAGTTGGTCTAAAATAATAAGGTATCGTGATGCGCGTGTTTATAGGCGTTCGGTATATAAAGTACATGAAATATATTGTGTATTTAATAAAGTTTTATTAAACATAATGTAAGTTTTATAATTTAAACAGTGTACTTCATATAATTTTTCAATCTACAGGGTGGTTATAATTAAACTTCTGCTATAAACAGCATTCTGCAGCTGGAATGGGTCAGCCGATTGTCACCAAATTCTGCACGCGAATTGCGCTTAAGCGAAGATATTTTAAAAATTTAGTTCAAAATATGCCCACTTAGTAGAGCTTTCCATAGTGGGTTCAGCTCAAAAATGACACCAATTAGTCAATGAATGCTTAAAAACTCTGGAATAAATGCTAGAATTTCTTGCAAAAAAACGAATTAGCTATTTCCACTGTTGAATTTGTTGTTTTTTCATGCAAAGGGCCAGTGAACATTTTTCGAACTTCTTTTTTATAAATTCCTTGAGCGTATCTCACATATCATATTTATCAAAGTTTGTAACAATCATTTTACACGTTTAAGCTGTAGAGCCCTGCTCATAAGTGAAGTTTAATTATAACCACCCCGTACACCGTACATAAAATCGAAATGCGCAGTAAATTGTCGTTACAAAGATTAAGATTTCATTCTCTACTCTATATAGTTAACTGAAAGGTATTAGTACTTAATTGTTACTCACTTGTTGCGTTGGAGCTCAGGATAAAATGTTCAGACCATCGAAATATTCGGTTAAATCTTTGGCTTTGATCCTACGTTTTGTTTCAAATTGAATTTCTCAAGATTTTTGATTAAAACTCTTGTTGTTGTTTCTTTTACTGTTTTTCGCGTTGTATTCAGGATATTTTTTTCTTCTGACGAAATACTTTTAAAGATTACCAATTTATTTCTTCGGGGTACAAATACAATCCTGACATGTAGCTGGAACTACTTTTCGACAAATTGCGCAAATCGAATGAAAGATTAAAGACGAAGTAATCTTAGTACTTATTTCCTTCCAGGATGATCCAGAAATCGAGTGATTACATCTCATGTTGCATATGTTTTATATTTCTTTGCTGGATAAGTTGAAATTAAAAATTCTAATCCCGTAAGAGGTATAAGAAAAGTAGAGTATGGTCATGATTCAAGAAAAGAGGGGGGGGGGAGGATTTATTTGAGTTTTGATTTAAAAGCGATTAAATATTCTGCATCTTAAAATAATGAAGGTAACTTATGTGTTTGAGAAATTCTTTTTCTTTTGACAATGAAAGTGCACTTATTATCGAGGTTTTTTTTCGTTTCTTTTGAATGCTGAAAGTCTAGTGTAGTAATTTCATTTTTAAGTTGCTTTTTGATAATTTTACAAGAAATTTAAAATACTGTGATAACGAAGCAATAAGAAAGATTCCTTCATACATAGGAATAGTTTTGTTAATATTTCTTCGGAAGGAACATTTTAAATAGCAATGAAGTAAGTCTTTATTAAAAGTCTAAATCTGAGAAATGTTGCGTATTTAGTACCTTTTTGTACGAGTGGTTTTAACCAGGGAGGAATTTCATTGTATTCTAACTGTCAATAAAACTTTTAAATTTTAACAAATTTCTCAATGTTTATTTAATTGAAAAATAAGCTCAAAATGTATTGCATCTAAATATACACACATTTTATTTTTTTATTTTATTTATTTATTTATTTATTGCAAAACAACTTTCACTGAGTAATTAATCCAAAAATAGCTAGTGTAGAATCTCATATCATTTTATTGAAAGCTATGATTATTTATTAAATTCAGAAATTATTCAACTGTCATTGTGTATATTGTAATGTTTATCAACAAAATTAATCTCAGCAGTAAATAGAATTCGTAGAGTAGAATTTAATTTCTTTTTTAAGACATCTAAAAACGTAATAGAAACCATTACATATCAAGAATTTTGCATCTGCACGAGATTTGCTACCAGTTCCATGAACATTACATATTCATGAATTATTTTGCATGTTTATGAGTAAATAACGAACAAAGCATTGTAACCTTATAAACTCAGCTAATACTTTTTTCTCAAATTTTGCATTCTAGCGTCTTCCTAAACTATCCCGAGAATAACAGAATCTCTTTTCATGTTTCAAAGCAAATTAACTATGTATATTAAGTAATAACTCTTTGCATCGTTAAAGTGAATATATTGAATCGTTCGCTTCCTGCAGTTTATAAATCTTCACGAAGATTTTCATAGCTAATTTAGAACACGAACAAAATACAGCAGAAAGTTATCTTTTTTCTCTTCAACTTTTCAATTAAATACAAACTCTCAAATTACCTCTTTTAATAAATTTCACATCATTTCATTTTCTGATAATACTGTTACATGATCCTGTATTTTTATTATGATGCGAAACACTAAGCAATATTTTACAATTTGCCACACGTAAACTGAAATTTATGTTAATATTTTTCCTTCAGCCTTGAAAAGATTATTTTCTACTTCGTATTTTATTTGTATATTTATTTATATGTGTGTGTGTTGTTTTAAATTTCGATGCAAAACAGAAATTTGTTTGTGCGATGAATACAAATGGTTATGTGGGGATGAAAAGATTTTAAGTAAACATAAAATTATGCAAAACAAATGAATATTTCAGAATAATTTGCATTAGAAAGTAGCAATGATATATTTTTGGTAATTTTGCATCTAAATAACGATAAATAAAAGTATGATTGTCTTGTTTTATTTTATTGTATGGCAAGTACTGAGATTTTCTTAAAGTATATGGGGGAGGACAGAAAATGTACTTGGGATTCATTTTGCAAGTTTATTATGAAAAAGTTACGTAAGGAAAGTTGGCATACGTCCGAGGTGGAACAGATGGATAAAGGCAAAACTTTTCTTTAAGGAATGAATGGGTTTTGTTACGTGATATGAAGAGGATGAAGATTTTGCTTTGCGAAGCCAGCGATCACTGGCTTTGCATAGTTAATTTTAAAAACTGTCCTAACTATCTCTAGATTTTTTAAATTGATGAGATATTTTAAACTACCGTGTTTACTCGAGTAATAGTCGCACTTCCCCCCCCCCAATTTTTCATTGTGAAAGTGTAGGCGCGACTATTATCAACGCCCCCTAGAGAGGAAAGCCGCGGCACTTACTTGTGACGTCACACCGAGTAGGTAAAACAAAGCGCTTCCATTGGGTTTCTCCTCTCTCCCGCGCAGCGCTTTGCTTTACCTACTCGGTGTGACGTCACAAGTAAGTGCCGCGGCTTTCCTCTCAAGGGGCGTTGCTATTATGCGGGGGAAGTCTACTACACATTATTGAACATTCTAATGCTACAACAGTACTGGTAATACCAAACACATTAAATAAAATTAATACTTCACCAAATGTTTTTAGATCATGTGTTGTTTATTAAATAGTATTTTCGTGAGTTGCACGCAAAAAAGAGACTTTTCTCTTTCTAATTCTTTTATAAAATAAAGTTAATAATAAGCAATTAACAGCATAAGCAGGTAATTCATTATTTTGCTATGGAGTGACCATTAAGAATGTCAGCGGGGATGACAGAACAGACGAGTCCATTATGAGTACTAGTTCATGGAAAAGTACAGCTGCTAATTTGGTAAACACGTTACTTAAATTGGAAAATGCTCAAAACCCTACATATTTACGTCAAATTGTGTTATGAAGCGAAGCACGTCATGAATGAAGACCTGGAAATTAAAAAGGCTATTTTCGACACTTTAATACGGATTGAAATCAGAGATACAATAAAAACTGGTATTGTTGTAAAGATGAAATGTATAGTTGATATAAAAGCTGTCAAAGTTGCTTAGATGTATCGAATGGCACAGCCGTATTAAGAAAAAATACTTAAACATTTTGGTTCGGAAGTTCAACTTATCAGTATCAAAAGCAGTTTTATTTACTTGCTTAGACCCCTGTTAAGAGAATCGAATCACAACTTTACTAAATTAATATTATCTCCCAATGATATGTTAATTGTAGAACAATTTTTGAAGTAAACTTGCATTTTGTCAATTTTTTTCTTCCAGAAGAAAAATGAAATAACACAAAACAGAAAAGCCAGGAAATGATTTATTCCTCAAAAGTGTTTTTTTTTCCGCGCAGAAATAGATATGTAGTAGTCCATTCACAGAATTTTTATGTAAAAATGTTAATTTTCTTAGATTGGAATCAAGGATTTGCAAGATTAGAATAAAAATGATACCGTTCCCCAAATCTTTAATTGAAGCTTTCTATCCATAACCTTATTATTCATAATAGTTACTTTCAAAGGCAATTTAAAATATTTCTGACTAGAAATAAACTATGTACATGTATGTTTTAACTAATAATATCAATAAATTTAACATAATATATTTAATCTTCGAAAATTTAAGTACTAAGAGAGTTGATCTTTTAACCTTACAAAATAGATGTTTTTATAATATATAAGATTAAATGCAGTTCGATACTTAAAATATACGTTGTATATTTAAAGCATGGAATGTATTCTTCAAATTATAAGGTTCGTTCACCAAGCAATAATTTCAAAAGATTTAGTTAATTCAAAAATACCACAGAAACTGGATGATATAAAAATCACGTTGTTAGAGCATGAATAAATCGTCAGAACATGCTTCCAAATCTTCTAAGTAACACTACTTTTCTGATGCAATGAATTCTTCTAAATTAGACTGTAAATACGAAAAAGTGTAGTTATGACTAACGAAAGTTTTTAAAAATCTTTATAAAGTTTAGTCAAAATATTAGTGAGGAACCTACTGATGCTTTTTTCGGAATAGGCAACTTCCATCATTAATTTCAAGAATCTTTCAAACAGTCACAATTATAAAATTTTAATCATGCAGAGCATTTTCAGGTAGGGTGCAAGAAAAACAGGTAATGAGTAAGTGATAATGCACATTTTGAATGTCATCTTACTTATTTTTACTCCAAAACATTCCTATTTTCTCTTAAAATGTCTACTCAAACTATATCGACAAAACTATTTTGTAGACAAGACAATTAAATGTTAATAGAATAAAAGAATAAAAAACTGTATGTATGCTGAGGAATGTGAAGGGGAGGGCACCATCGTAAGGTTTTTGTTTTGTTTTTTGTTGTTGGGGGAGAAGACACAGTGTCAAAAGGTTGGGAACAGCTTATCTAAGTTATTTGGCGCAAAGGGAAAGCTTTGCAGTCAAGCTAATTTTTATTTTAAAAGTTTGTTTGTAAATGATATTGAGATATTATGGCATATTTTTACTGTTTCTAACATAACTTTGATCATGAATTTAAAAATATTTATCCTTTATTTACATTAAACAATATTTTCTTTAAAACGCACAAAGGGGTTATATCTTACAACATAGATTCAGTCAGGGATGTGACTGAATCTATGTTGTTTTTCCTTTTCTATAAGTAATTTCCCAGCATATAGAAACACTGTCTTAAAAAACAAAGCTCTCTCTTAACCCTCTCCTAATGTTTAAAAACTGCCATAACATTGAGCCTACTTAAATATTCCAGGAACAGAATGGCACAGCAATTTATTTCCGTATTCATACAGTTCTTCCTTAATACCACAGTTATAAATGACATAGATCGTCCTGAATAATTCATGGTTTCGGATCGAACGTTGATGATTTCACTTTCGGGAAAAATATTACTTTTGTTTGAATTACATGATTTGATATCTGGGTTGACTTTATTTTCCCCGATGATGATAGATAATAAAATACTGTGATTTTGACTGAGATATTTTAATTTGTTCATGGTAAATTCTTCCTGGAACTTTCATTTGTCAAAAACAGTCTGCCATTCCTTTGACAGTTTCTGCGTGCGGCAAAATTGAACGATGGCATTCGGTATTTTGCGCGTGCGAAGGGAATTGCCATTTGTTAAACTGTAGCATTACATGATTAAGTGCATTTAAAAGGAATTTCGAAATGTATTGAACTGTGTAAAGAAAAATAAAGAATGAAAGTCACTCATTTATTTTGTTCATAGTTTGAGATCTGTGACTTTTGCTGAAAAATGTTCTATCCCATGAAAATCTAAATTTGGAAATGAAATCACAGTGGTGCAAACTGTACACACACTGTTTGTCATTTATTGTCATTATTATTCTTGCAGATACAACTTTAAGGCAGACATTTGCAAAAGAAACTCTGAACAAGCTTTATAGCTTTTATATGAAATACGATTGGAGTACATCTAACTAACTAAATAAATATATAATGCAACTAGACTAAGAGTTGTATCGAAATTTCTTACGTTTCTCAAATCGTATGTATTTATTGTTCTAAAGTGCATGGGGTATACAGTGAGATGACTTAATGGAGGTCTTAGAATGTAGGTGATTTACTTTCAAATTTGTTCATAGGTATATACATGTGTCACAGAAACTGCCTTAAGAATTATTTAAAAATAAACTGAATCATATGGTTTCATTTGTTTTTCGGCAAACATAAAATCTATCTTACGATAAGCTATGTTTCTTTTTTATCTTTAATTTACGTTTTAAGTATACAATAACGCTGAACCAACTTGAGAATTCTCGAAGTAAAACGGAGGATATCTGTCATGCTACACACAAAGTCGTTTTCTTTCAACGTACAGTAAAACATAATCTGTAAAATTTTGAAGGAAAAACAACATTTATGCTAGAGTCGTTATCTCCATCTGATAGAAGAGTCTCTCCAGAGTGTATAATGGTTAGTGCACCACTCTCTGCGATCATGGCCCTGGGTTCGACCCCCGCCTTGGGTTGTTAAATTGTCCGCTCTTTCATAGGAGCAACATTGGTCCACCTATTGAGTATAACCATAATAAAGTGGCCACACTTCTGAATTTTGTAGTGGCCAATGTTCATAGACAGCAAGTGCTCGCCATTCGAAAAATTTTAATAATGGAAGCTCAATATTAGTTCATGCACAGTTTCCTCAGAACTTTAGGTTCTTTCATAGGAAGTGTTCTTTTTTAAAATAGACAATAATATAAAATTAATATAATGAAATCAGTATGGGTCTTGCTGTAGTGGATAAGAGAAGAGCAGATGTCTGGAACGATATAGAAAGCTTTCGTGGCTGACAGTAAACATACAACTGGAATGGTAAATCAGCTTAGGTTGCCGAGAGTAGGTAAACGATTGCAAAGAGTTAATGATGAAGTAACTTGCATTACATCCAAACTAAGAACTCTATTTTCATTTTGTAACAGCGCCGATTCAAAATAATCCACTTACATACTTACACCTTCACGCAAAAACTTACGTCATTTATGAAAGGTTGTTGGACGAACGCTGGAAGTCATGTTTGTGCAGGTTGTTGGTCACAGCACATTGGGTGTCCTTAAAAAATATTCTTAAAAAAATATTCCTAGAAAATAAAAAGTCTGCAGGTGCAAAATCAGAAGAATAGGGTGGGAGGTCACATAATCATGACTTCTAGAAATCGTTCTTCCAGCGTATAAATATGTTGAATTGTAAAAATTCGCGATTTGCATCTATTTTACGGAGTTTTAAGCAGCAATTTTTTTTCTCATATTAAAGGAAGTATCGCGTAATAACTGTAAATCAGTAAAGTTGTATTAAAGGTGAAAATTTACACAATTTGCATAGAGCATAACTATGAGGAATTGGTGCCATTATCCTATTACATTCTTCGTGCGGAAAGATCAAAGGGCACATTAAGGTGTCAAAACATCATCCAGACTCATTAACTTGTCAAAACAGCATTAATTTAGCTGCATCATGAATGAGGGGGGAGCATTTATTGAAGAGCGGTTAAATTACGCTCACTCCTGTAGCTTCTCTAATTAATGTAGGAAAAGGACATAAGGATAACAACGGTGACGATTTGCAGTAACACGTTTCTACAGTTGTGTGTTAGATGGCGTTTCAGTTAAAGGGAATAAATTTAAAACCGGAAAACATTTTAGAAAATTCACTGTACTATAATTTGTCAGGAATTTTAAGATTTTAGGTAATAATATCACGGCAGTATACAAGAATAGAAGTGCAAAAACTCCTATTTTATTATAAAGAAAAAAAGCATTTAACAGCCTGTTTAAATTTCAGCGTTTGAAAATTTTATTTATTTAACGGACTTTATGCGGTAGATTGGTATGTTAAATTTCGTGTTTTATAATTTCTTTTCAAAAGTACTACTTAAATCAGTCTTAATTACGTATCTTGCACCTACTTAGAATACTTACCTAATCCAATCATTACTATTTCAATGAAATTAAATGATTTGAAAAAAATTTGCATGGTATCGCTAATTCCTTATAGATTAATTATAAAATTTTTTATAAACTAAACAAAATACGTCAAATATTAATATTAGAGTTTTTATGTATATTCTCACAACTTTAATAAGTCACAAACAATAGGCATTTTGAATTCATTAAAATATTATTTCATGAATCTCTTGACATTAATTTTGTCAAGGGTATTCATGATATATAAGGTATAATAAGGTATGCGGGACAGTGCAGTGTATAGTAAGAATTATTCTTCATTATTATACTATTTAATCCTTATGCTTGCATACATTAATTCGATAACTTTAGCATAAAATTCACGCACTAAATAATAAAACTTATTCACTCTGTGTGTGTTTAGCAGAAGTACTCAGTGCATTATGCCACCCAACAGTGCACTTCCAGTGTTTTCCAATTTTTTATAGTTTATTAAACATGACATTTAAAACGGGCAATAGAGATTTATTGCTGCCATGAAATTCAAATACGCCTATATCAATATGCCATAAGCTTTCAAAAGGACCGTAAAATCGATTCCTACACGGCGCAGCAGACATCGGTTTAATATCGCATTTGTCACATTCTTCAATCGATCATACGGAATTTTTACTTCAAGAGAAACTGCATAAATCATTCGATTCCATGCCAAAATTTTCTAAGTAGTGTGCAATAAAGATTTCGAATTTGCAAAAAAAAAAAAAAAAAAAAAAAAAAAAAAAGAAGGGGAGTCGAAACGTAAAGAAATTTTATGCAACCAGAGTTTTCGAGTGATATGCAAATCTGTACCAGCATATTCGTTTGCATATATAATATTTCTTTGCATATTAGAAGTGATCATGTTTGGCATTTTTCAAAGGGGTACTGAAACCCTGTCCACTTTTTTTTTTTGTGACGATGCTCCCTGTCCATTTTTTAGTACTGATGCGTCCTGACTTTTTGTGTGCTCTATCGATAGAAAAAAATAAGCCTTGCATCTTCTTCAAACAGTTACTTGTCAAACTTAACTTTCTTCTGTACAAACAGTACTTTTGTCTTTAGTTCATCTAAAGTAATTTACAAACTCTTTGCTTTATTTAGTCTAATCTAATAAGTCTAATGTATTCCCAATCCTATAGAAAAATAACTAAGAATAATAAATCGTGCCGACGTATCTATTATGAAACGCTTTCCAACAATAAATGCTGTGACAGTATTTTCGATAGAAAGCATTTTCTTTACAGTCCTTAAAAACATATCAATTTTGTTTTGTTTGAAGTATGCGAATATCTCTAAAATACGCTTTAAAAATTACTGCCCGTAGAGCGTAATGTACTGGAATTATTTTGGGTGCTGTTGTAAAAGAACCAAGAATTTTACATGCATCATTTTCAATAGGATAAGTGGTACGTGGGAATAATATATAAAAATTTCGTAGTGATTGATGAGTATTTACGGCAATTAGAGCACGAACGAACAGATAGACAAACAAACCGAAAATCACCTTGTTAGAAAGTGTTAAAATATAAGTAGAATTCTAAAATGCGAAAGCGCTTTTAAAACTAACATGTCTTTTGTCTCTTCTTTACAGTGACCAAATACATTCGGATTGGAATCGGTGACAAGAACGACAACCCACCGTATTTTGATCAGGCCCTCTACGAAGCCGAGGTAAATGAGGACGAGGACATACAGCACACTGTGATCACAGTCACTGCAAAGGACAAGGACGAATGTGAGTTGATCAAAACATTGTTTTTTAAATATTTCACACTTGCTTGACATTTGTTTAAAATGGTAGGTTTGATTTCTTAAAATACTGACTATTATACCTTTTAAGACGCAATTGGTGCATTTTAAAAATAGATTGTAACTCAAGAAGCACTGCAACGTTTTCTGAAAGGTCTATTAATGCACAGAGAACGTTTGTTCCCTGAACGTCTATTAACATGCAGAAAACTTGAGTGATATTCTCTGTATGTCTGTAAACTTCAGAGAGTTTTGATGTGCTGCCAGATAATATTTTGATGCAGATCAAAGTTTAGTGTGTACATATCTTCATAGCGTTCATAATAAAGTACTGCAAGTCGATAATGCATATTTTTATTAAGTAAAAATGTGTAAAATGAAACTGTGGTATCTTCAAACCGAAGTCAAAATGATTTAACTTCTAAAATTCCCTTTTCTTTTCAGATTCGGGTACACTATAGCTCAGGTGAAATCACAGATAAGCATAAAAAATACATCATTGCTTCAAGTATAAAAGCAAATAAAGCAATACACATTTTCAAAATATTTTATTTTATATTGAGTACGATCTTTGTACGATATGTTTGTACAAAAGTATATCTTTGAAAACATGGTACTTTAAAAAGAATGATTAACAGCAAAAATTAACTCTTCTCAATTTCCGGAAAGACATTTTAATATTTTTGCATTTTCACAACGTTAATTTGGACGTAAGTCAACAACAGGTAATGTTATAATGTGTTAGATCGATTTCTTGGCAAATGGTCAAATGATAGCTCAGCTACTATACAATTATAAATACACACTATAACAAAAAAATTGACGTTCCAAGAAGGATTTGCCTGATTGTAATGAAATTTCGTATGCAAAGACATTCGGACCGAGCATGCAAACGATTAAAATCTGAAGTCCTATTGAATGAATAGCGGAAGCGCTAGCGCATCGGAACTGCGCATTCAGCAGGGGCATACAAGGAGCGATTCTCAATCTGATGGTTAAAATTTCTGTTGCGTTTGGATATCGCAGTATCTTACGTCGGCTGTAACAACGTCTCACCAAAGACTCGTGCGCATTCCGAGCAGATGTCGGACTTTGATAGAGTTCGTGCAATCGGACTGAAAGAGGCTGATTAGACGAATCGAAGAACCGCTCGACATCTGCTTAGAAGCGATACGGCTATTAGACGATACTGGCAAGAGTGGGTCAACAACAATAGATATCACCGTCAAAATAGTAGTGGTCAACCGAAGGCCCCTACAGAACGGGAGGATGTAGCGATTGCCAAAGCAGCTGTCATAGAACCGGATTCGTCACTATCAACTTTCCACCGTGTGATCCGCACACATGTATCCAACATGACCCTCCACAGACGACTTAGAGAGCGGAATTTACGCTTGCGCCGAGCGTTACGCCAGTTGCCTCTCAGGCCCGTACACCGTCAGGTCCAATTACTGTGGTGCCCGGCTCGATCAAAGTGGAACTGCGTTGACTGGGCACGTATAATCTTTAGTGATAAGTCGAGTTTTCAACTGTGTCCTGACGACAACTACAGACGTGCTTGGAGACGTCCAGGACAGAGGGGGAGGGGGGGGGAAATCCTGCGCAGACTATTGCACGCCACAGAGGCCCACAACAAAGTGCTATGGTCTGGGTGCCATCTCTTTTGATAGCCGGACCCCTTTGGTAGTCATTTCTGGCACATAAACAGCACAGCGGTACGTTGACGACATGCTACGAACGGTTGTGTTGCCGTTCCTTTTTCGACACCCTGGACTTCCTTTTCAACACGATAATGCCTCGTCGCATACGGTGCGTGTTGATATGAATTGTTTTCAAACTTTCCCTGTACTTCCTTGGCCAGCTAGGTCGCCTGATCTCTCTCCCATAGAGCACTTTTTGGACGCTATGGGAAGGCGATTGCAACTATCTCAAAATGTTGCCGATTTATCCCAACAGTTGAGACAATTTGGCAAGAAATTCCGCAGGACACCATCCGGGAACTTGATCAGTCTGTGCCACGCCGAGTGACAGCTTGACTCGAGGCCAGAGGTGGACCAACGCCTTATTGACTTCCTCCCTTTGTAATGGTCAAACTCTACAATAAATCATTCAATTGTTCGGAAATTTTAATCGTATATTTTTTTTTATATATGTTCTTTACATCTACCATTTTTATCGCCTTCTTAAAATTCCTTCATGGTGCGTCTTTCTTTTTTGTTATAGAGTGTAAGCTATATTTCTGTCTGAATTAAGGTGTTATAGGAGGATTAAGGGTTCGAAAAATCGATTTTTTAATTTTATTTAAAACCTTAGTTATTTCTGAAGATTTTGAACCCTATTTCATGCAATTATTACAGCTAGAAGAGCTACATATAAAAACGCTTAATGAAAGTTTTATATTTGAACACAGTAAGGTAACTTTAAACTGCGTTTTTTCAAAAAGCATTTTTGTGAACTAATATAGCATGCGAGATATCAAAATTTCTATGATGCATATCTTCACGAAACTTTGTATAGTTATAACTGGTATCAGTATCTATTAATTTTAACCGTGAGAGAGATAAAGTTTTGAAAACTTGAACCGAAATAAAAGGTGGAAAGTAATTTTTTTTCAAATTTCAATTTAAAATACAATTTAAAAATTCTAAATTTAATTTTTTTCTTAAATACTAACTAATTCTATAAAATATGCATTTTATGTTAATTTGCAATAAAAATTTTGTTTGTTTGTGTACTTTAAATTTACTTACGTATAGAGACACTCACTATCGAAAAAGAAATATATAGTAAAAATTATTATTTTATTTTCAAACATCCGTGAAAGGTAATGGAGTCTGAAGTTTTATTATACTGCAGTAATTAGTATTGTAGTGTATTATTATAAAAAAATTCAATATGCTATGACTATTATTTTGATCATAAAATTTAAAACTGTAAGGGTCTAAAATACGTGTACATTAGCTTCTCAATCCTCCTCACTGAGTTGAACTTTGCCTGCGTCTAGAATGTTTAAAAAATCCTGTGAACAAAATCTTTAAAAAATTATATACTGTTTTTAGTAATAAAGTCTAAACTTAGAACCTTATGAACTATTTTAATTGTACTGAAATGTATTTCATTTAATTTAAAAGCTACATAAAAAGAACACATTCTGGTTTGTAAGGTCTGCCAGTAAGGTCTGAAAAGTAAGATGATTATTATTTAGTAATTTATTCGGTGCTTGTAAATCTGCTTATCTTGCTTTTATAAACATCTTTTCGATCAGTTTTAAGATATTAGATGTTTCATAAAGCTAGGATGAATTTTTCTCCTATCATTCTAAAAAATTGTATAGCTATACCTTTATAAAAACAATATTATTTCTAAAGTAAAATTGATAAACTGATTTTTTTATATTAGCTGACTTGAAATACCCATAGTTTATTCTTTACAGCATAGTTATGAAATGCATTCCAGTCTCTATATCTTTCTTCTTATTTCAAAAATGATATTTTAATGTTCATTTTTCACATAAATGTCCAAGCTAGTTTCCGATTTAGGAAAGTTAACAGAAAGTTAGCAGCTACATTATATTAAACAATCGTTTATTTTTAGCTAATTCAAAAACAAGTCATTCTCATAAATGACTTTTTATCAAGCACTATGTTGTAATACTTTTACATTACACCTGAGCAATGCAGTAACTATCGACGATCTTGGCGTTCATTATTACGTGTTTTTACACCATTACACTTGCATCATCTCCACGGACAAATAATCTCTGATAAAAGTAATTACATCAGTCAGCGTGGCGTTTCTCTTTTTTCTATCAGCGAAAGTTTTGCTTCTACTCTGATAGGTTTCTCCTTTGGCTCCTGCCTTGTCCGTTAGTAACGAATTTTATTGGAGCTAGAAAGCAACTAAGGTGAAAATAAAAAGATGTGTTCCTTTGCTTATTATTAATGCTTTACTCGCTGAACTAAACCAGGCATAAACTATTCTAAAAGTTTGATGGCTGGCTATTTAAGAGATAGCCCATACTCAAGCTAAAGATACTTCCAAAACTCTTGTGAAGGATATTGTACCAGCACAAAATTTAGAAACCCTTCTTCAACCAGAAATCGCGATGAGGTTGTAATATTCTTAGCTTGATGAGTGCTTGAAATGTAATAATTATAATGTTGTACTGGTCAGAATAGTATCAAATGTACAAGGAAACTTAATGAGACTATGGGAGAAATATTTACGTGGAAAAAAAATAGTTTAAAAAATCACTTCCAAGTGACGTTTCACAGAGCTTTAATGCGAATAAGACTGGCAAATAACCATTCTCAGGCGAAGAAAATAATGAAGTTATGAAGATGTTTTATACCTATGCTCTACTAGTAAAAACGCTACCTGATGGTCATTATTTAACAAATATTTTTTACAAACAGGTCTCTCTGTCAGGGTCTTATTAAGGTTTCTTATTAATTCAGTAACATTCTGACCAGTACTGGTAGTATTCTGAAAATACCTTACGCTATACGCAGTATTGAATAGGGGAACTTTAAGTATGAACACCCTGCCTTAGAAAAAAGATTATTATTGAAGATAAAATTAATCACATTTGTTTAAACCTGCAGTGAGTAGTGTGTCCTAACTGATACACGACTTTAATTTATTGGTTACATTAAGGTGGCAACATACTTCTTTCATACATTTTGATACAAACTTAGTCATATAAATTACTTTGTGAGTCGTCTTCTGTTAATGGATGGCAGAACAGAAGAATTCTTAAAACTTGCAGTTTAAATTCACCATTTTCACTGTAGCCGACTGTAAAATTGCGTAGTTTTACAAATATAATATATGTATAATTATATATATATATATATATATATATATATACATGTATGTATGTAATATAAATCTACATATATATAAATCTTATAGCACGGTTTTTCATCTAAAACATATATTTTGTATTGTTCAGGTAAGTGTCTTCTAAAATGATAAATGAAGCACGAAATTCAATAGAAATTCCTCCATACACGATGTAATCGTTCTTAAACACTAGTAAAACATTTCATTCTATTACTTTTAACTTGTATTTTTTTTTCATTTATTTTACTGCGGTTTTATAAAGCCGTAGCCGACTACCTAGGACTAAGATGGCCACACACCCTTTGTCACGTGATTTTTCGAGTGTAAAGGAGTGTAACTAAAATGGGAGCACCGCAGCTTGCATATCTCGTTAGCCGTGCATAAAACAAACCTTCCAAAATTATTCATTTTGAATTAAATATATACATGATACGTCAGATATTTCAGTAAAGTTCCAGAGTTAAGGCAGGTAAAACGGTTTATTAAACATTATCTTTAAGTTACAATATAGAGTGAGAAGAGGAGAGGGGAGACGGGTACAAAAATCAGCGTGGACTAATTAAGCAGTTCCAGTGGCAGAAGTCTCTAGATTTTCGATGTGCGGGTGTATTTACGCTCACCACACCACGTGGTTTGCGAAGACATAACTCCGCCTCTCTCTTATCTCTAATCGAACCACACACATTTACCAACATGACCCGCATCCGGGGCTACAAAGGCGTGGGGACACGCGTACACTCTAAAGAACTCAGAATCGACGGCCTGATGTCTGACAAATAAACCATAGCTCCAGAGCGCGCGTGGCAAGTAAGACAGAAAAGCAAAACTTACAGTGAAAGTACCGCTTGAACAATACCAAAACTAGTAAAACCCAAACTACCTTTTTATACATTACATATATATATATATATATATATATATATATGCAGTGAGGGTTTAGCAAAAACCTTGCAGTGATAGTACTAAATGGCAAATCAGTGTTTAAAAGATAAATTCATCTATCATTCTAATGAGTATGTGCATCTCTGCATCTCAGAACAACTAAGAAAGAAAAAGAAAGTTAAATTACAGAAATGATCCTTTTTCCTAACAACATAGATATTTTTTCCTTCTTTTTATAATGAACATGAACTAATTGGGTTTATCATCCATCGTAATGTCATTTCTTATCTCAGAAATTCGGATTTTCTGCTTCTTCAAAATCCAGGTTAAATGATGTCAGCGATGGTGTAATTAGAATTTAAACTACTTCAGGATTATTTTCTTGTCCAACCTAAGCTGAAGTGCTTTTTTCTTTTTTTCCCCGTTGTCCCGTGAGATAGGTAGTTCAATCATTAAGGAGATTTGGCTGCTTCCTTCACAATATCAGATGTTGATTTTTGTACCGATATATCATCATGTTTTCCCAAGACTTCAAAATTTTGACGATATTTCAATGCTCATTTTTTTTTTCAATTTTACCCTCGTGTAATTACTGTTGTTTGAGAATGTTATCGTCCAGTACATCGGAAGTTGATTAAGGCTCAGGTCTTCTACTTCTTTTTCTTTCGCTTTTTCTGAAAGAAATTTATTAACTTGAACGTACATGATGCATGTTGAAACTAGAATAGAATTTAAAAAAATGATGAACCATACTATGAAACCTTCATTGTTATATATTTAAAATTATTTATCACTTTTAGCTGTTACGTTATAAGTGGTATTGTCGTGAAATTCTGACTATGAGTTTTAACCCCTTGCCACCTGAGCCCGAATTCAGCTCGGGTGGGCGAAAAATACTATCCTGGCTTATCCCGTGTGAAGCTCGGGTAGTAGGAAAAATTCACAGTATACAATCTTTACAGAACGATATCGTATGTCATTTATTCACTTGCCTTTTTACTATATACAGGTGCATACCGTGTTTACTCTCGTAGTAGTCGTCCTCGCATGATAGTCGAACCCTCGTTTTGAAGCATGAAAAACAGCTTTAGAATTTTAATATTATGTAGTAGATTTTACAAGCATAATAGTCGCACCTAGATGTTCACCATGAAAATCTGGCCAAAAAAATGCGACTATTACGGGACTAAACACAGTGGAAAAAACACTCAAAATACTGGTGTTAAACGATAAAGTAAATAAAAGGCTTTGTAGAAAACACACATAAGAGGTTATAGGAGTAGATACGTACGTTTTGACCAAAAATTGTTTTGGTCTTCCTCAGTCAAAGCCCTTCGTCACAAGGAGCACAGAGAACTTTGACTGAGGAAGACCAAAACAATACCTATAACATCTTATGTGTGCTTTTACAGAGCTTTTTATTTACTAAACGCAATAATTATACAGTTTTATATTATTTTTTTAAGAAATGTTTCATACAATGAGTGTTATCATTTTTTAATAAAACTAAATCTGAAAATAAGCATTAGAAAAGTTGAAACTTTTGCCCTTCAACCTGGGATAAAGTAAGTCGACAAGAGGATTTTTAAAATACTCTATTCTTTTTGCAATATCACAATGAAATAACTACTTTATGTTTACACTAGTCACTAAAAATGTGCTTATTTGTGATTATATTGATTTTAATGCTGGATTTCAAGACTTCTTACGTATAAGTTTTTTTAAATACGTTAAACCAGTCAGTAAACGCATTTTTCTATTGCTGATTTTTAGCATAATACAAGAGGGTTGTGATGTAGATCGCTTATTTAATATTATAGTCATTTGTTTTCTGTTTATTAAATTTAATCAACTTAAAATGCTTGATTTTAAATTGGTAAAATTTAAGAAACAGAAAAAAATTACAATTAATATTAAACATGTGATATACATCACAAGTTTTTTTTTTACTTCGTCCTAAAAATGCATATACGCATCACCGAAAATGAACGATAGTTAAGATGTAAACGAACATCTAAAAACGTTATTCATTCTTCTTTTCAGAATAAACTTTGAATGCTTTAGTAGTATCTTTATAGTTGAATCTTTATACTGCACATAATTAACTTCATAAGACAAGCTGCAGCTTCTCAAGTAAATATACTCCAGTAAAAACATCCTCTATGGAAAATTTTTAAATTTACTATATTATCTGATTGCGGCAGTTGAAATGGGATAAAAACATAATTTTCAAAATAACTGTAAACGGTTTCAGTACTGTGAAACATCATTTCGATCAAAGGATGGAACGTATATTTAAAGGAAAAAAGCACAAATGTGCAGGATATCGGATTCCGTTATAGTTAACGTCAAAAATGGTACCAAATGCAAAATCTATAAGAACAGTAACTGGAAAAAGACATAAAGAAATTTTTTTCTGTTGATTTCTTTAATGGGGATCGATACGATAGGTATAACCATTGTGTTTTATAGAATGCTTTTCTACTTTATAAGTACAAGCGTCTGCGTGTATTCTTACACACTTTTATTATATTGCTCGAAATGTTTTATATATATATATATAGTTTACTATCTATATAGTTATATTAAGTTTTTTCTTTAAAAACGTCGATAGAGCAATTCAAAAGAAAGTTCGCTGTTACGTTTGAAAACTAGATACAGCAAATCATGGTTAAGAAAGTGTTTGTCTACTACTAGTGTTGTGGTTATTTCTACAAATGAAAGCTAAGTTATCGATTTTTACATCATTTCACGTAGTTATGGGCATTAATGAATGGAACTATTAGAATTAATCAATTATCAAATGCATTCGAGAAAATCGATTTTGAAAAATACATTCGTCCATGGCACTCGAATAGCACACAACATTCGAAATCTCGAACAATATTGTGAAGTAACTGTTTGTACTCGCCATATCAAAAAACAACTGAATGAATTATCCATCTAGTAATCATAGTTGTTTTATAATAAACTACATTTGCATATTTCTGGAAGATCTATTAATGTAACGTCTTTATAATGGAGCCCATTCAAAGCATGATTTCTGCGCACGAGAACCGGAAATGATATGGTGACATTCATGTTTCGTATGTTTATTTGTTCTTTTCTGCGAATTTGATAAATTTACGCTAGGAGTTTTATCTTCTGAGATTTACAACCATACCGGTAACCTTAAAATGTTCCAAATCAAGAAATGACATTGGTACACAGTAAAAGTTCACTATTTACTAATGATAACGTACATAAACAAACATGTTATGACTTTTTAAATTTTTGGGAGGTGTTCGAACTTTCTAAATCTTTATCAACCCAATTTTTAACAATTTTTCTGCCAAATTAAGGAAAGATCTTTTCAAATTCAGTGTAAGCGAATGAAAGTTTCTCAATCTCATGAAATGTTGGAAGACTTGTTGCATGGCACCGTACAAAGATGATTTGAGTTTTCTTCACTTTAATTTCCAAATATTATTTATATAATTTTAAGTTTATTTATTATTACAAAGTCCATTCTAATATATTTATAAAATATTTCTCTGGTTAATAATAATTCTATGAAGCATTCTTACGTTTTGTAATCTGTTTTTTTAACAAATTCTTGATTTAAAATATTTTCCCTTTCTTTATTTTAGCATCTCGTATACGTTATGAAATAACGCAGGGAAATATCGGTGGTGCTTTCGCAGTTAAAAACGAGACAGGGGCAATTTATGTTGCCGGACCTCTTGATTATGAATCAAGAAAAGAGGTAAGTAATAATAATACCTATTTTATTTTACTTCATGTTTCATTACAAATTTATTTCATGTAAAAAAGTATTCCATTATGAGTAGTACATTTCATTTGAAATCGCGTATATAAGATACTCATTTTTATCAAGTGATATATACATTCTTGATAAAATAAAGTAATATACATGTATATGCTTATATATAGCGCATTTGAAAATCATGCTTAATTTTGAATGACTTAGTCTCATTAATATCTAAGATGAAAAAGAAAACAATTGGAAGTTACTTTAAAATAAACGTTAATTTAGAAATGATACTATTAAAATCACTTGAAAAACATTAATTTTCATAACGAAAGGTTTTTCGAAATGTTATGAAACATTTTCTTATAAATAAATAAGTACATTTTATTTGAAACATTTTATTTATCTATAAAACTGAATTTTATCACGATTTTATCAAGTGATATACCTATCTATCTATCTATCTATCTATCTATCTATCTCTCTCTCTTTTTCTCTCTCTCTCTCTCTCTCTCTCTCTATATATATATATATACAGGTGTGTGTGTGTAGTCTTGATAAAATCAAGTGATGTATATACATATTGACAACTTTTTTTATGTCTTTACATATCTGCAAGGAAAAAAAGCAGAAGTAAATTTAAAATAAACGTTCTTTTAAAAATGATTCCAGTAAAATTATTTTTTAAATAATTATTTCCGTAAAAAAATTATAAAATCGCTTGCAAAACTTTATTAAATATTTCTTTCTGTATTAGAATCTACCAACGAAGAACACGTTTTCTTAAACTTTGACCTTAAACATTTATTACATTATATATATATTCATACATTTTATAAAAGTACTTATTGTCTTTATACTGTCTTTCGAGTACTTCACTTCTAGGAAAAGTAAATTGTCAATGCATAAATATTGCTTTCTCAGAATTTGTTTTACATTTGAAAAAAAAATTCCCGACTGACAAAATTACTTTTCAAAGCAATTGATTAAATTTTAAAACTTTCTGATAATGTAAAGCATAAAAGAGAGAGAGAGAGAGAGAGAAAATATTCAATTTTTCAATTTTCTCCTAAAAAGTATTTATTGTTATTATCTAAATATATATATTGTGTACATATTTTGTATGTATGTATTAGATACTTTTCTACAAAATATAAATCCCAATGCTAAAATTTTGATCTTGTGTTGTGAAATTTATAACCATAATACTGTAAATGTTTTTGTCTCCTCTTTAATACATTTTTTCACTATTATTATACCTAAAATAATTGCATTATTATTTTGATAGTTTCGTGTAACAAATATTTGTATCTACTTCTCCGACCTGACTTTTATTTTGTATATGAATTGCTTCATATCAAAATAAGAAAGGAAATATATATTTGTTTAGAGCTTGGTTATTCCTGAAAAGAATATGTTTTTATTTTTAATCATTTAGCTTTAGAAGTAAATATAACATCCAAACTTTTAGCATTATATTAGTCATTATAACTGTTTTGGAATATCTATTAATGTTTTCCTGTAGATGGAACATAAATTTATTTAATTTTTTTGTAACAAATTAAATATTTGTTATTTTGAATTTCAGTATTGTTATTGAAGGATTTTGAAGAAAACTATTTTTTGGATAAATCGTTTAAGAATTTGAATGCAATCGTGAATAATTCTTACTAATATTTTCAATTGTAATAAAAATATTAATAGTAACATCATAATAGATATTTTTTAGCATAAATACTTTGAAAGAATTCCTCCACATCTATTTCTTAATCTATTTATGTATGTTAAGGCATAATTAGATAAATGGCTAAATATTCTTGTTTAATTGTTGAAAAGCATTGTACTTTTAAAAAAGCTATCTCGAAATTACTAAGTACGAAGCAGCCTGTAAATTTACTTTAAATGCAATTATTAATGCTTCCATTTTAGATCTAAGGAGTATCTATAAATATCCGCATTCTCCCACAAAACTCCTAATATTACAAACACTTCTTTTTTTGTAAGTCTCCTAAGAAAAACGAATAAAATAAACTAATTAAAATCTCTAATATCGAGCATGTCTTGTGCTTTAGACTAACTTGCTCACTTTACAAAACTGCAGCTTTATAAAAACAAATCCCAAATTAATCATGTCTTTTGTATAGCTAACTTAATGAGATTTACATCTCCTGGGTTTAAAAGAAATCTGTATTTGTTTACTTCTTCTGCCATTAGCTTATTTTAAGATTATAGACTTGAATATAGATGTAACTCCTCTTTCTTAAAGACCTTTTTTTTAAAAAACAAAAATTGGGTAATTGTAAATAGCATATTTTAAGAGGAAGTATCTTTTATTCTTTTAAAAATGTTCTTTGATTCGAAACTTTTTTTTGGAATATTTTTGAATAATTCATAAAATGATTCCTTACTTGGTAAAAATTATTATTTTTACTTAGCAGTTTTTTTATCACGTGCAATAGCTCACATTCAATTTTACTACAGTGTTAAAGTATTTAAATAATATTTAATTGTAATATGTGTAATAATTATTTTAACAGGTTTAATTTAAATTTTATTTTCTTATTATCATTACATGAAATGTTTTATTTTATATAGTGTCTTCCGTTGTATACTTGTAGTCTATTTTAAATATGTTTGTAGATTTGAGCACAAGTAACATAAGTTAGACTGTGGTACCCAGTACTATTTACGAACTTTATATGATAAATTAAAATGTTAGATTGTCAGTGTATATTTTTATTATGTTATTTTTAAAAACGTCAGTATTTACTAAATTTTTCACTTTTCAATTGAAAAAAGATCACTTGTTTTATCTACTTACAATTGTCTTGATAGCATATAAGGTTGTACTAATAAAGAGGTGTAGAAAATCTGATGCGATACTTCAGGGATAAAAAAGCAATCTCTATAAAGCCTTTCTTTACCAGATAGTTCTTGGGTAAATACTGGGTAAATTTCAGACGATCTAGTAACTTAAAATTCCTCCTAATATGGCATTATTCCCTTTGCTGTACAAAATGGCACTTATGAATTATAGCTCCCACTAACATTCAATCGTCTCGAAATTTATGACCATGATGGTGCTAAAATCTGGCAAAGTATTTGAATTTCTGTAAATGTTCGCATTCAAAAAAACATTGCTGTGATCTTGGTTTAACGGTGTAGTTCGAAAAAATCATGTGATTTTGGTACATAGGTACAAGTAAACTAATACTACATACTGTACTACAGCTATACTACATACTGAAATAAACGATCAATCTGTATCAGTTTCAAAACCTTTAGAAAACATTCTTAAAAATCAGAAATTTTCGCAAAACGTGTCACTCTTCGAAAAATCTTGCAGCTCAGATCCATGTTTAATAATTTTTTCTGAAAATTTCACAAAAGTCACGGTTTTTTCACTTATTGCAGTGTGTAAAGCAGCTTATGAAGAACCATCTGGAATTTTTTGGAGACCGTGGTGCTATTAGTTTATTTCAATTTGTGTACCAGGACTAAAAACAGAGTTTTTTTTCTTCGACATATATCCTTAATCCCTAACAACTGCTCGTACCGGCCTGGGCACTTAGTAACATGTCTGCTTCGATTTTTGCCTTTATAAAACATAACAAGTTGGAAGGTTAAGTAAAGCATTCGCATCTCACTGCCTGGTGGAGTAATTATTCAAGGCTGTATCTTTAAAAGAGGGATAGGAGTCACAGGACTTACAAGTTTAAGAACCTGCGCTGGGGCCCAAATTCTTGTATTCGGGCCTGACAAATTTCCTTTTTGAATCTCTATCAATCTCTAAAAAGCTGTTGCAAAGTTACACGATTCCTTAAACTTCAGTACAGTAGCTGTGTTTCCGCCCACATAGTCTTCTTTGTTATTTGTGCTCAATGTCCTATGTCCTGTGTATCAAACAACTTGTGTCTGTTACCATTTCAGTACAAGCTCCGCTTAGTCGCTTCAGACAATTTGAATGAGAATCACACGACTGTGGTCATTCACATTAAGGATGTCAACGACAATCCTCCGATGTTTGACCGGCCCACCTATGAGACACAGATTACGGAGGAAGACGACAGAAACCTGCCAAAGAGAGTCTTGCAGGTCCAGTTGTCTTAACCATAACGGAAACATTTGTCTGTCATGATCCTTCCTCCCCACTCATATATATTATGTTTTAATTTTTAGTTGCAGTTTCTTTTAGGTGGATTAAGTAGCTGCTAGTGCAGTGGAATGCAAGGTTGTGAATTGAACCGTTACCTGAAATAATTGTCATTAGCTTCGGTTTTTTTCAGATGACGGACAAAATTGATTTGGTTAAGATGATTCCGCCACGGTTAGTATCCGCACGCGAGCATTGCTTGGGCAATAATTAATACTTTAGAAACTAAAAGAGACATTATAATATACGCCCGTATCCGAAGCTGGAGTTATTTCTATATGTAGTGTAGTGTATTAATTATTCGTGTAATAGATACTGACAAGCAAAATTATAAAGTTGACAAAAGTCAATAGTATTTCTTTTCCCTATAATTAGAAGCAATTTATAAAAATGGGAGAACTTATAAAAAAAAAACCTTTTTCACTTTCAATCTTCGTCGAAGACTAAAATCTTACTTCGTCGAATTCCTCAAAGACTGTTTTTTAATTAAATATTAAAACGCTTAATTAGTAAAGGAGACTCATGTAAAAGCATTTATTACAAGCATTTTACATGTATATACAATGTACGAATAAACACGAGCCTTAAAATTTGATGTTTTATGCAATAACATCGATCGAAATTTTCTTACATAATATGCAAATATGCAACGCATTAGATAAGAAAATTTATACCACAATACAAACTATTTACAAACTACAGTTGCTGCAAAACTCATTCATGTGAGGCGTTTTTTACAGAATGCCACTGTCTAAATAAGAAATCTCATACACCTTTTGAAACAAGTTGATTAGTAGAGATGGACCATTTTACGTTCTACAGTATCTATACAATCTCGAAAAAATCTAATTCTTACTTCATAATGAAACTAACATTTTTCTAACAGTGATCATGTTCTAAACATCATCTATCGTAATGGAAAATATTTTTTAAAATATTTGTATATCACAAACTTTAGTACTTCTCTAATTTATAGATATATTTAAATTCACTTTTAAAAGTTGAAAACATTTATAAAATGTAGATAAACTGAAAGAAAAAAAAAACAACAAAAGAAAACATTTAAACGAAAAAAATGCAAGTATGAAATACCCGCAAAACTGAGATTTCTTTGTATTTTAAAATTCATTTATATATTTTCATACTTTCCGAAAACTACATAAATAGACTTGACAGAACTTCTGTCGTAGCTAGGAAAATATTAAAATGTTACACAAACATTTTGACAGCTCTGATTACTTGATAAATTTAAACCATTGAACAAAATTCTCAGAACGCACATTTGAAGCAGTGGAACAGTGAAAAAATATTTTTTCACCGAAGAAAACTATTTCCAGATTTACTTTCCATGAACGCTGACTGAAGTCGAAATATATAAAGTGCTCTATTTTCAGATTTCCTTTTCAGTTGTAGCCTTCGAAAAGTGTTGTACATTATTATTTATTCTTCCCCATACGCTGTTTTGGAAAAAAAATAGCTTCGCATAATCCATTAAAATGTGTATCAAGTTTTGTCGCAACATTTTTATCCGCATACGTTCTAAGAAACAAAAAAATCCATTTTGAAACCTTTTTCCAAGTTTCCCCCCGAAAAATTGCGTTCTATTTGTGCGTTTTTTCATTAAGAACTGCATCAAAGAGTTGGAATGCTTTAAACTCATCTGGGAAAGAAAAATGCTCTTGCGGAAGGTATGTCGACAATGTCCAGGTATATTTAATAAAGTACGTCGTCTGTAATCTGTTTGAGAAAGAAAAAAACTGTTTCAAATTTCTCGGTTTCGGTTCATTCCATCTTATTGCGTTCCACTGTATTAAAGATTTTAATAATACTTATATTCAGTTTACTTATTTTTAGTTTCCGTTGTGCCTGGGGATTTGTATTGTTTATTTTTTTTTACCTTATGTTTGATTTGCAGCAGCATCTGATGCATGACGTTTTAATTAATTTGAAAGTCTTATTTTCTATTTATTTCCTCGTGCACACATCTCTCGGTAAGTTGAAAACTTGGGGAAATGATTAAATTTACTCGAGGAAATTTGTAGTGTTTTTTTATTATTACTATTATCGTTATTACCGTTTACTTTGCAATATCCTCCGGTATTTAAAAATATAGCTCGAGGCGTAAAATTTCTAGCTTTGTATCGTGGTCTGGTGAGGGGGGGGGGGAATGTTGCAAGATTGAAAAAAATAAATTTACTTTCTGTTTGAAGTGTGAAATGAAGCCTGTACTTTGGAAAAAAATTATTATTTAAATTTTTTTTTTCATTTTCGAAAATACCTATCCTATGTTAATATATATAATATAACGCTGCTTTCGCAGTTCATGATGAATTCATGTAAAGTCTAATTTGATGGGCAGGTTGCCTACAGAAATTTAGGAATTTTTTTGAACTCCTTAATAAGAAGTATTTTGTTATTGATTATACAGTGGTCGCCGCTTATTTCGGTCGGTTTTTTTCCCGGTGAAAATCGGAATGAACAGAACTAAATGGCCAACCTGCACTGGTTTTCAACCGTTTACCTCGGTCGTGAGCGCTGCTTTATCCGGTCAAGTAATCTTTGGAGATTAGGTAAAATTTCGACGTAATTAGCTGTCCGAGTGATTTAAAAGCCAGTCAAAGATACTCATATTTGTGTGGAGGTGTTACGGTAATTCAGTCAAAGCAATTGTTAATAAACTTATCAGAATTTTAATAAAATAATGATACATCCGACACCTGGAACCCGTGAGACATCTCATGATGATGACGTGGATGTGCAGCCGAACCGGTCACGTGTCACAAGAGTGGATTTTCCTGAACGCTATAGCCACTTTACGTAAAGCATTTGAGGAGAACAAGATAAGTTATCACTTGTTTTTAACATTAAGTGTAATTCAGTTTGCGCCGCAGTTGACACTATTTCAGTTGACACTATGACCCTAAAACGGCCTTTAATTTCGGATTTTCCCAAGAAGTTTTTAATTCGATTTTTTTTGAAAATGTATGTATTTTTCACTTGTTCACTTCTTTATTTTTACATAGATATGCGAACACGTTAAACTAATGATTGTTACAATTCATATAGTTTGATTTAAATTACATTTTTTCCCGTAAAATTTATCACTTTCACTTTGATCGGAATAACCGAAATCCGAACTAGTGTGAATCCGTCCCGATGTGATCGGAATAAGCGGTGACCACTGAGTTTTCGCACCTGTCTCTTCCGATGAGTGCAGAAGTCGAATGGTTCGAAACCATTTCTCATGGTTCTGTTGGTACTTCTGTTGTATTCTTAATGACTAGTTTTTAGAATAAAATTAATTTTAGGAATGTGAGGGTTCAACGCCGTTTTCGAGACTCTAGTCGGAAACTTTAAAAAAAAAAATAAACCTCTCTAACTCAAATTGAGCAGATAACTGAAAAATGGTCTATGAAATCCGTTATAATCATTCGTGCAAATGACGTTACCCATAGATGCGTGCACGAAGCAAGAAGCTGTTTACTTTGATTTGTTTTTTGTTCTTGCATGGTGGTGCTTGCATGTGATGTGTGTGACTTTATTATTTTTCCCAGTACAACCTCACACTCGTAGCCTCTGACGCCCTGCACGAATCCAGTTCCTTAGTACACGTCAAGGTTAACGATATCAACGATTTGCCGCCTAAGTTCGAACAACCCTCCTACATAACCACGATTCTAGAGGAAGATGCCGAAGGGACTCCTAAAAGTATCATGAAGGTATTATATATAGACACCGACGAAAACGAAGCGTCGGATATATATGATGCTGGCTGCAGGCAGCTTTCTCACTGTCACTCAATGACTAACTCTTCTTAACTTTCTGGTATAACAACGTAGTTTCTTTTTTATCCCCTTTCCGAATGCAGCTATTGGAATTTCGGAAGACTACGCAGCTTTTTGTTGTTTTTTAATGACATTTTGGTTTTTCTCTTCTTTTTATTTAAGGATGTCCTTTTAAAAAAATCTTTCGCGATATCCATGTACGCTATCTCTCTCTAACTGCTGCTTAAGATATTTTAAATGAATTTCGGCGGATGTTTTTGCTACACTTGAATGCACAATGAAATAAAACTATTTTCTTTTTTCTTAGTAGTTTTAAATAAATACTCAGTATATTTTAATTATGGTAAAAATAGTCTGTTCCACCTATAGTCAGTTCTTTAATTATTTTTTTAACTTGGTGAATTATAGGTGAACGCTCTTTTTATTTAGATATTTTTCCTGTTACACATTACAGATAAGCACTACAATAAACCATTTCAGTTTTTAAGAAATAAAATATAAATTTTTTTATTTAAAAATTGAATAGTTCACTATGTGAAGTACAGCACAAATTATTGCGTTCCTTTTGAGCAGGTCTAAGTCTGTAAATACTAGTAACTACGTCTCAGCGTGAGGTTAAAGCTAACGATCTGTTTCAGTGTATATATTTGATAACTGCAATCTATAAGTAACTATATACGTAATATAGTTTATTTCATTATTTGAAGGTTTTCTTTCTTTTTGATATCTAACCTTTTAAGTATTTCAGCTGGGTTTTATAAAGCTCAAAAAACATTGACTCAATTTTCGTGATTAATGTCTACTAAGCCGTCCTAGCAAACGTTAACTGATAAAAAAAATAAAAAAAATATGAGTTACTCTAGAACAAGATTCGGAACAACAAAACATAATTTATTTATATGACCATTATAGGTAATTTTCAGAAATAAATAATGTTTTTTTTCTTAGGCTACTGAATTTGATTTTAAGTCGCGTTTTTTAAGATTACATATAGCTACACAGACCCAGTAATAGAATTATAAGAAATCTATATGAATTAAAAATTCTAGAAATTGCATTTATTATTTCGTCAAGAAAGGTTATGTATTTCTAAATTAAATAATTTTAGCTTGGAACATTCAGTACATAAAAAATTCTATTGTATACATTAAATATAATTAGTGTTTTAATACCGCCATACATTTATTAAGCATTTTTTAGATTTACGCTTTCTTGATTAAAACCATATACCACAAATAATAATAAATACATTTTAAAAGCGCCAACGTGGATTGAATCATAGATTGAAGCAAAAGCGAAAATTATACTAAGAAATAACAATGAGGAATGCAGCGGGAACATCAAAAAGAACTAATCTAAATAAGTTTCCAAATAATTAGAAAAATCTATACTCGAATCACGTAATCGTGAGTTAATGGAATGGATTTAATAAGTCATAACCCCCCCCCCCAAATTTTTCATATATGTAAACATTTCAAGCCGCCAGTTATAAAAATTAAACTTCACATTTTGGAAAAATACTTAAATACATAAATACAAACGTAGTACATATGGAGATACGAATGTATTTACGCACTGTTATATACATACAGATATACTAAGCTCTTTTATAAGAACTTTTATTAATCACCGAAATATTTGGCATGACAAATCTTTTGTAACAAACATGCATGCTATGCTTTGTCTTACCTTTCTCTAATACTTTGTTTTGCTTTTTTCACTGTTAATTCATATATTGTAATTTATTTTCTAAAATCTTATTTCAATTGATTATTGTTTATGCAATAATTTTTTTCTTAGATTTGAAAAAATAAATAAAATACATAATTAAACACTTTAAATGTGAAATTTTAAACGGTATAATATAGTATTTGATTTTGCAATCAATACATTAAAAAATGTAAACTAATTTACTTAATGTTTTTTAAATTAAAAATCATTAATATTTTATTTTATATGTTTACCTTATATAAAATTTAAAATTAATTGCGTAGTTCACAAAAACTGGGTGTGAATCAATTAGCGGTTGTGGACATTTTTTTTCACACCTTAGAAATCTTAGGTATTTGTTTATGAATCCAATTAAATGAGTTTAACAAAACAGTATAAAAACTAAAGATTCAATATTCAAATCATTACTTTTTCCTATCAAGAAACTGAAAGCGATTTTAAACTCTACTTTTTGAGTCAGAAACAAACAATAATTTGAAAACGGAAAATATTGTAAAAAGTAATATTGAAATCGTTATAAAAGTATCTAAGTCACAATATCTTGCTTATCGCCAAGTTCAGATCAATTAACAGGAGACTACTTAATCCGCATAACTTCAAATTAAATAATTAAATAATATATTTAAAAAATTAAAATTTATGCAAAGAGTCTTTACATAACGGATTTGAGTACTGTACAGATAGAAAAAAAAATGTTATTTAAATCAACAAACATTTTTTTAAAAATCTATTCTGGTACATTTTCATTTTGTTAGTTTTATTCTGTATATTCTCAGAATATTTAAACTTAATACATTTCGAATGGTTTCAAAAATTACTATCATTTAGTTGTTTTAGTTCAAAAATTGTAATAATTGTTTTAAAAATTGTTTAAAAATAATTACATCCAGTTAAAGATTTGAAACTACGACGATTAATTAGGTGCACTATGTATTTTATTTATATTTTTATACTCAATTAAATGATTTCTTTAGCAAAACGACTAATCAATAGGTAAAAAAATTTGTCAAACAAATTAGACAGTGTTTAGTTTTAGATATATTGAGATTAAAATTTAAACTGATAAACACTAATGAAATAAGTAGTATCAATCGCTTTGAACACTCCGTTTATAAAGTAGATGCATAAAATGATCTATTACCTATTCTCCTATTTATTTTCGTAACAGTTTGGATGTTTGTCACCGATGGCGACTTTTTATTATTTGGTGATTTACGCATACACATAATTTTTCCCATTAAGGTTGCCATTAAAACAGTTTTCCATAGATTCTTATACATGAAACTGCCTTAATGGCGTAATAAACACTCCCAAAAACTCCTTCTTGCCATTGGATGCAAATATTCAAGCGTTAAATTTATTTGATTGCCCTTCTACTCTGAGAATGCCTTACTCACAGCCATTCTGTTTCTGCAAACAGGTGACAGCGACTGACGGCGACCGCGACCGCAAGCCCGACATAGTGTACTTCCTGACGGGTCAAGGTGTTGACGACCAAGACCCTGCCAACAGCAAATTCGCCATCAACACCACCACGGGCGAGATCTACGTCCTGAAGCCCCTGGACCGCGATCTGCCCCACGGTCGATCTCAATGGAGGTTCACAGTCTTTGCCGAAGACGAAGGGGGGAACGGACTGGTCGGGTACGCCGACGTGCTGGTCAACCTGAAGGACATAAACGACAACGCACCATTCTTCCCGTACGCTATCTACACGGGAAATGTGACGGAAAACGGAACAGCAGGTAACTGCCCTCTTTGCTCTGTTAGGTATTTTTCGGACACTTAACATACGAATTGTAGGGAACAGCCCGGAGCAACCCGGTACTTGGTTAGTAGGTAAGCTACCAGGTATCTGCCGGTGGATTGCCTGGAGTGAATAGCTACTGCACTATATATTTATCTCTGATGGTGAGAAATGAAAGTGCCATTTTGTAATAGATATTACGTGTATATGTAGCAATTAGCTGCTTCTGAAGTTGATAGTTTTTCATAGTGTTGATCCTCAATTGATATCTGTTAGATAATAGCATAAGAATGCTTCTGTTTTCTGAAAATCGGTATTCGTTCTTCCCTGTTTCAGGAATGACGGTAATGACCATGACTGCCACCGATTATGACGATCCGAATGAAGGAACGAACGCCCGACTCAAGTATTCCATAGAACAGAACCAAGTGAACGAAAATGGCGAGCTCATATTCACCATTGACGAGGAGACCGGTGTCATATCGACCGCCGTCTGTTGTCTCGATCGAGAAACCAACCCTGAATATACAATCAAGGTGGTCGCTATGGACGGAGGTGGTCTCAAAGGTGAGGTCGTCATTTTTGATTGCGCTTCTCTAGGGTAGAGTAAATGCTTGGCGGATATGTTTAATTCATTAAATGTCTACTGAGAACGTACGTACGTTTGCACGAATTCTGTGACAGTTGAAGAAAAGGGAGTCATGATATGAGTCATTTATATACATACATATCTATGCTAATTCGTTAACTCGATGAAGATGCGTTGCAACTTGAAAATCTACACGATGCACATTAGCACACGGGGATTATTGGTAACTTCAGAAATGCAAATCTGGATCTATAAGCTTCAAGTTTTTTTTATTAACACTGTCCAATTAATAAGTTTAATCATTGACTCTAGTATTGCAGTATAATTCATTTTTTATGTTAAACATAGGTGTAAAACTTCGGGGCACATAAAAAAAAATGTTGATGCCTTAATATAGGATGCTTTTCTCAATGACTAAATTTTCCAATTTAATCCAGTCCAAATTTTGCCCGAGTAATATGCTTTTATCAGCTGTAAAATTGCTTGGAAATGTTAGAAAAAATGATTAAAAATAAATATGTTACACTTTAGACATACTTATATACAAAGCATTTTGTGCATTTTGTACAAGTTCACTTTAAAAAATTAGTATTCAAAATTAACATCCTACTAGATCACAAATCACATGTGCTGTTCAATTTCGAAAATATTTTATGAATTTGTTTTAGGAAAACATTGTTAAAAAAATTATTTAAGAATAACGTCATAAAGCGTCCCCATTCACATCCTAAAAGACTATTGTAACAGACTACTACATAGTCAAAAAGAGCGACAGAAAAAAAATAAAAAGTTGTTTAAAACGATTATATATAGATGCACATATCAGAATCAGTGAATGACCATTCGGCACAAATAATCTACGATGCAAAACAAGGTGAACAAAACTGGTATATTCGGATTAACGAAGAGGTTTGAATGGTACTATTGACAAAGATATTAAAATCTGCTTTCTAATACTTTTTACCTTTCTGAAACACCGAATTTAACTCTGTGTTATTGTATGTATAGAAAATACATTAAAGTTTCAGATGGCAGTCTTAAATTTATCAAAATATATGTTATGTAATACTTTTAGTTCGTAGTAGCCATCTAATGGACTAATTTCCTTAAGGAGATATTAAATTTGAAATATTTTTGATACATTTAAGTCTTTAGCACTCGACTATTGTCATCACGTTTTTTAATTTATGTTGATGCTTCAAGTAATAAATGAATTTAAGATGTTTGCGATTTGCGAAGAATTTATATATTTTTCTAAAAATATAAATAAAACTGTATAAGATTTGTATTTTTCTTTGTTATTGCTGAATATGTTGCGGAAGTCATGTTTATTATCCGTGAAAATTAATATAGGAAATATTAATTAATGCGTATATATTTTAGCAGCCGGCAAATTCTGCGATAGTCCTCATAAAACGACGGGCGTTAATGAGTTGCGATTGTGTCATCTAAAACTTTAATGCTTCTTCCGCATATGCAAAAAAAAAACAGATTTCAAAATCGAAATTGTAAGTAAGACAAAAATATGTAAAGCAAATTTCGGCATTTGAGTCAATAGGACTTACAAACTTCCTGGTTAGTCTAAATGTTCAACCATTCATTAGGCTTTGTATTGAGTTCTGTCTTCATCGGCCCAGCCTATTCGGAGGGCTGAAAAGTGAAGTCATCGCAGGATCATCTTACACCCTACACTTTGAATGGAGAGAGGTGAAATGAAGAGAGGCAGTTCGGATTACTTTGTGGGCATTCATATTGCATGGAATGTCAAATACGAGGCCATATACACAAATCCTACGCTATTTGGGGAGAAAAGACTCCTTTACGCACATGTTTAACGTTTAGATTCTCAATAGGGGAGCATCAATTCGAATATCTGAAAATCTCATGCTAGTAAGCTTAAGTTAACGTGAAGTGAGAAATTATGAATCTGAATTTAATTGATACAGATTTTATAAGCGAGAACTGTATATTTAAACCTTCATTGCTGTGAATATCCTTTTGCAGCAGAAAGCAAGTTTTTTATCTAACGAATATTTATATATTTCTATGTATGAAGTCAAATGAAGAGTAGAATTACCACCAACCACATCCTTTTCTCGAAATGATATTAGAATGTTTGAAGTAATGTAGACAATATGAGTAATAAAAAATGAGCTTCTCATATATTTTTATTAAATCTTTACGAACACAAATCAGCATATGTAAATATGTCTGCAATGGTTACATGTAATTTAATTTACTCACGAAAATTCCTGGTTGTTTTCATAGTCGAGCTTGGAATGCTTAATTATAATTCATTCTACTTTTCAAAGCTACCTGTATTAGGAGAGGTTCCTGCTTTTACAGAGTTTTATCTTAAAATTATGGTGCATGTATGTATCGAGGGTTCATTGAATGCCTTTATATAAAAATGTTGCTTAATTTTCAAAGAAATTTCCACAAGAAAGGAATAAGATAGATTCAGAAAATCACCAACACATACTATGATATTAAATAAGCGAAATATTTTTGGCGTTTTTAAAAAGATTTTAAATATTCTTTCGTTGATTAATGAACTTCTATTATATCAGCTATTATTAAGGAAGTAAAATATCATTTGATACGAAGTATTATTGAAAAGTATAATATAGAGGTTATTTCATTAAGTAGTTTTTCCTTTATACATCAAAGTATTGAATTTAACAAGGATTAATTCTGCAAGTTTAATATTCTGAGTAACCATTATAATTTACATAGATTCAGTGGATATCTAAATGCGTAGTTTTTAACTTTTGAAGGAGGTTTTTTGCTTAAGAATTTTTTTCCTGAAAGTTGTACGAGACATAGAGATGCACTCTTGTTTTAAGTACATAGTGTATTTGATGAATGTGCAGGTTTTTTTTTCAAGCGTGCAGAAGACCGAGGACGTCCGAGCAAGCGGTGGATTGATCAACGAAGACGGAACAGGCACCATGCCTACTCCTTGAAGTTGATGATGATGATGTTTAAGATCATTAATTTGTTTTTAACCATCCATTTGAGCCTAGCGTTTAGGTTCTAAAACGCTCAATTCTAGGATTTTCGCTGTCAATCGTAAAAATTTGTAATCGAGATTTAATTTTCCTACCGTTAGTATTTAATTGCAATTAAGCAAAATACTTTAACATGACCAAGTAAGATGTAAAAGTTTCACTTTTCTTTTGCATATTTTTTTAAAGAAATTATCGCTTGTTCGTGCAGTTGACGTCAAAAATTTCCCGTTTAGTATTTTGCTATTATTACTGGCATCAACTAAGACTGGAGAATATCATGCAAAAACTCTCGGCACAAATCGGTTAAAGCAGTACAAAAGACCACTGACGACTATCGTTTCATAAAAAGAACAGCCGTTTGTGCGTTTTATGGCAAGAGTTATTTTTTCTTTCTCTCGCAGGTACGGGTACAGCTACGATTAAGATTAAGGATATCAATGACATGCCTCCCGAATTCACCAAGAAAGAATGGCAAGTGGAAGTGGACGAGACGGAAGGAGACAACATTCCGGAGACACCCATCCTTGTTGTCTCCGTAAACGACGGGGATTTGCTGGAGACGAATCGATTCAGCTACAAGGTTATTGATAATGCCTTTGGGGCTGATAAATTCACGATGGTCACGAATTCCGATGGCACTGGATCCCTCAAAATAGCAAAAGTGAGTAATTAAACAGACTGGTTATTTAAAAATTGTAAGATTTAACAAGTAACAGTTACTTCGTGCATTTATTCATACATTTATGAGACAGAATAGAATTCATCTATCAACAATTCGTCTTCACGCAGAAACATAACAAATGTGCCCATATTGTTACATGTAGTCCAGTGGCGTGAGGTGGCATATAGTTACGGGCAAGCAATACAACAGTTGTACTAGACTAATGAGACTAGCTCATGCTTATTCAGTTATAATATGGGTCTTGGTTGACCAGTTTTTTACAGTGTTAAGTGTTTCATCAACAGTGAATTGATTAAAAAGTTTTCTCCTTATCTAAAACACAATAATTGTTTGTTTAATTTATAACCACTGGATGGCAGCATCACTTTTGTAAGCATAAATGAAATTGCATAGGAAATAATATTTCCGCGAATTAAACCTAATTAATGATTTAATAAAACATGATCTATTTGACTATTGTCATCGATATTTTCTTTATTAAATTCAAAATAAAACAACTTGCAAATGCAAGAAACCCGTTTCTTCTGTTTAGTATCTTTAGACTTTAAGGGACTTTGACAGAATTTGGGATTTAATATCACGATCTTTCCAAACACTCACTACACATGCAAAGTTCAAAAAGGTGTTGCACTGTATTGTTAGAATTGGAAAATAATAATATAGCTAACAGATAAAAACTTTATGAAATGTGCCTGATCTATTTGAACCTTTTTAATGCGATGTTTGTTCAAAAAGCAAGATAACTAGCAATATAACCAAGCAGTTTATTAAAAAAAGTCCAAGAGATTCGAAAGCTTACCAAGGCATTTGGTTCAGATTACTTTTCAGCATAGCCTCCATGGACATCAAAGCATTTGTTCCATCTTTATACCTGTCTATCGAAACCGGCATTGAAGAAATCAAGACCCTGTCAGCAGAGCCTCTTGACGAAGCTTGAATTGCGGCACGGTTTCGGAAATGACGTCCTGCCAGGTGCATTTTACTATTTCCAATCTCTTCGAGCCTTCTTCAAACGCTCGAAAAGATTGGAAATCATTGGGTGGGAGATCCGGGCTGTGGAGAGGATGTTCCAATACGATCCATCGGAAGCGATGTAGCCAACCAAGTGGCATTTACTGGCCATCTTAGCGGCATTTGATTCCTGTGATCGCCTTTTGTATCTAGACATGGAATTTCGTTCCCTCGGGGAATATGTGCACCCGTGAGATCTCTTGTTACCTTACTTTCTGAACCACGTACGTGTTTTACTTCCATAAATTACAGTCGAATGTATTTTAAAACTGACTAGTCAGACATGTAAATAAATCCTATTTCAACCTGCTTCCCATCTTTCCAAACAGCCTTTAGACTTTGAGGACCTTCAGCAGCGTTTCGGATTCAACATCACGATTCAAGTGAGTGACCACGGCGGCGAATCCTCCGAACCGTACCACGTTGATTACGCGAAGGTGCGGGTTCGTTTACGGGACATCAACGATAACAAACCGGAATTTGAGAAGCCCAACATTGAGGTGATTGTTAAGGAGGACGCAGATATCGGCACGAGTCTGGCTACGTTCAGAGCGACGGATGCGGACCAAGGTGGAAAGTCTAGAGTCAGGTGAGCAGACGCCTTCAGTCTGTGTATTATGTTAAATGTTTTTGTCCTTATAGAATTGTCAGTATTCATTTACAAAGAGTAACAAATTCCAACAGTACTATAAAGTATAAAAAAAATTGCCCAAGCGTTTTAAGTAAATATTTTCAAAAATTAGTAAATAAAACTTCACTTTCTTAATACAACACTTACTAATGTACCAAGTCCCCCAAGGTGTTGTTCAGTAATGTGAGAAATAAAAAATAGTAACGCTAAGAGATAAAAATCTTATAAAATGTGCCTGAGCTATCTGAATATAGAATATTTTACTTCTAGAAATTATGATCGAATGTTTATTTTTAACTCGACATTTAGATACGGTATTTTTTTTAATATTTTATTTTTAAAATTATTGTAGTTGTATTCACTACGACTAAGGCTTGACGTAAAAACATCATTCAGATGTTTGGCATATTTTTCTATAAAGAAATATACAACGATCTTAATAAAAAAATACTAACCAAAGCTGTCAACATAAAAATGGTACACAATAGTATAATGAACACAATAGTATAAGTTTTGTGGCTCAGTAATTATTACAAATGAGGTAAAGCTGAAGAATGCAATTGCTGAAAAAACAGTACTATTTGACGAGCTTCAAAAGCTATAAATCAGAAAACATTGTGATTCGTCTTGTACGAAACCTATGTCGATATGATTCGTCTTGTAATAAAACCTATGATCATTTCGAAATCTCATAGTCTTCACTGATAAAATATTGAACTCCAGCTAGATATAGGATAATTTTTTCATTTTACTCCAGTTTAGTGTGGCACTTGGTTGCTTTATCCGTAAACCATGCAGATGTAGCATTACATTTTAAGCTACGTAAGTTTATTTGTAAAAAAAGTGCAATAAGTATAATGCATATTTCTTTTTCCAAGTTAAGGAATACATGTTGATTCATTCATAACAAAATGTAACTTCTAAGTAAGCTTCGTTCGTCAGCTACAAAAAATCTGCTAAATGTTCTTTCTATTGGTAGAGGGTAGTGGTGTAAAATAAAATGATGTTTTTTCTTTTGTCCAACTATATACATCATCTAAAACGCAAATGTAACTATTTCAATGTAATTTTATGTTTCAGTTATACCATTGATCGGTCTTCGGACAAGAAACGGCAGTTCCGAATAGATCAGAATGGTGTAGTTAGAATCCAGCGGACTCTCGACAGGGAAGAAACACCCAGACATCAAGTGAAAATTCTAGCAATAGATGACGGTATGAAAATTGCAATCCAACTTTGTTTAAGTCCAACCCACTTAATGGAATAGTTAATTTTCCATGAAAATTTATTCTAATTAGCGGTATATTCCATTATCTGGGATCACATTGACAAATTATTATGGTTTCGCACCGTAAAACGGTTTGGCACCATAGAAAATGTATTACGTGTGACATTCCTTTAACCTATATACCATTAAGCGGGTTGGACTGTATATCTTTTAATCTTGAATAGAATGCTAATGATACTTAAACCTGTATAAAAGATATTAACTATTGTAAAAAATAAAAATTTTTCGACAGGTAAATAATTTTGCCTATAAATGCTTCTCTCGTCCATGAAATAAAGCACGTAAATTTTCAAAGACGAACAAAGATTTGAGCACCAACAAAACAAACAAACAAACAAACAAAAACATGAAATGTCCAAGATGTTCGACTATATATGTTTGTCCGTTTTTTTTTTTTTCAAAATATCCTAAAACCCTTTCAAAAGTCTTGTAGCACATTCAAAAATATCATTTCGTTTGAAGTGAAAATCAAATTCAACATTAAAAAATTGCGTTTATTTTAAAATTTTGAAACTGCTTATTTAAATGGAAAGATGCTGGGACAAAGATAGAGGTCACGTGGCCCTTTGCACTTTCAGTCCTGTAGATCTTTGAGTTTGACTTGAGTTTTCACCATTACTGTTTATACCAAACTTTCAACTACGTCGCTAAACTTGATTCATTTATAACACTCAAGTAGCCTTTTAATATTTATGACCCTCCAGATTGGTGTTTTTGAAAATTAAAACACCTAGATACAGTTTAAAGATTTAACCATGTTAATTTAAATTTCCAATTAAACTTATAATTAAAACAAAAAGGATTCTGATCAATATCTAAAGATTCTAGGACAAGTCAACATTAGTTTATTATTTCTTTTAGAGGAGCATTTAAAGCAAGTCATTGTAAATTTCGATTTAAACAATTCGCTTTAGGGGTGGAACTTGAAATTTACATGTTGGCATGCTTTAAATATTCCTTCAAAAGAAATGATTTACAAATATAAACCTGAACAAGAGTTTTTAGATTTTGATTCCAAAAATGCGTGTTAAACTCCTATTTAAAACGGATTGTTGAACTCGTGATTTCGATTCAAAACTAAAATCTCTTGTTTAAATTTACATTCGTACACCTTTTTTTTATTTGGGGGTGTGGGGGAGGCGATAGAAAAAAACCACGTGATAGGGCTAAAATGCCGCAATAGGATTAAAATAAAATTACAAATTTATCTGTGCAAAGATACAAAGACCATTTAAAGGAAGATTCTAGAGTCTACAAAATCAGAAACGTGAGAACTGCATTGCCTTCTCTTGCTTATCTGTACTTTATTTTGCAGTATGTTCAGTATGTTGTACATACTGCATTTATGAGGGTTTTTTAAGTATAACATCCTAATTTCAAAATAGCATCCCAGTTATTATTATTATTATTATTATTATTTGTTTTTGTACTTTTTAAGGCTAAACGTCTTTCCAATAAACGTCTTTAATAAAAAACTTCAGGCTAAATTTTTTTAATGCGCAGTTCACCAAATATAATGTATAACAAAATATATCGTTTTAAAAAGTTTTCCGATTAAAATGTCTTCAAATACGCTTCTTCACTGCAAAAAAGTCTGTCAAATTTAAAGAAAAGAACTGTCAGCCAGAACGCCAGTTCATGTCCGTTTTTTTTTTACAGAAGTCTTCCATAAATTTACAGATTCCCAGTTTATTTTACAGAAATCTTCCGTATAAGGAAAAAAAATACGGATGACTTCTGTAAAATATATGGAAATAAACTGGCGTCCTGGCTGACAGTTTTTATCTGTCAATTTAACAGACATTTTTTTGCAGTGTGTTGAAAAGATAAATCTAACCTCAATTTAAGTGGCTCGATGCATAACTAAACTACTGATCCATTTTTTTCGCAGGCACCCCGCCGCGAACCGCGACGGCTACCCTGACCGTCGTGGTGAGCGACATCAACGACAATGCTCCTCGTTTCTTGCGGGACTACCGTCCCGTCATCATGGAACATTCTCCGCCGCAGAAGGTGGAAGAGATCCTGGCGACGGACGACGACGACCGTTCCAAAGGAAACGGACCACCCTTCACTTTCAGGATGGATCCTAATGCCCCCGACATTATCAAACAGTTCTTCGATGTACAGCACGATCCAAGTAAGAATAAGCACTTATTTTTTGTATCATCTTCTTTAACGAGTTTTTGACACAAACGATGAATGTCTTGAACAAAACAAACTTTTTGTCAAAACTATGTCGGCCTCCGACAAGCAGCCCAATATAGTGATAAACGGTAAAACCATCAGTAAAACAACAATCAGCATCACATAAAGGGATGCAGTTAAGAACAGCAGGGTATATGCTGAGGTGTTCTCCAGTCATGGCATGCCATGGTCACAAAGAATTCAGATATCTGTCTGTGATTGCAAGTCTATAGGGATGAATCTGTACTTAACCACGCCCGTGAGAAAAGTCTAAAGACCTTATTACACGGTCATTATTTTCAGTAGTTTTGTTGACGCAACCAGTTGCGGTTACTCGTTCCGGCAAGTCAGTGAGCCTGGGCGAGTATGCAAGGTTGCCATGGTAAACAAACTCGGCGCTGTGATTACAATAACAAACCGTGCCTAAACATAGAATTCACATATTTGCATCATTTCATAGGAAGAATTTCATAAAGAATATATTTTCCTTTCAAGAAAACTGTTCACTTCCCCACGTCTTTCCTTCTCGGATGACAAAGTTCAAGATGCCCTGAAATTGACTCAAAGTTATTCGTGAGTTTTGTATTTTACAACGAGAATTTTATGAAGCTCTCTCTTTTTCCTTTGAGATCGCGCGTGACACGTCAAAAGAACGTTTACCCCCACGGGTTACGAATATCGGAAATTACTGCCTAGTCTAACAAATGCGTGAGGGAAACTCACGTACATTTCGATATTTAATTCTTAGATTCAGTGGTTTCGGCTACGGCCACACTGACATACAAAAAAAAACTCTATTTCTCCTCCCCCTCCTCCCCCTGTAATACATGAACACTTTTTAACATTATATTCTCTGTTGTTTCTTTCCGCTAGCCGGTGCCAACGGCGACGGGATGGCTATAGTTACGTCGAAGGAGCGTTTCGATCGGGAACAGCAGAAGGAGTACCTCGTCCCCATAGTTATCAAGGACAGTGGCACGCCCTCAATGACGGGCACCAGCACTCTCACGGTCATCATCGGAGACGTGAACGACAACAGGATGCACCCTGGCTCAAAAAGCATCTTTGTATATAATTTTAAAGGTGAGTCGTGTGTGTTCGATACTCCGTACAGCTAGCTGCACATCCTGTTGGTGACAACTCTGCGACGACGTTACATTTCATCGCGTTGGTCGCACGTCACACGTAAATGCAGACCGTCATGTAGACCCTGCCGACCGAGTTGTATGGTGGGTAAAGCACCGTACTCCGGTTTCGGGTTCAACTCCCGATAGCCGGGGTTCGATTCCCGACTGGGCTTGGTTGCCATGTCCGTCCCTTCATAGGGGTCGACGTTGGTGAACCTACTAGGTGCCACCATTATAATAAAGAGACCAACAGTTCCGGCCTTCTGTGCCCAAAGCCTTCAAGGCAGAGGCCAGCCATTAGAAAAAAAAAAATGTGGACCTCCTTCGTGGTGAGCATGTGAAGTTGCAATGTTATAGAGCATTTCGACGTGGCGTTTCAGTGACGTCATCTGAGTGACAACTGGCTGCAAATCCTTTCTGCGCAGTTTCCCTTGTTGTCTTCGACCGAGAAAAACCGTATGGGAATCGTCAATTTTACTTATCCTTAATTACTTCAACACATAAAAAAGCCGCTGGCAAATCAAAGTCGTAGACGTGTTTAACCAATTCTGTCAATTACAATCATCCAAAACTTGAATTTAACATCCTTTTTGAGTGTTAAAAATCGAGTTTCTACCATTAAAACAGATTGCGGGAACCCAAAGCTGTCACGCTGAGTGGGGACTTGTCACAGAGAAGGCTAGCCTCGTTGAAATGCTCTATTGATAATTAGTCACAATTTGACGCCACTGTGTGTCAAACACTTAACGTTACCGGAGTGCCGTCGCAGTGTAATTTCTCACTTGGGAAACACTGGATCAGTGTTTCCCAAACACTGGTCCGCGGTTGGCATACTGGTAGCGATCCGCTAGACTTTTCTTCTAGTCCACGCACATCACATTTATTTTTAAAAATCAGCAGCAAATGTCAATCTAACTAAAAATTATACTTTCTTAGAGTTTGCTTTATAATTAAAATTCAAACTTTTGGCTAACGTTCTTTTGAGAGAGATTTTTATCTTTTTAACTGTCCGCAGATATGAAAGAGGTTGCGAAACATTGGTGTAAATCAGTATGTGACATTCATGATGGTCACGTGCGACGTTACAAAAACTGTCTCAGTCAGCGATTTGTCCGTTGCCACATCCTCTCTATAAAAAATCTGACAGGTGAAGTTGCAACAATGACCAGTATGCATACATATAGTGACATCACAATGCTGCATTTGTAGAGAACAATGAGGATATTATTATTTACTCATCTCACTGAAAATTGAACATACGGTGTCGTATCACTGGCTCCCTATCAAGGTGGGGAACTGCAAGTTGAAGCTTTCTGACAAAGATAAAATAGTGGAATACGATAAATTGTATTTAGAATAATGTACAGTATAAAACAAAACTGTATTTTTTTCCCTTAATAATGTATAGCCCGCGCAGGGCTGTTATCCTCGGAGTGTTTGAATCTGTTAACCTTTTTGACCTCTTTTTTGAAGTTGCCTTACGAAATTAACTTGGCTTTTCACAATTTCATTGGAGCCTGAATTCGAAAATAGTCCTTCTTTTAAAAATTTTATGCAAATGCTAACATACTTGTTATAAATTAAAAGATAACTTTTAGACTGAAAACTGTCCTACAAAGCCTGCAAACAACAACAAACATAGAATCAACTAAAGGCTTGGACTAAAAAATGATATTAATTTAAATGATACCATTTATTCGTAAGTTCTAAAATGTAAAAATGTTTTCCTCCGTCAACAGAACGTCAACTCAAATATGTACATTGACGAAGCAATGTAAGACAGTTGAGAAGAAAAGAATGTCACCGTTCCCAGGAAATGAATGAAATATGAGACTAGTTAGGATAATTAAACAGGAGAAAATAAAGTAATAACAACAAATTACATGTATCCCACAGAATGGGAATGAAAAAAGAGCATTAAAAAAGGATTTCGTTGTACAAAACTTGTCTAATTCTTTTTCGAACAGTGTTATACATTAAACAATGCTTAAATATTAAAATGAATGTATTATTTTTATTTGTAATTTTTACACTTTGAAGTATGGTTTCTGGGAAAGGACAAAATATTTTGAGAACTATAATGGAGTAAAATTTTCATTAAAGCTGCTAAATGTATCGTAAATAACAAAACAATAACATCATACTTTAATTAAATTAGCTTCCTCAACAAAAAGCCAAAAATGCCCAATAAAAAGGCGTCAAGATTTTCAATTGATTAAGATTAATTTAATAGCGGTTGTGGTGGCTTTTAATTTTCAAATGTACAAGGTTGTTATGAATTACCTCCTAATTATATCTCTTTTTTTTCTAATGAAAGTGTTTTCAACTATGTTTTTGTTGATAAGATAAAATTAGACGGTTGATACAAAACTAAATGAAATTGATGAATGAATTATAAAAAGATTTACTTCCATTAAAACGTATCTGCTATCTTAAGAAAATTATTAATGCGTTAAAAATATCTATTGATATTTATAGAAAAGGCAATTTAAGCAAGACTCAAATTGAAAGATATATTGAATTTTATATTTTGAAAAATGTTAAAGAACTTTATTTTCTTTTCAGGTAAACATTCAAAACGAAATAGAGAACTTTTACATCGTAGTTCATTTAATCTAAAATCATGCACCAAAATCAAACGTATATTTCTTGACTACTTTCATTTTAATGGATTTTTTTTATGTTTTCGTATTTTAAGAAAGTTCTCAATTTATTGTAAAATGGAAATATGTCCTATAAAAAATCCTATGAAATATATTAGTTTATAGATATATTTATGTCTTGTAAGTTAATACTGCCAATGATATCGATACGTAAATTATTAAATTTATGGATAAGTTTATGAGATTTTCCTTTTGCTCTATATTAATCTTTTGTGCTCGTCTCTCAATTACCCATCACTTTTTTTTTTCTCGAATCAGTATTCTACTAGATATTTGGTATGAAAAATTGACTAAAATACTTATTTTGCGGTTTTTTTATTGCAATTATTATAAACATTTCATGCATTAAAGTCATGGCATTTAAATTTCCTTTTAAGGTATATCTCCGACAACTTCTGAAGGTCGTGCACATGTTGAATACCTCGATAACTTAATATCATTGAATTTTTATTAACTTTATTATCTTTAATAATTAACTTAATATCATTGGGACATTTAATGCGAATTAGCAATGTAGCGTAATCATATAATGTAACGGACATCGCATGGATAATATCATTGCATTTAAATGTCCTTTTCGGATTAATCTTCACAAATTCCTGTAGTTCGTGCACTCGTTGATGATTTCGATGATTTTAACTATCATCGAGATCTTCAACATATTCAACAAATTTTATTGCAAATTATGGTAACGTAGTAACAAAAATAATTAATCGTATTTCTTTTTCCTTCTTTAGGTGAATCTCCACCAACTCCTATAGGTCGTGTACACGTTGAAGATCTCGATGACTGGGACTTGCCGGATAAATCATTCTACTGGGAAAACAATATTGCTCATCCAAATTTCGAAGTTGACAAGGACACGGGCCTTATCGTCATGAAGAACGTAACTAGCGGAGGTACCTACTTTTTGCGTTTCGTGGTTCATGATCGGGTCCACACCCAGGAAGTTTCAGCTAATGTCTCGGTCACTGTAAAGGAAATTCCGGAAGAAGCCATTTTCAACTCTGGGTCCATTCGGATTTCCGGTAAGCATCTGCACATTCACATATCTGGTAAGACTAATCAAAATGAAAACACGCAGGGCATTATTGAAGCACTGTGTGATATAAAGCATTCGGACGTGACGTTTCACTTACATCATATAAATGACAGCCGACTGCGCATCCTTTCTGCGCAGATTCTGTATTCCTTTTGTATTAAACCCAGGGAAAAGGTGTTAGAAGTACCTATTTTAATTACCTTAATCACTTCAAAACATAACATGGCGCGGAGAAATCAAAGTAGAAAATTTGCTTAACCAATTCAGTCCATTACAATCACCGTTCAATTTAAATTTAATAATGTTTTTTAAAGTTAAAAATCGGGATTTTTCCAAGAAATGCATAAAGAAAGCTGCTTGCTTGTCACGCAGAAGGAAATTGCATCCTGGTTGCTAGGCACATCAAAATACTCCACATGGTATACACTTTTTTCTAGCTCTTCCTCTTTAGCCCGAACTCGAATATTGAGTGCTTTCTGATCAAACTTGATTCTAAATAGTGCCGAAACCAATAAGAAATTCCTTTCTGAAAATAAAGGGAAAAAAAGAATTGGCGCTTTTGCGTTGGATGGAGAGAACATTTATTATTAATGTCCAGCCTGTAAACTACATCAGCTATGGATTTTATACCTTAGACAAAGACTAAAACCAATTCCATTTTGTATTCATGTGATTCATAATCGGGAATGTAAATTCTTTGAGAAATAATTTAGTCTTTTTTTAGGTTTAACAATAGAAATATGGTTCATGTAGCTCTGGTGTTTAGTAATTAATCTTTCAACTGAGAAGTTGTACAGAGAAGTGTGTTATTTGGATATATAGTACAAACTATCCATTGATGATTCGTTGCTTGTATCTGAAGATTAAAATAAGGTTTATGAACGAAAGACACTTTCATAAACAACAAATTTTTTTTTAACTTTAAATAAAGGTATAAATCTTTCCAAGATTTGATTAAAGAATAACTATTTTTTCTGAAAATATTGATATGCTCATAAATATTAATAATAGTATAAAGTTAATTTACCAAAAAATAAGAATAACAATTTAATTAGTTAATGCATTGAGATAATATCTTATGGCATGTAAGGTGGCACTTACGAGATTCATATTTCTATGTGACTAACATGTACTACTTCATAGGAAATAATTAAGATATTCTACTAGTTAACATTTCTAGTTAATATTTGAATAGAGATTTGCTTTTAAAAATACAAGTGCAAGCCCCTTATTTTTAACTTATATTTTTTATTTAGGCATCAGTGCTGAGGATTTTGTACGAGTATGGAACTGGACTGAAAACCGTCAAGTAAAGAGCAAATATCAGAAATTCAGAGACATGATTGCAAGCCTTACAACTACTAGAAAAGACAACGTTGACATCTTCAGCGTCATCTTGAAGCAAGAAAGACCTCCTATAACAGACGTTCGATTTGCAGCACACAGAACGCCCTATTTTAAAGCTAGCATGCTGAATGGCATTGTAGCTCTCAACAGAGAATTGGTAAGCAAGAACATTAACAATACTACTATCATTTTATTTGGCTGGAGAACAAAGTATATTGGCATGGGTATACATCATCTTGATAAAGGATAGACCTCCTATAACGTAACGTTCGATTTGCAGGACACGGAAACCTTACTTCAAAGCCGTTACTTCAAAGCCTTACTTCAAAGCCTTACTTCAAAGCCTACAATGCTGTACGCTGGCTACGTACAACATTACAGCAAATGTCACGCTGCAATTAATGCTCTACGCTAAAAGCTACAGTGCCATTATTCTAAATGGCATCGTAGCTTTCATTAGAGATTTGGTAAAAAAGAAAATTAGAAATGTGATCATATTCCTTGAATGTAAAGTGGGATGCCATGGGCATGCAGACCTTATATCCATCAAGGTGTTCTTTTTTTTTTTTTAACACTGCCAGTATATCAATAAAATGTCGAACATTGTGAGAATGAACCGTCTGAAGATCTAATGACGAAATTATGTATTGTGGTCACTATATCCAATCATGTCAAATGATTTATTATTTCTTTATTTAATGGTGTTTTATTAGAAACATATTCACTGCTATAGTAAAAAATTACTAATATTGTCATTATAGCACTAAATTATTACATTTATTCACGCAAGGTAACGCGCACTTTTAATGAAGCAAATGGTGATGAAAGTATAAATTTAGATTTGTGTTTTTCCAATTCTTCGATAACAAGTTGTTGGGATAAGAATTCTTTGTGGTTTGAAACACAGTTATCACTGAAACTAACTACAGTATTGGAATTAATCTAATTTTAAAACACCGTATTTTCTGCCATACCATTGTCTTTTACTGAACTTTAACACGTACCATTTTAGGGAAGTTGGCAATTTTAGATTTAACACCTACATTACTGTATTCTTCCAATATAAAACGCATAATTTTACCAAAAAGTCTACCTTTTCATGGGCATTTATAAGAAGTACCACTAAAATGTCATCAGAGTATAACTTCACGATGTAACTCTACTTTTCCAGATCGAACAAGAAGTCGGAATCAACATCACGATGGTAGGCATTGACGAGTGCCTGATGGAAAACCTGAACTGTGAGACGAGTTGCACCAACGTTCTCATGGTGGACAGACAGCCCATCGTGGTTAATGCCAATCGCACCTCTTTCGTGGGAGTCAACACATGGGTGCAACCGAAGTGCGTTTGCGGTGCAAGAGACTTTTCGGAGATCGAAACGTGCAGGAAGAGACCTCTGCCGTGCCACAACGGCGGAAGGTGCTTTGAATCCTACGGCGGTGTGAGGTAAGGGATTCCAGCAAATTCTTTCGCGACTGTGTTGCCTCTAAAGAGCAGAAATCAGTTAGTCTGCAGATTAATCTAGGTGATCTTCAGATCAGTGGCGTAGCCAGAATTTTATTTCGGGGTGAGAGGGATATCATATTTAAAGCTAAGTTCAATTGTAAGCTAAATATCAAATTATACGCTAAGAAAAGGGTCCCGTTTCGGGGAGGGGCAGCATCCCCCTCAGCCCCCCATCTGGATAAGCCCCTGGTGCAGATTAACTAGAGCGACTCGCTGAAGAGATGAAAACTGTTAATTTTTAAACTACCTAGGTAATCCGGGAAGTACCTAGATAGTCTGCACATTGCCTACTAGACACTTGTCAAGGTGAAAATAAGGTCTTTGCTGGAACAGCAGTAGCGTTTCTGTACAGTTAGATTAACATTATTTATTTATTTTTCAATACGTAAAGAATCAAGTTAACACAATCAGACAATCAACAAATTAGGTGAGAGAATCAATTGATTAAAAGACTATAATACAAAGAATCAGAGTTTAAAATATAACCAAGGAAATGTATTTGCAAAACAGATGACAAAATAACACTTACTTATTAGTGAAGTCTGATGAGGGACACTTCCAACTGAACAGAAATAAACTTTGAAACTTTTAACAATACAGAAGCTGTTAGTGTGCCCATTACCTACTTGGAAAAATCTTGATTCGGTACTTTAACTGGAGCAAATCAGTTAATCTGCAGATTAGCTAGATAATGTGCACATTAACGGTTTTCGAGCTTTAGCGATAACATCTGGATTGCAATATAAATTTCTAATACGTTCTCCTGACAACTCCAGGGAATTATTTTTAATGTATTTCTATTTAATGTGATATTCAGCATGGTGAAAATGATACTTTTACCAAACTAAATTAAAAAAAAATACTTTCGTAGTAGAGTGGAGTGTTGACTTGCGCAAGGGATGCGTTCCAAGACACCTTAGGGAGCGTGCGTCCTACTGTTGGCGAACAATTTCCTGTTGCGCGCGTAGAGTAAAATAAGACATTCACATTATTCTTACAGTTGCGTCGTCAGAAAGCTCCAACGAACGTACAGAAAAATAAGACACTCGCATTATTTTTACAGTTGCAAGTGTCCCGAAGGCTACGAGGGCCCTCAATGCCAGATGACGACCCGCAGCTTCGACGGCCGTGGATGGGCGTGGTTTCCTTCCTTGCAGCAGTGCGAAAACTCTCACCTCAGCCTGGAATTCATGACCAGAAAACCGGACGGACTGCTCCTGTACAACGGACCCATCTCCAATCCGGACATCGGGGAGATAGCCGTACAGGATTTCATATCGTTGGAACTGCAAAGCGGAAGACCGAGGCTGCTCATCGACTTCGGTTCGGGAACAGCGGAGGTGATCGTGTACGTCGACGAGCTGCTGAACGATGGAGAGTGGCATCAGGTGGACATCTTCTGGGATAGAGAGGTGCGTATGTGCATAATATGAACATAGAGTAGAGAATAGGTTTAGAAATCAATTGCAACCCTAAACTGAAACAGACATGTAAGTCACGTGACTTATGGAAGCAGTGCTGGAAAAATTATTTCGTTAATTTCCTCTACTCTCGTTTTACTTAATAGAAAACGGCAATGCTTGATAAACGAAACACATCACAAATCCGTTAATTTTCTTTCCCTGCGACACCGTTCTTAGTTTCAACTTTCTCCAGAAAATATAATAACACTCTCTCTTCCCGATTCCTTCTCTATGAATCTGAAATTTCGTTGCTTTCGATGTTCCGTGTTTCAAAGTAAGTTTTAACGTTTGTGAGAAAAACAAAAAATATTATTACCGGATAAGGGTCTCATAAACCGAAATGTCCCTCCTTTAAACGAACGCTATTAACTATGCGAAGTATTGGTACATTTCTATATTTCACAGTGTGTTTCAAAATAGTTTCGACAAACTTTAAGATTTCATATCGAATTTGCAAACGAGACAAGCATACAAAATGAATCAATGCAGGTATGGGTTATAATAAATAGATTTAGTAAATATGTGTGCATAATTTTAACATAAGGTGCTCTAAGTTTCTGCCATCTGCGACAATACAAGCCTCACCACGGCAAATCATGGACGGGGGATCGTGCTCAAATACACTACTCAAAACAATTAAAGGATATTGTAAGTTTTATATAAAATAAAGGTATAAGCGAAATTTGTTTTGCCGAAAATGGAAGAAGAGAATCACAAATGCAAATTTTTCTGATTTTCAAACTGTGGAGTATGCTAATCTTGAGTTCGACGTCAAAAACGTCGCTTCAGCGGCAGCGAATGAAATTGGACTTTCAACTGAATAAAAGAAAATGAAGACAAGGATGATCGGCATTCAGTGACTGCTTTGTTTCGATGAGTACGGTGTCTCAGCGAAGTCATTTAACCGAATCAGAAGCTTGGAGAGTTGTCGGTAGGTTAGAAGGGGGCCAAACTTAAGCCGAAGTAGCGCAAGCCATTGGAGTGTCACAAAGTGCGATTTCCAGGATCTGGAACCGATTTTTGGCGACTGGAAGTGCAGGCCGAAGACCAGGGTAAGGTCGTAGACGGGCAACAACGCCCAATGAAGATCGTTATTTAGTGTTAACGGAAGACACCGGAATATGAACGCTACTCTTCTCCAACAACACCTTCGCTCGGCTACTGGCACCACGGTTTCAACTCAGACTATCCGAAACCGGCTCCATGGTGTAGGTCTGTATACTCGCCGACCGATGGTATATGTTAGACTAACATCAAGGCATCGTCGCGACTACAGGGAGTGGGCAACAGAGCATGTGAACTGGAGGAAAAATGAATGGAGCAATGTTCTTTTTTCTGACGAGTCCCGATTTTCAGTTCATCCTGATAATAGGCGTATTTTCATCTGGTGGGACCGTGGCAGTAGGAAAATCCTGCGTTCGTGCACGAAAATGTCAGCTTTGGCGGTGGGGAAGTGTTGGTGTATGGTGGCATCTCCATTGACGGGCGCACAGACCTGTACATCATTCGAGATGGACCTCTGACTGGTCGCCGATATAGGGAGGAGATCCTCAGACCTATTGTAGTCCCTTACGCTGCAGCAGTCGGAGATGACTTCATTTTAATGGACGATAGCTCCAGGCCACACCGTGCTAACCTGGTGGAGGATTTCCTTTTCGAGGAAGGAATCGTACGCATGGAATGGCCAGCGTGTTCTCCAGACATGAATCCAATAGAGCACGTTTGGGACACTCTAGGAAGATGAGTTGCTGGCCGCCAACCACCCCCACAAACTCTCCAAAAACTGGAAAGAGCTCTTCTGGAAGAGTGGGACAGAATACCAAAACTCGTGATTAATAGCCTCATTGACTCCATGCCTCAAAGGTGTTCAACGTTGCTGGCCGTCCGTGGAAACCATACCCCCTACTGAAAATGATTTCCTTTGAAGAAAACACCTTTACTTATTCTTTTTTTCTCATATGCACAAATTGTGTTTTTTTTCCTTTTCTACACAAATGCGCAATAAAATGCATTTTTTTTCTGCAAAACATGTGTAATTTATTCTCATATAACCTACTACGTCTGTCGACCATGTATCAATCAGCTAAAAAGTTTCCCAGCCACAAGATCCACCTAAAATCGCAATATCCTTTAATTGTTTTCAGCAGTGTAGTTCATGGTGGAGTACGTGATTTGCACATTGTGATTTGTAAATGATTTTCAAATTTTTATTCCAATAAATATAGTGATTCTTTTCTCAATACATTAAGTTACTTACAGTAAAAAAAAAATCGTAAATAGGTGGCAAATAAAAAGAAATTTAATTTATCGAATAAATTAAATTTTGGTGTAGAGATTTTAGAGAGAGAATTTTAAGCACCATTCTTAGACACCATTGGCGCAATTTCAAAAACAACATTTTACGCAAACGTATGCACTAAAAATATCGGAAAAGGATTCTATCTATTTTAAACTTATTGAATGTTATTGGTAATCTTCAGAAATGAAAAATAGTAATGTTGCTGTGTTTTATTTGCAAGTTTAGAATTACGCTAATGTTGTATTTTAATTCAGTATGTTTGCTTAAGTTTCATAGTCAATTTTACTTTATTAAATCAATATGATATTTTATCCGAATGAAAAAAAAAGAAGACATGAAAGTATTCTTGTAAAACTACAAAAAGTCCTAATTTTTCCCTGCTATTTCTTATGTATTGAAATGTAAAACAATATTGCACACTCTCGAAAATTATTTCTTCAAATCAACGAAATTTTAGTCTCAGCAGTGCTGCCGGAATATCTCTTATTTGACGAATACCCGTTTATTTTTCTTCTGTCCGTTGATGAAAATTCTTCAAATTCAACGAAATTATTTCCTCTTCTTCAGATTTTGCGTGAAGAATTCATGAAAGTATAACTTTCCCACGAAGTTAGGAGATTATTCCTTGAAAAATGAGGGTTAAATGAATGTATAAAAATGAGTTTTTCTCAGAATGCACTTCGCCCATGAAAATCGTTAAAATTTTTACAACTGCACATATATTTGACAGTAAAATGTAGTTTTTGAGCTTCTATTTTCTTATAAATATGTATATTCTAAACAGTTTTATTTTATGTCTTTCAGAATGTCCGTTTGGTGATCGACAACTGTCAGAAGGCCAAAATCGAAGACTCTGACCCACCAAAAATAAATCGTTCACGCTGTGAAACAAAAACCAACATTCCTCCTTTTAATGAATTCCTCAATGTAAATACGCCCTTGCAACTTGGAGGAGTTCACCACCAATATCTAACAGACTACAGGTGGCAACACCAACACACTAGAGAAGGCTTTGAAGGATGCATCAAAAATGTAATTCATAACAGCGAGGTAAGACAATTCATTCTACGCTATTGTAATAAACCATATGCGCTTTTTTCATATCCGTTTTCTTTCAAAGTGGTTGATTTCATTTTATTTTATATGGAGATATTTAAGGGGGTTTTATTAGAGTGGTTTGTAATTTCACTAACTACGCTAATTTAGATTGACAAAATAGTGAAAATTTTGATGAAACTTTTATATCATTATTTTATATTGGGTTGTTTGGAAAGTAATTTCGTTTTCCTGAGAACTTGAGGAACCCATATGCTGAACTTTGAGATTAAAAACTAGACGTTTCAAATGATCCTGAATGGTCGAATTCGAAAAATTTAAACCCTCGGTGATTTCACGAGCTGCCATTCTCCGAATTGCATCAATTAAAGCTTTTATTGCGCCTTCATCATCTTAAATTGGCTTTCCAGAAGGCAATGCATGTTCAACATCAAAATTACTTGATCGAAATTTTGAGAACCAATATTTTGCTCTGGCGTTCTGTCAATACATCTTTTCTATACAAATCGGATAATTTTTTCATGCTTGAACAGCATTTTTAAGCTTTAAAAGTAAAATATGCCAAATATTAAAAAAGTAAAATATGCCAAAAATGCTGCTTTTTACTTACCATATTTCAGAGTACCTACCAAAAACTGCTTAGTAGAATCAATCAAACTTTTTCATAAGCAAACCTTACTATATCAGCTGTTAAAAATATAAACTGATTGTGTGGCTTGAGTGTAAAATTGGTGATTAAAATATACAATTAAGCAACATTTTGAGAAAAAACTATTTGTGAACAACCTAAGCTCAGATTTAAAATAAAGCTGAAAGACAATTGCACTCATTGTTATCATTAACTAACTTGTCAAAAAAAGACTTTCGCCACTTTTCTCCTCCCAAATATTCTCCCCGCAACTGAAAAAAAAGCTGCTAAATAGAGAGAATACGCAGAATAAATTACGCAGAAATAAATTAAATAATGTAATGGGGAGAAACGCATTTTGAGAGCGTCTGAAGGGCTGCGATGGTGAATTGGACCAGCTACTGGAAGTTCTTCAGTCGATGGATCATTTTATCCTGCAGTATGGCTGCTACTTTAGGTCATATTACTAAAACACGCCAAGAAACATAACAAAATAAACAAGTGTAATTCACATCTAAAAACATACTATATTCAGTAAACCAAGATCATATTTCTGTACATTAAATACTATATTTCTAAATAAATAGGAAAGTTAGTACTTACCTTACAAGAGATATGATAAAACCCAGTTTTCTGTATTCTATTCAGACACTTAATACACCGATCGCTTAAATGTCGTCATTGCTTCTTCTTGACTTGACACAGCTAGTTTATACGTCACCTAGATGATAGCGCTTCCTGTCTGGGAGAAAAGATATGTAGATCGTTTTGCCCTCTAAGATTATTTTGGGCCACCTTCATTATATGAGCTAGACATCTATTATGTGAGTTATTTCAAAATTACAGTAAATCTATTGTGTTTAAGGCAAAGGTACAAAAATCTAGACGTGGGTGCCTTACACGAAAATTTTTTTAAGGGTAGCTAACGCTTATTCACGTTACATCTGGAGAAAACCGTCCAACAGTCCACACTGCTAGATCGACATCCGCGCGGTAATCCCTAACCCTCGATCTTAGCACTTCAGCCCCGTCAGTGTCTTATCCACTCGGCCATGGTGGAGCGTACAGTATATCGAACACAGTAGCATACTAATTCTTGAATATGAAAATTTTCTTTAAAAAGTGTGTGTTATCATGAGCCAGTAAGAGCTCTATAATATCCTTTAGGGTTTTATTTTGTAGTTGTTTTTGGCTCCTTTGCTGTTGTTTTTAAAGCTAGAAAATTAATAATATCAAATATACATCTAATGTTATAGTATTTAAATTCGTGGAAAGCGCGAAATAAATTTAGTAGATAATGGACACTATTTTTATCAAGAAAACGGGACATAATATTTTAAAAACTATTTCTCTTAACTTCTAGAACGAAATTCCTCTGGAGACTGTTAATATTTTAGCGACACTTTAAAGGGGTTCTCATGTAACAAGTAGTATAACCTATTAGATACGAATCGCAAGCAAATTTTAACATTGTAGCACGCATTACTGTAAATTCCTTAAGATACACCGAAATAAGTGATTTAATATTTCGAGTATGCATATAATTTGGCATCAGAAACTCTGGACATTCATTAGCACATTACGATTATGACATTATAAATGCATTCTGTTTCAAATGACATTCGAGACATCATTTCATTTAGATTAATAATCATTGAGTCTTATGTATGAAATGCATTATGCCGGTGACAAATGAATCTAGTGTTAAGACTGCATAGTAGTGTTGATGCTGAATCTTACGTAGAGCAAAAGTAAAGCATGTCCATTTAAAGCTAATCGAAATGTCTTTTATGTATTTTCATGTCTGTGAATGATGCGTTACACTGTGTCACTATAGATGATGAACTTATGAGAGCTTTTGCAAAATAAGCTACCTTTTGCAGTTTCACATACTTTTAAGCAACATTAAGTAAATTATGTTTTTTAAACATTGAAATATATCATAAATGATTAATGCATATGTGATAAATATATTTTAAATTTACGAATTTGTATGATCCTTCGACTTTTTTTTTATTTTGAGAAGAAATAATTAATTTGATTTAATTTAAATAATTGATTTTTTTTGTTAGTTGAAATGTGAACAATATTCTGTGAGCGAACCTGTTCTCTAGGAATATATGTAATGCATCGTAAACTAATGCAGAAAATTTATTCGCGTTTGTTTAAAAATTAGGCTTTTACAAGTAAACTTGATTTTTCCTTTTCTGAGAAGCTATAGACCGTTTATTAAAAGTACTTTTGCAGACTTGGTAGATATTATTCTGATCAAAATTTTTGGTAAACGTTCAAACGATATCTAAGTGCAAGTATTATGACTGACGGATGAATCCTTCTAAACCAGAACCTATGATTGAAAACCTCAGAGACTGGAATTTGAACTCAGGAACCCGTGGTATCACATGACTTTTAAGTGCCATTACGATCTTGAGCAGACTTTTTCTTCAGCAAAAAGATCATGTTAGTCTTTTCCAGAGAGAACCTAGCTAAAAGGGTTGAGCTTGAAAGAACCGCGCCAAAAATGACAACGATTGACGCTCATAAATCAGATATATTGGATAGAGAGCGCTGTGGCAACCTTAACTTGAGGCACTCGTCCCATCACGCGACTTGTGGCGAGATCTCCCGTGTATAGTTATTGTGCATCCAACTCTCCTTAATTTTCTACGGAGCATTTGTGGTCAGCGAACTCATTTCCGTTTTCATAGTTCTATTTTTAAGAAAAAATTGTACATATCTGTTCTGCATATGGATGCAAATTATCATTTGTTAAAGATTCTAAAATAGCATTTCACAGGAGAGTGGCTTTTGTCATATTTTTAAAACATACTTTTAGTAAATGACGGAATATTTAAATGCATCCACATCCACTAAGCCTTGGCGATATTTGTTTTACGCCGAGAGGGTTTTAATGCGTACCTACCCAGCTAGAAAAAGTTTGCACAAAAAGTGTACGAAAAAGTGCACAAAATCCGAGCGTATTTGGCACCTCTGCTTGTGCATAAAAAATGCAAACTAAATTGTGCATAAAACGTGCAAACTAAATTGTGCACAAAAAGTGCACTCTGGGGACCTAAACGAAAAAATGTAGAGGACGATGTCGGTTGCTTTCCACTTTAGTGCTGCCATCTATAATCATACATAAGAACTTGCTCCATTTTTCAAACTTCCGAGGATTAGATTCGAACCGGGGAACCGAGGTTTGGTAGGCGAGCATTCTAACCACTAGACTGCAGTTAACTCAGAATGATGTGTCTTAAGTTTGAAGTGATTGTTGTTTCAAGTTCGGAATTGGAACATTTATGTATTTAAATAAATAAAACTAGACTTTACCAGTACACTTCTCAAAATTAAAAAAAGGCGATTTTTATGCATTTTAAGCTTTTGGAACCCGAGTACGACCGTCAAAAAAAAAAAGTTTGTCCGTCTGTCGTTCTGTCATTCTGTGCGTGACGCTTTTTTTATTCGCACATCACCTAAAACTGACTGAAGCGAATGAAATAAAATTTGGTGACATGATAGGTGGTCACTCATCTTGAACTATATTTTTAAAAAGTTCATTAGATTTTGAGATTTTCCAAAAATTGTTTCAAAGTGCGTGTTGGCGAGTTGGCATGCTTTCGGCCATCTCATATGGTTTGGCGAGCTGGCGAGTTTTCCATCGCCTAACTGCAACCCTGGACTACTGGTGAATTGTATAAATAAGTCAGTTGTCGCATGGTTTCGAGTAAAAATGTTCGGGTTCTTGGGAACCATTTATTTGAGTGTTTGAAAAATTGTAATTTATTGGTTAATTTTAATATAGTTGAATAAACTGTTGTGTTTTAAATTAGATTGTGTCGAGTTTTTAGTATCAAGAATCTCGAATTAAACAGTGCGTACATTTTTGTTCGCAGATCAGGTATGAACGACTAAAGCGAAAGAAATGAAATTTGGTGACATGATAGATGATCACTTAATTTAACCTATAGGTGTCAGATTAAAAAAAAAAAAATTCGATTAGATTTTGAGATGCTTCTAAAAATCGTTCCAAACTGGGTAAATTTTTATTCGCAAAATTTAGCGACGCGATAGGTGGTCATACAACTTTAAAAAAGTCCCTAGACAGGGCCGTATCCAGAAAAAATTTCCAGTGGGGGGGACCAAAAATTTCGTGGGGGGTGGGGACTAAAAGGTGAAAAAGGCTAAGTTTTTCACAAAAGACATATTATTATTGTTTTGTTAACAAAATTTTAAATTTCGGGGGAGGGACCAGGGGGTCCGGTCCCCCCCTGGGTACGGCCTTGTCCCTAGAGTTTCTAATTATTTGGATTAGATTTTGAGATTTTGCGAAAATTGTTTCAAACTGCTTAAATAGTCATCAAATACAATTAAATTGTTGCATTTTGCAATTACAAAAGTATGATGAATATGTATAAATATGATAAAGCTGTACATCAAGTTGCTGAATTCATTGAAGTTTTTTAAGTCAAAAATGAAGCACTAGATAAAGATTTTTGAGATGTTTTGTGTGAGTTTGATTTTTAAAGCAAACTAATTTTTTGTTGCAAAAATTTTGGTGAAAAGAAGTAGTAAAATTTTTCCATCCCTGTGCCTTTTATGGAATATGACATTTGGATTTCCTATGTCATATTCCATAAAATTCATATTCCATTCCACCAAGTTCAATGTTAATATCTACTTGGAAAAATTTTACAGATTTTTAATAGACAGAAATAATGAAAATTTGAAATATATAAATTTTCACATCCATAAAAAAGTACATTTAAAATTGAAATATGTAAATTTTTTGCGAATAAAAAAATCAAAATTTTTGCAAACACAGAATTATACTTTTATTTTATGCAACAAATGTGCAAAGTATTTGAAAACATAGAATGTGCACTTTTTTGTATGCATAAAACTGCAGATAATTTGCACAAAAAGTGCATACTTTTCAAAGTATTCAAAAATATGCACTTTTTGTGCACAAATTGTTTACAATCTATACTTTTGTGCAAAAAAGTGCAGACTTTTTCTAGCTGGGTACCAGGCGCCAAATATGTCGGTAAAGCGCAAGTCTTAGCTTGTCGTCGCATTTTCGTGCCAGAAAACACATGGTTAAGCCTTGCTTTCATTTCCAATGAATTTTGAATGACGATCCGCTCTCTAATATATTTATGCTCTCTGTTATTTCCCCTGTCTTTGTCTGTCATAAAAATAAAAATAAAAATTAAAATAATCCAAAGCAAGTTTAATGAAAAAATTAATCAATTCTTATGTGTGTAGTGTATGTGAGTGTGTAGGCGTGTAAATAATATTAAACCATTAAATTCCGAAAATAAATGTTTCGCGCGTATTAAAATATTTTTTTAGAAGAAAGATACTTTTTTCTTTTGCGTGTTAAAGGCAACACGTTATTCTCTAGGATAGTAAACTAAAATACTTAAAACAAAATTTTAACAAAAAAAAAAAGGAAAACTGTAACTTTACCATTTTCTTTACTCTAAATAAAGTTATGAGTATTTACATCTTTAATTTTGTTCTTTGTTAATTGGTAATCAGTATACATGCAAAAAAAGACAGTTCATTATTTTCTGCTACGCTTTGAAAGAAATACGGGTAAAAAAAAAAATCGTCATACTTTTAAGGTCTAAACAAGGAGCACTACATAAAGCTTTTGCTGCTTTATATACATTTTACCAAGATCTCCGTTTTAATTATTTTTACATCAACTATCGCAATTTGCGAAATTCATTACGGCTTCTAAGTGCGAATAGTTCTTAGAAAACCATATCAGATATTTGCTTCGGTATTAATCATTCGTTAGTTTCTTTTAAGCAAATATGACCAAGCAGATGTTCCCTTCAAGCGTAATTACTATATTCAGTTTCTTCCATCCATAATGGACCGAGGGCAATTAGAGCTTCGTTAAAAAGAAAAGCTAATTACTCGATGTTACCGAGAAGACCAAATTCTGTCACCAACAAATAACTCCAGAAAAATTAGGATGAAACATCTTTTAATTATGTGTACGGTGATTGCTGTTGAAAAGGCATTGTACTCACATTATCAGAAATTCATCTGTAGTTATTGATAGCTGTTGGCATTTTTCTTTATCGTAACCTGGTATATATTGCATTTGGGATTGTCTAATATTTATTGCAATGGTTTTCACAAAAAGCAGTAGTACATTTGCTCATTAGAAAGCGTTTAAATGTAGATTAATAGGACTGCAAGAAATTTGTTTCACTTTTTCAGATGGCAGTACTTGAAAAAGTCAGGATATTTTATCTGCAATCTTCTTAATGTGCTTTGAGATAATAAGTTATCATTATTTTGCTTCAAAAGAAAAAATAAAGAAATAAGGGGTTAAAAATGGTCAAAGAACACAACGTTTAACAATTTATTATTTTTAATATTAGTATAACGTAAAAATTTAATAATAAATAAATTGCTAATAGCATACAAGATAATTTTGGTAAACCTTTGTGCAGTAATATAAAAGTAATTAAGAAAACCAACTTGTAGAATTTCACAAATAACTAAAGTTCAAACGCAGATAGCTATTTCAACTCTCGCAAGGAGATTCATCATCAGAGCAACATCAAATTGAAAACTGTGAGTAGACTCATAACTCTGTTTAATTTTTTGATCATAAATAAATAAATAATAATTGAAAACCATCATGTTACAAAAGAATTCCATTCTCTTATGTTTCACAATAATACTTTGCACTGTCAGTGAAAATACAAGACTTTTGAGATATTCATAATAAATCAAACACTAAGAATAAAGCGTAATTTATTTCCATGTTTAATACCATTGAATAACAAAATTATTTTTCTAATGCCCGGGTCAATTTCGACTACAGAATTGACCGATACGAGCTCCTGGAATGTTGTCTAGTTGATTGCGGGGGGAGGGGTGAAGTCTAGTACTCAGACCAACGTTGCCCCTGTAACTGGTCTGCTAATCTGGAACCAATTGCAGATCAGAGACCAAGTACCTGAATCGGTATCCTGAAAAGTATCGTTTCATAACTTGTACTTTTATACCCATTTCTTCTTCTGCATCTTCAAAAAATTTCTCACGTGTTGGGACTTTTATGGCATCGCACTTACATAAATGAAATAAATCCGAGATCAAGGACTTCGATCGGTACCCTCAGAGGTATCATTGCAAAACGAAGTCAAGAGATTATACTAGCACTATCTCCCGTTAGCGCTCACGGTTCCACAGCAGTCCAGAAATTGTCGCCCTCCTTAAAGTACTGACCAAAATCGGCGTCACTTCAATTTTTTTTTTTTTTTTTTTTTTTTTTTTTTTACGGGAACCGAGCTTAGCCGACTGTTGCACTCCGAGACTTTGAGTAATGTCATAGTAATCAACAGGATGAAATTATTGTATGATGCAGTGCACTTGTTAATTAGTAGCGCTGGTTTAGGGAGTTCGCGCAGAAAAATCACACTTGAAATATTACTACGATGCACATCATTCAATCAAAACATTTTTTTAAATATTTATTTATTTATTGGTTGTGAACCATTAACCAGTCACTGTCGATCATAGTCCAGTGCGGTAGAAAAAACATTAACTATGAATAAACCATTATATGACCGGAAGTCAATGTGTTAATAAGGCTATGAGGTGTACTCATATAAATGAAAAATGTACGAAATATATAGCTTTCTGTTTACTTTGATTGTTGGTATTCTATAGCACTCGATCAGCAAAAGACCATTTTTATGAAAGAAAATTTGTTGTTTCAGCTAAATCAATAATTTTAAGTAATCTAATATCGGAATTTAAAAAATTATTTTAACCTTTTTCTGCTTTTAAGTTTACTAATCGTACGTTATATCTTCTTTGTGTACAAAATCAATTTTGAGATATTTTTTAAATTCAAAAAATTTGAATTTAAATTTTTTGGAGAATGTTTTTATATATCATGTGCATTCGAATTAATAAATTTCAATAATTTATTTTCTTACAGAATAACCCAAACAAAAGTTTCTAAAATATTCCCAACACAATATTTCATTATTTCTGGTTCTTTTTACAGATATTACTCATTAAAATTTGTAACAATCGTGTCAGATTTTAAAGTTACAAGCACAGTCACTTTTGAATAGCAAGCAGCAGCAGTCACGTTCTGACTTGACAGAGATTTCACTTGAAGACTAGTCGCAAAGAAGCGTCACTGTGAAGTCTCGTCACCTACCAGTCATAATGTGACAGATTTCTGACTCTCCCTGATTATCTGTGACATGAATATGACTCTTTTGCGACCATCTGTGCTAATAGGATCGTACATCAGTAATCTTACTCTTATAAATAAAAATTCACGGTGAAACCTAACCTGGAACAGTATGACTATGCATTTGAAATGTTTTACGCAACAATGGTTTAAAGTAACGTCGTGCCTTTACATTTAAAGTTTTTTACAACTTTAACTGACAAATATACTTGTTCTCATCCCCATGTGATGAAAATTTATCTGTTCCGAATTCCTCCATTTCGATGTGTATCACGCCGTGTGGACATTCCATTTGTTCTCTCAAGAGCTATTCAATAACAAATCGTTGCAAAAGAATGTTTCACCAGATCTTACTATCAATCAAATATGTGGTTCTATTGTTCCGAAAAATAAACTGCATGTTATTTCTTCGCTTAATTACCACCCAGGCCATATCATTAGCAACCGACAAAATGCAATTAGTGTGTACTGTAGGGCACTCGTTAATTACGAGGGCTTGTTGCGATGGTTTACCCTGGCACGAACAAATCATCCTTGAAAAATTGCTACAGTGCAATCCTTCATCAGCATTCGTTTATTACACGGGCTTGTTAAAGATTTTTTTTTTCATTAAAAATGATTTATGGTGACTGTGATTTACAATCATCCGTTGTTTTCAAAGATTCATGCTATTTGATAATCAATCAATTAGGGAAATTTTTCAGATTTTCCTTCTACTATAGTACATAAGGAATTGCAACTTGTTATTGTATACGTAAAACTGAAGTAGAATAAGTTAGTTCTTTTTAAAATTAGTCACTAATAGATTTTATGTATTAACTGCCTGTTTGTTAGGTTTTCAATTTTTGACAAATTGCTTTTTTCTCAGAGTTAGTACCTTTGTTCGGCATTGGAGCACGTGCAATATAAATATTAGATTTCGGGGAAAGTAATGCCTTTTTTACATTAAATTCAAATAAATTTTGAACAAGGTTTTTTTTTTTGACAAAGAAAAAAACGCTAGGTAGTGATCCTTGAACAAACTATCAGCGACGATTTTCAGTCTTTTAAAGTCGGACATAAGGTCCGACTTTTACCGTCCGAGTTTGACTTCATAATTAAAATTCCTAAGATTCCAAATAATGAAGTTAGTTTTATTATGGTATAGCTATACATGCTCTACAACCAATGAGCCAACTGTCTCTTGAGCACTTTAAACGATATTTCTCGCTTTAATTCCAAAAGGAATTTTTTTATAACGATTTTAGGTATCAAATTTCTATTATGGACTTTCTATTATGAATTTTATTTAAATATGTTGTTTTGATACATGTTTTATTTTGTTTTACAGATGTATGACTTGGGAAATCCTGGAAGCAGTTCTGCAAGCAGTCCTGGTTGTAAACCAGCAGACGATGCATGCCAAACTAACAGTATCACGCGGCACTGTGAACACGGAACATGCGTTGGAACTTATAATTCTGCCAAATGCATTTGTTACCCCGGATACTTTGGAATACGCTGTGATAGAGGTGAGTGCTTTTTATTTGGTGTAGTCATTTTTTTTTCGAAACTCTGAAGCAATAACTGGAAAAGGTTGCATATTTGCCACCAATGACGACTTTTTATTCGCTGGTAATTTTTGGTAATTTACTGATGCGCGTAATAAATAATCATTGTCCATTGGGGTTGTCATTAAACAGCTCTCCGTGTATTGCTATACATAATTTCACAGATTGGCGCATTTAGCAATGCGAAATAGTTAAACTTGCCCTGATGGCAAATATCCAAGCTGTGCCCAATAACTTAACTGTCAATGCTGTTAGCTATCTACAATCTAATAATAACCAGTACATAAGACTAAACAGCATTATCCAATACCATATTATCTAAGAACTATGATGGAGCTGAGTAGCTGTTTCGAATGGTGAGACATAGGAGAATTTCAGTTACTTTAACACTTATATTTATTTTAACTTTGACAAAGCCGGCATAATTTTAAAATTGACAAATAAAAAAAAAAGGTTAACTATTAATAATGTTTTATTATTTATTGCTGCCAACATAATTTTACAAGTATTTTGAGTCTCAAATTTTAAATATTGGTTTAATCATTAACTATTTGTCAATAATATTCTAGCACTGACTCAAGTTTTCCATCTAAGTTGAATAAGTTTAGCTTCCAAGATGTTTTCTCAAAAAGTTTGTTCTTCGTAAAAAGTAATCTTTAATTTAGAATTTATAGTACTATGGCACTTACAATAAATAGTCATGGATAACAATTTTGAATCTCTTTACAATCAGTCGAACCCGGTTAATAGAATATCGGTTATATCGGTTAAAGTATATCCCCCTTAATGTAATAAGTTTGCAGAGTGACAAAACGGCCTTTCCATTAGCGGGCTAGACTGCATTTTGCTTTTTACGAAATCTCCAAATCTGACCAAATATACAGTCTGCATCATCATTTCTCGTATATTTCATAATTTAGATTTTTTAACCCTTTAATGGGCGGGTTTATATGGAGAGAGTCTAAAGTAGTTGGGAATTTTTGGGCCCATTTTTTTGGATTAATTCTAGTATCTTTCCTCTATTTAAATATCCGACGTAAAAAGTTAAAGAAAAAAGTTCAACAAAGCTATATATTTTGCAGGAGAATAAATTCGTTATTCACAAATCAAATTTCGGAAAATAACTGATGTTTGAACACGCAATTACACGAAAAAAAAAGTATTTTTGTACTCATTTTTCGAATGCTAGCTTTCTTTAAAAATATGAATCAAAGAAAAGTTCGTAAGGCAAATATAATGTAGAATTGATATATATATATATATATATGGATAAAATACTTATCCATTATTACTCAATAAGAATCAGAAAATTCACTAACGATAATTGATTTCTGTAGTCAACATACCACAGGTGGTAAATATTTTTACCACGGCTTTAGAAAGGATTAATAAAACATTTGACGAATGTTTGCTGTTAAAGTATTAGGAGATCGGAAAGTAATGCTGTTTTTTCGTATGTCTGTATTCACCTAGCTGAAACTGCGGTATCTGTTATTACGAAATGGGCATGGACGTGAGTTTTTCCGCTAAGATGGAAGATTGGATAGCATTTTCCATATTTTCCACAGTTCCACCTGTGGCGTCTTAGAGACCGAAATATTCTTTTAATATATCCTGCGGGATCTCAAATAAAAAAGAGCTATTATTAAAATTCTGGATGTAATATACACAACTCACAAATACCTAAAATCAATTTCTACACATTCTGAATATCCTCTTACAAAGAGGGTAGACGTGAAAAAAGAGGAAGAGTGACCATCTTCCATGAAGGAAAAAAATATTTATAAAACCCCAGCTTTAAAATGTAGCACATATGAATTGTATGTTTCGGCACTGCTTGTTTTTAACTAAAAACTTGTTGTAAGTATGTTCAAATTTATGTGAAAAACGACAATTTTCCAGATCCCTGTAATATAAAATGGGGTCAGAACCTTAAGCTTTAAACGAAGGATGTGGGTATCTTGCAAAATCATCTTTATATTATTTTTCGCCTATTCTCTTAGAAACAATCTCGAAGATGTTCCAGCAGAACAGCTACATCAAATATGCTCTGTCCTTCGAGCCCGATCCATACAAAACTGACATTCAGCTACAATTCCGGACAAGACAGAAGCACGGCGAGCTTTTTAGAGCCACAAGTAAACATGGGAGAGAGTACTGCATTTTGGAGGTGAGTGGGAATCATTTTTGTGCTTGAAAAGTAAAAGCTAGTTTACTCCAATTTTGGCTCGATTTGCATAACTGGATTTCCGTTTTTGAAGTCAAGCATAATACTGTTCAGAATTATACAGGAGAAACTGTGGTAAGAGGCTGGACTTAGCTTTGAAATATTTTTCCTGAATTCAGTTAAGTAAATGTTTTAAAATCCTGAAGTTTTGCAGAAAGGCTTCTTCTGAACATTTGTATTTATAAAATTCTGAAACGATTTCATCTTCTCTTGGAAGATGGCGAAGTATTCGGAAAACAATTTCCGTCATCTTGCTCCATGTGTTACTTCTGTGGGGGCATGGTGGCGAATAGATTATCAATTAAACGTTTATTTTTTTAAATGCAGAGAAACAATTTCCCTTACAAAAGGAATGCGCGACCTCGGAAATTCATTTCGAGACGAAACTCCATGTAATAATAGTACTCCATTGGGGTGTTCCTTCCTTAAAATAATAGCGTCCAATAGGGGTCGATTCCCCAAATTCGATTCGAGAAAAAAAAACCTTTAAAAAGCCACACTCACGTTATATGAAAATAAGCTTCTTTTTATTTTTATTTTTTCCAATTCCTTCAATTAATTGTTTTTGCAAGTAATCTAATTATTCATAATCAACAACTATTTTATTTTATTATTTTATTTTTTAAGGCTTATTAAATATAGCAACTATTTTATTTTTTTAAGTACAAAATAACTAATAAAGATGATAAAATACTTATTATTAATTATTATAATGAGTAAAGTTTAAACTGTGTTGTTATTTAATGTTCTTTTACTTTCATTTCTGATTACAAACAAGAACCTGAATGATAATTCTCTTAAAACATTTAAAACAGTATATTTTCTGACATCTAGAACAATTAATAAAAGAGGAATTATTGCAAGAATAATGTTCTTTAAGAAGCTCCGTTGGAAAACAAACATCATTCACATTCAAGAAGATTTCTCTATCCTCAGAAAATTTTGGAAAATAACCAAGTTTATTTTATCAAGTATATTTATTTTTTGTCGATAACTGCTTTCCAACAATAACATGAATATTGAGTGGTCGGAACTGATGTGGTAGAATCCAAAAGAAAGTTTTATGATTATTTTAAACTGGAATTAGATTTTATTATTCATAAGTATTATTATCATAGTTATTAATTATTTTGTAATTTAAAAAGTAAAATAGTTACTATAGTTAAGGTAGCATTAAACATTTAATAAGTCTTAAAAAATAAAATATAATAAAATATAATAATTAATTATTGTGAATAACATAATATAATTGTAAAAAAAATATGAAAAAATTGAAAAAAAAATAAAGAGGTCGAGCTCGCATCTCGAACCCGGGACTTCCAGGTAGTAGGTGAGTGAGCTACCAACTGGGCTACCTCGGTACAGACCATTGTCAAGCTTATTAGCAGTTAAGGTGAGTATGAATTTTCAAAATCTTTTTTTCTTGGAATCTCTCTCAACCTCCCGTTGGACACTATTATTTTAAGGGGTGAACACCCTAACGGAGTACTATTACTATACAGAGTTTCAACCCGAAATGAATTTCCGAAGTCGAAACCCCCTCTTGCTAGACAGTCAATGAAAATGTTAACGGATAACACTATAAAATAATGACGCATCACTCATAATGAAAAAAAAATCATCAGATACAAAAATTAAGTAAAACTAGATGTAGTAAAGTTCATAAACATTTTGTTGCATCAAAATTGGTTAACTAGAACGCGCGATATGGTGTTTTGGGCTTCTTCCTTGGTTTATATAGGGTTTTCTAGAAATCTCGAAAAATATTTATGTTAGAGCTTCGCTAACCTCACTTTTGAAAACTTATTTTTTGCGCCAAATTTGGGGATATTTTGGACATTTGGGGCGATTTTTCCAATGGGACCTGTAAAGGTTGTTTTATTGCATTAACATCAAGCGTAATATTTTCCTTCTATGACGTAATCAAAACCCTATTATTCGAGGTCTTTCCATACAGATTTTTCTATAAAGTACGTCAGAGGGTATAAAATTGAGACAAGCAGGATAGTTCGAGTCAGTCTGCTGTTCTCTCTTATGAGAGATGCACGTGAGAGCTTAACGCTTTGTATTGACGCTATGGAAGCGGTATTTTCGCTTGTTTCGAAAGCCTTGTTTTAGAGTGCTGTGTGTCAATTCTTCATTACTGAGTCTTGAGGAACTGTTTACGATTTCCCTCGTAAGTTTCCACTGAATGTTTGCCTGAAGAAGCGTTTTATTTTGAGTGAGAAATACAGCATTTGTGAACGCTTCTGTACTAAGTGTACTTTTACAGGCACGTAATTGGATGATTGTGCTTGTGAATTTTGTGCAGCTGATTGTTCGACAAGTTCTAGAAGAAATAAATTTCGTGTTTCATCTTGACAAGTGGGCTCTTTATTAGAACTTTTTACGTCTACTGTACTTTAGAACGATGAACCCAGGAAAATAGCAGAGTTTTTGCAACAATAATTATTAAATCGATTATCCTTAAATATCTATAAGTACATACTCAATCAAGAGTGGAAACAAAAATTCGTTTAGTTTCAAATAACTCTTTCAAAAATTTATATCAAAAATTCTGAGAGTAAATTAACAAGATATTGGAGCATTTAATTTAATTGGAGTAGACAGTGAAAAAATGAACCCGGTTCAAGAATTGTCGTCCGAACTCCAGTCAACAGAAGATAACGTTTTTTTTTTTCACCCATTCGAAGTGAAATAGTCCGAAACAAAGCATTTGAACGTCTTATTGGAGCTCTCCGTTCATTAAAGACTTAACTTAGAAAAGTAAGAAAAAAAATTTACAGACACATGTCAAAGTCAAGTCACAGGCATTATTTTTCGAGTAAATTAAATTTATTCTAACTCTGACTTTTCTTCGAGTTCACGTTTTAATTCATTCGGAAGGATAATTAACACTTGAAATAAATCGATCAATCCTCATTGTTTAATCAGGGGAGATGGGTATTCGGTAAAATTTAAAACTGTCTGAGAACTTCGGTTTGGAGAAGATTTTTATTTATCGAAGAGCGTTATTTTATTTATTGTGAATTAGTTGAAGTGACTGCAATAGCAAATATTTGAAGTTGCATTTTTATTATTGTATTAGCCAGTTGCTACTAATATTTCAGCGTTGGGAAATCCATTCGTTTGTTCTTCCACATCGATGGAAGAACAAACGAATGTCTTTCGAAAACCATCGCACCTCTTTTGAAAACCATATTTTACCTTTCGGTGTGAGGCTCGATTGAAGGTTTTGCTGCTAAAAGGAGGTAGTTCCATCTATTCAAGTTTGAGGAAAACCGAAAAAAAAGGTTTGAGATTTCAACCCTTTGAGGCGGAACCCTTTCCCAATGCTGAAAAAAGGGCGTCGTCCGCCATCTTGCTGGTAGCTAAGTCGAGCGATGGCAACGGCTGCCCTTTTTTAAGCATTGGGCAATCCGTCCAGCCGTTCTCGCATTCTTCCATTTTTTCAGCAGATGTGAGTGCTGTTTAAAAATAATCGTGACAATTTTTTGACGGGAAATGACGTGCTAAAAAGTGAAGGATTCTCGTGGAGCTATGTCACCCGCAACTATTTTTATAGAAATCAAATCTATTCTTCGTGACTGGCAACAGTCAAAACGTCAGAGTTTGGTGTTCCCAGAGCGGGAACACTGCGCCTCAAAGGGTTAACGAAACCTACGAGACAGGGAGCTTTATTTCTTGAGTAGCACAATGATTAACAACTGCAACAGCATCTTTTATTTGCCAAACGAAAGAGATTTATTTTTTTACTGAAAGATAATAGGTATATGTAACTCCTAATTTCCGCAAGATGGAGCCACCTCCTTTTTGCAGCAAACCCTTCACAATTTCTCATGGAACTCTGTCCTCCTTTTTCTTTTCAGATCCGTGACAAGAAGCTGAGACTGCGCTTCAACCTTAACCACCTCCGCTCTTCGGACGAGCACGAGCTCTGGCTGCCCAACGTCCAGGTGAGCGATGGGCAGTGGCACACGGTGCGTGTGTTGAGGCATGGAAGCACAGCCAGCATATCTCTGGACGGAGGCGGAGGGCGTCGATACAACGAGCTGCTCGAATACGAGGGACAGCATCAGCTGATGATGATCGAGAAGCAGAACGTTATAGCGGGAGGAGATGTGCAGTACGTGGGACCTGGGGTGACTGTCGTTGATAATGACTTCCAAGAAGGTAACTGCTTATTTTGATCCCCGTTATGTTCATGTCCTCTAGATTAAAACCATGTAATAAACAGCAAATCGACTCAAATTTTGGTTCATTGTGTGAATGAATGTAAAATGTTTTAAATCTATAAAATATAATAATGTGAATGGAAATAAGTGCTTATATCACAGAATTATGCGCATAAATGTAAAAATAAAACTATATTTCTGGCCATTTCAGCTCTTACTTCACTTCATATAACATTAGCAATGGGATTCAAACGGTCTTGTCGACAGTTAATTATCCATTTTCTTTTCTTCAATATGCGAAATTCTTTTTGCTTTTCTTTAAACAGCTAACAGCTGCACATCCAACAATTTTTAATGCTCCAAATGTATGAAGACTATCACTGGTGCCTGTGCTACACCACGGCTAGTTCTCGCGATACGTGAACCAAAATATGGGATGAGTCAGCTCCCCTATATAGTATAGCTTTACTCTAGATCAGTGTTTTCCAATCTGCGGACCGTCAAAACATAAGGGAAATTATTTCGCGTGTCCAGCGTTAGACAGAAACAACTAATGGTACATAAACATTTATTTTATTCATTGCTAAAACCAATGTTATACGAATATAATTTTGAGTTAAAACGGCATTTGCTGCTGATTATATTTTTTAATAATATTGTCATGGACCGGCAAGAAACTCTTGCGAACCAGTGGTTGGAAAATTCTGCTCTAGATCAGAGCTTCTCACAATTTTTCTGTGAAGCACTTAAAGGGTCTTTGAACTTTGGCGGAGCACCTTGCTCAATTTCACGGACCATCTTGCGTAAATTCGAGTCTAGTGTACTGTAAGCTAAAGCAACAATATATATGTATGTCTATAAGGTTTAAAATTATTACCAAGTTATGGGGGTTCAATAGTATCCAATTCTCCACCTCTTCTTTGCCTGTTTTAAATCACTCTCTTTTAATTTAATCTAAATGCTGTTTCCCATGCCGCGATGATGCGTCCGCCTAAAATAATTCAAAACAGCACTTGCTGAAGGTTGATCTGTAATAAAAAAAATGGGTCCTTAAATGTACAGAGCCTGATTATGACCAACAGGGGCCCCGGGCATTCGCGAATTTGGGGGCCCCCATCTATGAAATTTGTTTTATTTTTCATAAAATTTTGATGTAAAAAAGAAAATTTCAGAACAACATTTGATTTTGCGGGCCCTTTCGAGTCGGGGGCCCTGGTCAAAGTCCCTATTTGCCCATGCGATAATAAGGGTCTGTAAATGTAACAGCATGGCCTGAGATTCTTTACTCTCTCTCAAGAGCTGCGAATCATATATTGACTCTGCTGTCTACTACTGCACATCATTCTCGGCTCTCTGAGTTTTGTAAATTACCCATGCTCCTTAAAGAGTAAAAGTCAACTTATACCGTATTAGTCGTAATATATATATATATATATAAAAGGAAGGTAAGTTTGAGATAATCACGTAATTAAACTTACCCTATAAACATGGTTCTACAGCTATAACATGGTGGATGGATTTCAACCAAATTTGCTATGTTGACAATACATGAGGAATACATGGGTTCAAAAAATATCTACTATGTGGCGCTTTCCATGAAAAAATAACAAATTTAACAATGAAAATGGCTAATTCAGAATGGCTTAATCAAACAATTCGAATATTCATTCAGTTCTGAGCATTTATTCACTAATTCGGGTCATTTTTTGAGCTAACTTCAACATGCAAAGTGACTCCTAGTGGACATTCCTAACTAAGCTTTTGAAGAATCTTATTTTAGCTCAGTCTGTGTACAGTTCATTATACAATACGTATAGATAGATGGATAGAAACATATAGATTCTCCCCCCCCTCCTAAAATATTACGTTCATATCACTTGAAAAGTTAACTTTAAACTCCGTCTGCTCTAAATAAAATTTTTACATACATTCTTTGCTTCTAAATTTATTTTCTTTCGAAGGCCTAAATGAAATTTTAATTATAGACCTATATACTAAAATAGTATACATACCTTAAATGAGATTTTACTAAAATTTCTAAGCCATATTTAAATTACAACAACAGCTGTTTTGAAGTTCTTTAGAAATTTTTCTATTTGAGCCTTATATGATAAGTAAAAGACTTAAAAATCGGATTAGCCATATGTTGAAAACTTTTTTTGAGAAATTCACATATGGCATTATTTATGATTGTTTTCTTCTTGTCTGAACACAGATCTAGCTAAAAAGAATTATCTGTAATAATGCAAACGACAAAAAATGTATCTTTAAATTTGTACAAAATATCATTTATCGCGTAAAAAAATGCAGCAAAAATATAATAATAATTAAAAAAAGGAGCAGCATTTTCAAATTACTATTAAAATTGTTATTTATAAGGGTTTTTAAATTTCTTTTTTTAATATTTTTATATATCAGGCGAAATGTGTGTAAAAATGCAGTATGCATCATTGTTTCGCTGTAATATTTGATTTATTCACATAATAAACGGAAATTATTTTCTAAAAGTTAATAATAATAAATTATGGCCCGCGGAGCCCCAAATCTTCGTGTTCATTCCACAACCGCTGATATCAGCCGTCATTAACCCAACGGTTTAAAAATAACATGTCCTGCAAGTAAAATCACATCTTTTGAGCTTTTATTACTTGTCTGTGTATGCTCTTTTCTGTTCATCATATTCTAATTCTTTATTTATTTATTTAATTTCCTGAGTTAGTACTTTCAAAATTCTAATTTTTTTGCTCTGATTGCTTTTTTGTTTTCGTTCTCTAATTGTATCTTTTAAAATGTTGTAATTATTTTTTTTAAATCGCCAAAATGTCGAGTTTTTTAAATGACAACAACCAATGGCCTAAGGAATCAACCATATTTTCTTTAAATATATGTATTCACCTCTTGATTTTTACAACAATCTACAACAAAAAATTTGCTGTCCGATGGCATGTGATCTACATTGTTCCAGTTGTTGTTTTCAGTTATTTTGCTATCAAATTATTTATGTATTTATTTTCTTGTTTTTCTATAGTAGGATAGGGCCTAAATGTGTGGAGAGAATATCTCATGATATGTGTGTGTGTGCCACACAACTGAAATCCTACTATTTGGTTGTTTTTAATTATAATCTTCTGGGTATGGCCCCTGATGAATGTCTCAGAGGTTATAACTTCCATTCCATTAATCCATATTGGTTTACTGTAATTTGACTTTAGTACTGTTTGGCCCTCTGATTCATTTAATATACTTTTTCCTACCGGGTATGTCATTTTTGCAGTAATATTCTTTGTGTTTTACTTATTAATTATATATATATATATATACATACACAACTGTTCTTTAGCATTAGATGCTTCGTTTCCACATTCCCCATTGCCGATTCGTTAAAGGTTCAGTTGTGAAATGAAAATTAAAGCTGCTGAACAAATAGTGTTTTTTTTTATCACCTAAGAATAAATGTGGATTTTTTTTTTCGTAATACATTTATACTACCCATGAAGTAAAAAATGCAGTACGTATCATTGTTTCTCTGTAATATTTGATTGCTTTAAAAGTTAATTTCGTATGTCCGTTTGTGAACTAAATTCCTTTAATTATAACAGGCTGTATGAACGACATCCGACTAGATCAACGTTACTTACCTATGGAGAATGGATCTGAAAATGCGGCCGTGCTGGAATGGAGAAATCTAATCAATAAGTGTCCCTCAAATAATCCCTGCCAAGGAATTATTTGCCCAAAGCCTTTCATATGCCTTGATCTCTGGATGCTGCATGAATGCAGGTATGTCTCTGCAAGTTATTCTGTCCACGTTTTCGTCCAACAAATGAAAATGGCATTGTTTATCTCTTGCTGCGTTAAACATGTTAGGCTTTTGTTTACAGCTACTGATAATCAAACTTTGAGAAACAATCTGTTTATTAGTTATAATAATATAAAATCCAGCCTTTTTTTTACTAAATTAAAAATTAATAGTATTTAAACTGCACCCGAAAAAAAATGTTGTTGAATGGAACAAAATTTTGTTGATTCAGCAAAACTTTTGTAGGTGCTATTTTAATCGAATAATTTTGCCACTTTAAGCGAAATTTATTTTAAATTAACAGAAATACTTCGTTGAATTAACAAAAATTTTGTGATTCAACAAAAATATTTCTTTTAAACAGAGCCAAGCAAAATTTTGTTGAATCAACAAAACATTTTTTTTCTTTTTCAGTGCAGTTACCAAAATCAGAAGTTAGAATACGCATTAAATATAATAATTTAATATGAAGGTTAGAAAAATCAGTATCGAGAAATGTAAGCATGAGAATAGGAAGCGAAATAACAAATTAAATTTAAAAACCCATTACGCGTTGTTTAGATTAGAGGTTAATTTTATTGAAATGTATTTTAGAAAGCGCTGCTGCTATTTAAGATTTAACGAAATAATATTTTGTGTAGCTTGTAACGAAAATTTAATGTGTGCAAATAATAGATTCGACTTTTTTTTTTGGGGGGGGCGGGGGTGTCATAAAAGTTATTTCTGTTCGACAAGCTACTGTTTTAAAAGTTTAGTATTTGAAATTTACTGTTTGAAAATCTGTTGTGGTTCAATCATTTCCAAATTTTAAATTTAGTATTCCACTTACTTGAAAAATTTTGTGAGTGTGTTTAAATAAATGTTCTGATTTTTTTATTAAATAATTCTTAATGTTTACCGTACTGTAATAAAATCATTGCAGTCTCCAAAAAACGGACAATAAGTAAAAACTGGTGAAACTAGGACTGCAAAAAAATCACTGAATCATTTTATTTCTTAAATTATAATTTACTACATACGGTAGTTTAATTTAATAGTAAAAGGGAATTTTCTAAAATGAAGGAGTTTAGATATAGTGTTTTATTTTAAATGTTAGTATGTATGAAATACTGAAATATATAGTTAATTATGAATATTTTACTGCTTAAAAATAGTTTTAGTTAAATTATAATTTACTGTTTATTTTAAAAAAGAAGATAAGTGTGTGCTTAGTTTGTAGCTTAATATGTTTGCTCTTAACTTTCCTTGCTTAAAACGTAACTAGCATTTTTACTGAATTATAAAATTCTTTACTTTTCAATAATTGCTCTCAAAACCTTCATCTAATGTAAATTTAGGTCATTATTGTCTTGTTATCTGAAATGCATAATTATCTTTACTTTAATTATTCCTGTGCATGTTTACTGCATTTTCTGTGTAAACAATACAATTATAATCCAGCTAATGTTTTCGTGTATAAAGCAATAAGTACATTTGGTGGAGAAAAATTTTAAAGAAAATCTTATCGTCCTTCAACGATATTTTGTTTTATTTAATTATATGTACACGCGTTTTTCTGCTTATTTTTAAAAATTATTGATAAAAGCAAGGTAAAATGCGAGTTTGATATTTAGTCCTTCAGTTGAAAAAATGCTGATTTTGTGTTCGTTCAGTCATGCAAAGCACGGCAGTTTTTTAATGATCCATGCCTAGAACTTAGAAGTAACTTATTTAGGAAACGTAGATATTTAATGGTAGTTTAATTATTATAATGTATCAGTTATTTATCAGTTTATTGCAGCCTATTTATTAGAACTACAGTTTACTGTTAGGGAGATAAATATTGGAGGAGGGTGGAGTAATGTCATTTTTTGCGTATATCAATATTCTGCCTAGCCAAAACTAATCAAACTAATAATTCGAAATTTCACATGCCCCCGAGTTTTTTAACATATTTGCTGTATTAACAGCATTTTCTAAAATTCGTGATCTATGGGGTATAGGGGGCCGCAATGTACTTTCAACATATCTCACGTGATCTCAGATAAAAAAAGACCTTGACTTGCCCCCCCCCCTTCCATAAATCAATCTGTTCTTTTCTTAATTCATTCTTCTAAAGTAGGCCGAGAAAGTTTTTAGAAAATTTCGCTCAATGGCTTTTCTGATGACATTAAAAGTCTTGATAAAACACAATAATATATTTTACAGATAAATAATAAGAATTTCCAAAGATAAGAAATACGGTTTCAATTTTGAAAGCAGTTTATAGGTCTTATAAAGTGCTGTTTTCTTTAACACACAGATCAAAATTTGTCATTTTATTAAACTTGACTTATGGATATAACATTTGGTCTTTAAAGATAATCTCTCACCAAAAATTTTCGGAAGAAACTATTTTTGAGAAAATGTCATTGATTAAGGCAGTTGCTTTTATAATAATAAAGCTTTATGAAAGTAAAATGTTGCTGGGTTAATAAATTTAGAAATTTACAGAAAAAATCTCATATCCAAATAATTTGACGGTGTATTATTAATTAATTCATTTGTTTCTATTTGAAAATAAGAAACATATTTTATTTAATATTTGTATAGGTTACCTACTTAAGCATAGTCTATAAACGCGACTGTTTAAAATCATAGATTATATTTTTCTTCTTTTTCCTCAATATGACGTCCGTAAAAACTTGTGTAATTTCTATATTATATCACGCAGTTTGTATTATGTTGCCCGCGAAGTTTGAAATTCGTCGTTCAACAGAATACTTAGGCATTCTATAAAATGCCGAAAACTAGTCTGCAACGTTTAACAAAATTAAACATATCTCACACTGCCTAAGTATTCTCTAAGGTGACAAATGACAAGCACAGGTAAAGTAAAAAATACATATCCAAAAGTAAATGACATTTAAAGTATTTTTATTATTTATATTAATTCAACAGATACTTTTATATTTTATTTTGTTTTCTTCAATAAGAAAGAAAGAAATTTTGTTTTTTAATTTTCTTAAACATATTTTGAAAAAAAAAATAATAGCAATCATTAAACATTTTTTTTTCCTTGAAAATAACAATTGTACGTTTGAAGAATGAATATGTATTAAATAATGGACTTATCTAGTCCTTTTTAACATACTAGTACGCTTAAAGAGCATTTGCCACCCTGTAGAATACCTAGTTATTTTAAACATTTGTATTTTATAAAGTGCATAGGTAAATTATATAATAATTCTCATATTTTATACTATGTCTAAAAAAGCCAAGCGTTCTGTAAAATGCCTAAACATTCTACAAAATGACGGCGCGTTTCTTATACTGCCGGTAACATATACATTGGCGTACCATCGGGGGTGGATCACGTGCCCCCCCCCCTCAAAACTTGGTGTAAAAAATTTTACTTAAACACCTGTTTCTAAATATTAAAAAAAACTCCTCTTTTCTACTCTTTATTTCAATATGTGCCACCCCCACCCTAAAAAAAACATCAAGCAGTGTCTATGATAAGAATTAATAGCCAATTTAAACCTTTTAAATAGCTGGATTATAATAGTGCAAAGCTTTATACCTTATGACATTCTCTCTCTCTCTAACCCATGCTCAACAACTAACAGAATGTGTATGTGCAGTGCATGTAGCAAACGTTCCCTCATCCAACGTACCCTTTCCTTTCTCTGCTTTTGTAGATGTCCAGAAGGTTTTACCATCACCGAGGATGGTAAGAACTGCACGGATGCTAACGAATGCCTGAGCGACCCATGCCTTAACGGTGGCAAGTGTGTCAACCTTCCTAACGGCGAGGGGTACTACTGTGTATGCCCCGACGGGTTCGGGGGCTTATACTGTGGGGCCCGGCATGAGGAGAAAGTCATGCGGCTCAGCATGGCAGCCCTCGCTGCTATACTAATCTGCCTGCTCAATATTTTAAGTAAGTCCTCGACTAATGATGAACGTGAGAAGTGTGGGACTTGCCGAGTCTCCATGGAAAGGAAAAGCTCATTTCGTAGACATAACTTTAGTAGTTGAACCTTCTCAAAACGGCTGCACAGGTGGAGGTGTGGCTATCAAACCATACATTCTAGTTAAGCTTGGGTCAGGGCTCAACTTCCGCCTTCGGCTTAGGTGTTAACTTGTTTGTCACTTGATATGGATAACCCTTTAACGCGCAGTGTTCCCGCACTGGGAACACCAAACTCTGACGTTTTGACTGTTGCCTGTCACGAAGAATAGATTTAATTTCTATAAAAATAGTTGCGGGTGACATAGCTCCACGAGAATCCTTTACTGTTTAGCACAGCATTTCCCGTAAAAAAAATTCTCACGATTATTTTTAACAGCACTGACATCTGCTGAAAAACGGAAGAATGCGAGAAGAGCTGGATAGATTACCCAATGCTTAAAAAGAGCAGCCGTTGCCATCGCTCGACTTAACTACCAGCAAGATGGCACGTGATGAACGTTTCGATCGTCCGCCATCTTGCTGGTAGTTAAGTCGAGCGATGGCAACGGCTGCCCTTTTTCAGCATTGGGAAAGGGTTGCGCCTCAAAGGGATAACGTTGTCCATCTACACTATACCAAATAAGGGCGAAACCCAAAACTCCCCATCCCGCATCCCATCCTACCGACTTACATACAACAAAATACAAATTCCAACTATTCGACGCACACAACACGAAATTCAGCCCAAATCCAACTCTTGAAGAGTACGCTACCCCAAATATTTGTACCAATATCATCCACAAGAAGTCAAGTAGCTTTCCAATGTTACAATGGGCACTTTTAAGTTGTTTATAACAATAATTTGATCTCTAAGTATGCATATGTGTGAAGGGGATGTGGATTAATATTAAATCCAGCGAAATGATAGAAAATTTAATAAAATGCATAGAAGTCAAAAATAATTATAGTCAAAAAATTTGTGCATTAAATGTTTTACTTTATAGAATTTAAATGACATACTTTTAAAAATATCTTATGCATCATCTCCTAGTTTGTCTTGATAAAATGTATATTTATCTTAACAAAACTATTTTTTATTCATTTTTAAACGTTAAAACATGCTTAAAAATGCTAACAACTTTGTTACAGTTAAGTATTATTTATTAACAAATTTAGGAAATACGATATAATTTGTGGGAAAACTACAGTATAATTATTAGACATTGAACTATCAATTTATATGCTAGACTAGTTTACTCGTAAAGAGTAAAATTATAGGACCACAGCTTAATACTCACTGTAAGAAATACGATTCATCATTATTGCCTACTTAAAATATATCGGCAAGAGTGTAAACACTGTAAAAGGTATTATTTATATGGATTGATTTAAGAGAGTTTTGAGAACTTTGAACTTTTAATTAGTAACCAGAGCTACGAACTAAAGTCATTGTCTTAATCAATAAGGCCCAAGCTGTAACATCAAGGGAGAACTTAACTCTGCAAAATTGGAAAGTCATTAGACACTTATATACTGATTAAATGCCGATAATTTATCTTTTACTCTGCATCCGTCAAAGGAGTTTCGGTTTAAAATATAATCTCGCACACCAACCCTTTCGTAAAAGCAATTAATTTCTAAATCTTGTAGGAATTGTATTTTTATGTAGTTGGCAGATAATCTGTAAACAGAACCACCATACATAAATGATACTTAAATACGTTAATGCATTTGAAAATTCAATGTCTTCAACAAACATTTTTTGTTTAAGATTTTTCCCCTTTCTGTGGAAGCATTAACAATGAAACCAATCCGTCCTATTAAAATAAATGTATACAGGCCCTAATTATTGCACGGACATTTGCGGCACGTGCCGTAGGCAAACATACACAAATAGGTTAGAAAATTGAGTTTAAAGCTTATGTGCAGGGGCATAAAATTAAGCCAGGTATATATAGTACATAAAATTTGAAAAGTGCCCTGGGTACAAAAATGTTATAGTCAGACCTTTCATGTAAATATTACTCAACTAACGTATAACGAAATTGTTTGCTTATTCCAAAGGCGTGTTTTTAAATTGAAAAGCCTGGAGGAACATTTACCTTATTAATTACAAATGCTCTTTAAAGTAAATGATAACTGAATATCAGTCTTCAGTTTCAGACTTGTAAAATTATACACATTCGAAATAATCCCTCCCTCCCCACCCCTTCCAGTGGTGCGGCACTGGCACATCCAAGCTTGCCGTGAAGGTCATTTTTTAATGGGCACCCAACGGGCGGCCGCCATTACTCTTAATACGGCCTCATCATGACGAAGATAAGACGCTGAATATAGTAAATGGCTGTGTGTTGGACCAGAACTCTGGCCTACCGCACTCATGTCTATCTAACAGTAGAGTTTGGGGCGATTTTCTCCAGTCGTGACGTGAAGACGTATTTAAAAAGGCTTCTATCCTTAGCCCACTCCCCCCTTGATAGTTACCCTTCGTGCAGGTTTGTTTTGGAACACAGTACACATTAACTTTAACAAGGATATCAAAAACAACAAAGCCCATGCCCAGAATCGAATCCTCAACCAAAGTGCGGTAGAATGATACGTTAGCCACTACATCGCCTGGGCGGCTCTGGATCATTCCGATCTTAACAATCTAAATTGGATTAAAAAGGGGGGGGCGAAGAACTTCCATATATTGGCACATCCCATACTTCTCCGAATCTGTCTCGTTTGTTATCCTTATGAGTGTTTTTTTTTCCTTCTAACATCAACCGCGAGCAGATGTCCATCCGGACTCAGGCAGCATCCCTACGATCGTAAGCAGTGCATAGACGAAAACGAGTGCGAGGGCGACCCTTGCATGGAGGGCAGCAGGTGCCACAATCTGCCGTCCGGAAAAGGATTCTTCTGCATATGTCCCAGCAATGAGATTTGCTTCAACTGCAGCTGTGCGGACATGGTGACCGAGCAAGAGGTGCAAGAGGTCGAGCCCACGATTGCGATGAGCTATGACGCTATTGCTGTGATCGTGGCGTCTGTTTTGGTTCTGCTAAGTAAGATTAAAAAAAAGAAAATTAAGCATGGATACATTGTTGAAAATGCGTGCTGTCGTCAGTCAAATTTATGGCGATATCCTCAAACGGAAGATCGAGGCTGCGATAAGTCCTATGTTATCAAATTCCACTCGCAGCATTCACAATTACAGTCGAGCCCGTTAAATGGACTATCCCTTTTGGCACAATTTTTTTTTCTAATAAGCGGGATATTTTATTATCCGGACTCACATTGACAAATTACTACGACCTAGTACTGTCAAGACAGCTTAAATGAATATCGGTTCAAAGAATATACTGCTTAATGTAATAAATTTTATATGTACCAAACCATAGTAACTTGTCAGTGTGATTACGGATAATGAAATATCCCGCTTCTTAAATCATGACAAACTGGCTTTTCCATTTATCGGGCTCCACTGTAGAGTAAACATTTATTACATCAAGCAGTATCTTTTTTTCAACCGATAATCATTTAAGTGGGATCGTCTGTATTAATATTTTGTTTCTGTTATTTTCTCCAGCATCTAGCTACTGGCGTAATGAATAACTTCCCCTTTCAGAAATTTTGATTCTTTTTTCTGCCAATATTTTAAATGTCCTGTTGCAATTCGTAAAACTGGTTTTGCAAAAAATAATTGAGTATTTTAAAATATTGGAAGATAAAATATCGAAATCATAGAAAAGGAGCATTGTTCATCAAGTAATTTTCTAGATAGTAGCTAAAACAAAAAAAACAAAACAAAAAAAACATTAAGGGTGCTGAGCCGCCGCAACTTTGGCTTTACTAGCTCCATGTTAACCAACGAGGATTTTTTTCCTTCCTCCGCAAATAGTGTACTTTCAATTATTTTTATATAAAAATTACTATAGGTTTTTCAGCAGACAATTGTGCGTGTATTTTGGCTTTGTGCATCTTCTAATAATAGCTTTTAATTTCAACACAAATTTCGAAAATCAGGCAATCGCAAAGCTAGTAGTCAAAAGTACTTTTGAAATTCATTCAGTATACATTTGAACACGCTTAAACAGATAACGGTTGAAAGAAACTACCGTTTAATATAATGAATTTGCAATGTACCAAACCATAGTAATTTTCCAGTGTGATCCCGGATAATGGGATATTCCGCATAATAGTATAATTTTTTGTAGAATATGACTATTCCTTTAAGAGGGCTCGACTGTATTTAAAAAATGGAAATATGTCTACATAGGCAATTATCAGCTGAACAACTTACAGTATTTTTTTATTAAAATACTTTAAAGTATAGCGGAGTAGAGGGTATTATGGACTAGACGGGAACTAAGGAATGCCGAGTTTTCGGCTCTGATATTTGTCTCTGATCTAGTCTCTGATCTGTCACATGGGAATACCATGAACTGCTCAAGAAGAATCCCATGTTGAAGTGCAGTGAAAATTGACTACTTGTTGTTGTCGTACCATTCGCTACAGAACAAAGTGTGTTTTGTTATTTTCAAGAGTTTTTGCCAATAAGCTTTCAAGCATTTTAATCTACTAGTAGGGGAGAGAGTGGTACTGTGAGTCACTGAAGATATTTCTGGTTCAGTGAATAGTTTTCGAATAAGAAAATTATTTAAAGTAGGTATCAAACAACTTAACTCTGTGGGAAAAAGTTAAGTATCTCACTTTGATTGTGGCGGGAAGAGTCATTTTGCTTCCTGATCATACATGAAATTTGAAGAAAGTAAAACTTTATGCTATTACACTTGAAATATGTCAAGTAAATATGAGTTATGTAGTATTTTTATATAGTTTAAATTACCTTCTTTTCTATTATGCTCTATCTAAATGAATATTTTAATGATTTGGAATTTTGAGGTAAAAAATATTACATTGATTCATATGTGGCACACAGGGTCACCTGAAATTGGGTTTGGTGGGTCAGTGAACAATTGTGTCCCCACTTATATATTTACTGTCTCTCTTGCACGTTTCTTACTTTTTGACGTTTGAATGATCTAAATTTATATAAACAAGTCTTCCACACCAGTGACAGAATCTTCAGTTTCTCAAGAAAATTATGTAAAACAAAAAATTACCACAGAGAGGGTAAAAGCATCTTCCTAACTCTGATGCAAACCAGAAAACACTGAGAGGCAACCTAAGAAAATCCGAAATTCTTACAGATACACCTGATAAAATCACAATCCAAAATGAGATGATTGAAAAAAAGAAGAGTGAAAAACCTAATGATATGAGGCAGGAGAGAAAAAAAAATTCAAGCAATTACAAGAATAGTTAAAATAAAGAAAAGGAAGAATTAAAAAAATCTTCTAGAATAAATCTAACTTTGAGGATTTGGAATTTCAAGATGTGGAAGATTTTAATGTTGGGAATTTCGTGTTATTCAAGGTCTACGTCAAGAAAAAATTTAGTTTTACACACTATGTTATTGAAGTTGTAGGCAAAAATAAATTTGAAGTGTACTGCATGAAAGGAAGATTTTGCACGTATCTGTATAAGCAGCAGGCAGTAGCGGTATTGGAGAAAGTTGCCAAAACCAAATGTATTGCAAGGAACTGAGAGAACAGTGATAAAGTTGACTTTTGCTGTAGGTTTTCTGTTATGCAGTGCCCAATAGTTATTGCAATAACAGTTTTTTGATTTAATGTCTTAAGTATATATCTATAAAACTAAAATTTTGTAAACTTAATAGGACTCAAAATAATATCTAACGTAACATTTATCTTATAAACTTTGAGCTAATTTAATATCTAACTTAAAACTAAATATTGTCAGGCAATAAGAAAGTTTAAATTATTATCGAAAAAAAAATTATTGTGTTTATCGTTATCTGACCCACGATATCCCATTTGTTGACCCACTGTGCAGTGAGTCAACAAAAAGTACTGCAGAAAACTGGTTTTTCATTATACAAATGCTTTTCTTCGAATTAAACTGAAACTAATTAGGATAGCCAATAGATCACAAAAAATAATACATTAGTTTGATATTCTGTTTGAAAAATATTTTTAGAATTATATTTAAATTCTAAAAACTGACCCACTGTACACCCGTCTCCCTATACACATGACTTGAACACTGGCATTGCGCATAATGCACACTAAAAGAATTGTAGTTCGTTGTACTGTGGTTGTTTTTTAGCTGGCAGTGTTTTGACCATCAGTTCAAAGGTTCATTTTCCTATATGGCGTGACGGGTATTTTGGAATACTACGTAATATTGTAATGGATTTCATGCCATCCACTAAAGAACTGGAAAACAAAGACGCTGAAAGTATCTTTTGCAGTGAAAAATTTTCCGACGATCAACGAGGAGAAGTTGGGATTCAATACTTCAGCTGTTCTCAGTGGGGTCACCTTGACTGTATTAGAGCAGAGAAGAAAATTATATCTGCGACTTTTATAAATAGACACGAAGCAGAAATAACTTGGAGATTATCTTAGAAGTATGTTTTTATAATAGTATTTCATGATGTAAATAGTATTTCATGATACCCTCCTCTCTTCAACTATTGCGGAGGACGAAAAATTTCCCTTTGGATCAACAGGGTGCTATTTGATAATATATAGCGACCGCCCTACATTAATAGTGGTGGATGATATGAGTGGAACACTTTTCTCCGTAGCGTAACAAGGCAGTTCGCAGCTTCATTTAGAAAAGCAATATCTCACCATAAATGTTCTGTCTCTGAAGAAGCTCTTATAAGTACTGGAGTGCTGCAATAACTCTGTGAAACGAGAATGTTTCTTTTTTTTCAATTAAATGCAAAAAATAAAAATAAAACATAAAGCAGTACAGTAAAAATGTCTAATAGGTAAAATAGTGAAGATGCAATGTGGAAATAATCTGTAAAATGTTGTAAGGAAATCAGTTTAAATGCATACTAGCGAATATTTTAACACTATTAAAATAAAAGTAGCAAGCAAGCATTTAATCAATATTTAGTGATAAACTTAAAATTATTATTAATTGCTTGTGCCACCACAGTCATAGTCTCGCCAAAAAGAATTATTTGGAAGTCTAATTAGTCCAGAATAAAGAATGGCTGCGTTTCGCTGCATTAAATTAGCCAACGGTTGTTGGCTCCAAAGTAACTGCTTTGAAACCCTAGGGGTTGTCTTAACTACCCGAGTAATCATGAGTGGCACCTGGTTTTGGAAAGTGTCAATAAGTTTTAAAACACTATCTGAGGCTGAGATCAATACTTCCTTACAATAATTCAGAACCGGTTGAATGTAAATCCTGTAGGTTTTATTCAAGGTATGTCTATCACACCGCCATTTCACTCCAGCTACTCTCTTCAGGATGGGAAGTCTTTTTCTTGCCTTCGATATCACATGCTTCGTCCATTTCGTTTTGTTACCTAAGATGTAGCTTAGATAAGTAGAAGCATCACTGTGTTCTAAAACAGTACCTCTTAGGGCAAGACAGGGTATGAAGGGTTGTCTATTTGATGTAAAGAATTGATAAGTAGTCTTCTTGAGGTTTACAGTCATATTATTTTCGACATACCACAAATTCGGTCTTTTAAGAGCTGAATTCAAGGTGGTATTTTGATTGGACTGGTCTCCTCCGATGCACGGCACCAAATAGCGAGATCATCCGCAAAAAGGGCTGCACCAGGCAAACCATCAGCAGCTAAGATGTTGGGGGAGATCATTTATAAAGACATTAAAGGAGATGCGACTAATCACAGTACCCTGGGGTAGGCTAGTTTTGCTTTGCTTAAAGCTGAACATGGAATTCTCCAAAGCGAGGGGCACAGGAACATTGTAAAAGAAAGTTTATAATCAATGAAAACATATTGCAAACACCCAAGGTCCATAATATTAAAATACATTTAAGTAGCCAAACACTATCAAAAGCAACCTCAAAGTCCAGGAATACAGGCAGAAGAGAGTGTCTCTAATAAAGAGCATCCTTCATAGACTGGCTCAGGAAAGTAACTTGCTGGTTAGTTGAATGAAATTTTCTAAATCCAGCCTGTGTGTTTGAGTTAGGAGATTATTGGATTCTAAATATCAGTTGTGGCGAGACGTAATCATTCTTTCCATAACCTTGCTAGGACTCTTGCCACACTCTGGTATCATCAGAGTTATATTTCTTTTAGGATCGACTTAGTGATATGACACTAAAATGGAGGGGGAAAAACAGAAACATTACAAAAGATACCTGGTAGAAAGTCGCCACCGAATTCTTTCTTCAAATTTAATGAAACTTTTAGTTACGTTTCTGTAGCCATTATAATGGCGAAGGCTTAACTCAAAAGTAATTAAGATTCGAAACATAAATAACTCTGAGAATAATAAATCATAGAATAATAATTATTAGACAAAAAGTATCGTATGCAAATCAGTTGAATAAGATTTTTGGGGGCATTAAAAAACTATAAAAATTCAAAACAAACTAAAAAACGCCATTTTCTGTGAAATCTCCATTAAATAATAATAACAATAATAATTAAGTGCTAGATTAAAGTTCACTTTAGAATTATTATGCTAGATTTAGAGCGGTAAAAGCAGCATGTCATGTGTGCTACAAAAAAAAAAAAAAAAAAAAAAAAACTTGTGTAATTATATAATTCTAAATGTAAATATTTTAATTCGAGTTTAAATAATATGTTTACAATTGTATAATTTATAAATGTATGAATATTTAAATCACTTAACTGTAAGAAAATTGAAAAAAAAATTCATTTCAGTAAAAGTTTTAGAAAGAATATGTATAATAAAATTTGTTTTCTAAATGATTAAACTTCCCATAATTCATTGCTTTGTTTTAATTCCTCTTCTATGAATTCAGAAAGTATATTATATATTTTAATTTTTGAAAGAGAATTTCTAGCCTTTATCGAAATTAAAAGTGTTTTTTTTTCCAAATTATTCTTGACAGAAAGAAATATTTTTGCAACATTTGTTTAAATAAATAAAACAGGAATTCAATAAATAAATAAATTTTGATATTTTAGTAAATTAAAAATTTCGCTATTTGAAGTTTTAATTTTTTTTTTTTTTTTTTTTTTTACGAAAATTAATTTTTAACAACTATCCACACAAAAACATGTTGTTCAAAGTATTATTTTGAGGAGATGTTATATAAAAATGAGCGATGAAAGAAATTAGAATATCTGTTAAAATAAAAATTAAAATAAAATGTTTGTAATAAGTGCCGTAATGAAAAGGATGAAATATGACTTCATTTTCCTCATAGTTGTTATTGAAGAATGTTTGGGATAAGAAAGAGAGCAAATTGGATAAGGTGGATATTTTGGGGGCAATTTATTACTTCTTTAAAAACAAGAATATTATGATAGGAATGAATTGAAATCAATACCACGACGATTTTTTAAAAACATTAATAATTTTAAATATTTTTATTATAGTCAGCTATCAGCTTCATCTCAGATACTGGGTATAACTATTAGAAATGAAATCAATTATCTAATACAAAATATGTGTAGCAAAAAAGGGCGTAACATATCCAATATTCGTCACAAATGCAATTAAAATTTTTAGTTAGCGGATTTTTATTTAAATTTATTTATTCATAAGATCATTCATTATAAAAGAGGATAAAAAGCCTTTGAGCAACCAAATGGAATTTTAAGCAATAATAATAATAACAAAGGAGCTTTTATTTACGCATGAGGATACTTTCTTTGAGATTAAATTAATGCATGCAGGATGAACGACCAAATGAATGATCGCATAGTCTCCCAGATTTCTACTTCTATTTTTGAAATGAGAAAATAAAATTACTTGTTACAAAAAGAAAACACATTTTAATTATTGCGTTTTTCCTTTTTTATTTCTTATTTTTGGGGCGAATGGGAATTACATAACGGAGGAAAACATGGCAAAAATGTAATAACACTAATTCTGATAGAATAATCATTAAAAGACAACATTTGAATTTCTAATCAACAATCTATGACTGCCAATAACCTATGACTGTTTTTGTATATTTCACAGTTTACGTTTAGTAATAAAAGATATGCGAATCTAATTAAAGGTATTAATAATATAAAGGCCAAAGTACAATGTAGGTATTTCTACGCTGAAATCACGTTAAAACTTATTTCAATTAGTTTAATAACAAAGGATTACCTACAGTGCAGCCTAATCAAACTCACTGCGTGTATACAAGTTCATTGGTTTAATAACTATTTTTTTTTTTTCCTGTCCTCCATTCTCACGGTATAATGTGATGATGATTTTCCCTTTATTTTTCTTCCACAGTATTGGTCCTGGTAATTGTCGCGTACACACGTAACCGACGTCCGAACCAGAAGTATGGACATGGAGACGTGGATGACGATGTACGGGAGAACATCATAAGCTACGATGACGAAGGTGGCGGGGAGGACGACATGAATGCCTATGACATCACGCCACTGAGGATACCCATCGACGCCACTGGCACTCCCATCGGCGCCAAGCCGGGTCCAGAAAAACCACCAATGAAAGAACCTCGACAAAGGCAGAGTGAGTATCCATATTTTCTTGCCAAACTGAATAGAAAATTTTCATTCATAAAGCGAAATACGAAGGGTTTGCTGCAAAAAGAAAGATAGGTCCAACTTTTTAAATTGCGATAAACTGTGAAAAACGTTTGGTTATTAAACGCGAACTATCCAGACAGGCTGCTTCATCTCTTGTAACAGAAGAACTAATATTCGGAGCTATGTCGTTTAGTAGCAAACGAGAGATTTTATTTTTTTTTTTACAGCAAGTTAGTACGTGCAACTCCGAACTCCCATAAGGCGGAGCTATCTCTTTTTTGTGGCAACCCTTTCAAATGTGATTGAAGTTCCTAAAGCTGTCAAAGACAGAGTGAGTGTTCATATTTTATTAAACTAACAAAAGTTCTTAAATTTCACGAAGCTTTCATTATAATGAATGTATATATGATTAAAATCCCCAAATCTCTAAAATCTCTAAAATCACAGTGACAGAAATACGAATGTGATTTCACCATTACAATTGCATCTTTGTGCAGCTTGCGTCTTTCTAAATCTTGGTATGTGTTAGTATTCACAATAGTATCACTTAGAGATTTAATAGTGGGATTGGGCTGGCTATTTTTTAAAAAACTATTAAAAACTAAACCATCTTTTTATGCCATTACCTATTTTCATAAAATTCTGTTGTGTGGGTCGTGCTAAATTGCTTGCAAATAGCAATTTCAGCTATGGACAAACTATATATTAAAAACCAGAGTCAAAATTTCAGACAAAATTGACACATTTGAGCATTCGCGACTTTCTGATCATGCTACACAAAACTTCTAGAAAGAGCTTTATTGGTGGGAGTAGCAGGTTAAGGCACAGCTTTCGGGTAATCGAAAGTTGGCATGTTCTGATACCATGGTGGAACAACAAATTTTTAGCCGTTATACTCGTATAACGGTTTCTATAAAGACATTGAAGTAGTCTGTATGAAATTACAGTTTCTAGTTCCAGGAAAAATGTCTTAAAAACGAATTTAAAATTTAGCAAACAGTCTGTTGTACTTTTAAAAACAGTTAGAATTATCTACATAAAAAAAACTTAAGCTACATCGAATTATGTCTTAGTGGATTCCACACAGGATATAAAATGAGGATGTTTTTTTCTTATGACTGATCAATATTTATTTTCCAACATTTTTGTGATGTTCTTTGTGTGTGTGTGTAAGACGAAATAGCTGGTGAAATTTTCACAAGTTTCATATAATGGAGCGGTTCTCAGCCTTTTTTCTTAAACTTACTCCTTGCTTAGATTTTTTCTTTTATTAGTGCCCCATTTCTCATAAAGACGACCCCACCCTCCCGTACGTGACACAGACATGATGAGGAATCGGCGATGACAGTGATATTGAAATAACAGTTCACGCTATGGCCTAGTAGGCGCTATTTAACTTATATTGAGTGCAACATATTAAAACTAGCCTTGAGACTATTTTTGTAACTTAAAACTATACAATATTCTTCATAATATATTTTCCGTTAAACTATCGTTGCAATTTCCCCCATTACCAATTAACATTTTACTTTTATCCTTATACTCCTCGTTTGGTACCACCATGGTCCTGCCCCAGTAGAGTACTACACTTTAATGTTGAACCACTTTTGCGTCATACCAGTACGCCAATCATAAGGGTAATACGGGAGCTAGAGAGGGGCGTGGACCCTCCCTGCCCATAGGAATTGGGGCGCATGTGTACTACTGATCTAGTGTTTTGTGAATGTAATTTAAGTTGTTATTACTGTCATTTCAGTACCACCTGGAACTCACCCGGATGGGGTTGGCGACTTCATCCGAGACCACCTGGACAAGGCAGACAACGACCCTAACGCGCCACCTTTTGACGACCTGCGGAACTATGCGTACGAGGGCTGCGGCAGCACGGCGGGGTCTCTCAGCTCCCTAGCCTCGGGAAACGAGGACAACGAGCAAGATTTCGACTACCTCAATGGATGGGGGCCACGCTTTCAGAAACTGGCAGACATGTACGGCCCTGGAGACAGCGAGGAAGACTAGGCCCAACAACACCACCGGAATCACTCCTCCACCAACACTAGTCAACAAGAGAGAAAGAGCGGCGGGCGACTGGAAATAATAATAATAATAATAACAATACAAACAGTACACCAAATAATATTCTCAAAGTTCTTCTACCCACACCGCATCAGTGACTTGCGCGCGCACACACACGTCAAATTATTTAGTATAATAATAATAATAATAAAGAATGTATGATGAATGGTCTGTTTTATGCTCGGTGGCCTAATTTACGATTTTGAGGAATCGGTCGGCACTTGTCTTTCCGGGGGAAATCACCAATAAGAATAGTGATGAAGCCCCTGAAGACATAAAACCGATGTTCTTTCTTCATTTATTTATTTATTATTAAAACTTATGTGCTGTTTATTCCATGTAGAGATATTAGAGGAAAAAACAAAATGGTTTCTTTTTTGCGTGTGCATGTTAGCAGATGTAGACAGCAGAAAAAAAACTAAAAAAACTGATGATCAAACTATCGATTGTGGTGAAGAACTCGCTTCGTCGGCATTCTATGTATTTTGCGTGATCAAATGTATATTTTCGTTCTTCTTTCTCCAACAGTCTGCACTTCCTTCGTTCGATCTATTCTTGTCATAAACATTATTTTATTTATTTGTTTGTTTGTCCGAAGAAATATAAACCATCAGATCATTTGAATTCACAGTTGCGTTTCAGATCTCTTTTTTGTATCACCATAAGGGCTCACTTCACAAGATGTAGAGAGAGAAAAAAACCAGTAAAAAAACCAAAAAAAAAAAAAACACTTTAAAGTGCTCTTCAGCTCACCTCTTACGAAAGAAGAAAATATAACAGCAGATCTCCTGACATCTGTCCTCGGTGTTCACGTGCTTGGTAGTCGAACAAGGCCGTTTATATGGATTCTTCGTGATAATGTAGATCTCAACCACTAACCAACCAAAATAAATAAATAAATCACGATGGTTTAGAAGAAAACCGGCGTTGGAACATTTTATAAAAATTCAAATAAAGAGAGAATCATGTGAATATTCTTTTAAAAAATTATTTATTTGCAGCGAGCTATATAGTTGTGTCCATATAAACGGAACTAATGGATTCATTATGTGCTTAAGTTTGTGTGAGTTATAGGATATAAATGGGGCTTTGACAATGCCAGTAAACCACTGATGAAAACTGTGTAAATGATGTTACATTCTGTATTATATATAAGTATTTCAAAAAATTGTGCTTTTTCCCCCCTAATTTCAGTACTCCGCATTTGTTTCAAGATACACAAGTGATAAATCCTTTCCATCCCTCCTCCAACAACCCAGAGAGAAAGAGAGCGTTTAATCTTACTTAACAAATTGGTGTGGTGAAAACAATTTAGCACCTTGAAAATATTTAAATATAAAATCTTCCACTTCTTAAAAAAATATGAAGAAATACGCTTTGTAAAAAAATAAATAAATAAAAGGGGGGGAGTGCGCAGATATAGCTTAAGCTCAAATCTGATAAACAAGAAAATTTATATCCTGCCCTGAAATATATCGCATTTGTATAACTGAATACGGCTGTTTAAATTTACAGTCTATTTTATATATATTTCAACTACCTTCAATGAGAATTGAGCGATATAACACACTCCCCACATTATATTCGTGTATTATTAATAATACATCTACATTAGTATTGGTAAAAAAAGGCACGTTTGTAAATTCAGTTTACTCAATTTGTACATGATTAGTCAAAGTGCATTTGTATGTGATTTCTAGTTATTTATTGTGCCCCGTATATATATCTATATATATACAAGGAGAAACAGATCTTTAGAAAACGGAAAACATTTTTACAAACAGCTGAACTCACATGAATTCTTTTTTTAAAACTTAGGAAAAAAAGTAGTATAAACGGCTTAAAAAGCACATATAAAATAAAATAAAATTTGTGTTTATCTTATTGGAGGAGAAATAGGCAGTATTAATTTCTTGATGTAAGATATTTAAGGCAATATAAAAACTTTTCCAATACAGGTAGGATCAAATGATGCATCTACATTTGCCTATAATTAAAATATTTGCCTAGAAATGAAAGTCGATCGTCACGCACTTTATATATTCATAATAAAGCACAGTCACATTGCTGTTTTTTTAATGAATAATTCCTCTAAAGAAATAATTACAATTGATAACTTTTAAAGAACGATAAGCTATGACCTTTTATTTTTTTATTTAATTATTTTTTTATAATGATAACAGGTTTAAAGGCATCTAACACATTCTTAATTATCAAATATCTGTTATTTTAGCAAAAAAAATATTTAATTATTCTTTTCTAGTATTTACAGAATTTTCTCATTAAATCACCATTTTAAGTTCGATGTTATTTTTTTCTTTCATAACGAAGGATTCTATTATAAGACTGGATAACTTTTTTAACCCTTTAATTAAACTTTTTTAAAAATCTTAAATATCTATCTATTTAGATAGTTATTGGTGCGCTGTAATTCATGAATAATTGGAAACTGAAAATATTTTTTATTTCATAAAAAGCATTATATTTTCATTCGAACAAATTACAAGACAATCCTAAAATTAATATTCTTTAGCTGCGGTGACTATAGGAATTCAAATACCATTACAATCTTTCAATTCAATAAATAAAGATAAGCTTCTTAAATAGAAACTATCATTAGCTAGAGAATTTTAAAAATGCCGTCCTTAAAGTTTTATAGCTGCTTAAATTGCAGTGACGTAGACCAGGGCAATATATTTAAATGAAAGTTGAAAGAACTGCAGTTACAGTAAAAGAAAATGTCGGTGTATAAATGCTTATAACTGTTTAAGCAATAAATTTCGGCATTAATTGGTGTCTATTGCAGTGTAATTTCAGTGTATAATAATAATTAAAATGTATAATATTATTGCGTTCAGGCTGTAAAATTTACAGCATGAATACAAGTTGTATCAAGAATTCCGATAATCAAAATCACGCATCTCAAAGTATCTAAAATTGAGCTGAGCTTTCAGCCACACTAAAGAAACAACTAAAAAGTAAAAAAAAAATAATGTTAATTCTCTAAAAGTGTCAGTATTTTAGAAATCGCTTTTTGATTAAAAAAATTAGATAATCACCCTTTTCCGAATGGTATTTAGTTAACAATACAAAACGCAACTTCTTTTGACAGAATTTAGTTTAAAAAGAGCATTTGTTTCCTTTTTAAATAAATTACATTCAATATGGAAGATTTAATCTTTTTGGTACTCACTTCAATGGTGCTGAAACACTTTTCCTTGCGTAGAACGATTTATTTCTGCTTTAACACGGAATTAAACGTATTGAACACGAGACTAAAAATGTATTATATAATTATTTATTGAATGAGTGTCATTTTCCTGCATAAAAGAATTTATACTTGACCCCTTGCCAGTTTTGCCCAAACTCAGATCGGGCAGGCGAAACAATTATCCTGGCTTATTCCGAGTGTAGCGTGGGCAAAAGGAAAATTTTAACTGTAGACTCAGTATTTTTTGAATTATTTTATATGTGCTTTTATTAACTTTACTGCCCAATGGGTGGCAACATTACAATTTTACATTCTTTTGGGGGAAATGTTATATGCGAATGATGTTATTGTTTTTTTAAAAAGTATATCTATGAAAATAATCAGAAAAAGAAATAAACATTTTTTGACCTTCAAATCCGATATCACTAATAGTGATAATATGAAGACAAATTACAGGACAATCACAGGAAATACCTTTATTGAATTGTTTAAAATTGAAAGTTACTTCAAGTTTGTTTTCAAATGAACTTTTCAAGCAGAAATGAAATCTTACTACCGTTTCTCCTCCAGACATTCTTTTGTTTGTTATTGGACGTGCATTTTTATGCAAATTAGCTGACCAGAATGTTGCACATTTTTTCATGAAATAGATATTATAAAATGCACCATACTTCATTCCCCTATCATGTAGAGTTTATACTTTCATGATTTGGTTCAGATTTTTTACAAATTCACATTATGAATGGACTTTTCAGTCATTATAATTAAATATTTATTCCAAACAGAAATGAAGACAAATAGCCAGCCTCAGAAACGGGTATTTTCATTTTTCATAAAAATAGAATTGTTTAGATATTTTAAAACAATCTTCCGTTTCATAAAACATAGAACTGCGACTAGTCTCATATTTGAAAATACTATTTTAAGTACATTATTTACCTTACCTGTATAGTTAAAATAAAACTAATTACCTTTATAGTTAAAATAAAACTAATTACCCCAATAATAATCACCTATAATAACAACCCTGTTATACAATAATTACCTTACCTATATAATAAAAATATATTTCATTAAAATAAAACTAAGTGAATTTTTGCTACATGTTAATATATAGATTTTTGTGATTGAATAATTAATTTTTATTTGAAAATCATTAAGATGTTTTAAACAAACAATAGTGCTAAATTATCTTTCTTTTTTAATTTCAGTGTAATATGTAAAGCGCTTTCAGAAACTGTTAGAAAAAAATTAATATTTTTACAAAATATGAAAAGTGCTCAGGAATTAAAGGAGAAGTTTAGACACAGTTAATAAAATTAAGATGAATAGTTTGAAATTTATTACTTTGTTACTATAACTACAAATGTTTAAATTTTGAATTTATTATATACGCTTTTCTGCAAAATTTCAAATTTTCATTATTCGATTTAACATATCTAAAAGTGCGCTACGTTTTATAAATTAAAATATTATACTTTTAAAATTAATTATCCTGACTGTTATTGGAAAATTTAAGTACTGAAACTTCGCTTGTAGGAAATACCTGTTGTCAGAAAAATTTAAGAAAATATTTTCTGGGTTCAAAATCTAAAGGATATGTATTATGTGTTAATGTGAAATACTTTGCCGTTACATTTAAATCATAGTTTAGAAAAATTTATTAACTTTATCTATTTCTTTAAATAATGGTTCATTATTTAATCTAATTCGTACAAAACCTTACAAAAAGGGTAATCTATTTTAAAATTCAGGGCAGTAAAAAGAAAATGTATTTTAATAAATCATAATAAAGCTAATCACAGTAAATAGTAAAAATTATAATTAGATAATAACTTTAATATTTATTTGAAGAAACTTAATTTGGTATACCTAATTACGAAATATAATATGTAATTTTAATGCAAATAGTAGTAAATTTTTTAGGCATTTAATTACTTCATTTAAGTATGAAAATAATTTTCCTTTATTTATGGTGAACTTTAGGATAAACCACGTATTGTAAATAAATTAGAGTCTTAATTTTTATTTTTATTTTTCACAAAAATCTGAGTAAAGGTAAGCAATTACTGCAAACTGCTTGTAAGATACAAAATTTTCATATACAGTGTACAGAAAAAAAAATCCAAATAGAATTATTTAATATAATTACGGAGGCTGGTAATTTAAAATCTTAGAAACAAAAGCTATTTAACAGTAAGATTGTGAAAATCGACACAGATTATGTCCTGAGAATGAATCTCAGTCGTTGATTTAAATTTCAAAATAAATGTTTTACATAATTTTAAACACGTTGATATATACATTGTGTAGCTTTTCTGCTGGTACTGAAAATAAAAATTTGATGAATGATGACCAAACTCAACTTTCCAACAATCATGTTAATACAATATTGTATGCAGTTTTTCCTATAGCATGTATTTTATGTGTCTGTTATGGAAAGAAATAGCGTGGCTGACGAATAAGTTTTAATAATAAACGAGAAAACTTTCTAAAATTAGAGGTTTTTCTATGCTACTGAAAATAATTTAAGAGCTTACTGGATACGGCAGGTGGCATATGCTTATTGCGTTAGTAATGAGTTAAATTCTATGGTGGGAAATTGCTATCTTAAATGTTGTGTTCTTAGGTGCATAATAACGAAAAATCTAGCTCTTAAAAAAATAGATTACATGAATGTTTCTATTAAATGTATTTGAATAAACAGAGGAACTACTACTGCCTACATATATGACCAATCATTCCTTTTAAGTTCATTAAAACAAATTGCAGTTTGATAATGAACGTAACATATGTGCATTTTAGCATAAATATCAAATGCTGAAAAGCTAAGTTCCTCATGATGTTTTACTCGAAAACATTAAGTCATTTATCAAAGTCCATTAATTGCTCTTTAGTATAATAAAATCGCTTTTCTTCTGTTTACCAGAATAGATATCTGAATTCAGGTATAATATATAATATTATCAAATTATCTCATATAAAAGTAATACTATACGTTTTCAGGGTAACATTTTTTAAATGAAAGAAATATTTATTGCTAACAAACACCAAGTTTGAAAAGTCTGTATATGTATTTCGTTGAAGAGTGAGAAATTTCTCACAAAACTGAAATGCGTTTTAATGACGAAAATGTATTTTAAAATTTAAAAAAATCAGAATTATATATAAACACGAGTAAATTTTCAGAAAAATACAAATCAATTAGTGATTTCTGCAAAGTAATGTGAACTATTTTACGAATCAAATGTGAGGTTTCTGTGCATCCTTTCACTTCTTAATACTATTATGTTTTCAGAACTACTGTTTTAAGATAAAACAACAGTATATTTAAAATCCAGATTATACATATATAGTATGTAAAGGAAAATATTATTTAAAAATTATTAATTTCGTGTGTATTACTAAAATTAAGGAGTGTATTAGACCAGAAACAAACTTGCCATTTTTACCGTTTTCCTGGATTCCTTAAAATAAACTGGTTCTTTTTGTTCATCATTTTTTTCCTCACGGTGATAATTTAATTATCTGCCTAGGCACAGAGCAAGAAAGGAAAATAGCTGTATGTGGTTTAGAAATGTATAAAAGTATATCTAGCTCTTAAAAAATACGATCTCAATTTCTTACGAGAATATTTTTAAATATTTCGAGGAAAGCATCATTGCTCAAGTTTCTGGCAAAATGCTTTTAAAAAAGCTTAAATTCGAAAACTTGCCACATTATTACCAAAATTTTCCATACAGACACATAGAGTTCTCAAGACTCAGGTTCATAGAGTCATATATTTATTTGTTAACTGGCCAGCAATTGTACAAAATCGGAAGTTTTGTTGATTTTTTCATTTTTAGTTTGTCATCCATATAACACTGTTTAAAATGCATTTTCATTTCAATCATGAGATTACATTTGTTCCTAAAAAAATATATTGTAGTTTCATTCATTTCTTGATTTGTACATTCCATTTTACATGTCTTTTTTGGTAAAAAAAAAAAACGCTGTGAATGGACTCTTAAGCAGTAGTTTGTATATCTCCATCATAAATTGATTTTGTGCCAACATTTTTCATTTTTGTGTTTGTTTGATTATACATAAATATAAGACATTAAAAAAATTCTGGTCGTCTTATAAATGATGTGTTTTTCTTTGTGTCAGTTTCTGTAATAACTAATACACTAATACACATAATGCATTTCTCATTTGTTGAATTTCAACTATCCACACGTATATGTGGAAGAACTACTGGATATACGGCCCAATGCTGAAAAAGTGCAGCTGTTGCCATCGTTCGATTTAAGTACTAGCAACATGGCAGTCGATCGAATCGCCAATCGCGTGCCACAGACCTAAACCTCCACGTTGCTAGTAGTTAAGTGGAATGAGGGTAACGGATGCAATTTTTCAGCTTTGGGGCCTTTAAGGGAAAAGTTCATCCATTCAAGGAATGAAATCAGAAAAACGTGCTCGAGTTAAAAAAAATTTAATACAAAACGCATCAAACGTATTAAAAAGATTTTTACAAAGTGATTGCACAAGATACTGTTCTGCGTATAGTGAGAAATATAAAATATGTTTTATTTACTACTGAAAAACAGATAAATATAACGCAAAATTTCACGCACTCCTTGCAGGATAAAAACAAAAGTTTTCAATATTTTCCAACCAATTTCACTTTATTTAAAGTTCAAATTAAAGAAAATACTCCTAGTAATAATTTGAACTACAATCATTTAAAAATACAAGAAAAATAACGATGAAAACATTTTTTTTTTCCATTTTTCGTTGCTTTTTTTATTTATATTTTTCTATCTGTTTTATCTATACCATTATAGTTCATTTTATGCATATAAATACTATGAACAAGTACCAAAAATTTTAAGGTTATAAGTTCACGGAGCAACCACCACGTGCTAAAGTGTTAAGAATATTACAATATTGATTGGTTGTTTCGTGTCCATGGGAAATAAACCGGGAGTTTCGTGAGTAGACAGATAGCGGATAGTTTCGCCAGCTCAATGATGCTTTTAGAGTTGAGTCGATCGGCACTGAAGGGCGTATTCCTCAAGGTAAGCCAGAGGTCCTACTATTGCAGGGCAGACAGTCAAACATATGTTTTGGAAAAGATGGTGAATGATCATAATTGCTGCACAGACGGTAAGATCATGTACCATCTCTTCATAACCTCATGCTTAGAAAGTGCCGTCGCTGACGAGAAAGATAGGCTGCGGTGCTAACATTTGGGCCATACCCTTTTGCCTTCGAAGAGTCATGCGACTTAGGTGGGGTGGCCACCTTATTCCGAGATAGCCACGATAAGATCGCTACACCCCCATAGGTCACATGACTCTTTGGGCCGACGATAACCAAACCTATATGGTTAACCAAATATCGTCTAATCAAACCTATGCTTAGTTTAACGATAAAAAAAATGACTGGCTATCGCCGAATTTGGCGATATTTCGGCAAAACTCGCCAAGGACGACGACAAATGGCGAGATTTTGGGCATAGGCCAAACAAGACTGTCTACAGATGTAATATATTGAAGATGTCCATAGACATTCGTGTATTGAAATTCTTTTGGGTGGTCCTGTAAATAAACTCTCCAGTAGATTGGAACCAAAAATCGAGATGCACAACTAGATGTTACAACAATCTTATATATGAAATTTCAACATTCTACGACTAATAGTTTTTGACATTTGAGAGTTAAATACATGCACACGTGCTACAAAAGGCGCCAAGCTTGGCGAATTTTGGCATAGTTCTTGTGGGAGGCACGTAACCGTGGTCGGACCATTACCTAACTATATGGTAGGACGGTATTGTGCTTGAAATGAATGAATGTCCCTGTTCCTGTTGCAAAAGTATAAATGATATATATATATATATATATATATATTTTTTTTTATGGAGAAATTCATTTTGTAACCCTTAACAGCATATATCACTTCTCAGTCTTTTGAAATAGCCTAATACCTCTAAAATACGCTTTAATGCATTTCGGCCCATAGACCGTAATGCATTTAGAATTTTTTGGGCGGCCCAGTAGATAACCTATCCAGTCGAATGGGACCGAAGGAGAGGTGCATATTTAGATGTTACAGCAACCCCAAATATAAATTTTCAACATTCTACGTCTAATAGCTTTTGAGATATGCGAGTTACATACGTACGTACGTACAGATGGCATAGAAAAACTGGTCAAAATAGACTCACCGTTGGTCAAAATGAGTTGCAGACGCATTTATATGAACGTGCATGCTAGCGTTTGATGGGATGCATCGAAAAAATTCTTAAAAGTAAATTTGGAGGTAGTTAAAATCGGTTTTTTCGTCGAAATTGGGCCCCCGAAATTTTTCGAGATCACATTACTTCCTTATACTCTGTACAAGGAAGTAAAATCGTCCACTACATGGCAGTTTGCATGGTGAAATCAGCTCAAATATTACTTAAATAAGTGAATAAATGCCCAAAAGCAATTGAATAAATGTTACAATTGTTTGTATATTTCGAATGAGCTAATTGCACCATTAAACTTGCCGTTTTCATGCAAAGCGCCATATTGTGGACATTTTTTGAACTAATTTTTTATTTCGAAATTCTTTGAGCACATATCATTTATAGCCAATATTCCAAGTTTGGTTACAATCCGTTCGCCCGTTTTGGCTGTAGAGCACTGTTGTGATTGGGGAAATTTAATTATAGCTACCCTGTACTTCGTTTGCAGCTGTACATTGCAATCTTTGCTGATAGTTACTGTTTAACCCGAGCAATATTTACAACTTTTATTTTTGATATTTTTTCTGAATTAGATAATTAGCTTTGCCTTTCTTTCTAACACTAATTCACTGTATTACAAATGATGATGGGCGTTCGATATTGTTTTTCGGTTATGAATTTCTTATATTGCCCTAAAGAACTTTTTGTGTTGATAATAAAGCTATGGCTAAGCTTCTTTGGAAATGAAGAAGAGAAATTTTAGGGCCATTTACTAGCTTATAAAGCTTACATGCATATATTTGACATGGATACAACAATGCAATTTATAAAGATGACCACCGCCATTTTCTACCCTTAATTTTATTCTATACAATGCGATAAAGTTGTCAGTTGGAATAACGCCTCTGTTCGGGTTAGTTATGATTTTCTGAATCTTTAGGTCGGGTAATATTTACGCTCTTTTTTTAACTGCATTGAATATCTTTATGCTGTACTTAAGGGGAACTGAAGTGTCCAAGTTCGAAGTTATAAAAAAATGTGAATAATCGTTCCATCTAAGCACATTTATGTTATTTCCTTGATCAAAAATGGAATCCTAATAACTAGATAAAAGTAAAAACTACGAAGGGTTTGGTGCAGATTTTGTGAATGAAATATAAAATCTATTATTATGATGTGTGCATTTAGTCGATTCCATAAGAATCAAATCAATCACATTTTCTCTGAACACTTGATAAAAACAATCTACATGTTCAAAGCTGCCTAGTTGTTCTACAAAATTCTGCATTTTTAAATGTTCAGTATCTAAAGGTATATTTTTATATACTGAGGATTTTTATGTTTAAATTTTTTTTTATCCTCAAAATACATTTTTTTTCAAAACTCTTCCTTTCCCTTTACTGAACGATTTATTAAAAGTTTCAAGCTCACTTGAAACATCCTATACTACATCATTATCATTTAAAACATCACCATCAGTGTACGCTTCCACTGTAATAGCATCTGTATCAGGTAGGATAAATGTCAGATCGATTTCATCTGTACCTTCATCATCCTCATCAAAAGATATTTCACACAGTTCTTCATTTTCAAACACTTCCAAATATTGTAAAGCTTCTACCACAGTCAAACATCTCTTTCTGTCCTTTGAGCTTATGCCTGAATATAAAACTAAATAGAAATGGAATTCAATGAGAAAAACGTATAAATCACTTTTTTATATCGTATTATGCTAACGTTGCGTTTTCGCAATATTTTAAGAAAATGATAATTTGATAGAATTAAAAGATTTTGATACTAGTAATACTAGAAAGACTTTGATGCTAATCTGCAGTTACCATTTTCTCTTAGACATTCAAAAAAAAAAAAAAAAAAAAAACGTTTCTTAAGATAAGTGCCTACCTTCGGGGCACTTTTTTTAGAAAAGTAAAATTTTAATGAAACATTCATGTTTTTTATTAAAACGGAGTATAAATCTAAGGATTTGAATACAGTTTTCATTAAATTACATTAAATTTTTGAAATATTGGCAAATTTAAGGGAAATTTCGGTAAAAAATTGCAGATACGCAAAACCCCCTACAGAAAATTCTAATAAATATATCTTAATAAGATTTATACAGTACATTTCTAATATGTTGATTAGTGCTATGAACTAAAAAACTTACGGTACTTCTAATATATATGGAAATACTTCAATTTTCGGATGAAATCTCATTATATTTTGCTAAAATGTCATTTTTGTAGGTAACAAATGGTTATAAAATAAATAAATACCTACACAAAAGTTAGATTCTAGTTCACAGCACTGCTAGTTATGAAAAAAATATCCTGTAAAAATTTCAATTCATTATATTGAATGAATTTTAAGAAATGACATTTAACGTGCAAAAAATTGACGAAAAAAACAATTTTTTCAGAATACACATGTAAAGATTTTAATACCAAATTAAAAATATATATATTCAATGCATAGTCTTAAAACTCGCTGTATTTATAATTCAAACTATCCTTAGCTTCCAATAGAAACTGATTTTCACATCCCTATAAAGTCAAACTGTTTTTAGGATAATTTTATTGTAAAACGTAAATGACGTTTCGATGCCTGAATTTGCCTTTGATCAAATTCGGGGCATTTTTTAAAAAATAAATGGAATTTTAGTTGAATTTAATGTTTTTGGTTGAAGTTGGACATATAAGTATAAAATTAAATATAATATGAATAGAACTATCAGTAAATTTCAAATTTTAAGCAATTTGAAGGGAAAATTTGATGAAAAATGCCATACATACAAACCTTCTATAACAAATTCTAATAAATATATCTTGCTATTATTTATACAGTACATAACTAACATATATCTGTGTTATGAATTAAAAGATTTGCATTATTGGTGAAAGTTATTAAAATATTCCCAACTTAGAGCTAAAACTCAATCAAAACAAAAACAAAAAATCTTTTTCAAAAATAAATTTTGCTATTAAATAAATAAATAAATACATATATGTTATATTTTAGTTCAAAACACATGTAGAAATGATTATAACCTTCTGACAAAATTCCAAGACAATATCTTGAAAATAGTTCGTGAAATTACACTTATCGTGAACTAATATATACTGAACCATAAATAGTTTTGCCAAATGTAAGTAAAACAATATAAAATAAATGAACTGAACTTCAGCGGATATTTAAAAAAGAAAACGGTATTTTATAATGCTTTATGAATAAGTAAACAGCAGTGCTAACTGTTTGTTTACATTGTAAGAGCGCTTTAAATGCCCACTTTCGGTCGCTGAAATTTCACTTCCGGTTTATTATTTTCGCTATAACTTCACTTCTGCTAATCGTACAAATCGTACGTTTAATTTTATATCATTTGAAAATTTGAAAAAATAAAATCAAAAGAAATTGAAGTGGATGAACAAATAGTTTTCTGGTTGACTGAGGTTGAAGCAACTTCACTACATCTTTAATTTCACCCCTATATTTTTATTCGTGTTCAGGATAACAAACATTTTTCACTTTCATAATTTTGTGAGAACACAGGGAAGTTCCAAATTCTACAAATTATTTTAACAATTGCCACATAATGATGACGAAACGTTAACTTTAAATTTTGCTAACACAAAATCATTTTCAGAAATTTGCTCAAAAAGAACATTTTCTTCAACATCAACAACTTCTTTATTACTTCAAGAATCACATAATGCAAAACTTTCAGAACTTTCTGAAGAAATGCACTCCTTCTTTCTTGATATTAATTGAAGAATTTTTGTTTGGAAGATCCTGATTTTCAAATTTCGTTTAGCTCTTTTAGAGTCTATGATCGTCCAATTTCTGCAAATCTGTGAGCACGCACTTGGCCATTCGATCGGGCACCATGCTGCTGGTAGCTAAGTCGAGTGATGATGACGACTGTACTTTTCATATGACATACTGCCGACTTCATACTCTATCTTCCTGAACCATAAATGTAACTCATTAGAGCAAAATTTAAGAAGCGGAACGTTAGACTTTAGACGGTGCTCTATCGGCTAACGATCATCTCTTGAACCAATAGCTGCACTCACGTGGACATTGGATGACAAGGGCAGAAAAAGTGGACATTGGATGATCGTCGAGATATTCTGAAAGAGCTGAACGAAATTTCCTGTAAGATATCTTTCCGAGTCGTAATCATTAAGTGTATGTTATGCACATGAGTGCGTTAGTAGTAGATTTCTTCATGATATGTCATTATGCGTCGCTAGAGAGCACTTATATAGCTGATCATTAAAAGGGGGTCAAGTATTTTCCCTTGAGAGGCTGACGCCATTTTGCTCAGTCCGTCTGCCAATAGTCTATGATCGTTCAGTACGTGGAAGAAAAGCAGTGTAACGAAGGGTGAAGGAAACTGCTTCATAAACGTGAAACTTTGATTAAAAAAAGAATATGAAAGAAAAGAATTAAAACAACTTTTTTATAATGGCGATGTTTGTGACTTAGGAGAAATTAATATAAAATAAAACTGTTTGTACTCGGAAACAATGGCGTAGCCAAGAGGGCGGTTAAGGTGGTCACAACTCCCCATGAGGGATTTTTTGCCATACAAAATATGTATATTTGACTCCCCTATCACATTCATGTATACATATATATGAGTTGCAGTATTTGTAACCCCCCCCCCTACATGAAAAATTTCTGGTTACTCCACTGCTCGGAATAATTAGAACCTCACGCTTAAATCTATTAAGTAAAATAATAATTAAACGGTGTATATTTTTACTCAATTTTTGACTTCAAACGGCCATTCTCCCGATTGAGTAAAACTTGCTCCATTAATCGACAAAAATCAATGAAGCGAAAAATTCTCAATTTGTGAGCATTATACAACAGCTCCATTTAGGCTAACTAATAATCAAAAATGAGGAGTCTCTGTCCGGTTTTTGATTAATATAACTGTGCTCAGTTATGATTATTATTTAAGCTATATAATGAGGGTTTTTACAAAATCAGCCCTTTTTTAATTAATATATCTGTACTCAATTAAGATTATTATTTTAAGCTATAAAAAGGGTGTTTTATTAAAATTTGCTGTTTTTGATCAATATATTGAATTAAAGTAAATAAAAAACTTTGTAAAACACACACATAAGATGTCATAGGTAAGAGGATACGTAAGTTTCAGCCAAAAATTGTTTTGGCCTTCTTCAGTCCAAGCTCTTCGTTGCAAGCAACACAGGGAACTCTGTGTTGCTTGCAACGAAGTTCCCTGTGTTGCTTGCAACGAAGAGCTTGGACTGAAGAAGGCCAAAACAATTTTTGGCTGAAACTTACGTATCCTCTTACCTATGACATCTTATGTGTGTTTTTTACAAAGTTTTTTATTTACTTTATTGTTTAACACCAGTATTTTGAGTGTTTTTTCCGAACATATTGAATTATTCGTTTTCTTCATTTTTTATTATCAGAGCTGTAATTTATGATTATAAGCCCGAGAAAATAAATTTTAAATCAAGTCAAATACATTACATATATCTTAATACACTATAAAAAAGTATTTTTTTTAATAAATAGAATATAATTTCACTATAGTCTCTAGTTATAAAACGAATTTACAGTACAGTCAGAATACAGAACTGCAATCATGGTTAAACCAGCTTTGAGATTTAATTAAAGCAGCAACATAATTTATTTACATGAAAAAGGTAAAATACTACTTACTCACTTTGAGTGGAGATATCATAACTTCATTTGTTTTACAACAGCTTTTTATAATCCAATCGTAAGAAACTATGTCATAAAGCAAAATCTTTACATAAAGCATCTCCTCCATATCTAGGCTGAATTTATTTCACAACTCTGAATATGAAAAAGATGCATTTGGTATTCGGATATAAAACCAAATTATCACAAGCGAATACACACACAACTAAGCATCCACAACAAAAGGAGGCATTAACTAAAAGTGTATCTAGTATCCTCTTCAGAAATTCTTTTAATTCATATTTTGATAACGACACGCTTGTCCTTCGATGCTCGCCCAGCCGTGAGCCGCGACTACGATGCCCGCGTTTGTGAATATGAACCGTTATCCGTTGAAGAGCGTTGGTCACGTGATAGTAATAGGATATGGGTCGTAGGGGAGAAGAGACAGAGTAAACTAGTACTCATATACTCTTTACTAATACTCAAATAGACAAAAATATTGTGAAAGTTAAGTAGAATCTAGCGAATCGGGAGCATTGAGGCGAATTGAAAAGATAACAAATTATTGTCTTTAATGAGTATTTTTTAGCGTAAAAGGATTTAAATCAGCCGATAAGAAATTTAATCAATAAAGGAGTGCTAGTTTTAATCAATAGATTTAAACGTGTAGATTAGTAAAACCTAGCAAATTCCAAATCCCCATGCCCCAAGCCCCAAGCACTTGGTTACAACTACACAAAGTTTTATGTCCACAGTCTTTAGTGAGATTAGATATGGATAAACGATTTATGCCTACTATTAAACGCGGTATGTCTAATTGCATACTTCCCATTCTCATATTCATAAAGAAACACATTAAAATAGCATGTGTCTTTTTCAAAATAATACTTACCGTAGATTATGGAACTTACTTTAGCACATATATATTTGGTACAGTTATATAAATTTAAACACCATTCTCTAAAAAAGAAAATAGCTATTTTTAAACTCATTAAAAATTTTTGCTGCAGTCAGTTTATAGAAAATTATGCTAATATTAAAATGATTAAATAAGCTGCTAATGGAAAGAATGTATTTTACAAACTATGTGAAACAAAGTTAGATGAAAAATGTATATAAAAATTAAAGTAGTTCATCAAAACCAAAAGAGAAAGAAACTAATGCCACATTATTTGTGGCATATTTCATTAAATTAACCGCTGCTTTTGACAAGGTAGCATTATTACTTTTTACAGATTGAATCATTATTTCTGACGTAATTAGTTATAACTATATTTAAAGTTCAATAAAATTATAAACTGTGTCAAATTTAATGTTTTTTTTCTACTCTAATTTGAATTTCTAGAGTTAAACAAAGTTTTACAACATTTTGTCAAGTTTTAATTAGATAAGTATTAGATGTATTATGTAACTAATGCATTCAGTTTCATTTTTTTAATTTTTAATCGAAGTTCTCAAATTAAAATGATTATGACTTTTGTTACGTTAATTCATGAATATTGTTAAAGCATAGCAGGAGTTAGTTTAGTGCCAAAACAGCTTTCAAATATGCGGACGCCGAAATTAACTGACTGCACTAAATTGTTTATCTAAAACGCGTTTGGTATTTGTGTACTCATTAAATACCACCACGCCAGTCAGTATTGGATATTAAAACAAATATTAGTTACAACTCAACGATTCATAATAAAAAAACAAACATTAGAGGTATTATAACTAATTTCATTAAAACGTTTATTTTCCAACGGAAATTTTTCCAAACTCATAACAAAGAATTTAACAACTGGTTGCCATCGGAAAAACAAGATACTTATATGCATTTTTAGAGTAACGTTACCATCTCAAGAAAAACCAAATATTAATGATAATACATTTTCAACAAATATTTTGTTCTCCCTCCTCCCTTTTTTTTCTAACAAAGGTTTATATTTATTTTCAAAGATAGTTCAAATTGGGAACGTGACTAGAAACCAAGAAATGAGTATAATCCTCTTAACAATTACTTTTTAAAATACTTGGATTATTTTACTATGCCGTTTGTAATTCTTTAAAAGTTCATCCAAAATCGGTAAAGTACGCTTTACAAACATTTGACAATTTTGCACGAATAGATTTAGAGGAAGATCGAAATCTCTTTTAAATGACGAGAAAAAAAGTTGCCGTTCAGTCACCGATAGATCTCCCTGACATTCATAAAATAAAGTTGATGTGGGAAACTTTCTTGTAATAAAACAACCAGATAAAATTAGTTACAAATTTTTTAAAGTAATGCGCATCAAAAGAAATAAAATGGACTGTATGTATAGCCTAAAACGATCGTCTTTCGTTTTTTTTTTTTTTTTTGTATGTTATGCAAAGTTTTTAATTAATTTTACCTTTTACCGATTCTAAAAGTATTGTGAATCATTAATGAAAGTATTACAAAACATTTGGACAGCAGCAAGATAGAAAACAGCCTTGACGATCATACACATACAGGTTTCACGATCATTACTGACAGATACTTGTTTATACTATCGTGAGATACCTATTTGTCTGTGGGATTACGAATGATTATCTACAGTACCGATCTAGGCAGGAATGATTATTTAAAAGGTCATTTGAATCCACGGTACAATGGTAGCTAAGACATCAGTAGCATTGTAAGCAACCGCGTATATGTGGTGTTCGAGCAAGCAAAATTAATGGTTCTTAAAATCCCTTCGATGGCCGCAATATTCAGATTTCACTATTTGTTGAGCTATTTTCATCGATAGCATAAGCTATAGAGGATTGGTAAGGAGAAATGTAAGTGGTTAATGTAGATATGGTAATTAGTAAATTCAATACGTACCTGGTTTAATAGTAATATATAAATGGTAGACGTAATTGATAAGATACAGTGCGGGGCGAAACAAAAACAAGAAGCTTTATTTGTTTCTCTTGAACAAGTGTACTAAATGCATCGCATTAGACAGCCATCCATCTCAAATCAATCATCAGAACAACACATGGTACAGCAAATTAAAACAATCAAACGAGCAATCCCTTCCTAATATTAATCTAAGTCAGCTTGTTGGGTGAGTAAACAAACACGCTCTTAAAATGTTTCAACCACATTTGTTGCAACTCCTTGTGTTGTTCTGAGAAGATGTTTGTCAAACGAATGATGATTACGGCATCATCTGCTATACTTGACTGCTGGAGAATACAGAAAAAAAAATGTTCTTGATTCAGAACAACCTTAAATTTGCCTTCGATGGTGATGTCTAGGATCAGAAAAAGATATGATTCTTGGCAAAGATCGTATTTCATTGTTCAGACAAGCTGAAAATAACCTAAAAACGCACAAATGCATTTATTACATTTAAGTATTCCTACAGTTTCAATATCACATGCATTTCTTTTACAAGCACTCTTAGAGAAATCCTACAAATCATAACAGATCTTTTAAAGTGCGTCCCTCTTTAGGTTAATTAGTATATACATACTATATTACTACATTTATTTTAACTGCGATAATTTTACTCTCACTCTTACTATTCATGCTTTAACTGGAATGTATTCTAAAGAAATGTGTTTCCCTCATGCAAGCTGCTTTTTTTCTCTTGCGACAGCATACGATAGCTCTAAAATTTAAAAAATTTAAAAAAAGTAAAAATATGCTTTGTCCCGAGAACTTCATTAAAAGTATCAAGATGAAACTAGAAATTTAAAGTAGAATTTAAAAGCCTTTTCTCGTAATCACTCAATTTAAAGATTAGAACTGGCGTTAATGCTTACATAAATGGCGGTTCCTGCTTGAAAAAAAAAAAAAAAAAAACCATCAAGTTCCATCGCTTTTTGATGCCTGAAATAAAATCTAACTTTATTTATGATTTGATTCCTCTGTACCCAGTAGAAGATCACAGGAAAAAATGTCTTCTGATAGTCTCGGAGGACTAAAAAGAACTTTTTGAAGATAAGAGAATGAATAGAGCCAATATTTTCGCTTTTGTGTAAAGGAATACATGTATTTGCTTTAAAATTGTAAGTAAGAAGAAAAACGGGTAGAAGTAACGGCGTATTATTATCTCAGAATTTATTTCACAGATCATTTAATTTTTCTGATTTTTTAAATGAAACTTTATTCACGCGCACTGAAAAAAAAATACTGTAAATTACTTAAGAAATAATGGGCAACTGAGGTGCCCTAGAATTCCCAGGAGTGGTGCAGGAAAACAGCAGGGAGTTCCACTGAATTGTATTGTTCCTGCAAAGGTTCCAGTTGTAAAGTTCCTGATATTTTCATGTGAGGATCCTTAAAATTCCAGGCATTTCAACTGACCATTATTTCCAAAGGACGTTCCTGGATTTGTTTACAGTGTGGGTTATTTTTTATTGAATTGCGTGCTTATTAAGCAAATCGTGAGAGCAATATTTGTAGAACAGGTTAAAGTAAATACAACTTTCAGATGAGAATGTTTACAAGGAAAGTTCGTGTTTTGTTTTTTCTTTTTCGGTGTAGTCATTTAATAAAAGTTAAAAACATTACCGTTTTAAAACAAACTTGGACTCCATTATTTCTTTTCAAATAGTCGGATCAGCTACAGACTATAAGCTTGATGGCCAGTAGCGTGCCAAGGGACTTTGGAACCCGGGGCGGACATATATTTTATCACCACCCCCCTTCAAAGCTAAATTGTATTATTTAAAACAAATTTAAGAAATATGCAATAGATTAAAATGCAGTTATGAAATTAGTTTATTAAAAACAATTAGTGCAAAAATTTGTAAAACACATTCCTTAATTCTTTGTAACTAATTTGCTTACTATTAAAAAACACCCCAAAACTGGTGTAGTTTAGTTTAGTAATTAATATATACTTTACTTTTAACAGTAAAAAAAAATTGGGGAAAAATAAATCAAAAATGTTATTCTCTTGCTTTTAAATTAGCGAATTTAGAAATAACATCATACATATCCATGTTTTTAACAACCGTGTTTATTCGCGTAATTGCCGCCCTCGCATAAGAGTAGGACCCTCGTTTTGAAGCAGAAAAATCGTCGAAATATTTTCCCCGCATAAATTGCAGTCTTGAATTAGACCTTAATTTATGCCTATAAAAAAATTACAATAAAGAGAAAAATGCTTCTTTTTTTGTGTACTATTGAAGAAAAGATTAATTAATTTACGGCAGATAAACTAGAAACATTTGGTAGCTTATTTATTTTATTATAACAGTAATGTTTTGTATTAGAGGATAAAATATTGTGTAGTAGATTTCCCCGTATAATAGTCGGACCTAGACTTTCAACATGAAAAATTGGCAAAAAAGTGCAACTATTACGGGAGTGAAAACGGTATTTTATGCTTTATTGAAAACAGAGCTAGATATGACGGATGTGACTGACTCATGGTGGAACAGAGGTAGTTTTTTGCCAGTCTAAGTTTCGAAAAACATCTCTCAAAAATGAGGCAGATATCCGTAGTGTCAAAAAAAAAAAAAAAAAAAAATCTTAGAGCCAAAGATCAGTTTGATACTGAATCGAAAAAAAAATATATATATAAAAAAAAATCTAAATCTATAACGAATTGCAAAAATTTCAGCGCTGACCATTCTTGACAAACTTCTTTGTTAATATTTGTTGCTTTTAAGAGTCTCCGAAGGCGCGCGATTTCTGAAATTATGTTATCCTTGGAAATTTCGTCGAAAGTTAGTGTAAGATTTGTGACAAGTCCTTCCAGTTTTGCATCTGGTACATTAACCAAATTACTTGCTTGAACCACTCTGAATGTTAATAAAATGCTTTACGATGATTTAAACGGGTTCTTATTTCTTCCTGGATACGATACACGTACTCAAACATAGCTCATTTCAGTACTTGTTTCAGAGTCAAGCCTACATATTTATCCTTCTCTCCTGGCATCATTTTCTTGAATATCCTTCCCCCATTTCTCTCTATAGGACTGTTCATTTCCCAATAGCGCACTGGATTGAATCCTCCTCAATCACAATTTTACAGCGATCCTCCTATAGATAAAGTTTTAGGCATTGGAATTTCTTGACACACTTGTCCAATCTCACCCTGGATATTTGTAAATACTTTTGAGTAGCGTTTACTCCCTCTAAAACTTTATCCTATCGCGCCAAATGAAATTTTGGTAATTTGGCGCGTTTTTCCTAATGGAGCCTGTAAAATTAGTTTTTCTGCATTAACATGCATAATAGCCTAATATTTCTCTTCTATTATGCAGTCATAATCGAGTCTGTTCTAGTAAATTCCAAGGATGGATCTTTCCGAAACCTTCCACGGTGTTCGTCGAATACTATAAAAGCAGCGGGGTCCCCTAGTTGCAGTCAGTGTTCATCGAGCTCTCTTTGAGTGAGTTTGCTGCGTTACGCTTTGTATTGACACTATAGAAGTGGTATTTTCGCTTGCTTTCCGAAGCTGATTTTTAAGTGTTGTGGGTAAATTTCTCATTGCTGTGTCTTCAGGAATTGTGTACGATATCCCTCCTATATTTTTATTGAATTTTTCCAGTGGAAGTGTTTCATTTTGTGGGAGAATTACAGCATTTGTGAAAGCTTCGGCACTGAGTGGACTGTTATAAACGAGCTACTAGCTGTTAGTGCCTGTAAATTTTGTACAGCGTATTGTTCGACGTAGTTCTAGAAGCAATAAAGTTTGTGTTTCATCCTGACCAATGGACTCTTTACTAGAACTTTCTACACCTACTTGACTTTAGAATGACGAACCCAGGAAACAAGCAGAGTATTCTGTAGCACACGTTAGTCCAGTTTTGTAATACATAAAAACGCGGGATGCCTCACTTCTATCGTAATATTCTGTATGTACTGTCTGTGACTGTCTTCGAGGGTCACGTCTTCCTATAACGAAAGTTTATCTCATTTCTTTACGTCCTTATCAAGTAATGAGGAAGCAAAATTAACTTCATTAATAGCTTTGCTACTTGCCGAGCTTTCAAAAATCGACATTTTGTTGTATTTTACAGTCTTGTTTTTAGGAACAATATGTTCGAGGAACTGTGTTTCGAGTTTTCGAGAGATACTACTGAAGAATAAACAAAAAGTAACCAGCACACAAGTTTAGCATTTCGAAGTATTAATTTAGAAAAAAAAATAGAAAAATTAAAATAATAATGAGTACAAAAGTACATAAATAGAGTAAAATGAAACTATTAAAACATGATTTGTTATTTTTAAACCGTTGCGTTAATGGTGAGATTGACCTCAAGGGTGATCACATGACTACAAAGAGTGAACACATTAAATTGTTTATGACCCTATTGACGAAGAAGTGGGTTAAACCAGGAATAAACTTAAAATTAAATTTTAGTCAAAAACTTTCAAAAATTGTAAATATATTTTTCACGAGATTACTGGATAGTTACTCTTCTTTAACCCGTTAACTGCCCGGGCGTATAATACGGCTTTAACTGCTCAGGACGTATATATACGCCTATCTCAAATAGTTTCCTCAGTAATTTATTGCTAGTATTGCAAATACTCTAAATTTTTTGACAGGTAACAACTTCAAATTGAAGAAGCGTTCGCCCTACATGCGCTTATTTCTTTGAATAGGAGAGGGGGAGGTGCCTAATATGGGAGTTAAGGGGTTAATAACGTTTTACTCTTCAGTTTATGAAATATATATATGAAAAAACTTGATTTAAAAAAAATCCATGAAATATACTGCGTGGTTAAGCTTCCTCTATAAGCATTCTGTATAGCTAAAACGGCTAAACCGATCTCCACTAATTTTGGCACATGGACGGTGATACTGAAGGAAGTTTTACAATTTTTTTTTATGAAAATGCCCACCAGATGGCGCTTTGCTGGGAATTCAGCTCAAAATATAACCTAAATTAGTTAATAAATGCTAAAAAAACTACCGAATAATTTTTTTAATTGCTTGTGCATTTCGAGTTAGTCATTTTTATTGTTAAATTTGCTGTTTTTCCATGTGAAACACCACTCAGTGGACACATTTTGAACATTTTTTTTTATTTATTTGAAAATTTTTGAGCACATCTCATGTATAGGCTATGTCCCAAATTTGGTTGCAATCCGTTCACCAACTGAATAACCCTCTTTATAGAGAAAGTTTATCTGCAACCACCCTATATAATATTTTATTTTTTATTTATTTGAAAATTTTTGAGCACATCTCATGTATAGGCTATGTCCCAAATTTGGTTGCAATCCGTTCACCAACTGAATAACCCTCTTTATAGAGAAAGTTTATCTGCAACCACCCTATATAATATTTTATTTTTTATTTATTTGAAAATTTTTGAGCACATCTCATGTATAGGCTATGTCCCAAATTTGGTTGCAATCCGTTCACCAACTGAATAACCCTCTTTATAGAGAAAGTTTATCTGCAACCACCCTATATAATATTTTATTTTTTATTTAGATAACTTATACGTAATATAGTATTTACGTACCTTAAAATAAATTTTACTCGCAAGGAGCAAACTTACGAAAATACACAGATGCAGCTTTCTTTCACTTATTCCCATCCGCTTTCTGGATTTTATTCACGAACTGTGAACAAAACATCAAAACGTACAATTCTTAAAAATTGAGCAAAATGCAATATGAATAGAAGAAGCTGACGTCAGAACACTAGACAGCGTAACATTAAACGTCCACGAGGTAAATTTTCTAGCTTTTACGAGAGAGCTTAGAATTTCACCTCCGTACTTTTATGAGTTTCTACACTTTTGCATGGAAAAGCATTATTTTTAACTCTCGAATTCCCTTCTTTTGTACTCTATTATCAGGAATTTTAAATAAGATGTAAATAGCGTCATTTAAAAAGAGATTCAAATGCGAAATATTGTTTGGTGTATAAAATAATAAAGCTTGAATTGCTTTATTATTTTAGCTGCTAGTGCAAATATAAAGGCCTATTTTGTATTGCTTGTGTATAAAAGAATCAAAAATGTTATAGTGTTTAAATAAGATAGCAAAAAAGTATCTCGAAATTGTTTTCTTCAGGATACAAATTTTAACTTTTCCTACAATAGCCAGAAAAGACTTACAAGTAAAAACTTCAGAAAAGCATTAAAACCACACTCGTCTGAGAAAGATTAAAAAAGAAAATCTGAAACTTTTAGATTTTAAGTACGCACTAAAGTTATTGAAAGTGTATCATAATTTATGCGTCTTTCTTCCTTATTCCATTAAGTGTATCATTATTTATAAGTGTGTCGTATTTGTCTTCTTTCTTCGTAGTTTTCGTCCATAAAATCAATCTTGGGAATCGAAATCTATCTTAAAATCGCCTACTAAAACTATTTCACAATCTTCTTCAAGTGTATTACAACTGCACTTCACCGTTTTAAATATTGTTTCGAATGTGCATAATAATCCAAGAGTGTGTCGTGTTTGTCTTTCTTGGGTGATTCCTACTTTAACGCCCCGATTCTCGCCAAGGTGGCGATAATTAAACATAAGCAGTTACCATGACGATTTTTTGCATTTATGTGACGACTGTTTAGAATTTAAATGGCGATTACAGCATTCCATTACTTATTTACTTATTTTGGGTTGCCAAATTCTTTAACTGCTGCGTTTATCGCTAATTTGTCCACTTTAATTTTCATCTAGTTCTTTTGGGAGCGTTTAAATTTGTGCATAACTCCTAGAGACCCATGACTACAAAGCTCCAAAGTGCGGCGATTTTTTAGGCTGGTGAGAGTGTGGGTGTTAAAATAGGAATCAACTCTTTGTTGTTCCATAGAACACATCATTGGAATCGAAATCTATCTTAAAATTAGGGATGGATGCGAGACGAGACAGAGATTTACAGCTTTTTTGCGAGACGAGACAAACATTTTTAACATTACGATATAGGGATTTTGAGAGACGAGAAAAAGCTTTTAGGCTGTTTTACGAGACGCGAGACGCCCATTTGCCGTATCGCGCCCATCCCTACTTAAAACTGCCTATTGAAACTGTTTTATAATCTTCGCCGAGCATATTCCAACTATACTTCACCATATTAAATACTGTTCGGAATAGGCATCATAATTCATGAGTGCGCGGTGTTCGCCCCTTTCCTGTTAAAGAAACCCACATCTTTGTAACTGAAATCTATCTTAAAATCACCTACTAAAACTTTTTACTACCTTCGCGAAGCATATTGCAACAATCCTCTGCCATTTTAAATATTATTTGGAATGGGCATCATAAACCTAAGTGTACCGTGTTTTATTTCCTTGTCCCATAAAACACTTCTTCAGAATTGAAATCTATATTAAAATTGACTACTAAAACTGTTTAATAATTTTCACCAGGCATAGTCAATACGTACTTCAAGTTTATAAATGCCATTTGGAAAGTGTATCATAATCTATCAGTGTACCGTATTGGTCTTCTCTGTTCCATAAAACACATCTACGTAATTGAAATCTATATTAAAATCGCCTACCAAAACTGTTTAACATCTACGCAAGGCATTTTCTAACTATACTCCCCCTTCATAATAAATTGTCGCGTTTTGGCACCAAACTTAGCGATCTATTATCAAAAATTGCAAAACCTTGTGAGACTTTCAACATTTTATTAACGCCCCCCCCCTCCACGTTATCTGGCAAACACATTTAAATAGTTCATGACTGCAAAACCTGTCTACAAGATCGCGTAAACAAAAATGCGTAGACAAAAATCAGGGATAGAGCGAAACAGCACCTTAGTGCTAAAAATGACCAAAGAAGTATCTGATATCATTCGAAGTGTCTGCCCCTCTCTGCATGATCTAATGAATATAAACTACGTAATTCATCTAAAATATAAGTGTTGACCTCAGAACGAAAGCCCACATGGCAGACCAGAGCTCTAGACATTCACACTTCGACCAGATACCATGTTCAGTGTCTTATCGACTCTACCATGGTCGGTCTCTAAACCGCTAAGAATGAGTGTCTCAGAGTTGTGTTATGGCTAGCCTACATGAGGGGCATCTGCCTACGGGATGTGTGTGTGTATGTGTCTTGGTTGGAGGACTTTTTCAGGGGTTCTAACGCGTATTCACGTTACATCTGGAGAAAACTGACCGAAACTCCAGACCGTTAGATTACAACTGTGAGATAAACCCAAACTCGGGACCTTCACACTTCAGTACTTTATCCACTCTACCATCTTCGGCCTCTAAGCCTCTCAGAAGATTAACAATAATCATCTCATTAGTGGTACAGTCGAGCCTGCTTAATTGAATATCGGTTAAAAGAATGCCCAGCTTACTGCAATAAATTTTCAATGTACCAAACCGTAGTAATTAGTGTGATGTCGAATAACTGAATATCCCGGTAATTAGAATAAATTTTCATGGCGAATTGGCTATTCGATTAAACAGGTTCAACTGCACATATTTTTCTATATAGAAAAAACACGGTACGGATACTTAGAAAACACGATTATTTCACTAATCATCTCAACTTAAAAATTTATATTCACTCTTACTTACCTTAACTTATTAATTTAAAATATTCAATTTATTCTTTGCAGTAAAAACATAAGATTTTGATGAGATATTGAAAATTGCAGAGATTTTTTCAACACTAAAAGCTCTTAATTAAATAAACGGGTTAGTAAACTATTTATTTCTGTTTTAATGTTATATGCACAGTAAATAAATCTAGACCGTGAAGAAAAAGCAAAACATGTCATTATTTGTCCAAATGAAGTGCTATTAATAAAAAAAAACATTTAAACCGTTTTAATCTTTCTGCTTTGTTTGATTCCTCAAAAATGATGAAGAAAATAGGAATTTATTTAGTTCTAATGGTTTTTAGATAAGAAAATTTGTTTACTAGATAAAATAAAAGACCAACCAAACAAGATACCAAGCAAAAAATGTTCCCAAATATTAACTGATGAACATTTATAATTTATATTATGACAATACATTATGCAAGTTTTTATCTCTGTTTATCTAGTATAATTTTTGGAAGATGATTAATTTTTGAAAATGTATTACTTTTTAAATAAAAAGATAAGAAAGCAATTAATAAGGAGAGAAAATAACATTCCGTCTGTCGATACATTTCCTATAGAAAACAGCTGTGTAATTACTTGCTTGGAAACATTGTATTGAAAATGTAACAAAGAAAACCTTTTTTACTGTAAAAAGAAAATAAATAAAGGGTTCTTTGAATTTTCAATTTAAATTACTTATTATCAACCGATCCATGTCGTACAGGACATATATTGTTTTTAAACGTAGAGTTACAGTGATTCATTAAGTTAATATGTTGTACCAGTAACAAAAATTATAAAATACGCATTAAAACAGCGGTTCTCAACCTTTTAACGTCGCCCGCCCCAACAGAGGCTAACTTACGGTGGCGCCCCCCCCCTCACATTTTTCAGCATACATTCAGATTTTTAATTGAATTTTCTACAAAATAATGATATCAGTAAAATTTGAATGAACATTTTAAGCGAAATTGGATATATTCTTGAGTAAAAATGAGAATAAGATGATATTTTAAAAACGTGCATCACTGCTTGCTCTTTGGTTTTTCTCGCGCGCGCCCCTGAAAATGCTCTGCGGCCCCATTAGAGGGCGCGCCCCACAGGTTAAGAAACGCTGCATTAAAACAAGTTTTCCGTAAAATTAAACTTATCTTTTTCCAAACTACAATTAAAATGCCTCCCAATGTACACTCTATAACAAACAAGCAGACAAAAAAAGACGCACCCTGAAGGAAACATCCGATTGCTAAAAAATTGGTGCATGTAAAGAAGATACATGAAAAACAAACGATTAAAATTTCCGAACAATTGAATGATCTATTGTAGAGTTTGACCATTACAAAGGGAGGAAGACAGTAAGGCATTGGTCCAAATCCGAATCCTGTGCTATGGCAGCTGCTCTGACAATCGCTGCATCTTCCTGTTCTTTTGGGGCCCTTGGTTGACCACTACCATTTTGAAGGTAATATCTACTTTTGTTGACTCACTCTTGCTAGCATCGTCTAATAGCCGCATCGCTTTGACGCAGATGTCGAGCGATACCTTCGATTTGTCCAACCAGCCTCTTTGTGTTTACTTCCGACGTAAGATATCGCTGTCGAAATGCAACAGAAATTTTAACCATCACATTGAGAATCGCTCCTAATATGCACCTGATGAATGCGCAGTTCCGATGCGGTAGCACTTCCGCTTTTCATACATAGGACTTCAGATTTTAATAATCTGTTGTTCGGTACGAATGTCTTTGCATACGAAATTTCATTACAATCGGGCGACTCCTTCTTGGGGCGTCGAATTTTTTTGTTATAGAAGTGTATGTGCCAGAAAATCGAAGAATTATGCTTCACCGTAAGCTGAATGAAGATGAAGCAAGGTTCAAGATATTAGGAGAAATGTTTACCTACTTAAATATTAGGTTGTAACGAAAGTTTCCCGCCACCGCAAACATCGTCAGAACACAGTTCGCATTGGCGTATTTGCTGATATTTTGTCGAACTATTTTTGACATTTGAAAGAAAGAGGCTTACTTTATAACAATGTGTTGTGAAATCTCTGAAAAATATAGTTATCATTAAGTACAAGGTGTCTCCAAATGGAACTATAGCTCTAGAGGATTAGAACCATCATTAACTTCCAGTTGTGTTGCAAAAAGTCAACTCTACAATATCAACAAATTATGAGTACAGCTTTAAGTACCATTGTTGTATAATGTGACACTGTGCAGGTTTGGTACCGAAAGTTCAAATACAGTTATCTAAGGAGTTAGAAGTTAGTTTTTCAGGCAGATATGGCGGAAAACTTTCGTTACAACCTGATACATAAATATTATTTAATATAATGTGCATTCATAAGGATATTTATGTGAAGTTTATCAATATCTTTAATAAATATATATAAAGGGATCACTTGTATCAATTAAAGTACACAAAGTATTTTTTTTTTACTTAATTTGATTAATAGTAGTGATTTATATTAAAGCTGGTGTTAAGCGATGAAAATTCATTTTGTCGAATTCACTTAAAATACATTGCACTTAGTTAATCCAAATCCGGGTACAGAATGACTTTCAAAAAAAAAAAAAAAAAAATCAGTAAAATATCATTATAACGAATTTCAAGGGACCAAAAATCAAATCAATATTGCTTAAAGATTAGTCATATTGAAATTTCATTAAAGCTGAATTTGTACTCTACGATTTTGTTTTGGTATGTATATCTTAATCGTTAATTTGAAGTATTCCTAAAAGTGAAGTTCGTTACAACAAGATTTTACTGTACTCAAAAACTTATATCGAAATTTCATTAAAACAGAAGTTGTACTCTACGATTTTCTTTGTGTGGATATTTTTTCATTAATTTGAAATATTTACAAAAGCGAAGTTCGTGAGAGCGGGATATGATTCTAAGTAAAATTAATTAAACAATGCAATTTTCAACTACAATGAATTACTTTTAGAACTATATTGGAAATGTGTATAGCCCATATGCTGCATTCACCAATTATACTTTGGGGATTTTCTTCCTGACACGTAAAATAATTAAAGATTTTGCATGTATAAACAATAATTTGCTTTAAAACAATAATTTGGATTATAAATTTACACTTATGGTTCATTTTTATATGAAGTTTCTAAACACGAATCCACGAAAGATTATTAAATTCCGTCTTTTAAGGTTATTTTTTAAAGAATGGTTTACATAGATGAGTAATAATTGCTGACACTGTAAATTTTTAAATCTAAGTATAAATGCTATTTGCCAACTGCTTACACAAAGTATCACTTTCACAATTTCCAAGCTAAGAAAGAAATACATGATCTGAAAAATTACTATATTATTTTCCTCGTTACAAAAAGAGACCACTGTGATGCAGTTCATCACATATTTTTAATTAGTACTGATTTTCCTTTCCCTATTTTAAATGTAATACTCTTTGGCTTTTTTAAAATTCCTAACTGTATCCGTTACGCTATTTAAAGTCTGTTTCTTAAATAACCTTGACTTTAACTGCTACAGTGTATTTATCATGCGCTTTGTGCCCGATGAATTCTCTCTTTCTATCCGTTCCCGTAAATGAAGCACGGGGTTTCTATAATTCTTCTTGTGTTTCAACTTATCTTTGCCAATCCCTCCTTGACGCCTCACGTTTCAATTTTTGTAACTATTGCATTAACGCTTACTGTCATCGCGGATTTTGTCAATCGTTCTCTCACGCTCTCAGCTCTATCACCAGGTTGGCTTTCTATGTTCTCACACTTTTTCGATCGCTTATCGCTTTGTCCTTGACCAAATTGTCCTCCAGATTTGTCCAAACTGGTCCAAATTTATTGTTCTGTTTTATGTATTTTCTTAATAACTGTTTATTGACATGTACTTGAAGAAATTTTGTACTATAAAACTGTGGATCGAGCCCAAGTCCTCTGAGAGCGATAGTAGCTCCAAACCAAGAAAGTGAGCTGCTCTTAAGAGGCTGCATCTTATGTCTTCTGTCCAAATTGGCCTTACTTGTTACAGCTATGCTACCAGCCACTCGTTGTATTTACCATCATTTTTTTTTCAATAAATTATCTTAATCATCAATTGGATTTTATTCATTTTACAGTGTAACGGATCACAAGTTATTGTTCCAGAAATTTACTAACGTATTTATGATAATCACTATTGCATTTCAATTCCTAAACTTAAAACTGAACGTCTCCGCATATCTGCACCATAGTCACAAACACAACAAAGCATTTGGTACAGATTATTTTCCAACATAGCGTCCATGTGTTTGTACATCCAAGCATTTTTTTTTCCATCTGTATATCAATCTATCGAAACCAATGTTGAAGAAATCAGGGCCGTGGTTGCTGAGCCACTGAACGAAGACGTCCTGAACTGTGGAATCGATTCGGAAATGCTGTCCTGCTAGGTGCTTCCTTGTGGTGCTCCTCATCCACCTGGTCCTACGGATTCGCCTAGGCCTTCGGAAACTGGCTAGCTATCACTAACTTGCGACTGAATGCGAAGCGGTGGCGCTCGCAGATATTGCAGATACGCAATTATGCAAAACTTCCGCCCTGCGCAAGCTGCTATAAAAGTCGCGGCAAGTCTGAGCTCGTGGCAGTTCGATCTCTCTGGTGGTGGTGTTAACAAGCAGCCTTCCCTGCCAGGAGCTGGTGTGGCTGTTTCGGAGTCCTATCAGATGTCAGGGATCCCTCGACGTCGCTGTGATAACGAGTCTGCTTTCCTCGCTTTCCAGCTTGATGCCGTGGAGCCATCGTCTTCGCTGTGGATTCGGATCGACCGCTTCTTCCTGCGTCCAGCCTCAGGCCATCGATCCGGTATTGCTCGCCGCTTAAAATACCACACAACATCACCTGTAATACTCGTGTTATCCATTGGAACTTATTGTTTTGTTTCGTTCTGTTATTTGTTAAGTTAGTTGCTGCTTAATAAAGCTGGATTTCGACGAAACCTGTGTATTCTTTTAAGACTGAATAACCTTCGAATCTGGAGTCAAAGAAAAGGGTTTATTAAACCCCTTCATCCTCAACGGCCGGAAGAAATCACTGGGTGCGAAGTCTCGGCTGTAGGGAAGAAGTTTCAATACATCCCGTCGGCAGCCCTGTGGACAAACATGAGGCATCTATTTGTATTTGACTGCTGTCACCATACTTTTTACCTAGACATGGAATTTTGTTTGCTCGGTGAATATATGCACCCGTGCGAGTTTCTTGCTACCTTACTCTTTGAATCACTGCTGATTAGTGATAGCCGTGAATGAATGAAACTATTCGAATTATTCGATTAGTAAATGCATTCTAGGTAATCGATTTTGAAAACTCTATTCAAAAGGTCAGCGCACAGCATTCAAAGCACATGGTTTTCAAAATCTTGAATAGAAATCTCGAATACTACCATAATATTCGAATAGAAATAGTGACTACTGTTCGATAATGAAAATCGCAAATATATAGTAGATTATTGATTCCATTCCAATGGTAGTAATCGATTATAGGAATCACTCGCATGACACATGATTACGGCTGACTCCCTAAGTTTTTGGACTTAACTATAATTACTATTTGCTACCTTCTTACACAAAGTAAGACTTTCACTGCTGTCAAGCAAAGAAAAAAAATACATGCTCTGAAAAAAAAAATTACTATTAAACATCATTATCTTCCTCGTGGTTATTTAATCTGAATATCTTAATCACGAGGAATAAAAATTCAAGATGTTGTGGAATAAGAGTATGCACAAAAAAGTATTAATCATATGTTTGGCTAATCCTTTATTTTCTGAAAAAGAACTTCCTGCGTTACTCGAGTTGGCTTATTTATGACTTACTTCCACGCCATGGTGTTTTTCATTTAAATGTAAATGAAGCAACGTATTTTTCTGGCGAAAGGAAATTTTTCGAGTCACCCATATTCAGCATATATTTATTATAAATGAAATAATTACAATTGATATATTTTATAATGTTATGCAAATGACAGTGAGGACAGCAGTTGAGGTGACTAGACGTTATTTCATCGTCTTTAGGACGTTATTTCATCGTCTTAGACGTTATTTCATCGTCTTTCGTTTTAGGAACAGAGTATTCTTTTAAATTTGGAATGAAAATTAAGCAGTGTGTATAATACCCTTTAGTTGCTGAAATGATCCTTTTGTCCCAAGAAAAAAAAACTATATTTTAGAAAAATTCAAACTTAAATTTTTATTGGTCGGGAAAACATAATTGAGATTAATTTAAAAGTGACTGAAGGTGCATACGTTTACTTAATTTTAAAATTTAATATTCTAACTCTACATTCTATTTAACATCACATATAATTTTAGAAAGCATAATTCCATTGTCTTAAAAATATAATTTTCTTTAAAAATCGTAATGTTTCAAAATACTTGATTTTGTAATTTTACGTTTAAGATAAAATAAAATAAGGTTTTGATTTAAAAGAAATCATGAAATGATTGAACACTCCTAATATTCCATGAATTTTGACACTCGGACAAGTCCGGATTTCTTGACTATTATACTTCAAAACATGTAAAAACAAGTAGTCTAACTAATATCTTTTGCAAATAAAAATTAGAAACACGGGTGGCTCGTGGCCGATTTCATTGTTGGGGGCCTATTTTATTTTATTTTTTTTATTTTTAAAAGCTCGAAACGGTAAAGCATATATGCATAGCTTTTGCAAACAAAACAAATACTTAAAAATTGTTGAGACAAGTTTTGAAAGAATCAATAGTTTTCTTGAATAAATATCAATATTTTTAAGATATCTAAGTAGTACATGTTGAAAAATTACTAAACTTACTTAAAATTTCTCTACTTCAATTTCTCTATTTTTTTGGCGTGCAAAAACTCAATGATTCTTCTATTAATGGAATTTCTCAAGCACCTTTCTGAATAGAGAGGTTAGCACTTTTCTAAATTCTTCGGCTGATAGCGTCCAAATCGTTTTATTTCAAATCTTTCTTTCAATCTTATTAAGATGAATGAAAGTCTCAGTAAATTGTCAATAGAGTACATTGTCTTTGAATATATTTAAAATACGGAAAAATAAATTAATCTATGATCAAGAATCTCTCAACATATTTGAAACATCGAAAGCCTAAATAATTATAAAAGAAATTCCTTGATTGCGTTCAAAGCGGTGATGACAGTATATATATATATATATACGAGACGTCGGATATTTCAGTAAAGTTCCAGAGTTAAGGCAGGTAAAACGGTTTATTAAACATTATCTTTAAGTTGCAATTGCAATATAGAGTGAGAAGAGGAGAAGGGAGACAGGTACAAAAATCAGCGTGGACTAATTAAGCAGTTCCAGTGGCAGAAATCTCTCGATTTTCGATGTGCGGGTGTATTTACGCTCACCACACCACGTGGTTTGCGAAGACATAACTCCGCCTCTCTCTTATCTCGAACCACACACAACCAACATGACCCGCATCCGGGGCTACAAAGGCGTGGGGACACGTGTACACTCTAAAGAACTCAGAATCGACGGCCTGATGTCTGACAAATAACAAAATAAATAAAACATAGCTCCAGAGCGCGTGTGGCAAGTATGACAGGAAAGCAAAACTTACAGTGAAAGTACCCGCTTGAACAATACCCAAACTAGTAAAACCCAAATTACCTTTTTATACATTACATATATATAGATTTAAAGTATGTACGATCCGATTGCATCCCAGAGATCGCCAACAGTTTCACCCCCCCCCCTTTTCAATAAGGAGAAAAGCATAGGATGAGGAGAGAAAAGCAATAAATTTTAGGTTAGCCATAGCGACACGTGGGAAGATACGATACGATCCGCTGTAAGAACCATCATCAGCACCGGTTTTTGAACTTACTATACCAGCAAAATTCGTCAAATTATACAGCCTTTACCATAGAAACTGACATTTCTTATATTGGGTCAGTCTTAAATGGGCCCCAAACTCAAGCTTAACTATGCTTTCATATTCATTTCCGGTCTAAACAACCAAATATGGTTATCTTATTATAATGATAAATGATCAACGGTGGTTATGATCGATAAATGATCAACGGTGGCTTGTCCCACATTCCGGGGCCTGCATTTGTCCGGGTCCGGGCGTTAGAATGACACTGTTGACAGAGGCACGATGGGTCTTTACTGGTCGTCAGTGGCGGCTCCTCAATTTAAGCACATGATCGCGTGAATCCCCAAAGGAAAAAAATACTAAATAAACACGTTAACAAATTAATTTTTAATAAAATACTAGCTGCCCCGGCGAACTTCGTTCACTTTTAGGTTGCCAAATAATATAGGTTTAATAATTAAGTGTCTTCAAATCACTTAAATGGTGCGTTTATCGCTAATTTGGCTCCCTTTCGTTAAAACTTATGCATAACTCCTAGAGACTCATGACTGCGAAGCTCGCCAAAGTGCGGCGATTTTTAGGTTGGTGAGATTGGGGGGGGGGGGGCTAATGTAGGAATCCACCAGAAAATGAGCATTTATTCTCTTCAACATAGACTACCTTAAATGCTGGATTGTATCCATGTTCTTCAATAATGTATGCCCCAAATGAAGTCATTTGAAAACAGCAATTGTATTTTTGAGTGTTCGCTAGGAAATGTCGTGATTCTGGTGTTTCGCCACGAAGCAATAAATGCAATAGCTCAGGTGGCAGAGTCAATAATGACAATTTCACTTTGCCATTAAGGCACCACAACCCAGGCAATTCTCCAGCAAACAACATCCTTGAAGCATTTCTTCTTGCGCGTCATCTTGTTGTTGATCTGTGCGATAAGCTCGACGATTTCTCGTTTCCAACCGAGCCGTTTCACAGGCTGCCTCTCTTTGTTCTTGTGTTTGAGAAAAACGACGTCGGGCCACACTAACGCGGCCCTCTTCTCGTTCTTCTTCAGTGGATTGATAGCAATGTTACGAAGCCTGATTGCAGTACGGCTTTTTTGGGAAAGATTAGATCTTCTGGGTGGCGGCATTTTTAATAATAGTACTTCCACAATAACATTTATTAATAACACTCGCACAAAACAAACAAATCGACCGGAAAACTTTACATGCCTTTTTTAAAACAAATAACAGACAACAGAAAACAAAAAAATTGCACTTTCGCGATTTACAGCTTATACAGCTCCGATTCAAAATATTACAATAATGTAAAACGAATGGGTTTACTGTTGCTAGATTTTTCAAGATTAAAAAGAAAAGCGCAGAAAGGATGTGCAGTAGGCTGTCACTCAAATGACGTCACTGAAGCATCACGTCCAGTTGCTCTGTTGAACATTCCTACGTTTAATAGGCTTGTAGTGTGTGACGTCATGGTAAGCAAACTAAACAGTAGGCTTGCTCTACGTTACGTCACTTTGCTATTTGTTCGCAAACATGTTATAGCCCTATTGAAAATCTTCAAAATAGCAGCCTTCTGCATTTCTATGTGGTGTTTCCAAATCTGATATTTATTCGTTTTATTACGTTAGTTAAAATCATAACTTAAGTTTAGCTAAAAGTTGTCTGTTAGGCAGTACAAAATTTGCTGGGTCAGCTAGTATAACATAAATGTTTATTTTCATTAGCCACACTAATTTTTAACCATTTAAAAAATGTTAGAACTATTTAATATCCAAGTTGTGCCAACTTTAATATCCATGTATCCGATATAGCGATACTTTGTAAATCCTCCATGGTTCTGTCTCGTGTAAAACATCAAGCTGTGCAATTTCGAGGAGCTATTTAGAATCGCTTTAATTGCGAATAGGACGTTAGTGTTGCAGAGTATACAAATTTCACACATTTTTTTAATTTATGACGTCGAGGTTTAACTGCCGTAAAAGATACACCAAATTCATTTTTAGTAAAACAATTCCTATAAATCTGCAAACTATGCTACATATTCAGAAAGAACTGTTTTTAAAAGAAAATTTTCTCCTTGTCCGATGATGTAAATGCCGTTTTGCTGCAAACGTAAAATACCGCCGTTATTACGAATTAGGTGAGGAAAAATTAAAAAAAATCGCATAAAAAAAATTCTAATTGGAATTTCGAAAATTTTAATAGTTATTCTGCTATTCGGGGCGAAGACGAATCCAACGAATCAGAGATCATTAAAATCGATCCAGCCATTCTTGAGTTATAAGTGTTGGAACAAACCCGACTTTGTTTTATGTACACTCATGTCCATAAATTAAGGATAATTCAGAATCACACAGAAATTGATCTCTAAAATAAAAATTTCACCTGTGGAATGATCACACACATCTTGAAGAAGAATATGCAAATTACAGGAAACCACCAGATGGCGTGGATGGTACGTCACAATGACGAGAGTGTAAGAGAGGGGTATATAAGGAATGGTGGCAAAGAAGTAAAATTGTTCACAAGCGCTGTGAAAGCCTTTCAGTGCAAAAACCGCATAGTTATGGCACAAAGGAGGCATTTGGATGATGTTTTACGTGGCAGAATTATCGGACGACTGGAATGTGGACGTACCCAGCTGGAAGTATCCGAGGAACTTGGAATCGCCCAGAGTGTCATCTCCAGGCTTTGGCAATAATTCCAAGATGATGGTAATGTGAGTAGACGTTACAGCACAGGTCGCCCCCGAGTTACAACGCCGAATGAGGACCGCTATTTGGCAGTTACTGCCAAAAGAAACAGACGGAGTACAGCATCAGACCTGTCTCGTCAGCTCTCTTCAGCTACCGGTACGACAGTTTCAAGGCAGACCGTGTACAGACGCTTAGGGCACATTGGTCTATATGCTCGTAGGCCTGTCAGATGTGTTCCACTTACCACAACTCATTGTCGCCTGCGATTAACCTGGAGTAGAGAGCATGCATTGTGGACACCGCAACAGTGGTCTTGTGTGATGTTTTCCGACGAGTGTAGGTTTAGTTTGGAGTCTGATTCTCGCCGGACATTCATCTGGAGAGCGCCAGGTACCCGTTACCACCAAGAGAACACCATTGAAAGACACCGTTACGGTGGTGCAGGATGGCTCGTTTGGGGAGGAATTATTCTTGGTTCCAGAACTGACCTGCATGTTCAGAGTGTAACGATGACAGGCCACATCTATCGGGATGTCATTCTGGAACAACATGTACGTTTGTTTCGGGGCGCCATGGGCGCTGAATTTGTGTTTATGGATGACAACGCCCGTCCTCACCGTGCAAACATTGTAGACGAATGCCTTCAATCGGAGGATATCACCCGTATGCATTGGCCAGCATACTCACCGGACTTGAATCCAATAGAGCATGTGTGGGATATGCTTGGCCGACGAATTGCAGCCCGTCAACCCCCTCCCACCTGTCTACCGGAACTTCGAAGTGCATTGCTTGATTAGTGGTGTAATATTCCTCAAGATCAGATTGATCATTTGATACTCAGCATGCCTAGGCGTTGTCAGGCCTGTATTGCATCGTCCGGGAGACATACTCCGTATTAACCATCCTACTAACCATGTTATACTGTTTTTTGTAGATAGGTTCTTTTTTGAAATTTGGTCAAGGGAGTAAAACTTGCAATTTTTATTAATTATGTCAAACATATAGCATCTTTTTTGCTCTTTACTTTTTGTTTAATAAATAGAGTTTACAAATAAGTCAAATTTCTTTTGCTTCTTTCTCTTTCTTTGCCTGAACTTCATTATCCTTAATTTATGGACATGAGTGTATATAGATTAAGTACACTTCTAGTTTTTTGTGAAATTAAAACGTAAGTTTTTCTCTCCCCGCCCCACTATTATTAAAAACGCTTTTTATAGCTATTGCAGGTTACTACATCAGAAAACGTCGATCTTTCCCTGATTGCACAAACGATCGGTGAAATGGCCTCCTCAACCGGCCTCTGAGAACAGAAGCAGAGAGAGTCGTGGGAGCGGCTGGGCGCTGCTGATATTCCATTCGCGCAAATTTAGAGGTGTACGGACCTTTTTGTTATCTCTTCCAAATTCTCGCTTGGTATGTTATGTTCGGTTGGTTAAACCATTTTTTTTTCCTTTTCTTATTATTTTCTTTTTTTTTATCGTTTTTCAGAACAATATTTTTTTACAAACTAGGAGCTAAAGCAATGACATTGAAAATCAAATTACTCAAGCCAACACATTTGGTAAAATTTAGCCAGATGGCAAAATGTAAGACTAGATATTTTTTTTTTTAATTGCATGCAATGTTTTCCTTTAGCTGCTGAAAACGCAAATATATTTCAACGTGTAAATTAGTTGTATCTGCATATTTAGTTTTCGAAATTTGTTTTGCGAACCTCCATTTAAATAACCCACGATCCGCCACTGCTGGCCAGCATTTTTTTTAAATTGAAGCTTGTAAAGCATTTTTAGTAGGCGATTTTAACGCAGATTTGAATTCCAAAGCAGGACGTTTTACGGAACAGGGAAGATAAATGAGGTACGGGCATGGATTATGATACACTTTCCAAACAGTATTTATATTCGATACAGTTTTCTGAGATGAGTCCTTCTCGAAGTTCATCTGAGGATTTGGGAGGGTTTAGTAGTAAAACATCATTATTTTGCAACGCATGTTTTTTGCAAGAACAAAAATACGAAAGTTTTCTTTTGCATTTCACAATATTGCTATGCCTTGAGAAAAAATTGTCATGCAGAAATACAAAAATATCCCCTCAAAAGGTTTTCATTAAATATCTTCTTCGACGTCCATCTGTGATGCCGCATTTGTCGGCTACTTCATAGAAGTCTTCCAATTCTCCTGGTGAGTGCAGTCTTAACTTTTCTAGGTGTTTAATTTTTAAGATATTGAACGGCAGTTTGAAGGAGAAGCATGGAAATGTTTCAATAGTAGGCATGTTTGGATAGCAACCTTTCGTTTTTGAAAGGACATAAGTTTCGCTATTAAAATCGTTAAATCGTTGCTAATAAATGAACGGCATAAGACGTCACTAGGTTTATCAGGTTTGAAGATCTCGAAAAAAGTTGACACTTAAAAAAATAAACTTTATCCTTCTTTTCGCATAACATCTTTCCAACGATGTCTTTACCTTGAGGATAACTTTGTACCACGATTTGAAGTCTATAACGTCACAATATTTTATTGTTTTTAGACTGAGTTTCTCGCTACTGTGTATTAAATTGACGTACTGCTGGATTTACAGTAGCAGTTAGTAAAAAGTCTCGTCTCGGTGAGCTTTTCGAAATTTATTGCAGGAAATCATATGTTCTTCACCAGAATGGAAACCCCAGATATCAGTCCTTTTCGATCAAAAATATAGATCTGCTTGTGTACAAGGAAAAAGGAAAGCAAAAAAGTCAATTTTGAAAGAACCTCGAGATAGGCTCTTTTGGAAACGGATTATTCAATAATTTTTGTAATTTTTTTTTATTAGAGATGAGTGAGAGGGAAGAAATGCTATTAAAAATCAAAAAAAAAAAAAAAAAAAAAAAACAGTCAGTCGTACGACTGCATGTCAGAAATGAAAACTTTTTGTCAAGATTTCTAAAATTTATATTTAAACAGATTCTCACACATCATTGTATTTTTTTTAACAAAAGTAAACGTTAATTCACATTTTTATACATTTGAAATTCTTTGTAAAAAACTTTTAAATAGGTTTTTTTTAAACTGTAAGGATATCACAGATTTATTTATGATATTCTCACAATTTCATATTTTTGCACGTTTGCACACATTTTAACACAATTTTCACTGGGTTTGCATTGGAATTTTTTTATTTTTTTATTTAACTACATTTTAAATTTCGCGCTCGATTTGAGTGCACATTTGAAATTTAAAAAGATAGGGGAGTGCGCGCACATGCTGCAATGTGACACAGCTGGTATATGCGTAGGGTATACATCAGCGATACACATTTTTCTCCAGGTGTTGTATTTTGTTCGATTTACTTTAATTATGCACGTGAATTTATTAATTATCAATAATTATGCACTTACGTTGTAATGAGCACTAATCCTATTTATTTGTAATGAATGATGTATTTATAATTCAAATCAGAATTCACTGTAGTATAACACTTATAATTCAAATAATGTACAGTATATCATTATTAACACTATCCACATTATCAAATTAACTTTATTGGCCAATAACTATATACCTATCCAAATTAAGTATACTTTTTAAAATAAACAATCAAAAATTATAGCACTTATCCAGCTAAAAATAGTCTGCAATTTTTTTTTGCAAGAACATACAGATTATACAGAATTTGCATATTAAAAAGTAGATATTTTTGAATATTTTGAAAGTATACACTTGCTGTGCAAATTATATGCAGTTTTTATGCATAATAAAACAAAAATTTATGCAGTTGGAAACGATTTTCAGGAAATCTTAACATCTAGTCAAAAAAATTTTGAAATCCGACGCCTATTTCTTAGGTTGAGTGATAACCTATAGTGTCACCAAATTTCATTTCTTTCGCTTTAGTCATTATTACGTGATGTGAGATCAAAAATTTAGGCAATTTAAAACAATTTCGGAAAATCTCAAAATTTTATGAATTTTTTAAAAATTTGACGCCTATGGTTTAAGTTGAGTGACCACCTATCACGTCACCAAATTTTTTTCATTCGCTTCAGTAGGTTTTACCTGAGGTACAAATGCAAAAAGCGTCATTGACAGAACGACAGACAGACCAACTTCTTTTTTTCTTTTTTTGACGGTCGTACTGGGGTCTCAAATGCTTAAAACAGACAGAATTGCAAAATATTTTAATACCAAGTAGTGTCTAATATGACAGGCAAAGTCTATTTTTATTTATTTAGATACATAAAAGTTCACATTCCGAAATTGAAGCAACAATCACTTCAAACTTTAGTCCCTATGTCGAATCGAAGCCTCGAGGCTAAAACGCTCGCCTATCACGCATTGGGAGTCCACAGTTCGATACCAGTCACGGAAGCTAGAAGGACGCAGTTTAAAAGTAATATACGTATGAGTTCTTAAGTATGATAACAGATTGTAGCACTAAAATTCAAAGAAAAGAGATAGAAATTTTAGCAGGCAAGAGACAATGTAGCTATGACGTTCTACTCCACTTTTTTCCCATATGTATCTGAGCGTGACGGTCATGCAGATTCAGAGTTTTTCCACAAAAGTGTCCGACGTCCCTAAGGAAGTTTTCACTACAAGTATCTTCTCGTTAATTTTCAAAGAGTTACACTTTTTAAATTTGTATTAGATCCCCGTAAAAAAAAAAAAAAGTAAGATTTGCTAGATAGGCTAATGAGGTGATGAACAAATTTCAGAATTATATCCTAAAAAGCGTAGTCATATAAAGCTAAATATATGCTGATTTATACCACTTTTCAATGACTCTCGAAGAAAAACACGTTGGATGATTGCGTTTCAGAGATCATGCAGAAATTACCAAAGAAAATATTTTTTTGTACTCTAGCAATGAACGTTGACATTCACATTCATGTATAGTCACTGATTAGCTTTATTAAAAAATGTCTCCGAGACGTAATATGATGGAATACTTAAATTTTGTATATCACCTCATTGGTGTATGGCCCAGACAGCACATAAGCTTATATCAAGCTTGACATTTCTTTGAATTTGACGTATTAGTACAAGCTTGACAGTTCAATTCATTTTAAGCTTGCAGCAAGCTTGGAGATTCCCAGACAGCACATAAGATTAAATCACGCTTGACATTTCTTTGAATTTGACGTATTAATACGAGCTTGACAGTTCAATTCATTTTAAGCTTGCAGCAAGCTTAGAGATTAAAAAAAAAAAAAAGAAAAGAGTCAGCAAATATTTTCCCGCCGAATTTAAGTCATTTGAACTGTCAAGCTTGAATACAACTTGATTACTGCCTTGAATACAACTTGAATTGGAAAGCCACATAACAAATAATTTATCATCAGTCATAAATATACTTGACCATAGAATTAAAAAAAAAAAGATTCTACATTTCCAAATATTGAAATTCTTCAAAATAAAATACAAATATTCTACAAAATTATTTCAAAATCAGTCATTTGTCTCGATTTTGGCCAATATTGCCCAACATGAGTGTTGCGATATTGAAAGTTTTAAAATGTGTACTGCTTTTAAGTTTATATTATGCTTATTTCCCTAGTAGTAGAGTCTATAAATCACATACAACATCATTTTAATTTTGATTCATCGCATGGAGAAATAAAAGATGTAGATCGGCATGGGCAATACTGATCAATCTCACCAAAAACCGGCGTGACATCCATAACAGTCACTTCAAACTTTAGTCAGTTCACCTCGAGTCAGATCTGCTTGGTGGGTAGGACGCTTGCTTCGCACACCTTAGGTCCCGAGGAAGCAGATTAAAACAACTTGAGTTTTTAGCGTGGAAAAATAAAATGCGAAATAAAACGAATGAATATAAATAATAAAATGAAAAATAAAATGAAATTGGAAAATGCGTGGGAAAATAAAATGTATGGGGCGAGTCTGGTGCCCCATGTATTTAGGAAAATTTTTTAGAGTGTAGTAAGTTTGAATCAAGCTTACTACGTCAAGCTTAATTCAAGTTAGGCAAGTGTAAACTTGAACATTTGATTTAAGCTTGCATTAAACTTACACGCTTGAAATATCAAGCTTAATGCAAGTTTATTGACTTGATAAATCAAGCTTACTGAAAGTTTGATATAAATTTGCTGTGCTGTCTGGAGGACACTTTTAATAATTAGAAATATTTTCACGGGGGTTGTACACAAATATATAAAATGCAACTTTATGAAAATTAACGAGAGGAATTTTTCCGAATTGTGATCTTTTTTCCTACTTTATTTGGATTTTTTTTTTCAATTTACATTGCCTGCTTATCTATAATAAACAAAGAATTAAAGCGTATTACCACCTTGTTGGGATACCCTGTATTAGCTTTTTAAATTTTGGAATCAAAAGGGAAATTCCTTTTTTTTCTTAACTGCAATAAATTTTAATTTCTACAACTTTCTTTTTATAAATCTTACATGCCTGCAAACTCAATCTAAAACTAACATAAAAAAAAGCAATATTTCAAAGTTTAAAATTTCATCTTGTTACATCCTCACTAGAAAAGAACAAATACTGAACAGAAAACTGCTGTCAGCTTAAAAAATGTATTAATCAGGTATTTGGTTAAATATTTTGTTTTCATGATGGTTATTCCTCTTCGTTCATTTGCGATTTACTTACATTTCGTGATCTTACTCATTTAAATGTAAATGAAGACAAGTTAGATTCTTTGAGAAGAGATGGCGTTAGAGCTGTCTGCTTACAGTCTTTAATATAAGTGAAATAAATAAGACTCAACCAATGGTAATGAAATAGCAATGTTAATAAAAACAAGATTGTTTCAATGACAAAATAAACCATCGAAAACTTTTTTTTAATTTTCTTTAGCTATATATAAATGAATCACGTCAGCGAATTTAAAATGAATTTTGCTATAATAATAAGTAGCATCTCTTTTTGTTTTGTTTTTAAATACAAAATTTCAATACTTTATGATTGTTGAAAATTCTTGAAAATACATAATTTGTTTACACGAAATACGTAAATTGTACGCTAAAAATAAATTAACGGTGCGAAAACGCAACACTAGCAGGGAATGGAATGGTTAAGTGTGTTAAGGTGAGGGGCACGCGACACACGAGGGGCATGTGTCTACGGATGTGGGAAGGGGGGGTGTCTTAGGCTGAGGACTTTTTGACCCTTTGCGGCGCACTACCCTTTAAAGTTAGAATTCAAGCATAATTTTTTATTGGCTTTCTATTTAGGCCTACAGGAGTGCACAAATAAAATGTTGTCAAGATTGCACTTACCGTTGTGATTCTATGGGTGGTCGGGGAACTAAACCACTGCGCCACTACAGCTATGAAAAATGCGGCTAAGCGAGCAATGCAGGGAAGCACAAAACGTGTAAAAGTGCTTTCGCCGATAAGTAATAAACACTTTATTCTACTTGTGTAGCAGATGCATTACCCAGGGTGCACCATAAGGAGGCCTGCTACTCTACTCCCCCCCCAAAAAAAGGGGGGGGGAGAAGAAAAATTACCTTGATTATACGCAGAAATCTGGGCGATATACTAATTCTTTCCGCGGCATTTTCAATAATTAACCATTAAAATGTTTAATAACTAAGTACAAATTATTTACAGTATAAAAAACTTTACAAAAATAACTAGAAATATATACAATGAATCATACCAAACTAAGAGCAAAAAAATCACGGAGATTCAAAGTACAGATGACCCGAGTTACAGATAAAATCCTTGGACAAAGTACCCTTCCACATTCTAGAGGCCACATCTGGATGAAACCCTTTTGCAATATAGTGAACCCCCCCCCACTCTCCCCCCAGAACATTCCTTAGCATGAGCTCATTCCTATTCCTAAAAAAAAAAAAAAAAAAAAAAAAAGACAGAAAATATATACGCAGACCAGGGGCGAAGCCTTCAGTCCGCGCACGATGCGCAGATGAGTAGCAGGTTTCTGAAAAATGCGAAGAGTTTTGAACTTGAATTCAGCGTATTTAAAAACCCAATTTTATAAAATTTTCGCAATAGAATAATCTTTTTTTTTTTTTTTTTTTTTCAAAGGAATGGCTTATAAGGTAATTTTATTATTTTCTTGTTTGGTTTCGCAGAGAAACCTCCGTTTATACAAGATTCTTACTGCTGCCATCTTTTGGTCATAAAGGAAATCGTCCCGACCCGAAAAGAGATGCGCTAATAACAGGGCATCTCATCCGATGACGCGCGCAGTTCCTTGGCCAATCAAATAGCGCGAAAATTTCGGGAGGAATATATGGTGAAAAGTGAGCCAGGTCATCTCTAAAAAGATAGCATCCAACCAGCGTTTTAACACCACTAAGCGACTGAACTGATTGATTGTACAAAAAATATATAAATACGTGTGCATGTGAAAGTTGACACGAACGAATTACAGAACGGCAATGTCTATCTGTGGGATGCGTTTAATTTGGTTTTAAATTAAAATAAATAAAATCATTTTTTAAAATGACTTTTGAAATTAAATCATTTCTCGTCTCTTCTTACTTGAAATTCTTGCGTAATTTCTTTATATAATAAGAAAATGCACTGCTGTTTCATGTAACTTATTCTGAATATAATAAAATTACTTGTTATGTTGAAAATATTTTGTTTGTTCTTTTGATAAATACTTTAATGCGAAAAAAGAAAAAATAATAAATTTCTATATTAAAAAAATGTCCTCTGCATTTGTAATTTGAATATCTCAAAAAAAAAAAAAATGGACTATTTGTCGGAGGCTAGAAGACCCATGCTTTAAAAAGAATTCACACATGTAAGAGATTCACCTAAAGTGAAAATCGGATGAGTAATATTTTTAAAAATGATTTTTGAAATTAAATCATTTCTTGTCTCTTCTTATTCGAAATTCTTGCGTCATTTCTTTATATAATAAGAAAATGCACTGCTGTTTCATGTAACTTATTCTGGATATAAAAAAATTACTTGTTATGTTGAAAATATTTTGTTTGTTCTTTTGATAAATACTTTAATGCGAAAAAAGAAAAAATAATAAATTTCTATATTAAAAAAATGTCCTCTGCATTTGTAATTTGAATATCTCAAAAAAAAAAAAATGGACTATTTGTCGGAGGCTAGAAGACCCATGCTTTAAAAAGAATTCACACATGTAAGAGATTCACCTAAAGTGAAAATCGGATGAGTAATATTTTTAAAAATGATTTTTGAAATTAAATCATTTCTTGTCTCTTCTTATTCGAAATTCTTGCGTCATTTCTTTATATAATAAGAAAATGCACTGCTGTTTCATGTAACTTATTCTGGATATAAAAAAATTACTTGTTATGTTGAAAATATTTTGTTTGTTCTTTTGATAAATACTTTAATGCGAAAAAAGAAAAAAATAATAAATTTCTATATTAAAAAAAATGTCCTATGCATTTGTAATTTGAATATCTCAAAAAATGGACTATTTGTCGGAGGCTAGAAGACCCATGCTTTAAAAAGAATTCACACATGTAAGAGATTCACCCAAAGTGAAAATCGGATGAGTAATATTTCATTGCTATCGATCGAGAAAGAAATGTTAGCATCCTTAAAACAAAGATTTTTACGACATAATAATCGGAAAATATTCATCCAAAATAAGAATGGATTTTATTTTCAAATAATGGATGAATATTATTCTTTACTGTTTCGATAAGTACAATATCTGTACATATCAAAAATGTCCCATTTCTAATTAATAAATTTCTAAATAAATACGTACTAATAACTATTTAAGATTATTTTACATTTTTAATTATTAAATCTCTAAATAAATAATACAAATAACCATTTAGGATGTTTTTTTTTCAAACGTTAGATTATCTTATTTTCTTTGAAGTACATCCAAAATGTTCTTTATTCTTACACCACCTCATTAAAGTATTCGAGTGTAAGACAAATTTACTGTGATAATGTGTTCGATCTTATGTATATTGTGTTACATAAAAAATAAATTATAGTGCAATGACAACGTCTAGTATTTCTTTTGAGTTATGTGTTTTTTGAAAAATGAATCAGTAATCAACCGAATCAAATAAGAAATTCAGCTTAAACTAGAATAGGAATTTTTTTTTAAATATTTTTGTACTAAATATTTAACTTAAATGTTGATGAAATATATGAACATAATATTTTTGACTATTTGCATCACACCATGATCAAAATTTTCTTTTCGTCGGTCGTTTCATTAGAACTTATAACACAGTGTGTGGATGTGTGCTTGCGCTGGCGGGGAAGAGGGGGATAAATCTGTAAGCAGCGATGACCATAGCATATATTCACGCCTCGCCCCTGACGCAGACGTTTTCCCTTCAGCGTGCATAATTGGAGAAGCGTAGCGGTGCAGTGGTTTAGTACAGAAACCACCTCATTTTATACAAGTATTCTGGGTATGCTTTCTACATAAAAAAAATATAATAATATTGGACAAATAGTTTAGGGTACAGACAACTAAATGGTACATTGTTTTTTTTTTCAAGCATTTATTTTTATACCTTTAAAAAAATTATACAGATATCCTTGAAGAAACCGTGTTTTAAATAAAGTGTCACAGATGAAAATAATTGATAGAAAACTGGGGTGCTGCCATCTAGTATTAAAAAGGAAAGCTAAAAGTGAAAAAAAATGAGAATTCTCTATATTTAAAGCTAAAATTAGCTGATTGAGAAGCAAATTATTTTGGGTGGTTTAGCAGCTAAACCACTGAGACGCAAAGGGTTTAATGGGTTCTAACGCGTATCCACGTTTCATCTGGAGTAAACCGCCCAAAACTGCGGACAGTTAGATCGACAGTCGCGCGTTGGGTCCGAACGCGGGACCTTTACACGCCAAGCGTCTACCGTGTTAAGTGTCTTATAAACTTGATCTTGTTGGGGCCCGAAAATGGGTTAGGTTACAGGCGTATATAAAGTTTTATTTGAACGATATTTTGCAGAAATATTTAGCGTCTGCTTATGCTGTTTTAGCTTACTGGTTTAAGCTAAACGCGTAAATCAAGATTTCTTTTCAATGAAATTTGTTGTTATTGTTGTAAAAGACGTGCTCTATTTGATCGTCAGTATTCCAATAATTATTCTATAAGATCTTATTTTTGAATGTGCTTTAATACAATTACTCTCCTAAGTGGGTTAATATGTCATTGGTAAAGACTTCAAAAAAAATTCGATTATCACGTGTCAAAAGAAATTTTTCGATGATTAATAAACGATACAAATACAATGACAGTAAAAACAAGTTGTAAAAACGGATGAGTTTTAAAGCAGACTTAAAATATCGAGTTCGCTTATGTTAAATCCAATTTACATTTTGGGCAAATCCACTGCACATTAGACTTTCTTATATTCGTTCAACTTTTGGACAGCTGTGTAAGGAAAACTTAAAAGCAAATAACTTTTAATATTTTAAATTTAAAAAATATTCAACTTTCCAGCGTACATTTAGCCTTTTCTATGATACTTCCAATAATGAAATTTTAACATAATTACGTGATAAGGAATATCATTATATAGCACAATTTCCCACGATAAATACGATAACTAGAAGGATATATACTCTAAAAAAGTTAGTTAATTGTCTCTCTACGTCTTTCATAACATACATATTAATTAAAATAAGTTTACCATCAAAGTGATATTTCATTTTCAAAACTAATTGTTAGTTAATATGAGGTCATATAAACTTGAGTTATAAAACTTAATTTAAGTATTGAGTCATATAAACTTAATTTAAGTATTCAGCAACAGTTCCGGCTTTAAATTAGCTCAATATTTCTTTTAAAGATATTTTGTTTTTATTGTAAGAATCAGAATTACGTTATAAATTTCTTTTTCCTATATTGCAACATCACTATCCCTTCACAGTTAACACATGCATTTTTCGTTGTCTAGCAGAAAGAAATCATGTTAAATTTCACCATTATTACATTACTTCATTCTTCTACATTTTACTTTCTCAAACAGTTAAAAACTAAATGTGTGAACCCTGGGTATACGAATGAATAATCTAACTCTTTTCGAGGCATGAATATGAATATTATTTAATGGTTACCATAATGGTCTTCTTATCACAACCATTGTTCTTGGATATCACCGTCTTATTCCAATAAAGCTATGAAAAGTTTTTAAAAGTCTATCTAAAATGTATTGTTTTACCCCTTCCTTGTCGCTCCCGTTAAAATCATGGGCTGAGCTTTGTCTCTCTATTTCTCGTGCCCGTTATATTTCCGGGCATGAAGATTCAAAAGTTATGCGCGAGAAAGATTAGAGTATTTCAATTCTTATGCACGCATTTTTTAAATGTAATTTTACACAACACATGACAGTACCAGACTATTTATAAATTAATTAGAGATAGTTTATTTTTAAATAGATGGTAGAGTGCTACTCAAATATGTGTAGTTGTGATATGCATTTTGAAATCTTTGGTTTACCTTTTTTACTATGTTCAAAGAAAATTTAATATTTATTTATGTCATGAAGTCAATTTGATAAAATTCTCGTTCAGTGTTTAAAACATATTATTTAATTGTCCCTGCTTACTAGAAAAACAAATTCAGTCACAATAACCGTAAATGTTGGCTTTTTCTAGAAATTAATATTTTTCGTGCTAAAAAAATGTCCAAAACCTCAAAATGAATACTCATGAATAAAGTGTATTGTACATGCACTTATTTTTCTACAATTTTCTTGAACAAAAAAATAGGCACTTTTATGACCATTTTCTTAAAAATATTACAACCTTTAAGGGGTCAACGCATTTATATACTTGCTCTGATTCCAGTTTTTTTTTTATTATTACATAATTTTATTTCTCAACGTGTGTTGATTCAGCCTGTGTCCTTGTATTGGGGTTTTATATAAATTATTTTCCTCTGTTTATGATAAACAGTTAGGATATCTTTAATTTACTAAACGATTCATTTTTAAATTTCTTAGAGTGGTAATTTAATTTTGTAAACTAAACAAATAGCTTCGCGAACAGTTTCTGATACGTGTTAAATATGAAGAAATCCGTAATCGGTTTCTACACATTAATCAGCTTTTGTTTACAACAATAACATATGGACAAATGAAGAACTTCAAAATGAGCATGGTTTACGATTTATGAATTAATGTTTACCATTTTCCAGAAATAAAACATGGATTCAATCAATAAGTAAGCTAATAACTAACTAAAGTCTTAGAATAATATTGAAATCTGAATATTTCTGCAGCTTTGAGCTTTAATGAACATAAATCAGCTAAAAACGTTAAAATTCTTTATCACGGTAATGTTCGTCAACTTAATAGACATGCTGAGCTTATTGTCTATTAAGTGAACGTTCAATTCGTCCGTTTTGTTAGATCAAATGCAATTTTATTTAGTTATATTTAAAAAAAAGTGTATAATTCACAAGTTGAGTATATTTTACAATATTTTGTTTGAGAAAAACAAGTCTTGAATTCTAAGTAGATTTTGTATTAATTTTAAATTACTTTTTCTTAAGGATAAACTTTTCTAACTCTCCGGCACCATTCTTTTAAAATAAGCTATGTCAAACAAAAATGACACTTGCAGATTTCAATTTAGGAACAAAATTTTCATAAAGCGAGATAATGAATTTAAGGGGAATTTAGAAACACAACATACACTTTCATTTTAATATTAAATGGTATGTTTAGCATGATTTGACTATTTTAGCGCACAATTAGTAAAAACAATACGTGAATATCTAAAACTTACATTTGCATTCAAGTTTTGAATAACGCAATGAAGTGTTAATACAGTGTATAATAATAATTGAGACCCTAAATCTAAAAATATAATGTTAAATGCATAATTTAGTAAACTAATATCCACACTATTTTGTCTTACTTTCCCTTTATGTCCCTTTAAAATATGTAAATTACATACGTTAAAGCTCCTGAAATTCAATAAGACGTAATGTACTTTAAGACAACGTACATAACCAAATGAACTTTCGTTTAAAATATCGGCAGCTTTTAAATATTTCAAAGTAAATATATTATACTAATTATGTAAAGAAGTTATTCACAAATTTATAGAATTCCCTAGGAACAAGAACTCCATTTATCTACGGTAAAATAAGTGAATAAGTCAATTAAATCTGAGAAGAATTCTATAGTCAGGATAGTACTTTAATGAAAGCAAATTGGATGAAACATTTTTGAGTCCGTCAATTTGATAGCTGGCAGCTATTCTTTAATTTAATGAAGGCTGTTAAAACTTCTTGTGGTTAGTTTTAGATCTTTAGTTACTTTTAAGTGGAATTTGATACCGGTATCTTTTGCGGATAGTAAATTTGCCCGTACTATGTGATTTATCGTAGCTCTGCTTTACTTGAGAAATGCCAATTAACGTAGTTCTATAAAAATATCTAATAGAATTTATCAAATTTTAATATTTAAACTTCATTCCAACAAGAATGCTATTAGAGCAAAATCATTTAAAAAGGTGTTTATATTTCATTAGTGTGTGTGTGTAATAATATTTTCTTTTCTAAAACATTTTATTAAAAATTATTTAATAACTTACAGGTTTCGAGTAATTCTTGATAACATTCATGAATTTTTACCACGGACAGTCTCGATTTTAATCCATGACCCCTTATCAAGTTTTGTAAAAATATTTTAGCAGGATATAGACCGTACTTTAAAAAAAATTAAATTAAAAATATAAAATAAATTCTCTCCGAAGGAAATAGAACAACTCCTAAGGACATAAGACCGAGACAAACTTGTCAAGGTTTCAAATTTCCTTCGGAGAAAGTTCAGTTTTTTTTTTTAAGCGCAATTTCCAACAATGGCAGTATCGCCCCATGCGCCCAGTGGGCATTGCAGCTTTCCATGGGGGAAAGAGCAAACACAGAGACAAATAGGGGGCGTTGAGGCAGTAAAAAGAGATGACCGTGGTGTACCTATCTATTTAGGAAAATAACACAAAATACTGGTTAAATAAAAAATAGCTGTTTTACTGAATAAATATTTCATATATTTGTGCAAGTTATCTTATTACAGCGTTACCTGTCCATTGTGAGGATTAATAGAACATGCACTAGTAGCTGTTACCTTCCGTACCGACCAAATAATAATCTATAATCGCTAACTGACTGCTTTGGATACCTCAGTTATCTCGTTAATTTTTTTTATTATTAATTTGTGTTTGTCTCGTAAGCTTTATATTTCTTATTTTATTTTGTGCTTATTTTTAATATTTTAATAAACAATTTTACCTAACATTTTATTGTTGCTTTATTAATTTCCAATTTATGATTTTAAAATAATAAATAAACAGATAATTTAACCCTGCTGTTCTGTTCGGGTCTATTCGACCCGAAGTGTTTTTAATTTGCTTATAAAAAAACAAAGAAGAAATATTTGCTAGTACTTTTTTGACTTTGTTAGTGAGGGTAATATATTAATCATCTGAAAAGGGTTTCCTTTTATTTATATATTATCTATATATTTTTTGAAATTCTATCAATGTATCGTTCGGGTCTATATGACTCGTTTCTATTTTTTACGTTGAGCATAGGAAATATGTTACTTATAGGCTAAATAATAAGAAAATAACATTCTGTGAAGTCGTCAAACGGCTTTCTCGTTGTTCAGTCAAGGTTATATGGAAGAGGAGCCGCATCACGTGACAAAATGTATCCAATAGTTCAAAAGAGCAGGTTGAAAGGACATTTCTTCTATTATGAGAGTATGAAAACACCAATCGATTTCACATTCTGAGATCACTTCAATGACTGTCGAATTTGTACTAATGTGAAAAAAAAATTATGCCGAATGGATAGCGTAGATATTTGAGTGATGCAGAAATAACGGAACTTATGAAATTATCGGATAGCAAAGACGAAGAGGTATCTGAAGAAAAAAATCATACAAGTGAAGAAAGTGGAACATCCGATGACGATGACAACATTGTGACGAATTGTGTTCTTAACACGCAGTATATTAAATCTAAAGATGAAAATATAAGCTGGACATTGAATCCGCCTCAAAATTCTGGTCGCCTGAATTCAGCTAATGTTATAAAAGCTGCTCCAGCTGTAACAAGGTAACAGCTGTAACATCAAGAATAACAGATGTGAAAATTGCTTTTGAAAGTGTTCAATTTTACAATTCAAAATGAAGTCATCGAAATGGTGAATATTGAAGGAGTTAAAGTATATGAAGAAAAATGGAAAATTCTTGACAGCACAACTTTCGAAGCTTACATTGGATTGCTTTTATTAGATGGGGTGTACAAATGATACAGGGAATCTACCAAAAGTTTGTGGGATCAGGAAACTGGACGAAGTATATTTCGTGCAACCATGTCACTTGAAAACTTTGTACCATTTCCCGAGTTATTCGTTTTGATAATAAATCAACTCGTCAAGAAAGAAGACGTGCAGATAAAATTGCTGCAGTTCGGATAGAAACTCTGCCAAAACTATCTTACCATCTGAAAATGTTACATTAGATAAACAATTAGTTTCTTTTCGAGGACGATATCCATTCAAACAATACATGCCAACTAAACATTCGAAATATTGAATTGAAATATATACTTTATGTGACAGTGAAACTTCATTTGTTCTAAAGGCAAAGATTTATACAGGAAAAGATTCGGGTTCAAAACTAAGAGAAAAATCGGGAGATACTCGGGAGAAAAATCAGGGAATACGAGTTGTAAGTGATTTGACTTATGAACGTAGAGGGCACAATATCACATCTAATAACTTCTTCACTTCTTACAACCTAGGACAACTTCTTTTGAAACGAAACATAACTATGCTTGGTACTGTGAGAAAAAACAATTTTTCTCTTGGTTCACCAAGATTGATGGAAACTGATCAAATGACAAATAAAGAGTTGCACAGTTCCAGCTTTTTACTTTACTAATGATACAACTGTTGTGAACTACATTGAAAAAAAGAACAAGAATGTTGTTCTTGTGAGAACAATGCATCACGATGAAAGAATAATTAACAGACCAGACAAAAAATCCAGAAATGATGTTTTATTACAATGCCAGTAAAGGAGCTGTGGATACGCTTGATCAACTTTTGAATACATACACATGTAAAAGGAAAACCAATCGCTGGCCCATAATCATATTTTATATGTTAGAGTTAGACTGTTCAGCGTACAATGCATTTAGTCTGTCGACATCAATAAACATAAAATGGAATGAAAAGAAATTGACGAAAAGACGGTTGTCTGTAGAAGAATTAGGCAAATCATTAATTACTCCATATATTCAGGCGACAGAATCTCCGTAGAAATGAAGAGTCACGCAATATAGTGAAAAGAATAAAAGGTGAGAGGCAGATTGATTTGCCATCTACGTACAGAAAGAGACAGAATGAGTTACCATCAAAGTCCGTAGTCAAACGTGCCCGATGCAGATTCTGTCCTCCCAACAATGACAATAAAATAAATGCAGTGTGCAAAAGGTGTATCAAACACATATGTAAGCTTCATACATGTAATTTTGTCCAAACTGCCAATGAAACGTGATAAGGTTTAAAAATTAATAAATGTTAAATTACATTTATATACTCATGATTTTGTGCTTATTGTATTATTTTTCAAGTATATATCATGCTTTTCTTCTTTTGAAGCAATTATTTACCTTAAGCATAATATAATTTTATAATTTTGTAAAAAATTAAGCACTTGTAGCTATTATTCGATGTTCGGGTCTTTTTGACCTGAACGTTACATGTGCATTAGGGTGGAGTGAAAATGGCAAAAAATATTTTTTTTTTCAATTTTTCCTGACAGAACAAATGGTGCTGTTTGGCAAAAAAGTCACAGAAAAAAAATTCTAGTCCATACAATGATTGTCTTCAAGTTCCACAGGGGGCTCAAAGAAAGGAATGTTATCGTAAAAAGTAAAAAAAAAAAATCAGTTTTTTAAAATTTAATTTTAATGTTTACAATAATTTTATTTTCTAACTCAAACAATTCTAACCACTAAAAAGACACAGTACGGCAATGTTTTATTGCCGCTAACAAACAAAAAAAGTCACTAATTTGCAACCGAGCAGCATAAGTTTTGGGGTATACTTTGAATACATAGCTATTAAATATTTTCATATTACTTCATTTTTAAAGACAATTAATATTTAGAAAGCACACTAATACAGAAAAGGAAATAATACCAAATTTACCTTTCGAGTATTATTGACTAATAAAACGCTTTACTTTAATCAATATTCAATTTTGGAGTCCACATGCCGGGAAAAATAATGAACTTTGGTAGTTCCTTTCGTGATTTGATTCCATAACGAATGTATCCATCTCTGGCTTTTGCTCCACATGTTACCAATGATGTTTGCGTTAGTAGTCTTGCATGCCTTTCTACTGCTTGAGAATGGCAAGGGAGCTTCTCTATTTCAATTTCTGAACCGTTTCTGATCATACTTGCTACCGTCTTCGTCACTGAGGTTCATGGTAGCTGGTGGTTCCAAAAGATTGTCCCAGTGAATCATCCGAAAATACTTCTCTGCTTCAAAATTTATATTTATAACATCAAATTGGCGTATTTTCCCCTTCCAGTCAGTTTTCCTTGCTTTCAATATTCTTCTTAGTTCAAGTTCTCGAATATGTGATCATTCATCAAACAGCATTGCCAACAGAATATTTTCAGAATGAGCAAAATAGGAGTTCCTCTGAATAACTTCATGAATGATTGGCTTAACATCTTCTGGGAAGAATGATCTTCTTTTCATCATTCCTTGCTCCATGAGTAGCTCCTGGGATTTTCTTTATTTCAAACCAGGATGACACGTAAACTTTCATCACATAGTCTACTAGGAGTTTAAAGCATTCTGTTGGTTCGGCAGTCGGCACGTACAGGCGCAGTATTCTGTTCGCTGTAATGAGTCAGCTTGAATGAGACATCCTTCCAAGACTTCTGTTTCCCAAATCCGGATGGCACTGTCCCGAGCATACTGCCCTAGAAATATCAAAGAGGTACTTTTGGTCTGTACTGAGGTCTTTTTTATCAATTTTAGGCAGAGCAACAAGAATAGAAACAAAATTTGTCACAGCAAACGTCTCATACGTTTTCAGAGATTTTCCTATTGTTCCAGAAAACTGGTGTGGCCCAGATGTCTTTCCGTCAATCTTATGGAAAAGGTGGCGAAGAGGTAGCTAATTATTATGCAATAAGCATACAAACCAGTGCAATTTATGGCCAACAAAGATTTCAAGCCGTCTAACTACGCCATTTTTCTTCCTAGTGTTGACTTTCGGTGCACCTCACCCGACAGCAACAAGATTCGAAAGTGTAACCTCTTTCTGTGTAACAAAATTGATAATGCTGCAAGTAATATCAGTACTAGAGCCTGAATGCGGAGTCACATGTCCTATGTGAACAGAACCAGGTTCTGACAACATAACAATATGCTCTTCCAATGATACAGTCGTTTATAAAGAGCTTCCCTTCTTACATAATAGTTGTGTCCTTTCTTCCATCGAAGTATATGGTGTACAAAGACTGTGTTACTTCTATAGAATTACGTTGTGATCGTATCTTTCATTATAATTTTTAATAAGGGGAATTACTTCTTGGTGACTTACCACAGGCAAGGAGGCTTTCTTCCAAATTCTTTCAACGTCCATAGAAATAATTTCGATGATCTCTTTTACTAAAGGATCCATTTTGTTCCCCTGCTTCCACAGTATATCATTTTTTGTGATTAAGAAATGCTTCATTAAATCAGAATACATTGGTGTTAGCACTGTCTCTTTCAATTGTACTGGAATTCCGAAAAAACCTAGAAAACGTTTCACTTCTAGTTGTGGTCATATTTAAATTCAAAGCTCTGTATTATTTTGTCATATACAAATCAAACTTAATAAAACGTATTGCTTCAACCTTACAAAGTTGAAACAAGTGGTTGAAACAAAGGCAATCGTAAAAACGAATCAATCCACACAATAAAAGTGACGTGCCTTATTGGGTTATGATATAATAGTTAGATTAGAACACGAGAAGCCATCTAGTAGATTTTAGTGTATAATTTGAATTTTTTTATGTACAAAAAGCCATTTCTGGATCTGATATCTGGCAGTAACGTTTCCATAAAACAATTTATTAATGAGAAAGTAATTCATTGATAATATTTTACAAATTAATGAATTATTTAGTAAAATATTAAATTAAAAAAAATATTTTTTACATAAAAATCATTAAAAACTTGAAAAAAAGCCAATTTAAACAATCACGTGGGGTGTGGAACCTTAAGATGTCAACATTTTAATTACATTGAAATTTGGAGACAATTGGTTTTAGCTAGTTCGGCACCATATAATGACTGGCAATGTGAATTTCGAAAAAAAGTTTTTTCGATCCACCCTAATGTGCATAGTAAATGTGAACAGAACAGCAGGGTTAAATACATATAATATGCAACAATATTTATATATTTCATGTAAAAGTAACTATTATGGACAAGGGGGGCGTTGATTTTTTTTTTTTGGGGGGGGGGGACTCAAGCGGGTGGTGGTGTTTAAAAAGTTGGGACTCTCTCGTATAGACGACACTATCGATTTTAAAGGCGGAAATCAAACTACCCTTTCTAACTGGATCAATGGTTTTTAACATTATGCATGAGTGGTATAGGCAAAAACCGCTCGTGCAGGTTTGCTTTGAACACGATACAGTCGATAAAAACATTCATTTCTAGTGCTGCCATCTATTGCTAATGTCCGGAACTTTCACATGAGGAATTCACGAAGTGTATCTCCTCGGTTCAGAATGCATGCGTGCTTCTACCATTTCATTTTTTATACCTAAAAAGTATTTATATTCTAATGACCGCAGTATATTGGGTTTATAAGAGAAATATTTTTAACAAGCAACTTTGAATGAATGAAATTCACTTAAATAGATTATTTTATTATCACTTAAATAGATTATTTGTTTTATTACTTATTCTTGAGTTTGTGTTGGTGTTTTTGGATTAAGGTCGATTGACTGCACTAGCGTCCTATGCTCAAAGGGGAAATTCCCTCCGTGGTAGACTTTCTAAGGGATCCTAGCCCGTATTTACACGAGGTTTCGGAGAAATCCACAGAAAACTCCAAACAGCTATGTCGATAGGTACGACCGGGGTTTGAACCTGGAACCTCTCGCCTTCCAGTTTCGAGAGCAATGCCTCACAGCCACTGGTGGGGTGTACTTATTCTTGAATGGAAGATTCAAGAAATATTATACATTTTTAGAAGAAAATACTTCGACATCTTCCTCCTCTTTTAAAGAAACACGGCATTTTCAATAAGGTACGTTAATGTAAACGGTTGGGCAAAAAGAACTTTCCAGATTTAAAGGTCAAAAACGGAGAAATACTCAAAAAAGTAGTTATTACTTGCAAATAAATTTTTCAGGAGAGGGTGAAAATTCTTAACCTTGGCGTGATTCAACCCTGCGTCATCTATTTCTTGTTTATCTTCATGTCGATAATTTACTATGTGTTCAAGATTTTACTAAATTTAGAAAGGCTCTCACACAATTGTGCAAATATTTATAGGAATATTAAAGAAAAACGGACAACAGTGAAATCTTGCACGTTCGAAAAAATGCTCAGCTGAGTTTTGAATAAGAGTTACACTGCTCTAAACAGTTAATGGATATTGTAAATTTTATATAAAACAACGGTATAAGAGAAATGCTTTTGCAGAAAATGGAAGAAGACAGACAAAAATACAAATTTTTAACATTTTCAAACTTCGGAGTATGTACATTTTTAGTTTAACGTCTAAACCGACGCTTTAGTGGCAGAGAATGAAATTTGGTCTTCAACTTAATAAATAAAAGATAAAGTGAAAAAGAATGATCGACATTGCTTTGATGAGTGCTTTGATTTGATGAGTGCGGTGTCTCAACTAGAGATGGGACAAGAATGAACACCCTGTTCTTTTGAACCTGTTCTCAAGAAAGAACGGGAACAACCTGTTCAGTGATCACGGCAAAAACATGTTCTCAGTTCATTAAGGTCCGACGCTTCAAAATTTTATGGTAGGCAAGCGTGTTGAAAAGAGAAATTTTGGAAAATGCCTTAAAGGTGAAATTTCTCATTGAAAGGCACGATTAATATTTTTTTGCTAAGAAAAATTTAAATTCTGGGGGGGCAGACCCCCCCCCTCCCCCACATTGGCTACGTATCTGATGGTGGGGACAGAAGTTCACAATTTTAGCTTTATCAAATTCTAATTGTGGAATCTTAGTTATTTTGAGAAATAATGATAACGAAGATGATTATCTGGGGGGGGGGATAGAACTATTAACCCAACCTACCATAATTTTAAAGTGGACGCGGGCAAAGAATAAGAAGCTTTCTTATATGTTCAATACGAAATGCACTCACAGGATTACAATTCGTCAATTTTTATTATTCCAGCCAAACTACTCAATTTGAATCAAAGTAAAAAATTTAATAATAAAGAAAATGATAGTCTGAAACACAAACAAATCGAAAAAAAATATTTTATCAACGTCAAACAATAATATAAGCATTACACTATCTCCATATAAAACGCGCCTTAGCTTCATACGCTCTTAGCCATCTCTTATTGGCTGAAAAAGAACCTATTCCGGAGCAGCCTCTCCTATTGACTGAAAAAGAACACGTTCTTTGATCATGACTCGAGGAGTTCTCCCAGCAGTGAGCGGGAACACCTAGTTCAACGTTCTTTTCCAGAGCTGGAGTTCTTTTTCGGAACGGCGAGCTAAGAGCGGGAACGGGGTAAAAGGCGTTCTTTTGCTGAACAGGTTAAAAGAACTGTTCTTCGGTGAAAGGTGTTCTTTCATTAAATCTGTTCCCTGTTCTTTTGCTTTAATTAAGTTCTGAGCTAGGGTCAAAGTTGTAGACTTGGAGTCAGAAGCAAGGCCGTACTTAGACGGGGGGGCAAGGGCGGATTAAAGGGGGTGGGGCGGAGGGGGCGACCGCCCCCCCCGAGAAAAAAGAAATTAATGTAAAAGATCCTATTTTTTCTTCCAAAAAATGGATGTATATGTCAATCCTCTAACTTACCGTCCCCCCGACAAAAATGCATTAATCCGCCACTGGGGGGGTCCTATGAGTTCGGACGCCGCTCCCCCGAATTTATTACATTATATGTACATGGTGTATTTATACAGGGACGTAGCCAGAAATTCTTTTCTGTGTGGGGATGGTGAGGGGCATGGGCGCCGGCAGCATAGGGCAAGGGGGGGCAATGCCCCCTCCCCCTGGATTTTTGTATGCAGTGTTATCCTTTGCTTTTTTGCTCTTTCCAACATAACTATATTGAAGTAGTCTTTGCCCCCCCTGGGAAATATTCTGCCGGCGCCCATGGTGAGGGGTATGAAATGCAGTGATGTATAAATGAACGAAATGTTTGTGCAGTAATAAAAAAAATTTAATCTTGCTAAATTAGACAGAAATTGGCTGTGGGGGATATATCCTGAAAATTTTATCCCGATATACGATGCTCCCCGACTCCGAAATTATTTTCTAGGTATGGCCCTGGTCGGAAGCCATGTAATTTTATATGCCAAAGTCGTATTCATTTTCTTAAATTGTAGTCGAAGCAATCGACATATTTATACACGCGTATTATTTTTAATCTGGAGCCTGATACTTACAGCTTTTTAAAGAGTCTTTAATTTTTAAGCTGGAGCATGTACTTTTTTACCCTTTAAGGCACAACCATTTCCCAATGCTGAAAAAAGGGCGGCCGTTGCCATCGCTCGACTTAACTACTAGCAAGAGGGCGGACGATCGAAACGTTCATTGCGTGCCACAGATCTAGAGACCCTTTTTTTGACGACAGCAATCTTTTTCTGACGGCAGCTGGCTGTGCCCACGCACAGCCAGCTGCCATTAAAATATTTTTACAAAAAATTACTGTTAACATACTTGATTGAAGAAAGCCAGAATGTTGGTTGCAAAGTTTTTTTAAAACATTTTACAATTGTTGTTGTTGCTAATGCCCTCTGGCAACCCGCGGGGCGGTGCCAGATCCCTCAAATAGGCAGGCGATGGGCGGAAGGGGCTGCTTCCATTTTAATGAGCCCCAGTGGCAGGAACTCCGACTCAGCTTGGGGTCCCCTAATTTTGAACCAATTCCAGAGGAGGGACCCACCCCCTGAAATCAGCACCCCCAGAGGTATCGTTTAACAATTTGGAGGACATTGAAGCCACGACGGATTTTACGTGCACCGGCTCCCATTAGGGCACACGGTCCCACAGCAGTCGAGCCGAGAGGAAGTTGACCCTCCCAAGCACTGGCCAATCCGGATGCTGCTTCACTTTTCGTGTTCTTATGGCAACGGAGTTTAGTGCCCAGACCACTGCGGGTTTTACAATTGTACTAAAGTATAGTACATGTTAAAAAGACGTATATTTTCATTTTTAAATTGAATAAAATAGTCATAATAAAGCTACCATAAATCAAAGAACCTGTTCTCAAAAGAACAGGAAAAAGAACTGTTCTTTAAAAAAGAACGGGAACGGTGAACAACTGTTCTTTGAAAATAACGGTTTTCCCCACCTCTAGTCTCAACGAAGGATTTTACTGAATCAGAAGCTTGGAGAGTTGTTGGACGGTTAGAATGGGACCAAACATAAGTCGAAGTAGCAGAAGCCATTGTAGTCGTACAAAGTGTGATATCAAGGATCTAGAACTGTTACATGGAGACTGGAAATGCAAGACCAGGGTAAGGACGAAGGTTTGTAACAATGTCCAATGAATCAATAACAACATCATTTGGCGTCTCACATGAGTTTCAACGCAAACTTTCCGAAACCGACTCCAGGCTGCAGGTCTGTATGATCGCCAACCAATGGTATGTGTTAGGTTAACAGCAAGGCATCGTAGGGCCCGCAGGTAGTGGGGATCAGAGCATGTCAACTGGACGAGAAATGAATGACGCAATATTCTTTTCTCTGACGAGTTCCGCTTTTCTGTTCATCCCCAGACAGCACATAAGCTAAATCAAGTTTGACATTTCTTTGAATTTGACGCACTAATGCAAGCTTGACAGTTCAACTCATTCTAAGCTGGCAGCAAGCTTGCAGGAGTCAAGTTGCATTGTCAAGCTTAAATACAGTTGATTTAAGCTTGAAAATTGATACTCGCGTGATTTTTCCTTTTTAAAGGAGAGCGTTGATGGCGCCATCTGTGAAAGAGAATGGACATTAATTGTCTAGCGTCCTTTAAATTTGCTGAAAGTTCGTAAAAGATGTGTTTTATTTTTATTACCAGTGCCATATATATTACCGGCAAGGCAAACGGGGCAACTGCCCAGGGCCTACAGATTTTAGGGCCCAAAAATCTTACATCTTACACTTTTGTAGTTTTAAAATAAAATTACAAAAGATAAAAAAAAATCAGAAGTTAAATAATTTTTTTTAATTATAAATTATGAACAATGAAAATAATTCAAATTTACATTTGTATAAATTAATTTAAACTTATTTTTAATTCTTCGAAATGCTCTATATCGATACCAATATGTAGGAAAATAATTAACCACATTTGTAAAGAGAATTTTTAGCGTTAAAAAATAGCAAAATTTTTCAATTATTTATTATTTTATGAAATATTTACAAAAATGACTAAAGTGTTTGTATTCCATACATGTTAGCAACTGTGATATAGCATTTCGAAGTAACGTTTAACTATCTGTTTCTTTCATTTCAGATTACTTAACACAAAATTTGTGTTAAGTAAACCCATTCTATATTTCCAAATACAGAAATTCCAAGGCTGCGGTGGCGGAATGGATAGCGTGCTCGGCTGCTAAGCCAAAGGGCCCCGGTTCTATCCCAGCGACGAACACTCGATGGAAACAGATTAAATTAAATTGAAATTTCAGCGTAGAGGGGGGAAAATGCGCGGAAAAATAAATTGTGTGGGGAGTGTTAGCCAGCGGGCGCCCCGTGTATTTAATTTTTTTTGAAAAATTTTTTAAGCTTGAAATTAAGCTTGAAATGTCAAGCTTGATTCAAGCTTGAAATGTCAAGCTTAATACAAGCTGGGCAAGTGTAAACTAGAACACTTGATTCAAGCTTGCATCAAGCTTACACGATTGGAATTTTCAAGCTTAATTCAAGCTTATATACCTGATAAATCAAGCTTGCTGCAAGTTTGCTGTGCTGTCTGGGTCCTGATGGCGTCCTTTCATCTGGAGGGAACGTGGCACTAGAAATACCCCTGCGTTCGCGCTGGAAAATGTCAGATTTGGCGGTTGGGGAGTGATGGTCTATGCTGGAATCTTCATTGATGGGCGCACTGATCTCCATATCATCCGGAATGGAGCTCTGACCGGCCGTCGATATAGGGACGAGATTCTTACACCTTTTGCAGTCCCTTACAATCCAGCAATTGGAGATAACTTCATGCTAATGAACGACAACTGCATTCCACATCGTGCACGTTTGGTAGATGACTTCCTTCTCGAGGAAGGAAACGTACGAATGGAATGGCCAGCGTATATGACATGAACCCAATGGAACATGTTTTGGACAATCTAGGGAGAGGAGTTGCTGGCCCCTTACCATCAACACATACTCTCCGAGAACTGGAAATAGCTCTTCTGGAGGTGTGGAACAGAATACCCCTGCTCCTCATTAATAGCTTCATTGACTCCATGCTTCAAAGGTGTTCAACGTTGCTGGCAGTCCGGGGAAATCATACCCCCCTATTAAAAACATTTTCTTTTAAGGAAAAAAAAATTTTTTTTTATTCATTTTCTCTCACATGTACAAATTGTGTTTTTTTTTTTGTCCTTTTGTACACAAATGCTCAATAAAATGCATTATTTTCTGCTAAGCATGTGTATCTCTTTTCTTTCTTATAGACTACTACGCATGTCTGTCCATTATAAATCAATCATCTTAACAATTGAAAGTTCCCACTCTTTTGTAAGACGAAGGGCTTTGACTGATGAAGACTGAACGAATTTTCAGTCGAAACGATCGTACCTTGACACAAGTATCATTTGTGTGTCATCATGTGATGTGTGTTTTTTATACAAAGTTTTTATTTATTTCATCTTAACAATTGTCCAGCCGCAACATCCACCATAACCTCAATATTCTTTAATTGTTTGGAGCAGTGTATTTTGACCGCTTCTGATCGGCAAAGCTAATTACTTAACCTTTAGAGGGCGGGAAGATTTTAGCCTTGCTGCTTCAAAATGTCAGGAATATCTCGAGCATGCTTTCTCTCTATTCAATGAGTCTTCAGATGAAACTGCTCTTTGTACATCAATAGTTGTTAACGGATAACTCTCTCCTGACCACGAAGTAAAACGAACTTCTAGAAAAAGGAGATTCCGTTTACATCTAAATTTCCCTTTTCTGAAAGTGGAGTTCAACTGGAATGGTAGATGGATGTTGACATCTCTTCCCAACCGTTCGATAGAGGTTCAGCAATAACAGAGGAGGAAAGCGTTACTTGGTCGAAGGAGGAACCATACCCGTCCTTTTAGAAGTTCTGTGACTTGGTGGGAAAATCTACCACCGGTGTTCAAAGGGTTAATCGAAATGTATGAATAAATTTTTTTTTCCAAACTTTTAAAAATATCATACAATAAAATGATTCCGATTTTTATTGGATGTAACACTATGCAAATCAACGAGAAAATTAATTACAGTGTTATCTCGAACCTTAATAACTTGAATAAATGCGTTTTCCCTTAGAAATTGATTCCCAAATTGATTGATTTCCCTTACAATTTTATTCCACTTTGCAATGTAAAACATTCTCTACCTCAATTTTTTTGAGTGTCCCTTTGACATCGAGATATCGAAGTCCATATTGTACATTTAATATAAGTAAAATCTTCTACATAATTATTATTGTACATTACATTTTTTAAACATGCTTTTCAATATCATATATGTAATGAAACACAATTCAGGGGGCTTTCATCAGTGTTCATTATCAGCAGCTTTACGAAATCAATGCCCACAAACAATTACTTAGAGTTTAATTGAAATACGAGTTGTCAATCTGTAAACTCCTTTGTTAGTTTAGTGTCCCATGAGTAATTACCAAATAATATTGCAAATACGAACATCGCCTTCAATTATTGAAATCATTTAAACGCGAACTCCTTTCAATGCAGGCAAACATGCGTTTGTCATGTAACAAAGCTAAGTGTAAACTAATTCTACTAAAGTCAATCATTAGTAGTCCATTATGAATCTGCCTCTGTTCCATCCGATTTTCTAAATCGATCGAGACTCATTGTTCAGCTCAAAAATGCCGACAATTTGTACATCAGTATTTTATTTAATAGTTTCTGTTTCTATTGAAACCGCTTATGGTCATGGTTTTGATGTTTGCTGTTATTGATTGAAAATTTACTCCTTCGTAGCAAATCATTCATTAAATAATCTAGGTGTTTATCGGCTTTTAACAAGCGTGATTCAAGGAATATTTTATTTGAAGCTTAATATATGCCATATCTTGAAAGGGAACAAAGCGAGTTTGGAAATTCAAATGAATTTGAAAAGAAAGTGCGAAATCCAACATTACAAGAACAATAAACTCAAATAATAAAACCGAAAAAATCTTCATGATACAGGAAACTGTCTAGTTTTGACTTTTTTTTATCTATACTATGTGAAGATCATGGAGAAATTGAGAGGTTAATAGTTTTTCAAAGATGCCCCACGTCATGAAGATCTGTTAGGATGGCACAACTGTCTTGAAATGGATGTAGATAAATGCTTAATCTTATTCCTACAAATATGAGTTTTAAAAAGTATTAAAAGTACAAAGCTTAAGGTGTAGTGGATAATTCTAACACATCTTGGATCTGTGTTGGATTCTCGGTAAATGTGTGTATTGTGTATTAAGGCAAATCTACAAGTGGGGTAGCGGAAGAGTTTTAAGATGTTCTGACTCGCATTCATGTTACATCTGTAGAAATACACGAAAGGCTAAGTTACTTCCTTCATTTACTACCGCATTAAATTATGCTTATAAGTAAACAATTATTCAGTATTTATTTAAATTTAGGAAAAAGGGGGACGCTAAAAGCCACCTACAGTTATAAGTGCTTCAACAAGTATTACAACAGCATTCGAAAAAAAAAATGTATGTATCCTAATACGAAACCAACCATAAGTTGCGCTCTATGGTTACTCCAGTTCAAAGGCCGCTGATTTAGACAGCCTCCAGATCTGTATGACGTGAAGAAATTTCTCGACGGTTTTTTATCGGTAAAATCGCTGGTTTAGGTTAGTTCTAAGAACGAATGGCAATCAATCGCTGTAGAGATCGAAAAATTGAGTTGTTTATGACACAATTCGATGAGCCGATCAGTTTGCGATGAATAAATAAAATTACGAGCAGAATACGAGTAGTCATTATTGCTAGGGAAGATGTTTTCACATATTTTGAGAGAAACCAAAAATTACAATCTGTTTGAATGGAAATGCATAAATACCTTGTGTCTGGGAATTAATCACGCATATCATATCGTATTTATACCCAGCAATCCTTGCTCTTATCGATATTCTATAGAATCAGCAGTTTTGTGAAATCAGTCTACAAATAATTACTAAGGATTTAATTGAAATTCAAGTTGTCAATGCCGCAGAAGCCTTTGTTTGCTTACAATCCTCCGAGTAATTACCAAATAATAATGCAAATACAAACACAGCCTGCAGTTACCCAAATCATTAAAGCATGAACTCCTTTGGAAGGAGGGAAAACATACATTCGTCATGTTACAAAACTCCAGCATATACGCATTTGGCGAAAGTTAATCGTTAGTAGCTCGTTGAATATTTGGAGACTTTTCAGGATCAAAAAAGGAAACTTTGTAAAGTGAATCTGGAAAGTTTGTTATTTTGCGTTTTATTTTATCTGTCTTTCAATGTAGTGCAAATTGTTTAAGTTGTAACTGATTTATTAAAGTACATACTCGACTTATTACACAAAAACATATTCATTTACTTTTATTAGATGTTTTTATTTTCATATAGAGAAAAAATTTAAGCCGATATGTATTTATATGTAAGTGTGTGTAAATATACAGGTATTATAATGTGACTTCTCCTATAAACAGAATTCTACAGCTAGGACGGGGTTACAGATTGTAACTAAGTTTGATATATAGACTACACATGAGATAAGCTCAAGAATGCGCAAAAAAAATGTCCATTAGATGGCCCTTTGCAAGGAAAAACAGCAAACTTAACACCGGAAATATGTAACTCAAAATGCACAATAAATTTCAACATTTATTAAAAAGTTTTGGAAGAGTTGATGATTAATTTAAGTCATTTCTTGAGGTGGATTTTCACGGAAAGCGCCGTCTAGTGGATATTTTCTATCTAAACTTTTGAGCACAGCTGGTGTACACTGTAAAAAAGTTCAGAAACGTTACATACTTATAGCAGAAAGGTTTCCGAAAGTATAGCGTAACCTACCGATGCTCTACTCGAACTCACGATTTCGGAAACATAATCCACATTTCGGCGTAAAATATTTACGGGGAAAGGAAATCTTCATTTGGGACTTCGCGTGCATGCGCCAAGTGCCAAGAGACAGAGGGAAAAGAGTGAACGCGTCTTCCCTAATAGCACAGATGGTCACAAAATTGTCGCTGAGACGTCACAGAGGGTCACAATTGTCACAGGACTGTCACATACTATAGTCGCATTATGACTTGTGAGTGACTCCACTGTGTGGTCACTGTGAAGTTATTTGAGGCCAGTCACCAGGTGACGTCGCCGGATAAATACTTAAATAAAACAGCACATTATCTCCTGAAAATAATTTATGTGGGAAAAATAAGATTTAAGATTTTAATTTATATTTATTAATTATGGTATTTTCCCTCCATTTATAAAATACTCCAAAAAAAATTTTAAGTTTCCAAAATAAGCCATGCTAGAACTAACTTTTGCAGCAATCAGTTTACTTTTAAAGCAATAAAAGCAAGACGATCACAGCGCTGAGGTAACGGTCTCGCCTATGAACCAGTGCGTCGAGGGTTCGATACTGAGCGCTCCTTCCGTGAGAGTTTGATGTTGCCATCTAGTGCGTGTTACTCAAAACGCTACATCTAGTGCATGTTACTCGTTCTGAAAAACACAGAAAAGTTACTCGTTAATTTGGAAACCTTTGTGAAATAAACAGAAAGTTTACTCAATATTTACCAAAATATACAGAAACGTTACACATCTTTTTCAGAAACCTTACCTAAAAAGCAGGAAAATCTGTAAATATTTTTCCGAAATATGCAGAAACGGTTCTAAATACCTTACCCGCATGGTTCGGAAACGTTTCTGCAATTTTTAACTACAAGAGCTGCCCCATATTTTGGGGTAACGTTTCCGAATTTTTTTTTTAACCGTGACAGCCCATATGCCAAAGTTGGTGGCAATATGCTCACCCGTTACTGCTACAGAAGTTTGTTTATAGGGGAAGTTTAACTATAAATACCCTGTATATTATTATAGAAAAGGGCGAAGATAATACATATACAAAGACGAACACATTTTACCGGATTTTTTTTTTTTTTTTTTAATGTTTGAGAAAACCTCGAAAAACCTCTTAAAATATTTTTATAATAAATTAAGTGTGTATTAATTTTGACAATGTTCTTTAGCAGCATGCTTAATGAATAAATATGTTTGCTGTGTCGTGTAGTTAAAATAAACTCTGCAGTTTCTTGAAAAATGAAGTATTTACCACGCGTCAATATTTTAGCATTTTTACAAAAGAAAAAAAAAGTTATTGTTTAAACGGACACTAACATGTTTCATATTAATTACAGAATTTCCTTCTGTAAATCAGAAAAACATTTTTATATAATTCAATCAATAAATAATCTACTTAATACTACGTTATGCAAATGGATCAATGATTAATAAAAAAATAATTCTTCATCCTTTCTATCTAGTATGTTCTTTTGTGTTTAGTGTCATTGCTTTAATGCGCTTAACAATATTACACAGTTCTAAACGCTGGAATAGATCATTAGTGAAATGACTATTTTTTATTTTAAATTTATCCTTTGACATTAGAGTGATGCAAAAACAAGTGAAGATGTACTCATGTCCCAAGATGTCAATAAAACGCTTAAGGAATTGAACTTACAAGGACTTCGGGGATGCAAAATTGCTTATTACACACATAACAGAAGTCTCAAATTTTGTATTGTTCTCAAAAATGAGTGATTATAACAACTGATTTAAAGTACTGAAAGGTATTTCTTAAATTATTTGCTATCAGTGATACAACTAAAAAATACAAGGAATTTAAGCTTTGATTTAATATGAAGACAACTTTCCGGATGCAATTTTTACAACTGGTATTGTTTAGGTAGCCTGGTGGTATGTTTCATGCAATTAATTCAAACAACTCGTAAAGTATTCATTTCTTTTTAGTACCTGTTCTAGTTATAACATCTTCATTTATAGGTTCACATACGAGAATTGCATTTTACTTATATCAGTGAAACATGTTTATTTTCTGTTACATTTAAAACAATGTATTCGAATATGTTACGCTCATGATAAAATAAATTCATACGATCAGTATGAATTATCATAAGTAGGATTTTTAATATCTAATGAAAAAATGCATGTTCGAAGCAAACTGGGAAAATCTATAGCATTGGTTTAAAATGAATTTATATTATTGTTGTTGGAATGGGCCCAATTTTTCAAAACCCACTCGCCAATATATTCCGAGTCAGTGATAACTATACATTTTTTCACGCAAGGAATATAAGCCTTTCAATAGTACTTTTTTTACTGCAGGTTGATTTAATTTCTGTAAAACAAGAAAAATTAGAAATAAATTAATTATAAATAAAGAAAAACGAGTGTATTTAGTTGACTTTCAATGTTCTTTTCAATAATAAAGTTCATTTATCTTCAAGTATGAAAATAGAAACGTCTGATAAAATCATATGGAGAATTTTAGCCTTTTGTGGTGCAAATGTTTCTAGATATAAGTTTAGGTTTTTAGAAAAATGTTTTTCATTTGTATTTATCACGATTCTTTTCGTTGCCCTGTTTCACTACATTACGGCGCATATTTATTTCATGATAAAAGCCGGATATCCAAAGTCATTTTCTTATTTTTTGCAAGTTTCTCAAACAAGTATTATTTGGTTCTTGGTGTTCTCGAAAAGGCGGTGTATTTCGTATCTCTTGTTACAGCTTTACACGTATAAACATAAGTACAGGAACATACATAACGAAAATCGAAATTTTACTATAAACATTATGACTGTCTCCGTTAATATACTACCTTGCTTGTTTGTTCTCTTGACAATAGCCACGATGAATTCGCACATAGATTACGCCATAAAATATTGGTCTTTTGAGTGCAAAATAAAGGATAAAACCTTGAAAGCGATTTTCATAGCATACTGTAGTGGAGTGTACTACTTGACTTGCTGGTTAGTGGTTATGCTGGCGTACGGCATTAGCGTCATGTTGTACAGATGGTCTGAAGTATTAATTTCGTACAACAAACTCTTGAGATACAGTTTAACCACAACTGAAACCGCAGATTGCGTAAGAATTTTAACTGAGTTCTATGACATTCGTCACCTATTGTGCGTGCTTAACCAGTCTCTGAACGGTGTATCCTTTTCTGTTGTTGCATTTTCCATAGAGAGTATCTTCACTGCCATTTTCAATGCCATCCGGTTCGAGGACACGCTTTACCTGAATACGTATTTCCTGATGCAAGTCATATTCAGCTTTATCTCGGGTGTGCTGCTGCTGGTTATGTACACACTTTGTTGTTCGGGAGTATCAGATGCTTTACACGAAATAAGAGCGACTGCGCGAGAAATGAGTAGGCGCAGTTTACTAACTCGCCACCTTCCTGAAAATATTGTGCACTATCTGAATAGAATAGAAAGCGAAGACATTCTGTATTTTTCTGCTTGCGGCATATTTAACTTCACTAAATCCTTTATTCTATCTGCTGTAGGTATCACACTGACTTATGATTTTTTGCTGATTAATCTTACAAAATGATCAGTGGCGGATCTAGGGGAGATGCTGGGGCTCCAGCCGCACCCAAAAGGTATTGCTGTAGAGCAACACTTTGCTCCATATAGTACATTTTGTTTATTGAAAATGAGCTTTTTTCCATAAATTGAACCTTCCAAATTCGATTTACATTGTTTTATTCAACATTCGGTCAAACAAGCTTTTCTTAAAAATTAACCCTTCCCAAAAGTTTTCGGTACCCGCCACTGAAAATGAATACTGTAACGTGATTTCTCGTTGAAATAATCCTAATTTAAACTCTGAAGAACACTCAAGTGTTGCGTACAGTCCCTGTTTTTCTGTGATATCAAAATCTTTATTTGAAATAAAAATGATCTTACGTGAGATGGTAAGGAGAATAAATTTTAGCCTATTATGTACCAAATCGTGATTGAAAAAATTCCTAGCAAAACAGTTTTCTGTTTTATAATGGCAGAACACATGGTCATCATTAGAAGAAAGTATTAGTAAAATGAGTCTGCTTGTAAACAGCTATTGGAAAACTTTCCATTAATTAATTATAGAGAATGAAAAAGATAAAAAAGGCTGTTAAAAAATCTGCTACCCCAGATTTCAGGACGGTTTCCACACCTTTATCTACGATCATGGCACTAGATTTGACTTCCAGCTTAGATATGGTTGTTAAACTGTCAGTCCCTTTGTAGGGGGTAACTTTGGCTGACCACTAGCTAACGATAATAGAATAAATAACCTGCTAGGTAACGGGAAGCCTGGTGGCGTTGTTTTAGCACATTGCACTGCTATGTCACTGGCCTGGAGTTCAATTGCCGGGCAAGGCGAGGTTGACTCACCCTTTCATCGTTTGAGTGGATCGATAAAGTTTGGGGTCCAGCTTGCTTTGAGAATAAACACTGGTGGCCCCGCGTCAAGCTCACCATCTGTCCGGGGCGCATGCCACGTCACTGCTAATGAACGAGAAGGCGTGGATGGGCAGCGCAGGCCTTGGCTCCACTTGTACTGTTGCGCCAATGAATTTTAGTTTAGTTAGATAATGATCTTTTTACCGTGCACTAGAAAAGTTTCTCTAGACTCAATGTAAGTTTCGAGTTGTGCGACCAATTCACGTTGCGGAATTCTAAGAGGTGCCATCAACTCGTAGACAGAGAAATAACTCTGCACATGTATCCCACAGAACTTTGCGAACTTATAAAGATACGAGACTACAATGGAGGAAACACACGTTCAGCTCAGTATCGCTTACAAAAACTATGCATTTACTTGTAATACTTTTTCCAATAATAGCTTATGAGCAAATATTAAATTCAGATTATTTTCTGCATCAAGACCCAGCCTTTTTTTCATCGGACGTGGAGACATAGCTGATTCTAAAATATACTTTTTTATAGTTGGTCTTCGTTTGAGTGCTGCCAGTGGACTGAAGTCTTTGCATGTATATAATAAGCAAACGGATCGGAAGAGGTAGATTTATTTTATTAATACGCAGATGCTATAGCAATTCAAGGGAATGAATCATCTGTATCAAAAGTTCTTAAAACTGTGGTCTACGGGTCCAGCCATGGCCGAGAGGACAGGCACTGAACATGTTAGAACATGCGGGAAGTATGGAGGTCCCGCATTGGGGCCTCTAGAGCGGCTGTCGATCTAACGATCTGGAATTTTCTGGAATTTTGATCGTTTTTTTTCCAGATGTACCGTGAATACACTTTAGAACCCCCTTAAAATATTCTCCGATCAAGGTAATTCCCCCGTAGATAGATTCTCCTTGTGTAGGCTTTTGCCGTTAAAAAAAAAAAAAAAAAAAAAATGTAAAATTATGGTTCGCGGATCCTGGATGTCCTCGTATCGAATCCCAGGAAAGTATAATAAATGGTAGCAAGCAGTTCAAGAAGACAATAAACTGGTAGGAAGAGCAGAGAAATTAAAAAAATAAATAAAAAAATCAAACTTATTAGTCTCTGATTTTTTATGCTATTTTAATGCCGCGTTGCTTAAAAATTATTCAATATTTACATTATCATTTCAATTTTTGCAAGAAGTTGATTTTTTTTGGTTATATTTTTATATTTTCACTGAGAAGGTGTCAAAAATGTGCACTTAAAATTTTCGCTGATATTTATTATAATATGGTTTTTAAGAAATTATTGAGTGAAACATTAAGTTTCAAGAACAGCATAAAATGCACAGGGTTAGGATGGGGTCTTTAAAGAAAGAAAAAAAAAACTTTTTAAGAAGGGGGGATCCTCGGAGTACATAATATTAAGAAACTCTGTCTTTATTATATTCATATCAAGTTTACGATTATTTAGTTCAGGGGCAGCGCGCAGGGATCATCAAAGTTTTCTGATACAATTCCTGCCATTCCGGAGTAGTGGACAATACCAGGATAACCAACGCCTGTAATTATAAAAAGTTAAAAAATCGTTTAAACAAAATAGTTATTTACATATTCTTAAAATGCGTAACATATTAAAATATTATAAAATCATAAGCAATTTCTTCATACGTATATCTTAAGAAATATGTCTGCCTTCCATGGTTTCCTTTCTTTCGAAATTCACTTCTGGGAAGAAAATATTGTTCTTAAACATTTTTAGTTATGAAATATCTGAAATATTGAAGTTTCCAGCATTATTCCGCAATGAAAATGTTTCACAATTACTGATACATTATAAATCATTTCTTAAAAGTCTACATCTTTTGCAATACAAAGATTAACAACATTGAAATACTTTTTTAAACGACAAGATTTTCTGGATAAGAAGTAAGATTATGAGATAGATTTGTGTATTGAAAATACTGTTTTTAGATCACGAAATCCGTGTTAACATTTTAAAAAGTAAAATGAATTATTTCTGATACTTAGCTTCTAATATTGTCAGTTGAGTCAACGCCTTTAGACAAAGATACATTTATGAATCAGAAAACTTCATAATTTGACTAAATATCGCGAATGAAAATGTAAATTAGAGTGTTCAGTTAATTTTTCTATCGAGCAAAGCTTGCATGGAACATTTTCAACTAGGGAATGCTCCAGGTCTAAAGTAATTTTTAAAAACTGATATTTTGGACGGAATTTGCAAAATAGATTCCAAAAATATTTTAGTATGGATGTAAGACGACCAAAACAAAATTTATTATGAAATCATTTTAAATATGTTTATTCTTAATAAAAAAGTCTCCTTTTGTATGAAGTATGTCATCTTTAAACAGCCTAAAGTGAGTCCATATCCTGTGAGACATGGGGTATGTACATAAAATATTAGTTAGGGACTAATGTATTTTGGTCCATTATCCTAACATACTGGTTTTATCCTCTATTTTTGTGGAGGCTAAAGGTGACCTTTCTAGAATGTACCAAAGGTGTTCTTTAGGGTTGCTTTCCACAGAACATGTAAACCATTCATCAAGTGTGATTTTTTTCTGTCAAAAGGAATATCCACTTGTTCATCTCTATATCATGGTTACCGTCTGTTAACATGAAGCAATTTTTTGATTGCTGTGGCGTTTTGTCAACTATCCCCAAACCACATCTGAGATCCACTTCCAATCACGTCATGGAGGTTTGTGTGACCTTGAAGTAAAGTGGTCAAAGCTTCAACAATGAATTCCCAATCACACAGCTCCTTAACACTAGAAATGCTGGTTTCTTTTTCTTTTCTTTTTTTTTTTTTTTACTAATTCTCTACAGACGAAATACGCTGCTGCTGGAATGCGTTGTAAAATGGCAGGCAAATGCGAAATAAATAATAATCTTTCTTGCTTTTTCTTCACGTGCTATATTATCTATTGGTACAGGTTACTAGCTGAACCCCATCAAAAACGTGCGATCGCTAACCAGGGACGTACCCAGAAAAAAATTTCGGGGGGGGGGGGGGGTCCAAACGGTGAAAATGGCAGAATTTTTTACAAAAGACTTCATGGTTATTATTTTGTTAACAAAAACTAAAATTTCGGGGGGGGGGGTCCGGACCCCCTGGACCACACCCCTGGGTACGTCCACACCATGGACGTTGTCGCTAACCACACCATGGACAGCTTTCGACAATTGAATCTAAACTCTCGTATTCTTAGCAAGGGCGGCTCCAGTGAGGGGGCCATAGGGGTCATGGCCCCCTCCGAAATTTTGTTTTACAACTTTAGATTCGCATACTTCACGATTTCACACGTTCAATTTGCATTTTGAACAATTTATAGACCTAAGTAAAAAGTTCGATGGCCCCCTCAGAGAATTCAGTCTGGAGCCGCCACTGATTCTTAGCGCAATTTATGTGATTTTAGAGAACAGAACCGTTAATATTTCACAATATCCAAGCCGCCTTCTTTAAATATTGCAGTTCACTTTTAGCTATTGTTTATCAACGACCTTGACTTCAGAAAATATTTCCAGGTTCGCAGGATAGTAAGAAGACGTCAGATTTTGAAAATAACACTTTTGAAATTAGTTTTGTGGATCGTGCACTTAAAAGAATTGTATTTGTTTTTATAAATTAATCGAAATGAGCCTTGCTTCTAATTAAAAATAAGCAAATAGGTAGGTTTCTGGCTGAACCTTCCATTTTTAGTAAAATTGCTGCAAGAGCTATAGATTCTTATCATACCTAAGGTGTGCAAGCGTCGACTACTGAATTTAAATGGTGCTCGGAACGTTATTATTGGAAATTGAGAGAACACGACCATTAATACTTCAGATCCTCTGAGCCACTTACTTTAAATATTGCTATTCATTTGTACAGCTATTGTTTGTCAATAACTGCCAGCAGGGGCGTAGCCAGATATTTTTCATGGGGGGAGGGGTGTTACGACTACTGCAACTCACATATATGCATACATGTGCGTGATAAGGGAGTGAATAATATACATTTTGTATGGCAAAAAATTCCTCATGGGGGGGATTTTTTGTCGGGGTTGTCCAAGGGGGGTTAGGGGGGTTATGACGTCCCCCTAACCCCCCTTGGCTACGTCCCTGACTGCCAGTAATATTGTGATTAGTGTGTTTGTCAGTATCATTGTGATTTCAGAGAACACAGTCATCATTACTTCACATTCTCTATCACATTCGTAAGAGACTTTTTTTAAATATCGCTATTCATTTGCGCAGCTATTGTTTGTCTGTGACCTTGACTTGATCAGAAAGTGTTTCCAGCTTGGGACGATGAAAAAAGACATACAATTCTGAAAACATTCACTTTGTGAAATTATTTTTGTGTATTTCCCTTGTACGGATTGTATACCTGCTTATATAAAATCCCCCATTACTACCCCTGCTTCTAATTAAGAAATAGACAAATAAATAGGAATTTAGTAAATTAGAAGGCTGTGTGTGCGGCTTTTTCTTATAAATCTTATTTTAATGAGCGAATTGTTTACAGATTAATTCTACGAAACTCTTTACCTTAATTAATGCACAGCTTGCATTTTAAAAGAAAATGAGTTTGAATATTAGTTAAGAAAAAAAAAATTGATAAGATTAAAGAAAGTACAAATTCTCATTACAGAGTATTTCTTTTTTCCCAAAATTTCAAATTTTATGAAAGAACATTATTTTGTTATTTAGTTTTTGCTATAATTAATAAAATATTATAGAGACATTTCGCAACATAAATTCATTGAAATTGATATAAACATCTATATGTATATATAAATACGCTAAGCAAAACTTTAGTGTCCCCTTTGCAGGGCACTGCGGGAACGGATAACCGTGAAATTCGGCGCAGTTAAAGTTCGTATGGAATTGTTTGTGCGAATGTGAAAATTTTTGTGTAGTATGCTAATGCACGGTAAAAAATTAGAGAAGTAATTTGGCACGCAGTATTTCGCGCCAAGTCGGACGATGGTTCCATTGTTGTGTGAATTTTGAAATAGCAACACTTAGTTTCAGCAGTACTATAGGGTTATAGTATTACAACAAAATTTGCAAAAAGTGGAATTATTCAACAGTTTGGTGATACGCCAATGACTATAATGGGCTTTAACAATGCGACAACTTGGCGACTATTTTTAGACGGCGATAAGTGTGTGAAGTATTGTAAATTCCATGTTTAAAAGTAGTAGAAAAACTTTCGAAGAGAGAATAATATTTACTATTCGTTTCGTGCTAGTCGGAATCCAAGAGACGCTGCGCAGAAACGCGCTAATTCGACAATTTCTTCATAACCTCCAGCCAGGCAGTATGCTAAAGCAAATTTTCTACAAAAATATTATTGAAGAAATACCTCAGCAATTAAGAGGGAGTGAAAATAATATTATTAATGAAGTTTATGGAAATATTTCCGAAAACATACTCTCAGAAAACATATTGAAGTCAGTTATAATAGAACCTAAAAATGATGATTAAACTTTTTAAATGTAAATAATCGAATATCAGGCGCAGATCCAAGGTGAGGGCGATCAAAAATCTGTTATAATATGTTAAAATATATTATGAAAGTATAATGAAAATTTTGTAGCCTTTTTCTAAGGGGTGTATTGCGGGTACTACTCCCTGTCCTTTTTATCATCGCTCATATATAGATTTTATAAAAAAAAAAACAATTAATTACATTAATTGGTATAATTGATTATATTAATTAATTATAAAATGGTTCTGCGCATTCTACCCCCCTGTTTCAGGTACAAAATCACCCCCTCCTTGAGTAATTTCTGGATCCGCGCCTGTCGAATATCTGATGAATAAAGAACATATCACTGTAGCTATGATAAAATATTTTGCTATGATGACAGTGAAATCAATAACGATCCAGTATAGTTTTGAATTCTTTGACTGTGAGTGGTTTCTTCTTTTGTTTTTTTCTTTTCGGATAGCCGGAAGCAAGTGAAAAATCCCAAATAATTGTGATCTGCGCGAAATTGTTAGAAAACTAAAACGATTTCCAGTACATAGTTGTTTAGTCCTGTCCATATTTTGGAAGTTTAATTTAATTTCGTATTTTTATTCAATTCCACACGTTTTCAGAAATTCCCCAATATGTAACTAATAAGCATACAAATTTCTTTTTAGTATATTGAAATTTTTCTATTTATTTAATTCTGTATCTAAATAATATTTTGTATACGGATTAAAATTTCCGCCGTCTTTGGGGGCGGGGGGGGGAGACAGAGTTTCAAAAGTAGTCTTTAAACGTTTCCCAGAAAAAACAGTTGGCGGGATTTGCACCTAGCTAAAAAATAAATAAATAAAAAATAACTGAGTTTGGCACCACATAAGTTAGTAAATTGCATCATTATACTAATAAGAAAATTAAATACAAAGGAAGTATTAGTCCATGGAAGAGGAATTCGCATCAAGTTCATACATCGTAATGCTATTGATTGCGAAGTTTGAACTGGAACCGCAGGCAATAAAAGAATTTTAATTCCTCTTAGAAAATATTCTGGTACTATTTTAGCATATCCTTTCAAAAAACTCAATTTCCAAATATACCTGCAATTGCCATGATAGTAAATATATCTCAAGGACAATCATTCGAAAAAAGGGCAAATTTATTGAGGCAGAAAAGTTTCATACATGGTCAGTGGTACGCCTCAGCAGGTAGACTTGAATCATTCGATTTTTTAAGATTTTATAACTCCAAACATAATGGGCCTTTAGCCGAGGATACTTACAGGCTCAATTTTTGGAGGGGGCCACTAGACTCTTTAGATCAGCTTAAATTGTTCAAAATTCAAACTGAATGCGTGAAATCTAAGGTTGGTAGAGGGAGATGACCCTATGACCCATTCGCTGGAGCTGCCTTTGTATTTAGCAAAACATGATAGAGTTTTTACAAAAACACCGTCTTCAAAGAAAAGTGTGGTGGTTGTAAAATGAAATTGTACAAAAGTGGTCACTAGAGACATATAGTCTCTTAGCCAATGAGGTCACTTTAGTAGGTTCCAGCGTATATGGAATGGTGAGACATATTCTTTGACAGAAGAATTTTATTCACACTCAAAAAAAAATAAAAAAAAAATTAATGCTTTATGATCGAGTTTCGACCACTGGCAGACAACTAGTATTTAATAATTCTACAAACTTTTTTTAATTATTATTATTGTGATGAAGATCACATATCTAATTTAATTATCATTTACTTTGGCTTTCTTTAATGTAATCTATCCAAAAATTCAAGAATTCTAAATCACTTCTGTTCTCATTTTTCTGCCATTTCATCTTTTAAATCTGTATATTTACTTTTCCCTGTATGCACTATCCTTTTTGTTCTTAATTGTTTCATCTCTTCAGACCGATATGCTAAAAATAGATTATATTGCGTCTGTTTGCAAAATCAACGGCCTTTTTGTTTTTTCTCTTGGCATCCTGCTGGCGTAAGTTATTTAGTTGTTCTCCTGCGACGATTTTAAAATTATTTGCTCGCGATTACGTCATTGTAATTTTATTGGATTAACTGTTAGGGTTGCTCTGGAATTGGCGCTATTAATCTCAGCCAAGTTATTGTTCTCGCCAATGTGTAATTCTGTGCTGGCGTAATTTTTAAATGATTCCACCTTAATTTCACTGTCCATATAGGACGTCATTTTATTTTCGCTGAGCCACCACCGCCCGTTATAATGTTTCAATAGTATATTTTAAATAAATTGTTTTCAGCATTAATGTCTTTTTCTTTACTGCAACTAAGTGCAATTGAACCTGGATTTTCATGTCACAACGCAATTCAATAGTTTAAAATACCCCAAGCAAGTAACTTCTTTACATAAATTGGTGCCTACCCAGGCACTTAAGTTGCATTTATTCTGGTGGTGGCTTAGCAAAATGGCGGAATCAACTAGCCCGATCAAGACACTTCTTCACTCCAGTCCGTCTGCTTGCATTGTGGATGCACATTCCGGCCCCGGCAATGCTATTTAACTGTAGTGATGTGACTTTCGTTTTATGGAACACGGAGCTCCTTGGATTTATTCATAATTGATGTTGTGTTTCTTGTCCAATGGCGACTTCATTGCGTTTCCCTAAAAGGACCGTTGCTCTGTGAACGTCGTCAGTGATTGGACTATGGCTACTATGCATTTACCCTTCACAACGAATTTTTGCGTGTGTAGCTATAGACGACATGTGTTCCATTATTTTCGTTCCTGTGACTATCAGATATTAATTCCAGCTTCCCATCACGCGACTTAAAATGTTCTGTTGTTAATGCCCTGCATTAGGGAAGAGACTTGCATAAATGCTGAACTGTGCGAAAAACCGTCCGATCACCGCAAATTTGGGACTTTTGATTCCGGATGTTTGCAGTCGCCAGTAGTTTTTTTTCGTTCGTCGCTAGGTATGCCATTCTCTGAACTTGGTGAAGACTGTTTTTTTTTTTTTTTTCCTCCAGTGCTCGGCGATTTGTTTTGTTTTTTTAAATGTGCGCGTTCGTGATACACCGACACCTCATACTATGCTTTGTAATGCAGTTTGAACTGGTAATGTAATGGACATTATATTTTAAGTATGACTAATGAAAAGTTTTTTGCTAAATTGTTATTTACTGAATAACTGAAGTTTTATTCTTGGAAAATTTGGTAAGTAATTTATAAGTGCAGTTCTTCTATTAATACTATAATAATAATAATAATAATAATGTACATATTGTCTTAGCATCCATATTTTTCGTATGCAAAAGCACATGCTAAATAGTATTTTTTAGACATACGTGTCAAACAAAATATCTAATATGGTAAATTTTTTCTTTAGTATTTTACTGATTCTAAGGAGTTAAAAAAATAATTATTACTCTTTTTCAACCATGTTTATAAATTAGTTTAATTCTAAATTACTCCTTTTATATAGTATATATGATCATTAATATTTTACTGTTTAATACAATTTCTTATATACTTTACAATTGATTGTTAGATTGCAATTCACATATATTTAATTATTTTAATACACTTCTTAATATTTTTTCTTCTTTATGCGCTGTGTTTCGTTTACTCACGATAAATATTATTATTACTCATTGCTTTATATGCTTACTTTTGTGTACAGACCTTTTTATGTGTTTAATTTTCTATTTGCTTACATATTCATTCTTGTGATTTTAAATTATGTTTGCGCTTTTGCTCACATTGTATTTTACATTTTTATTACATTTTTTATTTTTTCAGCCTCTATGAGGTACACATACATCGTTATTTTTTACTCTTTATATTGTGATAATCATGACAGTCTTCAATTACATGTCTTCTCACACTCTTGCAATAATTAAGTCCATGGCAAGGCCTTTCTAAGGCACACGCTTTTTACTCACTCTTACACACTGCATTTTTCCATATTAAAGTCCATGGCACAACATACATATTCTTTCATTTTTTTTCTTACCTCACAATTGACTGTGTCTATTTTTGTCATATATTTTTTACACTTTTTTTTCTTTGAATATGCTATTATTTACAGTCCCCATGTTGACTGATTTTTTTACACATTATTTGTTTTAAACACTTTTTTAAAAGAGTACTTTATATTTTTATGTTTCACTCTATTTTTGGCCTTTTTAATACAAGTTTTACATGTTTATCATAGGTTGTACAGTTCACACAGTTTTACTTTTTTTGATACACTGTTTTTTTTCCTGCCATTGTTATGCCTCTGTTTAATACATGCATTCTTTGGAAGAGTATAGTGGTATTCATTTGATTACCTTTTTTTTTTCTTTTCAAAATACACAATATGACTAATTTTTTGTTGTACTTCAAATAAGATTCATACTTGAATAGTCACTGATCTTTGAAGTTTGTGTTTGTCCACAATTACACTCCTTTTCACATTTACTTGCATTTTCCATTTTTTTATTTACATTGCTTACACATGACTATGACTCTCAACTTTTTCACACACTTTATTTTAAAAAATATTTTTTTCATCACACTTGTGTTTATGGCTTATGTTACACACATACACAAACATGCTCACAATGATGTTCTGCTCATTGAGTTCAGTGTGCTTATCCTTCCACATTTGTTACACACAAAATTTTTGAATATTTGTTACATTTTCACTATGATGTACTGTAGTACAGTTCTTTTTTTTACACACTGTATTTGTCTTGTCTCTCTTTTGTTCACACACACAAACATAACACCATACTTTGAAATATCTCATTATTTTCTTTTTCTGCAATATGATATATTTAAAACTCTTATGTGCCTTTTTGTAAATTAATACAATATTATTTTGTCAAATATTCACAGTGTTATAAAATACCACATTAATTGAAATATATTTTCAGAGTATTTACATTTATCTGATTTCTTAGTTATATGCTCATTTGTAGTAATTTTTGTGAACTGTTGTTTCTTCATTTATTTTTTTAATAAAATGTTTATGTATTGATCAGATTAACACTTAATACATTTAATAAGTGAAAATTTAGGGTATATTGTATTGTTTTGTAATTACATTTTAGTGTATTTTTATTTGTACTTTTGTGTGTTATTCTTTCCCAATTTTGTCACTTTTGAAAATTTTAATGTGTTAGCAGGTGACACAACATTTTTCTTATATTGAACTTCAAAAATTATTAATTTAGTTTATTTTTTTATACAGGATGACCACAATTGCCACAATTCCTTTTAAGCTATAACTACGATTATACTTACATAATTTCATAACAAGTTTAATCCTACATTTTTTAGTACTTTAAAATCAACTTTTCTCATGTTTTTCTCACTAAAATTTTTCTTGTCTTCAAATAATTGGTAACTAAGTTGACGTTGATATTATGCGTATGCATGCGTTGTATGTATGTTTCCTTGTTGGTGAGGGCCCACTGACTTGGATGTATGATTGGTTTTTGTGGGTACTGCCTGGCTGGTCCAGCAGTTTTCACTTGTGTATTTGGAATTCATGCAGTGTCTGTCAATATATCATTCCTTCAAGAATGTTCTTAAAACTTGACAATTAGTAGTAATGCTTGCTTTTAAGGTAAAAAAAATAATAACAACTAAAAATTAATAAAATAATAATTGATAATAAAATATTGATTGACATTGTATTATAATAAATTACATAAGCAATAGTTACAATTCAACAGCACTTACACCATTTCGGAGGTTTATTTTTACACATTATTATGTTATTGTTATTAAATTGATGTTCATAGACTGTATTGTACATACATTCATTTTTCTCCAAAACAAAAATGTCTCATAGTTATTTGTGTGGGTATATTTTGTATTAAATATGTGTTTATTTTTCTCCTCCTATGTATGTATACATTTTATATGTTGCCAGATAAGATAATTTAAATTGTTGCTATCACTTCTTGTTACCATGGTACAAAACTTGTGAGAAATAGCCATCAAAGCAATTTTTGAATGGCATATTATGGTAAATTTACATATTCACAAATTTTATTGACTGATTCTTTCATGCATGCATTTTAAAAGGCCTTATAATTATAACCATTGAACAGCGCTACTTAATCATGATCATGTTGTTTGTTGTAAAAATAATAATATTTAGAGTACTCAGTCACTGCAATTCTTAGCAGTATATCTTTGATGTGCACATGAGCTTGAAATGCTCAATTTAAAAAAAAAGGGTGTGCTGAAATGCCCCTTATTTGAAAAAAAAGGATGAGCTAAAATGCCCCTTTGTATTGTGAGCTAAATGCTCCCTTTTTATTTTGTCGACATTTCTTTTTATTGCTAGCACTTATTATTTTTATTTTTGTCATGACAATTTTTTTCTCTGTAAACATTTTTAGGTGGTGGTCATCAGTATTTTTTTTTCAATTGTATAATTTAGTCTGTATATGTTTATGATTTTTCTTAATTGTTTAAGCCAGCCAAACAGAGCATTTAATTTAAAATTTTAAAGACATTAATTGTAACTAATAAAAAAAAATTTCTTCAAAATTTTTTTCCTGGTTGAGGGGAGTATATATGTGATGAAGATCACATATCTAATTTAATTATCATTTACTTTGGCTTTCTTTAATGTAATCTATCCAAAAATTCAAGAATTCTAAATCACTTCTGTTCTCATTTTTCTGCCATTTCGGCTTTTAAATCTGTATATTTACTTTTCCCTGTATGCACTATCCTTTTTGTTCTTAATTGTTTCGTCTCTTCAGACCGGTGTGCTAAAAATAGACTATATTGCGTCCGTTTGCAAAATCAACGGCCTTTTTGTTTTTTCTCTTGGCATCCTGCTGGCGTAAGTTATTTAGTTGTTCTCCTGCGACGATTTTAAAATTATTTGCTCGCGATTACGTCATTGTAATTTTATTGGATTAACTGTTAGGGTTGCTCTGGAATTTGCGCTATTAATCTCAGCCAAGTTATTGTTCTCGCCAATGTGTAATTCTGTGCTGGCGTAATTTTTAAATGATTCCATCTTAATTTCACTGTCCATATAGGACGTCATTTTATTTTCGCTGAGCCACCACCGCCCGTTATAATAATGTTTCAATAGTATATTTTAAATAAATTGTTTTCAGCATGAATGTCTTTTTCTTTATTGCAACTAAGTGCAATTGAACCTGGATTTTCATGTCACAACGCAATTCAATAGTTTAAAATACCCCAAGCAAGTAACTTCTTTACATAAATTAAGCAATTTATTTTAATTCCAAACTAGTACGTATTCCTACAAACATTTTCAATCACTCTTCACTTTCCTTTAACGCATTTTTACAATATTTTTTAAATTACTGTGCAAGATATTTTAAATAGCAACAGTTTCTTTTTATAATATTACATCGATATTAATTGCTCGAATTTTAAAATATAGTTCTTATCTGGGGAAAATACAAAAATCTACTAACCAGCATTGATGAAAATATAGTTAAATATTTTGAATAAAATTAACAGTATACAGGATGTCTCAAGAACACTAACCTGGACTTTCATTCCTTAAGTATGGATCATAGACATATAAATTACGAAATTAAGATAAAAAAAAGTAAAGAATTTCATAATATCGATTACAATTTTCAGGAGATTAAATCTAAATTAATCAAAAATTATGATTAAAAAAACATGTTTAACCTGTTTGCTCTCATCATTAAAAGGGATCCACCATGGCCGGGTGGATAAGTCACCGAACATACTAGACGGCTGAAATGAGAAAATGCCGCTTTCCAGCTTAAATGTCGCTCTAACCATCTCGAATATTAGGCGGTTTCTTTCCAGATGTAAGCTTATTACTGTGAACGTTTCCTTTTGGCCTGCCGCTTGTACTGAAAGTCAAGACGGATCATCTCTTGTTGTTATCCAGCATTAACTTCATCCAACGACCTGATATCTGCACTCCATTGAAGAGATACCTTTATGAAACCTTTCAATATGCTCATCGCTTACAACTCCACCGTTTTTAGGGCAAAAAATAAAGATGGAAGGGGAAGAAAATAAAGTGTCAGAGGCATATTGAATACAAGATCACAGAGCTTTTGTTAAAGTTTTTAACCAACTGTTGGTAGTTTTAGTTTTTCTGTTGCCCAGAAATCCTCGTACCATACCTTTTAAGGGCTTCCCAGCCTGTTTTCACCGACCCCTCCAATATTTTATCAAAAGTAAGGTCCTTTACAGTTGTGAGTATTTGAGGGCCTACAGAGACTCCCTCCTTAAGATTTGGATCACTCAGCCTTGGAAATTTCACTTTAAGATATTGGGAAGCCTTGTTCATGGAAAATATAAAGCTCTTTATTATTCCCAGCTTAATATGCAGGTGGAAGCAGAATCAGGATGTTATTTGGATCTACTAGAAGCTCATTTTCAACATTTCTCTTCCGTGAGTTTAGATTTCTTGAAGACCATTTGTATTTTATCTAATGAGATTTACTATCTCAAGAGTCCCTTAAACACAGAAAACAACAGTAATTACTATAGCCGAACTCCATCCAGTAGTATAGCAATAACTTTTTTAAGTCCCTACGGATCTGCCATTTGTGATTCTCGTATTTGACTCCAGAAATAATAGCACGTATCTGTAAGTCTCCTTCATGTGGTCAGAATGCCAGACTAAGCTTGAAAGAGTCTACAAACAACCTCCACTTAAAACACGGGTTGTATTTGGAGAATTCATAAAGCAGTTGACATCAACCAAATATTCTTTATTTTCAAATAAATGAAGAAAGATTCTCTTGAGGAATCTTGTACTCTGCGATCTTCACCTTTCGATGAAGTAGATGCGATTGCTTCAGTCTTGATACCAGAAGCTCTGTCTTCCCCCTCTGGCAAATCAAGATATCTTAGGATTTTCACTCAATTCTGTCTGATTTAATATGTGGGGCTCATTTGAATCGTTCTCCTCGAAATCTGGATCATGGTAAGAACCAGGTCTTATGGTTTTTTCTTCTTCTGCAGCACGATCCTTTCCAATCTCATAATTTTTAGGTACTTAAGAAAATGTCAGATTAGCCGATTGAAGAACGGACCAAATGGCTAATGGAACTCATGTATAATGTACGAGCGATAGTAGCCATACAAACCAGCTGTGGTGAGATTTATTACCTAATTTAGATCTGCATCTTGAAAATAAGAGCCAATCTAAACTTTTTATGGTGATTTTCGTGTTTAGCGAGACATAATACTTCGGAAATAACTATGTTTGAGCCCGATACATTTTTGATGTTGTTATAGTGTTACGTTAATATCCATCGGCAGCCAAACAAATTACATTTGCTTGTTCTTTTCTTAAAAAGAAGAAAATTGAGTGGCGCCAAAAGTGTTTTTTTAAGAGTAAAAGAATACCACTCTTTTGCTTCTAGAATTTTTCTCTCAAATAAACAAACAAAAAAAGTACTTCAATCAAAAGTACTTATTCTCAAATCATGAGAGAGAGTAATAATGAGAAAGTGGATTTATTTAAAAATGAAAACTAATATTTACGCGAGACAAAGTAAATCGCGTTTGAAATTAGAAGGATGACTTTTGAATAGCAGTTTTTCACTTAATACAGTGATTTCACTTATGACGAAAGAGAAGGAACCACTCACTATATTTGGTCATTATAACTGAGTGCTCGTAAAAAATGGGTTCGTGAAAGAATCATAAATATCCATATAATTAAAAAAACCATAGAATTAAAAAAAAAGATTCTATATTTCCAAATATGGAAATTCTTCAAAATAAAATACAATTATACTACGAAATTGATTTCAAAATCAGTCGTTTGTCTCGATTTTGGCCAATATTGCCCAACATGAGTGTCACGATATTGAAAGTTTTAAAATGTGTGCTGCTTTTAAGTTTATATTATGCTTATTTCCTTATTGGTAGAGTCTATAAATCACACATAACATTATTTTAATTCTGACTTATCCCATGGAAAAATAAAAGAAAGAAATCGGCATCGGCCACTGATCGATCTCGCCAGAAAACGGCGTGGCAACCATGAAAATCACTTCAAACTTTAGTCGGGCTAGAGCGAGGCAGATTGGCGGAACGGTTAGGACGATGGCCTCCCAACCCTTAGGTCCCGAGTTCTATCGCGGACGCTTTATGGAAACAGATTAAATTAACTTGAAATTTCAGCATAGAGGGGGAAAATGCGTGGAAAAATAAAATGTGGGGCGAGTTCCCCGTGTATTTAAAAGAAATTTTTTTTTAGAAAAAATTTTAAGCTTGAAATTAAACTTGCTATGTCAGGCTTGATTCAAGCTTGCTATGTCAAGCTTAATGCAAGCTGGGCAAGTGTAAACTTGAACACTTGATTCAAGCTTGTATTAAGCTTACACGCTTGAAATTTTCAAGTTTATTGACTTGCTAAATCAAGCTTGCTGCAAGTTTGATGCAAGTTTGCTGTGCTGTCTGGGCGTAAGCAGAAGTTTATTGGCTCATTTTTTATAGGTGATATCAGTGTTACAATTCCCCCTACAATCTCTTGTGACAATTGATACCTTGATGTCATTTTGAATTTATCATTCGATTCCACTTATGTATACTAGTATAAATCTGAGACTTTGCATAGTGAAGTAAACATAAAAGAATGATGCATTGATAATTCACTTGAGATTTCATGGCTTAATTTAATTACTGAAATCGAAAACTTAAAGAAACAGCTTTTTTAATTCTGGACCAAAATGAAACACGTTATCCCTATAGCACGCTAAGCTTAAAATGATATCTCAACTGATATCTTTGTAGCTCCTGTCCTTGAACCATTAACGTGCTGCACCATACTGCCATATCTTGACATCTATAATAATTATATCATGCATTAATTATGAAATATTACAGCTGACCCGTGTTACTTTTGAATCCAGTCTCCCTTGAGCACAAATTTTTTAATCGTTACTTTGACAGCAAAAACCACTAATCCAGAATGAAAAGAAAACAAAACAAAAAATTTCTTCTAAAAAGCAAATACGAGTCACACATAGTATATATCTAGAAAAAAAAAACGAAACACAAATCCAAAATGTGCAAATAAAAATGTTTCTTTCAGAAGTAAAGCACTAGACACAAACAACCACTAATCCAGTAATAAAGCAAATATTTAATGTGAGTCACACCTAGTATACATCTAAAAGCAAAACTAAAGACAAGTCCAAAGTGTAATAATAAAAAATTATTCCTTTAGAAGTAAAAAACATGAGCACAAACGACAAGTAACCCTCTAACAAAGCAAATATATAATACGAGTATACATCTAGAAACCAAACGAAAAGCAAGTTAAAAATGTAATAATAAAAATGCTTAATTTAGAAGTAAAAAACCCGGGCATAAACCAAGTTCCTTACTTGCTGTCGAGAAGTGTTTTTATTTGTGATCACATTAACAGCCATTATCATTAAAACAAGTTACAGCTGTTCCATATTTCTTGAAAAGGAGCAAATTAAATGATTTCCAAAAGCGTCTGCTGTGTCGCGAGATAAACACACTTTATTTTTATTTTTTAATTTTTTCTCTCTAAAAAGAATGCTTATTTAAGTATCACAAAAAATAAATCTTATTCACAATTTATATTAAATATTCAAAACGAGAAAGGGAGCATTATTAAAACTATCTCATGAATAAATATCACTTTGAAGAGAAAAAATACATGGGATAATTAAGCTTTTAAATCATCTAGATTTTTTTTCTACCATTGAATTTTTTTATTACATTGTGTGTTCAATTAATGTAATGGATATTTTGCTTTTATGTATAAATAAAAGTAATAGTGTTAATTTTTGACTCAGTATCAATTAATGGTGAAATTCACTCCATTTGTCAAACTGTAAAGTTTTATATAAATACGGACATTAAAATTCGAACGCGTCTCTACCAATTTCTACTGATATGAACAATTAAATAAAAATGTAATGAAAGTAATTAGCATATTTTAAATTGAGACTAAATATCTTGAATTGACAAACCAGTAAAAAATAATAACGAATATTACTTGAATATAGTATGAACATAAAACGCATTCGCACAAGTTCAAAAGTCAGCAGTAAAGTCTATAAAACAATTTTGTGTCTATCCTTCCTGGATCTCTTCCACATAGTTCTGGAGCTGAGTACTAGGGCAGCGACCTAAATGGGTGACGCGCTGCCTTAAAGTAACACAGTTTGTAAAGAGGGCTTATGCCAATCTTAATGTGGTGTAGATACTTAAAAAGGCAGTCTTAAGGCGGACCTAAAATGCACTTTTGCACCAATTTCCGAAATCGAGGAGAGCCTAGTGCGTAAAAGTTGTCCGTTGGGTTGGTTAGTAACTGCGTAAAATTTTTTTGAGATCGGACAATATCTTTAGTCGGCGTTGGAGCCTTTAAAATCGGGAATTTGGGCTAAAGCAGACATTTTCCCTCGAAAACACCATTTTTGCGAAATTTCAAAATCGATATCAGCCGAGTGCAGAAAATTTGTTCCTTTGATTGTTTCATAACCGTGTATAATTTTTTTGAAGTAAGGACAATATCTTCAGTTTGTGCCGAAACCTTTAAAATCGGGAATTTGGGCTAAAATAGACATTTTCCCCCGAAAACCCAATTTTTGCGAATTTTCAAAATCGATATCAGCCGAGTGTAAAAATGTTGTTTCTCGGTCTGGTTAATAGCTGGGAAATTTCTCTTTCTGAAATCGGACATAATCTTCAGGTGGCCTTGGCACTTCTAAATAGGGTATTTTGGCCAAAACAGACGATTTTCCCGAAAATGAAATTCTCCGGATTTTGAAAATCGTTAACAGCCGTAAGGTATAGTTGATCCTTACATTTAGAGTGTATCATGTAAAGTCTCCGCACTCGGCTTATATCGATTTCGAAAAATTACAAAAATTGTATTTTTAGGGGGGTGGGAAATGTCTATTTTGGCCCAAAATTCCCTATTTTCTAGGTGCCGGTGTCCCCTGAAGATATTGCCCAATTAAAAAAAATGCACTGTCATTAACCAAGAGACTTTTCCGCACTAAGTTCCCACCGATTTCGAACATCGGTGAATAAGTGCACTTTCGAACCGCCTTAGTAGTCATGCCCAATGACTAGGAGAAAGGAGGACACTGACATTTCTCTTGGCCATAATGTAGGAAATGTTTCCCAACCTTTTTACGCCTGCGGAACAGCAAAAAATAGAAAAAAAAGTATTTCGCTGGCCAGTGCCAGGCCAAAAAAAAAAAAAAAAATATTTTTAAAAAACATTTATTTTATTTCATATATCAATTGTTACACCAACATAATTTTTACTTAGAACGACATTTGCTGCTGATTATTTTTAAATTAATTTGATGTACGTGGACCAGCAATAAAATCTCGCGGTCCACGGACCAGCGGTTGGGAAATACTGATGTAGAAGACGTATAATGTACACTGGAATAGGATCAATTTCATTGTGACATCCTTCGTTTGGATTGATAGGGATGTCAAAAATATTAGATAATTTCAATAAAGAATTCATACCTTAAATATAGATAATTTAACTAAACATTTTCTTTCCCAATTTTTTAACGGTAACGATCCAAAATTATTATAATTATAGAGGAAATGGGAGTGTTTTAATGACGTTAAATATTTTACCTAAACTTTATGCAGTTGATTCTCAAAAGAGTTTTTCAATCCTTACAAAACCACGGCAGCGTAAAATTAAAATTAAAAGAAAATTACCAAGGCATAATAATCGATTTTTATTTTTATGCAAACAAGCTTTTGTATAGTAGATTAGATATTGGATGCGGTGTAATAAAAATTTCTCAAGAGGTGTAATCGTATACGTAAAAGTGAAAAAAAGCTTTTTTTGTCATTGAAAGAGTTAATTACGTTAAGTCTTTTTCTTTTATCATAAGAGTCAAGTTTATGCATAAACAAGATTTTATAAAAACGGATAAAAACATAACATTATAACTTAAAAAATATTTTTTAAATTAGGATTTGCGGTTCTTTTATCTCCCTTATTAAATGATCTGAGAAAAATAATTTTGAGCCAAGCCAAGGTCGAAAAGATTTGAAAAATTACCTTTTTATACGTACGTTAGATTTTTTTTTAAGTGAGAATATTTTTTTTTAATTTTAAGCTATCAGTTTACAATAACAACTCATTTCAAGTTTCTTGGGCCCCGAAATGGCCGAGTGGATTAGGCTCTGAACATAGTAGACGGCTGGAGGATGAAGTCCCGCTTTTCGCCTTAACCAACGGGCTACCGCGGCAGGAGTTGCCTTCACTTATACGTCATAGAGAGTCATGTTGAACTCTCAAACATTTTTCTTCTTTAGACAGCCGAATAATCACTTTAACCACTGACTGCGCCGGCCAGTGGCGGTATAAGATACTGAACATTGGATGTGTTCGTGTTGTTGTATGTGGTGATAAGCCTGCACGAGGTGCATCTGACTACAGGGGGGGGGGATGCCTTGGTCGGTGGATTTTTCAGGCGTTCTAACGCGTATTCATGATACACCTTGAGAATACCGGCCAAAGTTCCAGATCGTATGATTGATAGCCACATGGTAGTCTCGAAAACAGATTTTCACACTTTAGCCGTGTATCATGTACAGTGCCTTATCCACTGGGCCATGGTAGGGCACACAATATTTGAAGATGGGGGAAGTCAGGAGCGGCCCGACACGGTAAGCAAAGCAAGCATCGCATCAGCGCGACATTTCGAACTCAAAATCTGAGATAACCTTGATCTGTAGTTAAAAAAGGGCGCCTTTTGGACGTTTACAGGGGGGGGGGGCGCCACGTACCTTAGGCCTGTCAGTGGATGAAGTATGCAGATCCAGGGCTATTTTCTCTCGCGCGGCTGCCGATCTAACAGTCTGGAGTTTCGGATGCTTTTCGCCCGATATAACTTGAGCACGCCTCAGAACCCACATAAAGTCTTCTACCCCAAACAGGTAGCTCTGGCGCAGCTTCGCCTTAACTAAAAGAAAAAAATACCTAAAGTCTTGATCACTGTTTATAACGGTTTTCTAAAAATCAATTAATAGTTGGTAATTGGATTTCTAAAGATTAATTAATAGTTGGATCATGGATTCATATATTCACGTATTATATTCCCCAAAAGTTTAATCCACGAATTTTCTGAGTCTCGATGGAGTGTTCCTGTCCTATTGGAGTTTCAGAAAGACAGCTGTATTATATCAGCATAATAAAGGGGCTACTTCAATCTTCGACGAAAATTCAAGAGTTTGTTACGGAAGATCGATTTGTGAAGTTCGCAATATACTGGGATTTTATGCACTGTCAAAATATGTCGAGACATGCGTCTCCGCGACGCAATTTTCCAAATCTCGGTGGAATTGGCATTCTGCGTTAAGGTTTAGTTGTAAAATAAATGCACTCCTGTAGTTATTCGGTTTCAAGATTTTGATACGGGGTAAATGTAATTTGGACTTATTTAGGGTAAAAGCATATCTCACTGTTTCTAAAGTAAGACAGTTTATTACTGTTTTCAGAATATTTACTTATTATATTTATTTTCTGTGATACATAAAATCTAATATATAAAATTCTCCTGTCCCAGTGTTAGTCACCTAACTCCTCCGAAACCACTCGACCAATTTTAATGAAATTTTCTATGTATATTCGTTAGGTCATAGAATAGGTTTTTAACTATGTCTCATACCCCTAAGTCATAAGGGCGGTCCACCCCAAAATGTTTAGTCCCCGAGTGCTATTCATTTCAATCAGGATTTCTGTGTAGACATTAGCGTGTCGAATCACTTTTCAAATGTGTTTGCCAGATAATGTGGAGAAGGGGAGGGAGTTAATAAAATGTTGAAAGTCGCACAAGGTTTGCAATTTTTGATAATTGATCGCTAAATGTGGTGCCAAAACGCGACAATTTATTATAAATATATTTCGCGTATAGTTAGAAAACGCCTGGCGTATATTGTAAAAGAGTTTTATTAGGCGATTTTAATATAGATTTCTATTCCGAAGAAGTGCTCTGTGGAACAAGAAAGGAAAACACGGTACACTCATGGATTATGATGTCCATTCCAAACAGCATTTAAAATGTCTTTGCGGTATAGTTGGAATATGCCTACAGGAAGAACATGCCTGGCGAAGATTGTAAAACAGTTTCAGTAGGCGAATTTAAGATAGATTTCGATTCCAAAGATGTGTTTTAGGTACAAGAAAGAGTTGATTCCTATTTTAGCGCCCCCACTCTCGCCAACCTAAAAAATTCCCGTACTTTGGCGAGCTTTGCAGTCATGGGTCTCTGGGAGTTATGCACAAGTTTCAACGGTACATACGTATTTTCCAGGCGGTCCGCCAAGACAAGCAATTTTTTCACCAAGATAAATGCCAGGCACATGAAATTGTTGATGGTTTGGAATACGATTGGCAACGTATTTAAAATCTACGAAAAAGGAGTTTGGAGGAACTGACCTCCGGGATAATACGTAAGTACCGTTTCAACGCACCCAAAAGAACTAGGTGATAACTAAAGTAAACAAACTAGCGATAAACGCGCCAGTTAAGGAATTTGAAGACATTTAATTATTAAAACTACATTAATTGGTAATCCAAAATAAATAAAAATGTAAATAAATAAATAAAAATGTAAATAAATAAAAAAGGCATGCTGTACTTACATGTTGTTCCAAATCGCCATTTTAATTCTAAATTACGATTTCTACATAAATGCAAAAAATCGTCATGGTAACTGCATATATTTAATCATCGCCTCCTTGGCGAGTGTCGAGGCGTTAAAGTAGGAAACAATATATAAAACGGTGAAGTGTAGTTGTGATATACTTGGCGAAGATTGTAAAATAGTTATAGTAGGCGATTTTAAGATAGATTTCGATTCCAAAGATGGGTTTTATAAAATAAGGAAGAAAAATACAGCACAGTCATGAATAATGATAACACTTTCCAACTTAATGGAATAAGGACGAAAAATAGGGACGACGCATAAATTATGATACGATTTTAATATATAGCACTATAGTGCGCATTTAAAATCTGAAAGCGTTTCAGATTTTCATCCTTTTTTTGGGGGGGCGGGGGCAAAATTTTTTATGGAATGACTATCAATAAAGTCTCAAGGCCAAACTATGTCTGTTTGTGGATTAGATTTGAGAACGCCATGTTTTTCACACGGACAGTTATACGTGGCATGCTCTCGAGTGGGCAAACCATACAGTGGGCATCCAGTTTGTTTGTGTTATCTAAAGATGGGATAACAAAAAATATTGTATACTCTATTGCGTTAAGGGATTGATATTATTTTTTAGTAAAATTATTGTAATTAGCGATATATATAAATTTAAAGAATAAATTACAATGAATTAAAAATATATGTTTGGTATTGTGTTATTTTTATATTCCAGCATCGTTCACAGCGCTCCATGCCTCTTCCACTCATATACCACATCCTCGCTCACTTACAATAAGTTAGTCATTTCTTTCTGCTAAAATAATCCTAGGAATAATTTATATGGCAAAACAACGTTTGCCGGGTCAGCTAGTTATTATCTAGAAATATATCGTGTAAATTTTTATTTATTTACTTATTTTATTATGTATATCTATCTATCTGGCTAATATTTATATATATAGAGAGTGCCCCTTAAAGATGGTAACACGCTTCAATTCTTTATCCATTAGAGATAAAATGTTCAAAATAAGGTAGTAGAAATGACGACTTTAAAAAAAATTATCTCATTAAATTTAAAAGCATAATACTTTTAACATTTTTGAAGGTCCCTATATGTAAAAAAAAAAAAAAAAAAAAAAAATCGAATTAGTTAAATGTGCCCTATGAACTAATCGGGTGATACGCAAAATGTCAGCCTTTCTTCCTAAAAGATCTCAGCGATATCTTAAAAAAAGGCATTGGATATAAATGAATTTGAATGCAAACGTACAGTGAAAAAAAAAACTATTTTCTTTCGTAGTTACTGCACGACCTCTGAAATGCATTCATCCGACGTGATTTTATCCCTTCAAGAGCCGTTGAAAAATGGCTTGAGTAAGCCTACTTTTATCTTCATACTCTGAGACATTTTAGGGTATAATTTTCAAATTTTGTACATCACCTCATTAGTGAATGAAGCAAGTTTTACTAATTGGGAGTTCTTTTATGCAAAGGTCGTGTATAAATTTCAAAAGTGTCACTTTTTGAAAATTGACGATTTTTTTTTTTTTACGGTAGAGGGACTGTGTACGATTTCCCTCGTAAGTTTCCACTGCATTTATGCCGGTGGCAGTGTTTTATTTTGTGTGCGAAATAAAGCTTCTGTTCTAAGCGGACTGTAATAAGCACAATACTGCCTGATTGTGCTTGTGAATTTCGTACAGCTGATTATTCGACGAAGTTCTAGAAGCAATAAAGTTCACGTTATGTCTTGACAAGTAGACTCTTACTAGAACTTTTACACCTACTGGACTTTAGAACGACGAACCGCGGAAACAAGCAGTTTTCTGCAACAATATGTACTGCTAAAATTAAATTATATGTATTGTGGACAGTGGCGGCTCGTCATTAAGAGCCAGAGGGGCCTGGCCCCACCGACTAACCACCGTCTAAATCAACGTATCTTCCAATTATGTAAGACGGCTATAATTATGTAAGACGGTATTAAAAAATGCACGCATTTTAATACTATCCATTAAAAAAAGCACTTAAAAAAGCGATAGTTATACGATTTTCCCCCTATCTAAGCCATGCATGGGGCATGGGCTGGCTTGCCCTAAATTTGGCGTAATTTCTCCGTTCACCGGGTTGACATATTTGGCATTGAGCCAAAAGACATATTGACGCGGAATTAACTTGGATTCCAAACGTCTTATTTGGCTCTGTCTTCGGGGCCCAGATCTTCGGGCCCTCGCATTATGATCTACACGACTGTACGGGGAAATTTCGGCAATCGGTAGCTATTGGCGAAATTTTCCGCCTAGGAGGATATCATTTTTTATGTGAGCAATCGTATTTTTGTAGTGCAGTCAGATATTTTTCTGTTTTGTTTTCTTGATTTACGAAAAGCGATGCACAAATGTCTTTTTTTTTATATATATGTTGATATTGATTTTAAAATAAATAAACCATCTAAAAATTATGAACAAGCAGCTATAAACATAAATATTAAATAATTAAATGTGGCTTTTTGTTTAGTAATAATGTAAACTTTTCAATTTAACGTAGTTAGGTAAAAAATAACAGAAGTTGTATAGTAATTTTGATGATCATTTGTCATTTGAGAAATTTGAAATACTTACGCTTTGTGCATGTGGGGATAGGCTGGTCTATTTGTATATATACTTTCGCGATTTTAATGGGCATAGTTTTTTTTTCGGGCCACGCCACTGAAACAGGTCACGATCCGCCACTGATAGTGGAAATAAATGAGGAACATTTGCAAGAAAAAAATGCAAATAAACCGTTACTGGTCCGACGGATCTAAATATTTTGTATTCTTCTGCTCCGTCATATATTTTAGAGGTCTCTGACAAGCGAACCATCGTTAATTTTGAGCCCTGATTGTTAGAATATGGTTAATATCATTTTCTTTGAATATTTTAAAGAAATTATTGCTGTAAAATATTAACTATCTTTACATAGTACTAATTCCTAAATTTCATAAAACTCCTGTTAAGTTTAGAACTGTAACAATTAGATGTAATACTTATATAGCTATAGTATATATAAATCATTGCTTAAAATACTAACTTCTCTGAATTTATATATTAAGGCTAATTGCAATTCCATATCAATTAGTAATAGTTCTGAGCTAAAAAATAGAATTAAAGATTTACAATCTATCTCTTCTATATCTACATATGACTTTAAAGATTTATTTAAAAGCATGCGTTTAGATGATCTCTACAATACATTACTTGATCTATTTAATAATAGCATAAATAAATTAAATTTGACATCACAATTTTCTTTTACTTATTTTAAAAATCTGCTTAAGTTTATAATATACAATAACTATATACTACACAGTAATAAGCTTTATAAACAGGTCTTAGGTATCCCACAAGGTGGATCTACTTCACGTTATTTAGCTGTTCTTTTCTATTTAATTATGAGAAACATTATGATAACTCCTCACTTATATAGGTACATAGATGATATTATTGCTATAGCTACAGGTAACTGTAATGGCACAGATATATTGCCTATTACTTAGTACTATTTAATAATAGCATAAATATATTAAATTTATCATCACAATTTTCTTTTACTTATTTCAAAAATCTTAAGTTTATTTTTAAGTTTATAATATGCAATAACTCTTTACTACACAATAATAAACTTTATAAACAGGTCTTAGGTATCCCACAAGGTGGATCTACTTCACGTTATTTAGCTGATCTTTATCAATTTAATTATAAGAAACATTATGATAACTCCTCACTTATAATGTATAGGTACATAGATGATATTATATTATAGGTACACAGAGATAAGTGTGTTATAGCTACAGATAACTCTAATAACACAAATATATTGCCTATTACCTATCTTGATAATTTAGAATTAATTAAAAATCCTCTCCCTAATAACTGTATTAATTTTCTTGATTTAAAAATAATGATAAATAAGGGGGTATATGTATATATATATATATATATATATATATATATAATAGCTTACTTACGTAAAGTGAAATCCCAAGATAATATATATATATTCAAATTTATCGTTTTTATGACCGAAAGTTGTATTTTTGTATCTTAAATGTTTTGAGGCTTTTCTCGCAGGAGTCTGACTTAATACATTTGAAAAGCCATTAAAAAAACTTATTAAACATGCATAAACATTTGTATTTTCCTCATATGCGTATAATTCATCCTAAATATTAGAAACGCAAATTCCGCGGCACATGACATCCAGTCTAGCACTTCCTCTGAGCTTTTAGGTGAAGAGGTATACATTGCTTAAGCATTATAAATGGCCGCGCTAAAGCCTTTTGAACTAATGCAAGAAGAATTTGTTAGAGAAGTTCGATCGGAGGAGTCTTCAATAAACTGGATTTTATGATCTGTCAAAACATTTCGAGATACGTGTTTCCGTATGTCGTGCCTTTTCAACAGAATGCAATTTCCGAATCCCTCTGGAATTAGTATTCTGAGCTAAGGTTTTAGTCTTAAAGTAAATGCATGTCTGAAACTGTAAAATTCCGATGGATCTACGAGTCATGCACAGTTTAGATACATTAGGAGTAAAAGAAATAATTTCTTTTGTTAGTATACACGATGTCCCAAACACGCGGTAACACGTTTTAATTCTTTATCTATTAGAGATAAGTGGACAATGCAGATTTAAAAAAAAAAAAATGTTCTGAATAAATTAGGAAAAAAAATACGTTAAGACAAAATTCCTTCGGTTAAATTTCGAAAAGTTGCACTTTTAAAATTTGTATTCAGCCCCGGCACAAAAAAAATCCCAGTTAGTAAAATGGTCCCAGTGTACTAATGAGAAGATATACAAAATTTCAGCCATTTATCATAAAACGCCTCAGATATATTTTTAAAAAACGATGATTAGGTACTATACATGACTTTGAATGTGAACATTTAATGCTAAAGTGCAATAAATGATTTCCTTTCGTAATTTCTGAACGACCTCTGAAATGCGATTGTCGGAGTTGATTCTTTTCGAAAGCCATATCTTTTTTTGATAAAAGGCTGAAATTTTGCACATCCCTCATTTGTGTACGGGGAACATTTTACAATTTGGGAATTTTTTTTGTGAGGGATCCTATACAAATTTAAAAAAACATAACTTAAAGCAAAAAATTCTCTCGTAAATTTTCGTAATGTAGCCACCCTTTTTTTCTACCTTATTTTGAACATTTTTTTCTATTTACATTTCTCTCTTACCTTTAATAGATGGAGATTTCAATCGTGTTACCACATTTTTGGGACACCATAATCATATAGTATCCTAAATTCGTGGTCCAAACTTTATAAAGTACGGTAAAGAAGCAGTTTTTGCATAGTTGGTGAGTGGAGACAGGATGACAAATTTTGAATTTGTTTTCTATTAACTCTGCATACAGAAGACAATTATGAATCAAGAGCACTCTAATACGTCATTCTAAAGAAATAAAAAAGCTAAAAATGAAAATGTCTTCTTTTTCTGATTATTTAAAAATAAATTAAACATATATAATTCCGTTTTACAGCATTTATGATAATTTCATAAATAAAAAAAAAGAATAATTAATATTTTTACAGTTAATTACTGGTCATTTTGGTTATTTAAGATCTGTGACTAAAGTAACTCCGATGTTACATTAATCACACCAGAAAAGATCAGTATTTTACTAAAATTCGAAATTAAGCTATTGTGTCCTTATTGATGATTGTATATAATATAATGGTCAGTCAAATTAAAACGAGACAAACGAAAAAAAGGTAAATACATTATTAATTACAATTAGAAAAGTAATTTTGTACCTGTTAATAGATTTATCCCACAGTGAGAAAAAACGGACATTGTCTTCATGGAAAAATGTTTGCCTTTGCCTTGAAGCCAAAATAACATCCCAAGCGGGCATCTCTTCGTATAAAGCAAGCAGGCGAAAATCTTTCTCGAGGGCATTAAACAACAGAGATTGGGAGAGATTTTGACGGTGTATAAGGGCTTCCCAGCGAAATTTAGGCAGGACTGGAAGCTCAGGGTCTTCATTCAAAACAGAATGATGGCCGCCAATGAATATTACTGACCGTTTGGACGTGATGGTGTCTGTTTGTTTCGGGCGAAGAGGTGCACACCTGTGTACAATTATGGTTCCACAGGCATTTCCTGGGGCGTAGCCAGAAATGTTTCATGGGGGGGGGGTGGGGGGGTGTTACGACTACTTCAACTCATATATATGTATACGTGTGTGTGATAATGTAGTGAAAATATACATTTTGTATGGCAAAAATTTCTTATGGGGGGTTATGACCCCCCTAACAGCCGCCCCCCTGGCTACGCCCCTGGCATTTGCAAACATTTTTCCATTGAGATTGACTGATTTTCTCACAGTGGAATAAATATATTAAAAGTTACAGTGATTGCTTTTGAAATAAGTTTTAGTTTATTTACATTTTCCCCAATATGTCTTGTTTTCATTTGTCTAACCTTTTACATAACTCTGAAGCTGAACAAGTTATCTTAATTTTATTTCTACTTTGTGATTTTATCTTATTTTCAATTTATTATACTCCCATAGTTTTAAAAATTCACGATCACAAATTTTTAGGAAAATCTTTATGAGGCTATAAATCTTTTAGAAGATAGGAGAAATTATTTTACACATTGTTTTAAAAACGTGGCACATTACTTTTTATTTAAGCATTTTTTTAAATTCAAAATGAAAATTTTAGAAAATCGCTTTCAAATGAATTTAGTGACTTTCATTGCATAATGTTTGGCAACACTAAATTTGATGTCCCTTAAACACAGTGTTAATTTTTATTTAATATTCATGTTTCATATTTACATGATCTGAAATCTTTTTGAGATCCTCAGGTATCAATTTTATGAAAAGCATCCAACACTTTTGTACAAAATGCATTCAAATCTCTACCAAGTAGATCCTTTGAAGTAATGGGATTTCATAACACATTTTGCATTCAAAGACTAAATGCAAAATGCTAATTCCATGGAGATAGCGTTAATTACATCTCACTGCAAGGCACATCACGTGGAAACGCATTTCTCTAGTTATTATGACACAGCACAATGCCTAAAGTTTATGGAAGACTTCAGGGATCAACCTTCAAGAAATTTTACCTGCTCTTGTTTTTAAAAGGTTGCGATGTGCCCGTTAGTAATGCTTAAAGAACCTATTACTGTTTTTAAAAGTCCACAGCGGATGCGTAATTGGTTTTAGGGAGTTTTAAGTTTAAGTGGATGTTGTACACAGAATTACGAGAAACATTTCAGGTATTTTAACCCTTTCAGTCCCAGTAATGCCAATTCGAGTGTACCACGGACAAATATTTTTCTGATTTCTTTTGCAGTGAATATACACTGAAAAAATGTTTTATTGATTAAAAAAAATCTTGGTTGGCTCCATTTCAAAGAAAGGTTTTGTTGAATCAAGAAAACTTTTGTTAATCCGACTAAATATTTTGTTAATTTAACAAAACTTTTGTTAAGACCAACAAAATTATTCGGTTGCAATACCGATAAACAGATTTTTTTAGAGCAACAAAATTTTGAAGTCTATTTTTATTTTTATCTTCTATATATAATCTAAAGCAGCGCTGCGCAAACCGGGGGTCGCGACCCCCGGAGGGGTCGCCAAATTCAAAGAGATTCAAATTTATGAAAAACCTGAAATTATTAATTTCAAAGAACTGAAATAATACAAGAGAAGAAACTGACAATTATTATTTTACTCGATTACGATCGCTATCACGGGGCTTCATAACCCCGTTATCATGTATAGTGATCTGCAAATTGATCATGCATAGTGATCTTCAAAATTATTTTCCATTAAAACTAAACATCGATCTCGATTGGATCCAGAGGATGACTTACGACCTGCGATTTCCAATACAATCCGAACATAGAAACAATCATGAGCTCTTTGCAAGCACATATTTCACAGTGACTTTTTATGATGTAAAGTTTTTTAAAAGTATTTTTCATTAAAAAATATTTATATCCATATGCATAAATAAAGCATTGTTTACTAAAATTATGTGTTGATTCATTAACTGATTTTTATGATGTTACAACTTTTATAACATTTTTATGGTGGTTTATAAGTTTGGTGCGCTATTTTAAAAACGCGTTATTTCAATCGATGACGTCACGACACTCTTTTAAAAACACCCTGTAAGAGCAACTCCCAGGAAGAATTTCAATGTAACCTCGTTTTCAATTAAAGAAAATGTCTACTGTCTATCCAGGGGTCGCGACAAAATTATACTCAAAATAGGGGGTCGCGAAAAAAATTTTACACAAATTAGGGGGTCGCAGATGAAAATAGTTTGCGCACCACTGATCTAAAGTATACAATTTATATTGATAAATACTAAATACACGATTGAGCGACGGAAACGGGTTCCCTCGTCGGTTGCAGTTATTTTTCTCTCGATTACGTAGAAGAAACATGTTACATATGCTATGCGACTGCCGCGTCTCGCATGATGTAATGGAGTTTGTTAAGGAGTTAGCACTAAACTATCCTCAATTATCAGTATTTTTAAAAACGGGAAAACTCACAAGTTTGCAAAAGCAACATCATAGTCAGGAAAATCATTTTATTCCTGGTATCTGAATAGCCCAAACCGAAAAAGTAAATGTTAAACTGAATAGTTTAAACAAGTAGGAATCACACGTGTCTGATATAGTTATATTTTAAAACTAGCTGAAGTACCCGCCCTTCACGGGTTAGTGAATGAAAATTTCCAAAAACCAAGAACTTTCGTCAGCATTGTAGGAGTACACAGAATGGATGTAGTATGTTGCCAAAGTAAAGAAAGCGAAGTTATAATTTTCATGTATTGTTAAAATATTACAGCTTAGAGAGTCACTAAGTAATATCATTTCATTCGCTTTAGTCGTACTTATGTGATGCGCGAACGAATATTGACGCATATTGAAATAATTTTCGCAAAATCTCAAAATTTAATCAACATTTTTAAAAAATTGGAAGCCTAGAATTTAAGTTGAGTGACAACCTATCATGTCACCCAAATTCGTTTCATTCCCTGCAGTCTTTATTTCGTGATGCTGGAACAAATTTTCAGCATTTTAAAACGATTTTCGCAAAATCTCCAAATGTAATCAAAATATTTTAAAAATTCAACGCCTATAAATTAAGATTAGCAACTACCTATCATATCACTAAATTTCGTATCATTCGTATTAGTTGTTATTATGTGATGTTTGAAGAATATAAACGTATTTTGAGAGAATTTTCACAAAATCTCAAAATGTAATGAAAATGTTTAAAAAATTGGATACCTATAGTTTATGTTGAGCAACCATCTATCATGTGACCAAATTTCATATCATTCGCTTTAGTCGTTATTACGTAATGCGGGAACAAAGATTCACACAGTTTTAAACGATTTTCGCAAAATCTCGAAATCGGATCGATTTTTTAAAATTAGATGCTTATAGTTTAAGGTGAGTGACCACCTATCATTTCACCAAATATCATTTGTTCACCTTTGCAGTTATTACGCGATGTGCGAACACAAATTTACGCAGTTTGAAACGATTTTCGCAAAATCTGAAAATCTAATGAAAATTTTTAAAAATTCGACGCCTATGTTTTAAGTTGAGTGACCACCTATCATGACACCCAATTTCATATCATTCGCTTCAGTCGTTTTTACGTGATGCTTCAAACGTTTTTACGTGAACACAAATTTACGCAGTTTGAAACGATTTTCGCAAAATCTCAAAATCCAATCAAGATTTTTTTAAAAATTGGATGCCTATGTTTTAAGTTGAGTGATCACCTATCATGACACCCAATTTCATATCATTCGCTTCAGCCGTTTTTACGTGATGCTTAAACAGAAAAAGCGTCACGGACAGAATGACAGAATGACAGAACGACAGAACGACAGAATGACAGACAGACAAACTTTTTTTTGAGGGTCGCATCGGATTCCCGGGTGCTTGAAACGGATAGAAATCACAAAATTTTTTAATTCCAAGAAATGTACAGACAAAAGTCTAATTTTATTTAAATAGATTATTCAGACAGTCCCATTATAATAAATTTACAGGCCTGGAAAAAAAATCTAAATTTGCTCCAATGGATTTATTGTCACAATCTTGTCCCTTTTTTAAAATTCTTCGGAGTTAATTTTGTTTCTTCGGAGAGAATTTAGTTCTTTTTTGAAGGGTATGCAGTTGGTAATTTCAAAATTATTTTCATCGAAATATAGCGTTAATAATAATAATAAAATAATAATAATAATAATAATAAACTTGAGTGTTTGTTGTAATATTTTACACAGTTTGAAATGATTTTCGCAAAATTTGAAAATCTAATCAAGATTTTTTTTTAATTCCACGCCTATGTTTTAAGTTGAGTGACCACCTATCATGACACCCAATTTCATATCATTCGCTTCAGTCGTTTTTACGTGATGCTTGAACACAAATTTATGCAGTTTGAAAGGATTTTCGAAAAATCTCAAAATGTAAGCAAAATATTTTTAAAATTCAAGGCCTATAAATTAAGATTAGCGACTAACTATCATATCACTCAATTTCGTATCATTCGTATTAGTCGTTATTACGTGATGTTTGAAGAAATATAAACGTAATTTGAGAGAATTTTCACAAAATCTCAAAATCTAATAAAAATGTTTAAAAAATTAGACTCCTATAGTTTATGTTGAGCAACCATCTATCGTGTGACCAAATTTCATATCATTCGTTTGAGTCGTTATTACGCAATACGGGAACAAAGATTCACTCAGTTTTAAACGATTTTCACAAAATCTCGAAATCTGATGGATTTTTTTTAATTAGATGCTTATAGTTTAAGGTGAGTGACCACCTGTCATTTCACCAAATATCATTTTTTCACCTTTGCAGTTATTACGTGATGTGCGAACACAAATTTACGCAGTTTGAAATGATTTTCGCAAAATTTCAAAATCTAATCAAGATTTTTTTTTTAATTCCACGCCTATGTTTTAAGTTGAGTGACCACCTATCATGACACCCAATTTCATATCATTCGCTTCAGTCGTTTTTACGTGATGCTTGAACACAAATTTATGCAGTTTGAAAGGATTTTCGCTAAATCTCAAAATCCAATCAGGATTTTTAAAAAATTCTACGCCTATGTTTTAAGTTGAGTGACCACCTATCATGTCACTCAATTTCATATCATTCGCTTCAGTCGTTTTTACGCGATGCTTGAACACAAATTTGCGCAGTTTGAAAGGATTTTCGCAAAATCTCAAAATCCAATCAAGATTTTTTAAAAATTGGACGCCTATGTTTTAAGATGAGTGACCACCTATCATGACACCCAATTTCATATCATTCCCTTCAGTCGTTTTAGCGTGATGCTTGAACACAAATTTACGCAGTTTGAAACGATTTTCGCAAAAGCTGAAAATCTAATCAAGATTTTTTAAAAATTCGACGCCTATGTTTTAAGTTGAGTGACCACCTATCATGACACCAAATTTCATATCATTCGCTTCAGTCGTTTTTACGTGATGCTTAAACAAAAAAAGCGTCACGGACAGAATGACAGAATGACAGACAGACAAACTTTTTTTTGAGGGTCGCATCGGATTCCCGGGTGCTTGAAACGGATAGAAATCGCAAAATTTTTGAATTCCAAGAAATGTACAGACAAAAGTCTAATTTTATTTATATAGATGCTCTGTTGACTACAGAAATCAATTATGATTAGTGAATTTTCTGATTCTTTAATAATGAATAAGTATCTTTTCCGTGTATACAGATTTTCAGTTACGTATATTGGCTTATATATAAACTTTCTTTGGATTTGTATATTTTAAAGAAAGCTCGCATAGTTATTCAAAAAATGAGCACAAGAATCGCCACTTTTAATCATACACTTTTGCGTTTAATTCCATGTGCAAGCAGCAGTTAGTTTTCCAACTTTGATTTTGTGAATAATTAATTTATTTTTCTGCAAAAATTGTAGGTCAGTGTAGCCATTGTTTCCTTAATTTTCATATCGAATATTAAAGTAGAGAAAAGATGCATGAATTAATCCCTAAAAGTGGCCCAGATAATTTCCAAGTATTTTTGTCTCTCATAAATAAACTTACAGATGAAAGGGTTAAGTAATAAAAGTCCTGGTACGTACATCCAAGACCCCTTCCCATAAAAAAGTCCATGAGTTCTAATTTATCCCTTTTTTAGTTTTGTGAAATCTGAATAAATGTTAATACATGTGGATACAGGGTTTCCCAAAAAGGCGGTAACACGCTTTAAATTTTCATCTGTTAAAGATAAGTAATGATGAACAAAATTTACGAATTGTATTCTAAAAAGTGTCAGAGTTATAAAAAGAACCTAAGATGACTTAAATCACTTTTCAGTGGCTCTGAACGGAAAAACGTTACGTCAGAAAGTCGGGTTTCGGGGTCATAATAAAATTCCGACGGAAATAATTTTTTGCACTCTAGAAATAAAAGTTTACATTCAAGTTCATGCATAGCCCCAAATCATATTTGTTTAAAGATATCTCTTAAGACGTTGTATGATGAAAGACTGAAGTTTTGCACATCACCTCATTAGTGTATGGACTTATTTTACTAACAGGGATTTTATATTGTACGGGGATTGTATACAAAATTTAAAAAGTGTCGCTCTGAAAATTAACGACAGGAATTTTTTCTCCACATAGTCTTTCTTCTAACCTTATTTTGAACATTTTAAAAATTTGCATTACCCATTTATCTCCAACAGATAAAGAATTAAAGCACCTTATCACCTTTTCGGGACACCCTGTACATGTATTAAGAATATTTTTTCACAGGATTAACTTTAAGAGGCATTTCGCAGAATTTTTGATATAGTTTTAAAAAAAATCATGATACCTGCTCGCATAATGAACAACAACAAAGGAAAAGTGCCAAAAACTTTTTTCATTATATGCTGAAATTCGATTTGAGGCTAAAAGTTTCACAAAATATAAAATTTTAAGTATAATAATGATAAAAATATATTAAGTTGAAACCTTTCTTTCCCATATTTTTACTTCTTTAATGATATCATCTAAACCGCGAACAAACGTGCTTTTAAACATCGCGGAAAATACACTGCGCAATATAAGATTACAAACATCGTAGAACAAAGAAGTTTTGAGTTATACGAAAGTTTAAAGTAAACAAGCGAAGTACCCTCTAAAATATGTAAATTGAGAGCGTTGGAAGATGGCCTTTCTTTTAATGAAAGATTTCTTGGCGTTAGCTGGATTATTTAATTATAAAAGTTGATGAAAGAAAATGTGTTCGCCAAATTTTTTATATAGAATTATGAGTAACTTTCATATTTTTTAAGGATAAGTTTTTAATTTTTACTAAATTTAAAGCTTCGATTCTATGTTCCATGCATTTAAGTTTTTAATTACAGAACAAAATTTGCAAAACGTCTCACAAACAAACACTGCAATTTTCGTAGGGATGTTTTAATTTTACTTTCGCTTATGTAAGATATCGGTATTAAAATTAAAATTTAATCATATTTTCAACTTTTTTATGGAATGATTTCCGTTGTTTACACTTTGTGGCTAAGAAAATTTACAAGATAAATTCCAAATAATAGCTCAAATTAAATTTCATCTCAGGCTACTTTAGTCGTGAAGTATTAAAAGGTTCTTTTTATTTATTTATTTATTTACATTATTTCAATTGTTTTATTATTCGTGGATAAATGGCTTTTATAATCTCATTTTAAAATTTGAGGCGCAACCCTTTCCCAATGCTGAAAAAAGGGCAGCCGTTGCCATCACTCGACTTAACTACCAGCAAGATGGCGGACGATCGAAACGTTCAACGCGTGCCACAGATCTAGAGATTATTTTTGACTCATATTTTTACTTCATAGGGGACTAAAGTATTATTTTTTTATTAGAATTTTTTTTTGCCATTGGTGTCCCTAGTTTCATGAAATCACCCAGAGTTGGCCCTCGTAAAAATTACATTCTGACACCAGAATCATTACTGAAGGACTAAAAGCCTCGTGTTTAAAACATTTTTGGGTGCCTGTAGTAGGATAATGAAAATTTGTTCCACTACCGAAATGAACATTATAAAAATGGATGTATAAACTTCGGTGAGAAGTATTTTGAACAACTCTGATATTTTTTTTAATTAAAAAGCTTCAGAAATCCTTTGCTTTCCAACGGGGTTTTAATAAAAAGCTTCAGAAATCCGTTTGCTTTCCAACGGGGTTAAAAAAACAGTCTCAACAACTGTATTTTGGATGAAGGGCTCCGGCATTTGGCTATTTCATTGACAGACTGTATATATCTAGTTCAGCTATCCTTTCTTGAAAAAAATCCTTTAACATTCCGAAGTCAATGAAAGCAATGAATATGAAGAATTTCAACCTGGACGGCTAACTAAGATACTCAGTGGCTTTTGACTGAGCAGAAAAACTAAATTTTTTTCGAAATTATAGATGTAAAATGACGATGTTTTTGAGTCTTCTCCAAAGAACAATAACACAAGAAAAATCAATGAGAGAGATGAAAGCAAATTAACAAACTTATAAAGCATTTTTTTTTATTTTTTCCCCGAACCGGTTTATTGCGAGCACTCGGTTATAGCGAGCAAATATCCGGGTTCTATCGCGATCGTTATAAGAGAGTTTGGCTGTGCGACGACAGCTGGCTGTGCAGAACAGCCAGCTGTCGTTAAAAAAGGGTCTCTATATCTGTGGCATGTGATGAACGTTTCGATCGTCCGCCATATCGCTGGTAGTTAAGTCGAAGAATGGCAACGGCTGCCCTTTTTTCAGCATTGGGCAATTTATCCAGCTGTTCTTGCATTCTTCCATTTTTCAGCAGATGTCTGTGCTGTTAAAAATAATCGTGACAATTTTTTTACTTGAAACGACGTGCTAAAAAGTAAAGGATTCTCGAAGAGCAATGTCATCCGAAACTATTTTTATAGAAATCAAATCTAGAGTTTGATCAAATCTAGAAACTATTGAATCAAATCTGATTGAATCAAATCTAGAAACTATTTTTATAGAAATCAAATCAGAGTTTGGTGTTCCCAGAGCGGGAACACTGCGCGTTAAAGGGTTAAGTAGTGAAGTTCTATAATGTAACCTGTTCAATGGAGTCGACTGGACTTTTCTACGGGACACTGCTCCAGATCATTGTGCTGCAAAATAGAGCACTGTGTATTGCAAATCCACTGCACAACGTGCGAATAAAAGTAACACCAACATCACAACGTGCTGTAAATCCACAGCACAACATGTGTATAAACTAACGCCAACATCACAGCGTGTTGACGTTACGTTTACCTACACGTTGTGCTGTAATCATTTTTTTCAGTGCAGTCAAGCAGTTTTTAGTTTAATACTATAGGTACCTAATATATTTAAATATGGCGCTTGCATAAGGCCTGGCATTGAAATGCAAATGCTAAAGCTGGAAGGAACACTTCTCAAGAATAGGCCGATGACGGGAACGAAGAGTTAAACCGAAACAAAACACCCTCTAAAGAAACTGGTGTTTAAAAGATTAAATAATTTAAACTATGTAAAGTAACCCCTATAAAATGTACTTGTCGTTCTGTGTACGTGTTTTGGACGAAAAAAATGTTTTCGTCGGAAACACGTGTACAAAACGGTAAATTATATTTTATGCGCGTTATTTTGAAAATTTTTAATTAGTTCAATATTTCAGTTTAAAAATGCGTTGGAAATTGATAAAACCACAAAAGTTCTCTCTTCATTGCGTTGTTTGAAGTTATCTGCAATAAAAAAAGAAATATTCAGCTAATCTCTTTTGTTTAAACGTATGTATTAATGCAAGCTTACTTATCGATTAGTTAATTGTAAGGTGCATGTTGAAAAATGATGAATATAACAAACATTTTTAATCCAAGAAATATTTACTATTACCATGGAAATTTAATAAGGCAAGAAGTTTCCTAAAGTTCCAATCTCCATTAATTTTTTCGTATTATATCTATGTTTCGTTCTTTTAAAAAAAACACCTTAGAAAGTTATTAATGTTTGGGGCATTCACCGAAAGTTTCTACCTTTCTGCTTTTTGTTAAGGATAAAAAATAATACTCAAGGTGCAATTTAAAAATTTTACAATAAGTGATAAATGACCTCTCTCAAAGATTTTCAAGCAATTTTGAAATGTGTAGTATTGATATTTAAATAATTAAATTAACATAAATAATTAATTTAATATTTAAGAGCGCATTGCATATTATTCAACATTTATAGCAACTTTTAACATAGATGCCATACACATGTCGTGCGCTAAAAAGCAACTTAGAAACAAACTTATAACGTTTTGAAATTTTTACCATCAGTGTCAACATTTCATAATTAGACGCATCACATCTTATTAATGTCACATAATCAAAAACACTCGGCAATTTTATATTCTATTTTCTTTTATAGCTATTTTTTAGATCCTTCACTGACAATTAGTTTTACAAAAGTTCCAATTAGTCTGCATAAAATCATTCAAAACTTAATTGGAATTGCAAGCTATCAAATTTTCTTTCAGAATCTACGTATTTTCACAACGTTCAGTAATTACTGAATGTCTCAGATCTCAATGAAGAATGTAATTATTGTTATAGGACGATAAACATTCTTAATCAAATAATCATATTAAAACTAGACTCTTTTATAGCTTTCATTTCACATTAATTAAACAATTATCTTTGTTTAGCTGTGTAGCATAAATTAATGAAACAATTTTCGAGCATTGATATTATGCAGCGTATTTCACGCGTTTTGTATAGAAAGTATATAGTATATAGTATATAGTAGTATATATATTATTTGTGTAGTAAGCTCAAAAGTCTTTTTTCTTTTAATCAAGGGATGCTTAGAAATGTTGGCTATCTTACCTTTTGAATGCTATTTGTAATTTCAGATGCTTGGGTCAGTTATAGTATATTTTTTAGTCAATCTCTGAAACTATAGTAGAACAAAATTTAAAAAATTGTATTACTTTCATAAATTTTTTACTGCAAAAATTTGTCTACAACACTATTTGCGTAACTTAAGATAGCGATCTTATTGTTTTCAGTTTTATTTGGGTATTTTTTAAAGTTATATCGTCTTATAAGAGTGAAGTATTTTGTACGAATGTGTATGAAGGCAATTTTACGTTTGTCAAAAGAAATAGAATAGAACTACATATGGATTATTATTTCTATTCTACGTAGTTACTTTTTATCGTTACTTGCTTTCGAGATATAAGATGCAACATTAAACATGTGAAAAACATTTTAATGCATTATGTATTTCTGGTTTTATTATCTTTCATGCATTTTCTCTGTTGTCAGAACCTTAAAGACCGAAATTATGATAAAACATTAAGAAAACGAATTTTTAAAATGCATATTAAAGACTAGACATTTTAAAAATGTTTTGAAATGTTTTGAAGAAAATCCTAAATGATTTCTCGATGATATGACGATCTCGACTATGAATTTCTCAAATTTTCGTCGGTTGCACAATTTCAATAAATGTCGTAGATTCCACAGCGTAAGCTGCAGGCGGTTAGCTCTTCCGGAATACGAAAGTCTCTAATCACCTCGGCTCCACGCCCAATATTCCCCTGTGTCGATGATTTAGCCTACCATTGCCGCATTGCCGAGCGGACATACGGGAGTAAAAGCCCTGATAAATTCCCCTGATGGAATCAAAAACTTTGCACGGCTTCCTCTGCTCTTCCTCCCTAACTGTTGATCAGCATTCCAGGAAACGATGACCGTTTGCTCTAGGGCAAATTAAATGTCAAAAATAAATCTCTCAAACTGAACCTAGCAAGGCAGTATCTCAAATATTTGGCTAGAAATCGCTAAACCTTAGTATTACTGCAGCAATGTACATCTTTTACATAAAATAAATTTAGATGAAGTGGATCGAAAATATTTATTATTTAATAGATGTACAAGGAAGTCATGTGGTGTCCACCTTTGATTTTTTTTTAAATGCAATCAAGACGTTTTTCTTAGTTTTCATGTATTAAAAAAAAGGGTTTCACTGTAAGAAGTAGGTATTCTTTATTTGAGAAATCACTCTTCATAAATGTTCCACTGTCCATAGTGTTCAGAAGCTCTGTTTGTTTTCTCCATTTATGGAAGTAGTTATTTTTGGTGGGTTTGCATAAGTTTGTTCTTCCTGAAAATCAGTTCTTTTTAGGGAGATGAGAAAGCTACTGTGGGCGCACTATCACTGAAAATACTAATTTTTAACGCGTCTCTGTAAACAAGTAAACACCATTTTAATATAATTTTTCTTCTTACGAGACGACTGTCAAGGCAAATCAATGAAATTGAAGTGAAAGAAAAACATCCCAAAAGAATTAAAAGTATAGAGTACATTATTGAAAATCCATACGTAGGATGAAAAATTTGACACGTAATAGAAAGATGTCATGCCAAATGCTCAAAACAGTGTTACAGCATAGGATTGATCAGGGTGTTATAGAGGGAATTATTTTTATAAGATGGGCTTATAAAAATACCATATCAAAGCTAAACAAATCTTGTACATCATGCAATAGTTTTTAATTAGATAAAAGAATCTGTATTCTGCTGCTTTATACAGTTTAAAAAGCCATTAACGCAATTACCTAAGAAATAAAACAGTATCATGTATTTTGTTTTTGAGTAGAGAAGTACTAGCTTGAAGATTTAATGTTCATAAATTCAAGTATTTGTTTATAAGTAAAGCAAATTTTAGAAAAATATCAACAATGATGAAGAAAGACAAAATTCTTTTCTACACTTTATCATTAACTGGACTTAATATTGCAGGTTTACAGCAACGACGATGTATGAAATGCCTCAGGTTCTTCATCCAGTTAACGTATTTCATTTCAGTAGTTTGTTTCATTGCCTTAGAAATGCATGTTACTGTGCAAAAAGGATCTATAGAAAAATCACGTACCTTCTATAGTACCTGCATTCGGCTTTAATATGGTATCTACTATTTTTGCGACAAGATACTCTAAATAGCATCACACTACAGTTGTATAAGTATCAAAAATCATATAATATCAGCAGAAACATCAGCAGCATTTTACTCAACATAACCACTTGCAGCTTATTCCTATTTTATCTATACTTCCATTATTCTTAGAAGCGGCATTTCCAAAAGACATGTTGAAAGTTTCTCCAGCGTACTCTTTTGAACTTGCAAACAACGGAACGTTTTTTGGGACTTCTTGCGCTTTTTACGTTGAAATCATGCATTTATTCTGTTGCTGTGTCACACTTTAATCGCGCTGGCTCTGAGCTGCTTGTTTTACAGATGGGCAGAAGTACTGCGCTGTTATAATAAGTTTCTCAGATGCAAAACATTTCCGTGTGACTCCAAATTTACAGAACAAAACCTGGTGGATTTTTTCGTTATTATGAAAACAATACGGGCACTGAATAAATGCCTCGGGTCAACTTCTTTTCTGATAGTCGTGTATGCACTGGGTGGTCTGTTTGCTACGCTATACGAAATGGCGTGGTACGAGTGCTATAAATTTCATGAAGGCTTTTACTTGGTTAACGCAACTAAACCATCCGTGTTCAGCATTTTCATCCTAATAATAATCACAATAAGTTGCCCCAAGATTCCGGAAATGCAGCTAGAAGTGAAACGGACCGCAAGAGAACTTGTGGACAAAAATCAAAAGCTTGGCGTATTATCAGTGCACACCTTTTATTTCTTGACGAGAATAGTACAGGAAGAAATATTTTATGTAACAGCCTGCGGAATGTTCACTTTCAACAAAAACTTCATTCTTTCTGCTATTGGAATAACTTTGACCTATGATTTACTTATAATCAATTTCAAGACAAACTAATTTACGCACGAAATGAGAGAGGTTATAGCCATGCAAATATAAGCACAAATATGAAAATAATTTAGTTTGATGAAATTATATATATCATTTATGTATTAGGATTTAGAAATACGTTTTATTACTATCCCCCCATGATATAGAATAACATATGTAAAATGCAATTTTTATTGACATCTCAGTTCCTTTGCTTTCATATTCAAACTCATATTCAAAACGTAGTAAACAAAAGCAAACATTGGTTTTAATAAAGTATTAAAGTATTCCTGAAATTAAACTATCACATGCCTTTAAATATACAGTTCAGCATGGGGCAAGGGGGGCAATGCCCCCCCCCTGGATTTTTGTATGCAGTGTTTTTCCTTGCTTTTTTGCTCTTTCGAACATGGTAACCATACATTGAAGTAGTCTTTGCCCCCCCCCCCCGGTGAAATATTCTTCCGGCGCCCATGCAGTTCAGGATGCGTTTTATTACCTTTCTAGTTAAAATATTCGTTCTTCGCATTTACAAAAGTTTATATTTTCCGAATCAAAACTTGATGCTGGCAGTATATTTTATACGGATCATTAGTGGAATTCTTCAAACATAAACCAAAATGTTCAGCAGTCCGTGATCGTCTGACTCTGGGTTTCAACTCTTGCTGTCTTATCCTACAGTCCGGCTTCACGCTGTTGCACTCACTGTCTCTGAAACCCTGGATTTAATAGCTGCTAGTTTTAGATCCAGCACTGGGGCCCTCACCTAGAATAGAAATATTCTGGAGAGAACATCGCCATACAAAACTCGTTGGATATATGAGGCAAGGATGAACCGTACGACTGGTAGGAAAGAATGCACAGAGAAGGTCAACTTGTGCTTTATCGCCACACTCAGCGAGTGGTAAATGTAAACTACAAGTGAATTTTACTGTCAACTTACGCATTACAAATCCTTCAGTCAACTTACGCAGTAGAAATACTCAAATGCTTCATTTGAGAGGAAAAAAATATGATGTGGACACTTTATGACATTTTTACGTCGATTAAATTACATAAAGTTTCAATGCACTCCCTTGAAACTTATTAAGTTTCAATGTTATTGAGGCACCATACTTTAATTAGGGTATGTCGATTTCTCACCATATATCAGAGATATAGCTAATGTTGCTTCACTTTTATAGAAACTTATTTTTGGCGGAAAATTTGGTGATATTTTCCCAAAACGTGCCAAGCTGGGCGACAGTTAGACAGATTTTGGTCATGACCTAAGCAATGTTTGTTTGCAAAATTTTGCGGCTAAAAGTTATTAAATTACGGGATTAATGTATATATGTACATGCAGATATCAGAAATAACTAGAAAAAATGGACACGCGGTTGTCAGAAAAAGATCATGCATTCATACATAGCACATAGATACATAGCTAGTACGTTGAATGAAACGTTAAGCAGGAACTCCTCACAAAAAATTAATCGATAGTCAAAATCGATTTTTGCGTGATCACAATAATACTTTCTTAAAATGGTACATGAAAAGTAATAAATGAAAAAGCGAGTTTAGAAATCTGCCACCGATTATCATAAGGGTGAGGGGCCACAGACAATGAACGTGGTAGATGGCTTAAGTGTGACGGTCCCACGTTCGAGCCTACCGCGTGCCTCTCGATCTAACAGTCTGGAGTTTTGGGCTGTTTTCTTTAGATGCAACGTGAATGTGCGTTAGAACCCCTTAGAAAATGCTCCGCAGATGCCTCTCATGTAGGCTTACCATATCACAAACAAGCATATCATGGTAAGTTTTTATTTCTTTATGTGCAGTAGATAGTGTGCAGATAAGTACTCCCTTTTTTCAAAAATTCTACTTGAAAAATGAAAGATAGGTATGTTTATTTTCAATTCCGTAAAATTTTAATAAAAATGTTACAGAATTTCTTACAAAAATGACCTTTTTATAGAGATGAGGCTAAAACTTGCAGCCCTAACCGCTTTGCCAATGTCTGTAGTTAATTTCTAAGTCTCAGAATCATATTTCTACAGAATTCAAAATAAGCATTTATGGCTGTTTAGTAAATGTTTATGTTCTAATTATTTAACTTTCAAAATATCAGAAAATTTTCTTGGACACCAGATAAAAATTTCACGGAATGTTAAGACTAATTCGAATATGTTTCTTATATTTTCAATGATTAGCTTTGCAAGACAGATACTAATGAAGAACCTCAGCCACAGACGTAATTAATTAGAAGCAAGTCCCCCCCCCCAAAAAAAAAATCAGATATAATCTCTTTGAAAATATTTTCTACAATAGGAAACATTTTGTCCCCACCTCCTCCCCATTGTAGCATGCCAATTTACGGTAATGCTTGCTCTCAGTTCAGTTCTAAGGATAGTTCATAGGAAAAATATTTCATTTTTTCTATTTTATCCGGATATTAAAAAAGAAGAAAAATATCTGAAATATATGATATAACTGATCTACCCCATAAATATTATTCTTGCAAATAATTCCTTCTAAGGGTCTTCTTAAGAAATTAGCATTCATAAAATGTTTAAAAAATAGCTCAAATTCAGTTAATTCACACTGAAGTATAAAATAACAAAAAACAGCAATGTATTTCAAATAACAATAAACTGATTTCAATTTTACTACCTTCAAACTTCATTAAATTACAAGAAATAAGTTCAGTAAGAAACAACATAAAACTACTGTAAAAGCACTATTTTTCATTTAATATAATTTTAATACTCTCCTAAATATTTTTGCTATATACATTATCATTAGCTATTTAACACGTCGTATATCGCATTATTTTTAAAAGATGCAATTTGAAATACTTGAAAGAAAGCACATTATTCAAAAATTTATTCACTAAGGTGTATTTCGTTCAATATGTGTACAATAAAAGATAAATTAATAGCCCAAAAGAGTTCATTATATTTCTGGATTTATCCCATTTACTATTCTCTTGAGTACATTAATACAAAGCAAATGTCCTTTTGCTCATATAATTACTTTTCGACGCCATCATTACAGCAATCGAAAGTGCTGTAATTAAGGTATATTAAGATACCTAGGGCCATTAATATCTCGGATAAAAAATTATTGAAGACGATGTCGTGTTTTGTTATAAGCACGATAACTGTGCTTTTTTCTTTTTGAGGCGAATCAAGAATACTGCATGCGGACACTTAAACAACAATAATATTGAATTGTTGCATTAGATATTGAAATTGAAATCTGTTTGGTCGTAAAACTACGCAAACAAGTCATTTTAATAAACAAAGAAATTATAAATCTATTTCCATTTCTCAGAAATAATCAAACGGATTATTTTTACTGGCGATTCAATCAGTTTTCATAATTAAGATTTGGAATTCCTCAAGTACATTTAATTATGTTTGTCATATTTAAATTTGTCGAGGCAGCTGCTTTAGTTGTCCTTCATTAATATTTTCTATTTTCAGACTTGAAAAATAACGATAATTAAAATTTCTGCGATTTAAATATACTTAATATTTTACATATATTTTTCTGAAACACAGAATATTTTCTGGTCTTACAACATATTGTGTATAATGTATATTGTGGGAGTGCTTCGAAAGAAAATGCAAAATTAAAGATCTAAACAGCATTTTCTATGGCAGGGGAGACCAGGATAATAGGCTTAGTTTTTATAGTCATTGAGTTTTATTATTTATATTTTTTAAGTTTTTAAACAAAATTGAACTACACCATCAAAGCACAGACATTTCTCTATGAATTCCCAAGAGTTCATTGTCTGTAATGTATATAGTTTACCTTTAACGGATGCTTAAATGAAGAGGAAAAAGTGTGCCAACCTTGTGCCGTCGTGGGACAAATTTCGAGTACTTACGGGATATATTGGCACATGCTCTGCAACAAGTTAAATGAAACTCACTAACGGTCTTATTCAAACATTTTACACGTGGATTAATTCAAATGTGTGTGTTAAAATCATCGGTAAGATATCTTACGCATAAGTTTAACACGTATGTTTGGATTAATTCGTGTGATCGTTTGTTTGCCAGGAGAGGACAGCTCACGTCACTGAATGTGTCGTTTAGAGCTACCTTCCCGGAGTTTCTCGCCACAATTTGGATCCTCATCAAAAGATGGGGTATTTCTGAATATCGGCACCCCTCAGAAACTGCTTGAGACCACCGAGAGGATGTTAGGAAACATGAATTTCACGTGCACGTAGTGGTACGTCGGTATCGAACCCGTAGCTTTCCGGATACGAATCCAACGCCTTAACCATTGAGCTATGACGACCTTGAGTCAAGTGTTTGGAGAATAAGGCCCTAAGACATGCAATTAAGAGAAATCAATTGTACTTTCGGAAGTTTAAACAAGTTTGATAATTTAAACACAGGAATTATACCTTTCTCCGCACAAAACCGAACTTAAAATTATACATGTATAAGAATAATTAATACAACATAAAATTTATGTAGCTTTTGTCCTACTCGAAATCATCAAGAGTTGTTGATATTACAAATATAAAATCGAGTGAAATATAAAATCGTTGCGCAAACCTTCCCCAAGTCTTGAACACATTTTTCTCTGTGTTTGCAGTGTTTTGTTGTTTATTGGTCTACTTGCCAGTGTAGCTTTTGTCAGTCTTTTGATTAGATTTTTTTCACAGTTTCTAAGAAACATTTTATACGGTTCTTGTGATTTGGGAAACACCGGAACATAAGCAAATTGGCCCAATCAAGCGGCTGCTCCAATTTTAAATAAGTTTAAATAAGAAGCTCAAAGTTTAAATAAGACGTAGATAGTACTCTTACAATTGAAACCTGACTTACTGAAGATGTGTCTGTGAGAGCCATATAAATTGACAACAAACTTATATATTAATAAATAAATAAACAACAATCTTACCTACAGTGAAAGCTGTCCTGATAATTAGGTTTTTATTAACTAAATACATACTACTACATTACGTACCAGAAGTAGCTTTATCAACACACAAAAAGGACACTAAACCTTCTATCTTTCAATTTTATTGATGAAAAAAGTTAAACAGAGTCGTTTGTTTATCTTTTTTTATAGAGAAAGCAGAAATGAAGTCAGAATATACTATGTCTAATGAAAAAAATGGACTGTCGTCGTTGCCTTCTTACATACAAAATCTCAAATTTTTATTCATTTTCTAGCATCCATTAAGAATACTTTTTCGAGTTCATCGTCTTTCTGAGTTTCTTGGCATTCAAACTGATCATCGGGATTTTTTTTCTATGACTGCTTTTCCATTCTTCGTTGACATTGTAGCATTCAGCTGCTTTTTCAACCAGTTCAAACGTCTTCACAATTTGAATAAATACAATTCTGATGCATTTACTGAGCTCATGTCTAGTATTTTTATCATTTCTTTGTCCTATTTCTTAAGCCCCTGATGAGTAAAGCGGTACTTAATAGTCTTTGAACTAACTTGTTACCAAATATCAGAAATATACCGAATGCGGAAGATAAACGTTTTTCAAGCCATTTAGTATTCTATGCATTTTGGGTGTGTAGGACAGTTATCAAGAACTAAAACAATTTTTCTTGATTTTTGTTGCAATCTGCAACCCATCTCATAAGCCAATCCATAAAAATACTGGAAGTCATCAAGGCATTCTTATTAAAATGGTATTTCACTTGCAAAATATTCATTAATCCTTTGAAGCATCTGGGTTTTGCGCTTTTACCAATAACAAGAAGCTTTTTTTTTATTTACTGGCATATTCGAGCAACATCAACTTTTTTAATATGAAGATAAAAGTAAAATTCAAATTGTTCACTAATTTACTTGTATATCGATTGAAAAAGAACCTTCTTCCTGGGATTTACCAAAAAAATACATTACCTCCTTTATTCAATTAAAACGCAATTTGTATTTAAATGTGCATTAAAGAAAATGTGCATTATTATCTTTACTTTTTATTTAAAAAATATGTTTCAAAATGCTTATAAATAAGTATAACAATATTTTTTCTTCTCAGATCAATTAATATCTCCCCAAAAAGCACATTACATTTTTCGATTGACCCTATATTTTTTCTCTTTAAAACATTCGATTATAAAATAAATGTTCTTTTCTTGTATAACTACTCTTAAACGTTATCATTAAAACAATTATTTTTAAAAGCTGTAATTAAGGTATACTGCGACATCATGGGACATCGTTTCTCGGAAACAAATCTAGTACAGTTAATTATTCTCAGTAGGGATAGTAAAAAATACTATTGAATTTGTTTATTAAAGAGTGTAGCAATGCCGCAGTAGTATTCTTTATCAAATGTTGTAAATTTCCTTTAAAGTTAATTAATAAAACACAGTGTTACTCTTTAAAAATGCGTAAAAAAGTACTTGCCATTAAACAGTAAAGCAATGCAATCAAACAGCTTTAAGTTATTTTACGGCAATTTTAATGATTTTTACAAACAAAAGACTTTTTGTGCGTCTTCTAACGCTTAAAAAATTTTCACGGTCTACGTATTGTATAATAATGTGAATGACAGTTTCTCTGTAAACAGGACATCCACTAATTTCTTCAATTTTTACGTAACACACTTTTCCTCAAAAAAGAAAATCTACTAATATTTTTTAATTTTTAGGCAACATAGTTTTTTTCAAAACAGAATATCTACTAATTTCTTCATTTTTTAGGTAACTATTTTTCTTCAAAACATGGAACCTACTAATTTCTTCAGTTTTTAGGTACATATTTTTCAAACCTCAAAACAGGACATCAATAATTCTTTAATTAATATGTAACATATTTTCCCCCAAAACAAGCATCTACTAGTTCTTAGGTAACAGTAAGTGCATTCAAGAAAGAATAAAAAAACGTTGCATGTAAAATATGAATGAAGTTAAGCAAGGCATCTAAAAATTTGCCTTCATAAATAACACAGCTGTAAGAACTGAGCTTTTAATATTTTTTTATAATTTATTTTATTTATTTATTTATTTATTTTTGCTCTTTCATAAGTAATGAAAAAGGGGGAAGAAACCTTTGTACTTATATAAGAATAATTATAGTTCCATTAAAGATTTGCAATTAAAAGCTAGTAAGCACTACCATCAAATTAATTTTAGATCTTTTACGCCGATTTTTTAAAAGGTTACTCTTTTTCTAAAAATGGGACATTTCAGCGATACTTGGAGAAATAGGAATAAAACCGAAACTGTACCGTTCAAAACGGAACGTATGGTCACAGACATTTAGTAAATTTGAGTCCTAAAGTGAAAACGAAACTCTAAATAAAAGGTTTATTAAGTTTTTATTCAATAAAAATATATTAAATAAAAACTTAAATGTTCAGAATTTTTTATTTATAATAAATCGCCATCAATCGCATACATGGATTGCTCATCTCCTGTGAACTCAAAAAGTCTTAGAAAGTATCTGGTAGGGAAGTGAAACCCCCCAATTATTTTTTGTTTATCTTATTCCAATTGAAATGTTACGCAGACTGTATTGCCTTTCAAAAGTTCTTATCACAGAATACATTTCATTATGATGAAATACCCGAGCAGAACCGGATTATTCATGAGGTTAATATATGGGTACTTTGAAGTACTTTGAGATTTTAAATACGCACGTCTGAAGCAATGTGTAAAATCTTGGTGGCAACCAAAAACCTAGATTGTCATGGGTACGAGAGAAAAGAAAAAAGAGGATAGAATAAATAAAAGTTACTTAAGAAAAAAAGAGAAAAGCGAAAAAGGTTTTTGCTGACTGTATAATCTATTGTTTTTATTAATTATTTAGCTATTAAAGGAAGTTACCTAGGGGTAACTACCCCATTAGAAATCTTGTGTTCTTTATTTGGTAAAACATTTTTGAACCTGGGCATGTTTTCGTATCGGTGATTACGGAGCTATATGTGCGTCGAGCTTCTTTCACTACACAATAGTTTCCAAGCTTTTTCTTCTTGTGAACACCTACTAAAATTCGACAGATATCGGAAACCTCTTGAGTAGACATTGTATATACTAGTATACTTTTTCGCGAACCACCGGTTGGGAATTAATGCACTATATCATTAAAAGTGTACCGTAATCCATGTGTCTGCCCTATTTGTCTTTCTTGTTTCATCATGTTGGAAAGTGTATCATAATCCCCGTTCATTTGCTTCAAAAATTTCATTCTCACTTTCTTTTTCACATAGAGACGATATATTTTGATTAATAAAACGAAATAAATTTTGTGATTGTTCTTTTTTTATGGGTTGCATATTTTTCTGTGGCTTACAGGCAAGAACCTAAATTATTTTATGCTGACGAAAATCGTCAATCGTGACAGCCCTATAATGCTTACTTTTCAGTTTTTTATCAATATTTTCTAAACTAATGCAAATTTTGTAACTTATGATAGCGAAAAGAATGATTTGTGTAATCTAAGATCATACTTTGTATAATTCAAAAAAGAATTACAAACTTAACAAACATGAAATGTAAGAGCGTATTCTTCATTAATTCAAAAAAGATGAAAGATAAATCATGCAAATGCATCGACTATGCAACACTCTCCAATACAACATTATTTTTTGCACCAATTTTGGCGATGTATTGTCCTTAAATCTAGTGGGAATTTTGAGGTAATATTTTAAAAAGAACATTGTCTTATCATTATAAATGTAATTTTGTGAGACCCTGTAAAAGAGCTTTTGAAGTTTTTTCCAGCATTTAACTGAAGAGTAAACTGTTACAAACATTTTTATTGCACTGCTCTTGAAATGCATTAATGTTTCTCAACTGCCATAGATCGTAATGAATTGGAATTCTTTTGACAGTTTCTGTAGAAGAACTATTAATAACAAAGACACTATCTCCGACGGATAAAATTATTTTGTGAGCCTTAATAACATATATGTTAACTTTTTTTTCGTTGAAAAACCAAATATCTCTAAAATAGGCTTCCAAGAATGAATGATCATAGAGCCTGATGTATATATGTATATTATGTATATATATATATATATATATAATATATATATATATATATATATGGGTCATTCCACAAGAATCAGGTAACTTTAGAGGTGAATTTGAAACATACTACATTTATCTCAGATTAGAATTTTTTTGATAAAATCTAGGAAAAATAAGTTAATTTTATTGTATTTGTACAGCAACACTCAATTATTTGAACATTTTTGAAAAAATCGATTTTTTTCTAAAAGTAGATTCCAGGGGACTTCCAGGGGACTGACGGGAACAGGTGATTTCATTCTAGAATGAACTTTTTAATGAATAATGCTAACTTTTTATTAATAATTAATAATAATTATCCGAAGAAGTAATAAAAACATGTTTCATACATAACCTCAATACATATATTTTCCTATTTAATCATCTTTAACTAATACATTTTTAATTATTTATTTTAATTATACTATTTAAAACTTTTTTTAAACTTTAAATAAAACTTTTTTAAATAAGTCATAAATTTAACATCAAAGCAAAAATAATAGTAATTATTTTTCGCAAACATCAATAAATTTATTAAATGTATAAGTGACTCTATTACGCTAGGTACTTGAAATAGGTATTGGTAATTTTTCCAATACATGCTCAAACGATATATCAGCTATATCATTTTCATCTAATCGAAATAAAGTATTTTTATCATTACATTTTTTGAGCATTGTGACAGTCAACTTCTCTTCATTTTCTTTAACATATGAACAAATTGCAACACTCTGGTATTCTCTATTTCTGACTAAAAATTTGACTAGGATAAAATCACCAACAGTGAACTTGATCTGTTGCTTACTTGTAGATTTTTTACTTTGCTTCTCACTTTTTTTCTTTTTATTTTTTTTAAGCTGCGAGTGTCGAACGGCGCCCTGAAAGATTTTGATCTTGTTCAAAGTTAATTGTTCCCAACTTGTAACTTTCACAAATTATAGGATCACAGAAACAACTCAATGACTTCATAATAAGACGATTAGGGTGTTGTACATCACCACAAATTTGATGTACCTTGAGTGTTCCTTGAAAGGAAATTTGCTTATTCTGGTTTTCGTTTATCAGATCATCTATTGTTTTAATATAAACATCTTCAATAATAGAAATTTTTATTGCTGGGCATTTTTTATGTAATATGTCAGCAAATTCATGCAAATTCATTATATCACCTTTTTGAGCAATTACTTGGTCGGCAGTTCTTTTACAAGTTATCCAAGCAGTTACAAGCAGTATTCCAGATGGAAAACTGCCAGGGGACTGACGTTTTTACTATAAAACTCAAAAAATCTACTTATTGGAAGCAAATGCTATATTATTCTGTTCTAATATTAAATCTAGTAATAAAAAGACATTAAAATCAGCATACATCAATAATAATTATTTATAAATTATTAAATTATTACTTACCAGGGGACTGACAAATTGAGTGTTAGCATTTTGTTTGTTGACACAAGAATGGCGAAAAACATTGAATAAAAATGGCTGATGTATGAATAAACGTCGTCAATGCCATCTTTATATGATAAATAAATATGAAACAGGCAATAAAGTTATCAACAATGGATAATATCAGAAATTTTTGGAATTTAACATGAGCCAGGGGACTGACGCGCAAAGTAGGGGTACACAACTTAAAATTGAAAAAAGTGATGAAAATTTTCAAAAAATCACATTACACACATAACAAGTTATTAAATAACTATCTCAGAACACAACAACGATCATTTTTGTTGCCTAAATCGGTTAGTTTAAAAATAATTAGCACTTAACTCTTCACTTTTTCGAGTGGTACATGCCAGGGGACTGATTTTTTGGGGTTAAAAACCTAATTTTTAATAAAAAAAATTTCAAATTTCAAAATATTATACGTGCTCCTAAACAGAATCAATGCTGTCTATAAATGGGCATTATTCAAAATTTTAAAATGTTGAATAGTAAATAATTTTTTTACAATTTCACGAAGTTACCCTATTCTTGTGGAATGACCCATATATATAATTACTTAGTAAACAAAAATGAAAGACTCCCCAGGCCAGCCATTGTTATTATATCATAACAGTATAAAATGCATTGTCCTCATCAGAGGGGGAAATGCAAAACTCTACACCATACGTTTCAGACTCACAGCCTGAGATTTTGCCAAGGTAATGTGTTATATTCATAACTGTATTCTGCAAAGATTAATATAAAAGTATTTAAACAGTTTAAAGGTATTTATAAATGTGTTCTATATTAATTAAAAATATGAACTGCATAAGGCAAATCTCAGAGGTGTGACTCCCCCTTACCTATGGGAAAGAAAAGGAAAAAAAATTTTATTTACAAGTCAAAAATTCAAAAGAACACACAAAGCAAACATGTTGCACAACCAAAGAAACAAGTTAAAATGTAGTTCCAAAATCCTGTAAGTCATGGTCCATGGCCTGTCCAATCCGCGTGTAGTGTATCTGTTGCCATTCTTCAGCCAAATGCACTTCCCTGAGGTTCTAATCTATATTGAGAGCAATCTGTTTGCTTTGGTGCAAGTGCGTCATTTATCAAGAGATTACTACAACGTAAAAACTAGTGAAAATGCAAAGGAAGGATTAATACCAGGGTTTCAGGCTATTATCAAAACTTTTTAAATAGAAATTGATAAAATTAAGTGGAAAATTGTTTGTATAAAATAATTTGGCTGCAAATAAATATATATTATAATTTAAAAGTTGTTTATTACTGCATAAGCGAAAATATCTGATAAGTTGGTTGATTAAAATGTTAGTAAAGACTTTTTTGTGAATATTTGATGACCAATGAGGCGCTATGTAACGTGAAGTGCTATGCGCTATGTAACGAAGCGCTATGTAACGTGTGGAACCACTGTATTTTTGTTTATTTTTACATAAAATTCAACTGTATGCGTTGGTGCATTTTTCGAGCTGTCTTTGGCGCTCAAATGTTTTCTACCAACTTTAATTGGGCAATAGAAGTGGCTGGTCTGTTTTTTCATGTTTATGTATTTTTCGTTTATTTTTATGATGGCATACAGAGATTAAACTCTCAAAAACTTATTCTATAAATAATTGATTCATTTTACTATTATGATTCTAACAAAGTGTAAAGATAAAAGATGTAAAACTTGCATAGTTGCTAAAAATGTGCAAATGGAAGGTAAAAAACATTTTTGTAAACAAAAAAAATGTAATATACAAAATAAATTGTCTAACTTGTGGACAATCATACATTGGACAGACCAGCACAGAACTACACCTTAGAATTAATCTACATAGATCCAACATAAATAAATTGCTTAATAACAGTTGTTCCTGTGAAATTTTACACTTTAAAAATCATGGTTTTCAAAATATTTCAATTTCTATTCTTGATGTTGCTGATGATTTAAAAGATATATTACATAAAGAAAACTTAAATATTTTAAAACACAAAACTTTGTTTCCATATGGACTTAATACATGCCTGCACAATATAGAACTTTAAAATATTGATAACTTTTATGCCTGTTTTTTGCTTTTTTCAGATAGAAAGATTATAAATAGGGAGAAGAGGGTTTCAAAATGCTTTTCTAAACAATTTAATGATATAATTCCAAATATCTGGATTGAAACTATGCATAACAAATTTATCAAAGATAACAATGTTATATATGTTAAAAATAAACTCTTCAAACTTAAAAAAAGTACCATCAAGAGAATACTTATACACTATGATAATTTTAAATTTTTAAATGAACAATTTGCTGCTTTACTTAAAGATCTTCTATATTTTAAACTAAAAAAATATCAATACTACCTACAATAATGAATATCTTGTTATAAATTTTCTACAAAAAAGCTTTAATAATCTCAGTATACATAATATGCTACAAAAAACTAAACATGTTTTCCCAAAAAAAAATTGTAATATTATTCCTACATTCAAATACAATAAAACCTTGGGCAGTTTACTTTTTAATTATAAAAATGTTCTTTCAGATGGCAATAATTTAAAATGCTTTTGCGATGAATTTAAAGTCACTGAATTTTTTTATTCAAATTTTAATCATGTAATCACAGGCAATCTAAATATCATTAAACATTGTAAATTGAGAAATATTATGAGTTTAGGAAGTAAACACAGAGTTAATACTACTTTGAAAATAGCCTTTTTAGAAAAATCTTTTAATATAAATTTAAACAACTTTATTTTAAAATTAAGCTACAAATACAATATTCCCCCACAAGCCTTCAGTGAATGGAAATGTTTGTTATTTAATCGTTTCAAATCAGACTTTCTATATAGTTATGCTAATACAAAAACAGATGATTATGTGGTTTTCATTAAAAAAAATTTAACATTATAAAAGATTACAAAAATAAGTTTGTTTTTTGTCCTGTTGACAAAGCCTCCAATAACTTTGCCATCATATGTAAACTTTTTTATTTTAACACAGTACATAATGAACTTAATATTAGTAATGTCTATGTAAAAGTAAATAACAGTCTCTCAACTATTCTAAAAAAGGTCTATGCCTTTTCCAAAAAAAATCAATTTCAATATAAATAAACACAATAAACTTGCTAATTTATATGCGTTACCAAAATTTCACAAAAATTCTATTACTTTTAGATACATTTGCAACACAAGAGGTTCTTTGTGTTACACTATTAATAATATTTTTCAAAAACTTTATGTAAAATTTATGATATCCAAGATTCTAATTTTTCTATTTGTACTGGTTTTTGGTCCATTAAAAATAGTTATTCACTTATACACTGGTTAAAAAATATGAAAATTTTTATGTTACAGGTTTTTGATTTTGAAAATCTATTCACAAGCATTCCAATAGATGATTTATATAGAACTTTACTAAATGTTTTTGATCATTTTAACATTGAGCATGAATTAAATATTAATAGATAATTTTTCGTTACTCTTTCCAATTTTTGTCTTTACTTTATAAATAATTTCATAATATTTAATTCAGTCATTTATCGTCAAACTAAAGGAATAGGCATGGGCACAAATTACTCTAGTACTGCTGCTAATCTTTATTTATTTTTCTATGAATATAATTTTTTCTGCAACAATCCAATGAATTTTGCTGTGTTTCGCTACATTGACGACGACATTCTTGTCGTCAATGGAGACTTTAATGATATTAAACATTTAATCTACCCCAACACACTCAACCTCAAGCCAGCTTACTCTAATTCTAATTCTGTTATCTTTTTAGATTTAAACATAAATTTATTCAACAATACTTTACACATAAACATTTTTGATAAAAGAAAAAATTTCAATTTTGAGGCTGTATCTTTGCCTCATTGGTCATCAAATATTCACAAAAAAGTCTTTACTAACATTTTAATCAACCAACTTATCAGATATTTTCGCTTATGCAGTAATAAACAACTTTTAAATTATAATATATATTTATTTGCAGCCAAATTATTTTATACAAACAATTTTACACTTAATTTTATAAATTTCTATTTAGAAAGTTTTGATAATAGCCTGAATCCCTGGTATTAATCCTTCCTTTGCATTTTCACTAGTTTTTGCGTTGTAGTAATCTCTTGATAAATGACGCACTTGCACCAAAGCCCACAGAGTGCTCTCAATATAGATTAGAACCTCAGGGAAGTGCATTTGGCTGAAGAATGGCAACAGATACACTACACGCGGATTGGACAGGCGATGGACCATGACTTACAGGATTTTGGAACTACATTTTAACTTGTTCCTTTGCTTGTGCAACATGTTTTTTGTGTGTTCTTTTGAATTTTTGACTTGTAAGTAAAAATTTTTTTCCTTTTCTTTCCCATAGGTAAGGGGGAGTCACACCTCTGAGATTTGCCTTATGCAGTTCATATTTTTAATTAATATAGAACACATTTATAAATACCTTTAAACTGTTTAAATACTTTTATATTAATCTTTGCAGAATACAGTTATGAATATAACACATTACCTTGGCAAAATCTCAAGCTGTGAGTATGAAACCTATGGTGTAGAGTTGTGCATTTCCCCCTCTGATGAGGACAATGCATTTTATACTGTTATGATATAATAACAATGGCTGGCCTGGGGGGTCTTTCATTTTTGTTTACTAAGTAATATTAAACACATGTTTTCTTTTAAGCAGCTTCAATAAGTACCATGTAACGTCTGGAACCACTGTATTTTTGTTTATTTTTACATAAAATTCAACTATATATATATATATATATATATATATTGTTTTGTAAAAGAACTATAAACGCTACTGTGATGAAGATCACATATCTAATTTAATAATCATTTACTTTGGCTTTCTTTAATGTAATCTATCCAAATTCAAGAATTCTAAATCACTTCTGTTTTCATTTTCCTGTCATTTCGTCTTTTAAATCTGTATATTTACTTTCCCCTGTATGAATTATTCTTTTTGTTCTGTGTCTCTTCAGACCGGTGTGCTAAAAATAGATTATATTACGTCCGTTTACAAAATCAACGGCCTTTTTGAGTTTCCTCTTGGCATCCTGCTGGCGTAAGTTATTTAGTTGTTCCCCTGCAACGACTTTAAAATTATTTGCTCGCGATTACGTCATTGTAATTTTATTGGATTAACTGTTAGGGTTGCTCTGGAATTGGCGCTATTAATCTCAGCCAAGTTATTGTTCTCGCCAATGTGTAATTCTGTGCTGGCGTAATTTTTAAATTATTCCACCTTAATTTCACTGTCCAAATAGGACGTATTTTTTTTATTTTCGCTGAGCCACCACCGCCCGTTATAATAATGTTTCAATAGTATATGTTTAATAAAATAGTTTCAAGTATTTAAAGCCTCTTTTTTATATTGCAACTAAGTGTATTTCGTACCTGGTTTATTCATGTCACAACGCAATTCAATAGTTCAAAATCAGCCCAACCAAATAACCTTCTTTACATAAATTGGTGCCTACCCAGGCACTTGTGTTGCATTTTTCGGTGGTGGCTTAGCAAACGGCGCTCGGATGGAATCATTTCGGACAGTCGGAAGTTAAAGCTCAGGCGAAAAGACATCTGCCACAGCATTCTCGAGTGGATTAGAAAATGCCCGTGTCTCTCGCCACCGTTGTTCACCGTTATCTACCACAACACCTTCAGCATGGCATGACTTCCGTTTGCGTGGATATACTGCTGGATAACATTTTGGTAATCTGATGCTCGATTCGTTTTGCTTCATCTTCGCTTGCAGGTATGGAGTGTTTTTGCCGACCATGGATTTTCGTATAACTCATATCCTGAATGATCCCCAATCCCGACAGTACATCGCTTTAGTGAATTGTGCGGATTTTTTTTTTCGATACTTTATCGAGTTTCGTCTTCTAAAGGTGTGTATAAAACGTATGCCACTGGATATTTTACTACCCGCCATTCGGTATGAGGCTGATTTTTGGACGGAAGCTGAACTCTGTGCGTATGAAACTATTAGCTCGTCGCAGCATGTGCTGTGCTACTGTCCTGTTATTTCGGCGAATATTCAACGTTTCTCAGTGCGCATGAATGACATCTTGATTGGACATTGGTCAGCTACATAAAATGTGACATAAAAATTGAAGTGTTTGCGTTGATTTAACATAATGGATAATCATTTTAACAAAGTATGTAGCTTTGTTTTCCTTTTTAAATAGAGATCAGCATTTTATTTAAAGGTAAAAGTAGTTTTTTATTGAGCCGTCACAAAATTGAAGAGCAACACTGAATAGTTTAATTTTACCAATATTTTTAGCATAGCGATATTTTAGTGACGATAATTTTTTATATGTGTAAAAAAAAGAAAGAGTGTTTCACTGGTGTATTTATGTATACTGTATAGAATAATTCTACATAACTTTGGGGTTTTCTAACAATGATTATTTCCTTTATTATTATTATGTATACATTAAAAATTAAATTATGAAAGTTAAGTGCTTTATATAAAATCTGCATTTTTCTTAAGTATTAAATAGAGTAAATGTAGCGTTATTTGAGATTTCAGTACATGGTGTTACTTAAAATTACTTATTCATTTTTGCAAAACATTATGCCATAATTTTCGTAGTTTACATACTTCTAACTTGATCTATATTGATTATAATAATTATGTTCTCTTGGGATCTACCGCTGGTGCTCTAGTTTCTCGGATTTTTCTCGACCAGCTTTTACACTTTTTTTGATTTAAGATGAATATAAGTTTTACTTATTATTTATATGTTTTGTGTACATATCTTTTATTTGTTTAATTTGTATTTGCTAACATATTCCTCCTAGTGATCTTTATAATGTTTGAATTTTTTCTCGTGCTATATTTTACATTACTATGCTCGTTGTACAGTCTCTATGAGGTACACATACATCGTTATATTTTTCTTTACTCTTTTTATATCATGAAGCTCATTACAGTCTTGCACATCTCATATTAAGTCCATGGCAAGGCCTTTCTAAGGCACACACTTTTTACTCACTCTTACACACTGCAATTTTGCATATTAAAGTCCATGGCACAGCATACATATTCTTTCAGTTTTTTTCTTACCTCACAATATGCTGTTTCTATTTTTGTCATTTTTTACACATTTTTTTTTCTTTGAACATGCTATTATTTACAGTCCTCATGTTGACTGATTTTTTACACATTATTTGTTTTAAATACTTTTTAAAGAGTACTTTATGTTTTTGTGTTTCACTCCATTTTTGGCCTTTTTTAATACAATTTTACATGTTTACCATAAGTTGTACTGTTCACATATTTTTTACATTTTTTAGATACACTGTTTTATTGTTTTCTTTCCTGCCATTGATATGCCTCTGTTTAATACATGCATTCTTTGGAAGAGTATAGTGGTATTCATTTGATTACCTTTTTTTTCTTTTCCATAAATACACAATATCATACATTGTTTGTTGTACTTCAAATAAGATTCATACTTGAATAGTCACTGATCTTTGAAGTCTGTGTTTGTCCACAATTACACTCTTTTTTCATGTTGTTGTTTTTATTTACATTGCTTACACTTACTGACTCTCAACGTTTTCACATACTTGATTTTTTTTTTTCATCACACTTGTGTTTATGTCTTATATGTTCACACTCACAAACATGTTCACACTGATGTTCTGCTCATTGAGTTCATTGTGCTTGTCCTTCCACATTTTGCTACACACAAAATTTTTGAATATTTGTTACATTTTTTCTCCCACATTTTCACTATGGTGTACAGTAGTGCATTTCAAAAATATTTTAAACACATTGTATATGTTTTGTCACTCTTTTGTGTTCACATACACAAACATAACATTTTATTTTGAAATTTTTTTCTATACTATGAGATATTTAAATCTCTTCTGTACCTTACTATAAATTAATACAACTTTAAGGTATCAAGTACTCACTGAGTTATAAAAAAAAATTACATTGATTTACATTTTCAGAGTGCTTATAGTTAATTTATTATTTGAATTATGTTTATTCTTATCTTAGTGATTATTTTGTGAAATATTGTTTGTTTAGTTAAGCTCATAATAAAATATATATGTAGTGATCAGATTAACTCAAGACTTTAATAAGTGAAATTTGATGGTATATAATTTCAGAGTATCAGTATATTGTATACTTTAGTAATTGCATTTTAGTGTATTTTTATTTGTACTTTTGTGTGCTATTCTTTGCCAATTTTGTCACTTTTGAAATATTAGTGTGTTAGTAAGTGACACACCAACATTCCTTTCTTGAACAAACAAACAAAAAAAATCATTAATTTTGTTATTTTTACCGTATGACCACAATTGCCTTCAATTTTCTATTTAAGATATAACTAATATTTTACGTACTTGTTACCAAGTTTAAACCTACATTTTCAAGACTTGCAAGTTAACTAATTTCATTCTTTTATAACTTAATTTTTTTTCTATTACCTCCACATAATTAATAACTTGTTTATTTGACATTCACGGATATATTGCTGTGTGCATGTGTTGAATGCTTGTTTCCTTGTTTGTGTGGTACCCACAAGCTTGGAGGTATAATTGCTTTTGTGTACTGCCTGGCTGGTCCAGCAGTTTTCACTTGTGTATTTGGATTCCATGCTGTGTCTGTCAATATATCATTTCTTCAATAATGTTCTTAAAACTTAACACTTATTAAATGATGACTTCTAAAGTAAATAATTACACAGTCATAAAATAATTAATAATAAAATTAAATGATTCATTTAGTATTATCTCTAACTTGAAAATTTAAAATAAATAAATAAATATGTGAGTGTCCAATAGCACTTAAACCTTTTACTGAGATCCTTTTTTAATTGTACTTAGATTGATGTTCGTTGATGGTATTGTACAGATTGTTATTCAATTTCCTTAATTTTTTTTTTCATTGTAATTTTGTGCAAGTATAATTTTTTCAATTGAATGTGCTTATTTTTCTTTTGATATACAGATATGTATGTCAAGATACTGTTATGTCATGTACTATTTACAACATTATTACAATTCTGATGGTACAGAACGTGTGAAAAATTACCATCAAACAAACAAAAATTGTTTTAGTATCATATTATAATTTGAATGTATTGTTTTATTTTGTCAATTGAGTGAAGTATTTTTGATGCATAATTCTGACATTTGAAGGCCTTATTGATATATATATATATATATATATATGCAAACCATTCAACAGCGCTGGTTTATAATTATAATTTTGAGTACTCACTGCAAGTTTAAGCAGTATATCTTTGATGTGCACATGAGCTTGAGATGCTCAATTAAAGAGAAAAGGGTGTGCTGAAATGCCCCTATTTTAAAAAAAAGGGTGTGCTGAAATGCCCCTTATTTAAAAAAAAAAGGGATGAGCTAAAATGCCCCTTTGTATTGCGAGCTAAATGCTCCCTTTTTATTTTGTCGACATTTACTTTGTATTGCTAACAGTTATTATTTTTATTGTGTCATGACATTTTTTTTTTCTTCTCAAAACATTTATTAGGTGGTGGTCAGCAGTAATTTTACAATTGTATAATTTTGTCTGAATATGTTTAAGATTTTCTTAATTGTTTATGCCAGCCAAACAGAGCATTTAATTAAAAATTTTTTAAAGACATTAATTGTAACTAATAAAAAAAAAAATTCTTCAAAAATTTTTTTTCCTGGTTGAGGGAAGTATATATGTGATGGAGATCACATATCTAATTTAATAATCATTTACTTTGGCTTTCTTTAATGTAATCTATCCAAATTCAAGAATTCTAAATCACTTCTGTTTTCATTTTCCTGTCATTTCGTCTTTTAAATCTGTATATTTACTTTTCCCTGTATGCACTATTCTTTTTGTTCTGCGTCTCTTCAGACCGGTGTGCTAAAAATAGATTATATTACGTCCGTTTACAAAATCAACGGCCTTTTTGAGTTTCCTCTTGGCATCCTGCTGGCGTAAGTTATTTAGTTGTTCCCCTGCGACGACTTTAAAATTATTTGCTCGCGATTACGTCATTGTAATTTTATTGGATTAACTGTTAGGGTTGCTCTGGAATTGGCGCTATTAATCTCAGCCAAGTTATTGTTCTCGCCAATGTGTAATTCTGTGCTGGCGTAATTTTTAAATTATTCCACCTTAATTTCACTGTCCAAATAGGACGTATTTTTTTTATTTTCGCTGAGCCACCACCGCCCGTTATAATAATGTTTCAATAGTATATGTTTAATAAAATAGTTTCAAGTATTTAAAGCCTCTTTTTTATATTGCAACTAAGTGTATTTCGTACCTGGTTTATTCATGTCACAACGCAATTCAATAGTTCAAAATCAACCCAACCAAATAACCTTCTTTACAGCTACATACACCATTTTTAATGGGGTGCATGGTACTGTACATAGAGAAAACATATATAATTTTTCACACAACGGAATTCAAGTCTACAATTCATGTTCACAACAAAAAGTTACTAATTTTAATAGCGCCTTTCTGCTAATAAATAACTTGTATCTGTACTATTAGGATGTTCAATTAAATGCATTTTATAAAATTAGAGAAGATTTCTATTTTACACATACTGCCGGCGCCCATGGCTTTCCGTTCATTCATTTCAAACTGTAAAAGGAATTTTTCTAAGTATTTTGTGAATCCCAAAAATTGCTCGCTATAACCGGGATTTACTCGTTAAAAGCGAGTTATACTTTGTAGACTTAACATTGTACAAACCAAAGTATTTCCTACTTCTTCGTTATGTTAGGTCTTGCTCTAAGCAAGTACAACTGTTATAATATTACATATTTAACTATTTTTGCCTAACACACATTGTCATTTTAAAATGGTTCTGTTTGGAGCATGAATAGATTTATCATATTCATCAATATTGTTTCGTTTGTAATTCTCTTGAGTACACGAATATGAAAGAAAGAAATTGTCCTCATATCTAATTGTCTTCTGGCTCCATTATTAGAGCAATCTAAAAACCTCTAAGAGTTGCATATTGCGACATTTTTGGCCATTAGTATCCTTGGAAAAAGATGAATACAGTGAAACCTCCCTTAATGGACACTCCCCATTAACGTTTTTTAAATTTATAGTCCTTTGAGGTAGGCCTATAATGCGTTTCCCCTCTCTTTAGCGGACAGTTTTTTAATGTTTCATTTTTAGAATTCTAGATTTACTTAACTTTTAATTACTTAACATAGGAAATTTATGTAGGAAACAGTTGAATTTCGTTTGTATGTTTCATATTCAAAACTAAAATAAGAAATTTGGCTATTACTCGAAAACTTTTTCAGTGAATGTACCTGGTGTGTGTTGAGACTGTTACTTATCTCCTCAGCTGGAAAAGTGGCATCGTGAACACACCTCAGTACTAAGTTCTGGCATACAACACCTGCTTTAAATTTTTTTTTAAACCATTTCCTTTGAAAAAGTTCTTCACAAAAAGTATAAGAATATCAATTCTAAGATGATGACTCACTCTTATTTAAATGCACTAAATGAAAGAAAAAACTGCACGCAGTCGGTGGTCGTTTGTACGAACTTAGTATAGGGACCACTCAAATAGTTCGTAAAGCAGTTGGACAGAAAAGGGAGCTCAAAGGGCTCCACTCCTCCTCCCCCACCCCCACACCCCTGAAGCCCTTGAAGAAGGGGAGAAATCAGCGGCAGGTCAACACAAAATTGCGCCTTCGCTAGTTCGTAAAACCGCAAGTGCTGGCAAAAACGAGCGTGGACTGTATAAATTGAAAGAAAAATGAACTTCAAGAAAAATTTCTACTTATGCTGAAAGCAAGCAATAAAATAACGTCTAAAGAAAACAAAAGATACTGCGAAGTATAAATTTTAAAATTTAAATATTTTTAATTACGTTTTAAAAAGGTAGCGTTACAATTTTACAAAATATTTTGAGTAATGATAACAAAATTTGGGTATCGAATTTTTCTCGGATAATTGAAAAAATTCTTTTGAAAATTATTTATAGGAAGAACTTAATGCGGAAAAAATAATGAAATAATCATGTTCAAAATATATAATTAAAAGTATTTAACTGAAAAACAACGAATTTTAACTATATATTGAAATAAATATTATTTGGTAATTTATCATTCTTATGCCGAGAAGATAGATAGCTGCAATACTGTACGCCTCAGTTGTACATTTTAATGCTTACATTTAGTAGCAATGTATTTTTTAATGTAGAAATGAACAAAGGAGATATTAATATTTCCTTTTATAAATTATTTAGGTACATTTTATCGTTCATAAAAATAATAAATTTTCCATGTTACCTGAGTTAAGCAAAATACACGAATAAAACTGCTTAAAATTTGTTATCAAAAACTATTTTTCTTTAATTAAATACTTTATTTGTCGTTATTTTTACTTGACGTACAACGAATGAATAAATAAATAATGAAGCTACACAACCGTGTCCTTTGATGATGTTGTTCTCCAATATAAACAATAAATTATAAATTACCATTTCATTTTAAAAAATGTTTTAGATCATTTCTGAGAAATGAAGTATCTTCAAACGCATTTCATTTGCAGCAATCTATTCAATCGGAATAAGTCCATTCAGAACATCTAGCTATGACGTGTATAATTAAGGTATTAAATCAAAATGTTAGATACCCTTCAACACATTCATACATATGCACTCCCTTCACCCAAAGCACTGTTTCGATTGATATTTCACAAAACAACTCATTTGTTTGGCTGGGAAATTTCGGGGCAAAATCCATAAATGCACCCAAGAATGTATTTGCGCTTCGCAAACAATCTCTTAATTATCACCGCAATTACCATCCTTCGTTTACAAGATTCTTCAACAGAAATAATTGAAATTCTTTTGATGGAGTCAGATGCTCCATCGCCTTTCGCGAAACACCTTGCTAATGGTTATATACACTGAAGATGAAGCACGAGAAGGAAAAAACAAATAACCGCTACATAAGAATAAAGATTACAAGGTGACAAACATGTCATAGATGTATGTCATTATAAAAATATTTCTTACTACTTAAGTTTAAATGAAAATGTGTATTTGAATAACAGAATCGGTATATGTTATTTTAATTACAATTTGGCCCTTTCAAAACTTGTGTCCACAATTGATGACACAAAATTACCTAAAATATCGTTAATGTCTTAATTTGAACCAATAGAAATTAGTAAAACCAATTTTCCTCGAAACCTTAACCAGGACTTTTTATTTTACTCTTTTATCAGAAACTTAATTTCTGATTCTGCACAAAAATTATTTAATTCAAAGAAAAATTATTTAATAAGATCTTAAATTGTTAATGCTTTCCATCGAAAGTAGTGTACATCGAATGAATTACGATCGATGACAGTATAGAAACATTAATCTATATGAAAAACAACACCGTAAAGGCTTACTCTCCATTTAAAGGATATAAGTAGCATTCGCAATTCTTTAACAGGCAAATTATATTAAACATTGCATATGCAAAATTACATTAACAGTGATATAAAGCTTTTTCTTTTAGGATATATCAATGATCTCGCTAAATCTGGTGACGATACATTGCGAAATTTGATTTTTGAAAAAAAAGAAAGACGTGGTGGAAAATGTTTTATAATCGAAACGTTTGGCATGATTTATTTAAATAATCATTTCATTTGCATACATATTTCAGGTCTATTTAGAGAAGTGAAGTGCCTCCAAATGCACCCCATTTGCAGACATCTCTTCAAAATGAATAATTCCATTCAGAACATCTAGCTATATTGTTAGAAATAAGATATTAAATCAAAATGTTAGATACTCTTCGATTATTCATACATACGCACTCATTTCAACCAAAACGCTGTTTCGATTGATATTTCACAAAACAACTCGTTTGTTGCGCCGTGGAATTCCGGGGCAAAATCCATAAATGCACCCAAGAATGTGTTTGCGCTTCGCAAACAATCTCTTAATTATCACCGCAATTACCATCCCTCGTTTACAAGATTCTTCAAGGGAAATAATTGAAATTCTTTTGATGGAGTCAGATGCTCCATCGCCTTTCACGAAGCACCTTGTCAATGTTTATATTATACACTGAAGATGAAGCACGAGAAGGAAAAAACAAATAACATCGACGTATGTGTATCGATTTAGAGGAATAAAGATTACTAGGTGACAAGCATGTCATATTTCTTGGCATTTACAATTATAAAAAGATTTGTTACTAATTAAGTTTAAAGGAAATTGCGAATAACACAACTAGCTTTCCCTTTGAACGAATAATTTTCATTGAACGTTTATGGCGTCTACATCATCAAAATATTTTTATTTTACAGTCGAAACATAACTTATATATTGGCATCATGAACAAACTTCCTCTATAAATAGCATTCTGCGGCTTAAATCGGTGAGGAGATTGCCACCAAATTTGGCATGTGGACTGCTGTATACGAGATGGGCGTAAGGAAGTTTTTTGAAAAGTTTAGTTCAAAAAATATCCACCAGGTGGTGCTTTGCTCGGTGAAATGAGTTCAAAGAAAGACAGAAATTGATTAATAAATGCTAAAAAACTATGGAATAACTGTTTAAATTGTTTGTACATTTCGGATTAGCCATTTAAATTGGCAAATGTGCTGTTTTTCATGCAAAGCGCCACCTAGTGGTCGAAACATTTTTTTAAAATTAATTAATCTCATTTCATGTATAATCTACGTACCAAATTTGGCTGTAGTTTGTTCACTCGCTTTAACTGTAGAACTCTGCTTATAATGGAAGTTTAATTATAATCCCCCTGTAGGATAAAATTAGATAAATGTTATTTATCTTATCTGGTTCTTTTGAAAAACGAATGATTCTATTTATTATGAATCAAAGAGTCTGAAAGTACTTTAAATTCATTGATTTTTATGGTCGAGGATAAAAGTCCTGTATGAGGCTGTTTATGAATGATGCCACACACTTTTTTAATATTTAAAAAAAATGTCCCCTGTCTCTCCCTTTTGTCACAAAGTGTCACACTTCACTATATTCCTTGTGATACAGTTCATCGCAAGTTTTTATTTAATTCTGATTTTCCTTTCCCTATTCTAAATTTAATACGCTTTGCCATTTTCAAATTCCCATCCCTTGTCACAAACTGTCACAACTTCACATCCGTCCTCCCCACCTTTTCAGCGTGTCATCATTTGTGGAAAAAAGCTCAGTTTTTGTTAAAAGCAACATGTGATTATGAAAGCGATAGTTTAAAATAAATTCATTTTACGAATTTTATTTTTATTAGCATTGCTATAGAAAGAGAAAATCATTTTGAAAGTATCGAATTGTTTGCCATTGTTCAGTCAGTTAAATAAATAGTTAATCTGTGATTTATTAGCTTTTCTTTCCCGTAATGTAGTGATCATACTATCTCTATTGTTTCAGACGTTAGAAGAAGTTACATTCATTTGAATAGATGTATGAAACAATTTGCAAGTCGAAATAAATTTCGTCATGTTAATTGATAATCGTTTAACTCTCTTTTATCAACAATGCCTTTCGAGAAATGCCTAATACTTTTTTTCGAAAAAAAAAATGAGGTTTTGAGAAATGAATAGATGCAAGGTTTGTCCATGTATTCATGATTTGACATGATATTTATTATTATAATATTTGCTTATATATAGTATATATGTATGTGTGTGTGTGTGTGTGTGTGTGTGTGTGTGTGTGTGTGTGTGTGTGTGTGTGTGTGTGTATGCTAACAGGCTGTAACAGTATTTTGATTGCAGAAGTCCGATAATCCAAATTGACGAATTATCTGAATGCCATCTCTCGCCGTTTTCTTTTTAAAGCTTACTTCCACTTCGAGCGATTCCATTGTGAACGACAGAAAGAACAGACACAGCCGTTCTATTATATCTGCTTAGCAGTTTGTGGGTTAGAATATTTATCATTTACCGGTAGGCATTCCACTGCATTAAAAAATCGTAAAACTAGCCCAGACAATGTCGCTTTACTCACAGTAGATCTAATTCAGTCGTTGGAATTGAAAATAGACCTTAATACAAAATTTAAACATTTTCCTCTATACTGACCAATACATTGTAAAGAACAGTGAAAAAAAAATCTGGAGTGACTCCACTCGACTTTCCGAACACTTACGATTAAGATCATTACCAAGCATTTAAATAAATTTTAATAGATTCAAAAATTCTTAGTTTTTTTTTTCAATTTGAGCTCAATCGAGTTTATGACAGGTAACTCAATTGACAGTTTAAACGCTATAGTGCACTTTAAAGAATTTCTTCCCCATAGGCATAATGTAGAAGAAATCTTTGTCGTAGCTCTGTAGAAAAACTGTAAGTCCTATACACACCAAAATCCATACCGGTCTTGCGACGGCGGTTTATAACATATATACCAAATTTGAGCTTAATCGAATGCCCCTTTTAGGATCTATCGAGTTCACTCGCATACACACAAACACACACACACACACACACACACACACACACACACATGCATGCGTACATCTCATAAAAATAGCATAAATGAATCCAGAAGACCTCAGAACGTGTAAATACACCTAAATCTCGAAGTCGAATTTTTTCATTTACAATACTTCCTTACATGGTACATGTTCGGAAAGTAAAAAGAGAGAGAGTGATTGGGAATAATGAGCGAAATGAAGGCCCCAAGTCAACAACTTTTCTGTCTATCCTTTTTATCCCTCCAATGCTGTAGTCATAGATATGTTATTTTACAATGTTTATGAGGGAGAATCATAGGCGCTTGACATCCCCTCTCAGTTCCTGAAACTTTAGTTAATGCATTAGTAGCTTTTATTTGCGTTGACTCTGGAGATCACTGATTTTCCCCCAAAAAAATTTTGCGCTATATATCCTCGAAGCGCTGCATAACTCCATCCCACCCCCGAAATTTTTTCTGGAGACGGTCTTATTCCCCAACCCCACACACACACAGCAACCTATGCCGAAGATTCTTCGTTTGTCATTGATCACAAAATATTTCTATTCATTACTAAATTTCATAAGTAGGGGAAAGGGGATACAATGGGTCGGTTTTTATATTTTTAAGTATAATTCTGAAAATATTTTAAAAACAGAATATCAAAGTAATGTATTATATTTCCTGATCTATTGGCTATCCTGATTAATTTTAGTTCAATTCTAAGAAACGTTTTTGCACAATAAAAGCCATTTTTCTGAAGTACTTTTGGTTGATCAACTGTACCCATAAACGGGTACATAGGGTCAGCAAATGTGGTACATTGGGATATCTAACGCGAAAAAAATAAAACAATTTCTTTCACTCGATAACAATAAAAAAAATTCTTTCACTCAATAGGGAGTAATTAAAACGTTTTTATTTCCTGAAAATATTTAGTATGCTAGTTATTTATTAAAGTAGCCTATGTAAGTTTATAAGGTAAATGCTACTTTCACATTTCTAAAATACACACATACTAAATGTGTTAATAAAATTAAAGAAAAATGTTTTAGTTTGATAACATCACTTTGAGTCCTATTAAGTTTACAAAATTTTAGTTTTATAGTTATTTTTTAAAAATTATATCAAAAACAGTTATTTTACAATATCTATTGGACATTATAATTGAAAATCTACAGAAAAAGTCAACTTTGTCACTGTTCAGTCAGCTCCTTGCACCACATTTGGTTTCGGCAACTTTCTCACAATGTTTTACTGTATAAATGTCTGCCTCATCAGAGATAAGTGCATAACCTGGCTGAATTCCTTTCATGTAGTGCACTTCAAATTCATTTTCATTTTTCTTACAACTTCAGTAACATAATGTTTTTTAAACTGCATTTTTACTAGCCGTAGACCTTGTATAATACGAAATCTCCAACGACAACTTTAAAATCTTCTACATCTTCAAATTCTATATCCTCAAATTCAGATTCACTAGAAGATTTTTTTCATTCTTCCTCTTCTTCAGTTGAGTTATTTTTGTAATTGCTTGCATTTTTTTTTTCTCTCCTGCTTAATATCATTAGGTTTTTCACTTGTCCTTTTTTTTAATCATCTCATTTTGGATTGCGGTTTTCACTGATGTCTGTGTAAGAATTTATAATTCTTTTTTGGTTGCCTCTCAGTTTTTTCTCTTTTTCCTCACCTTAAGAAAAGGCTTTTATCATGTCAGGTGTCATTTTTTGTTTTACTTAATTTTCTTGAGAAACGGAAGATTCTGTGGCTGATGTGGAAGATTTATTTAGATAAATTTAGATCATTCAAACATTAAAAACTAAGAAACTTACAGAAAGACAATGAATACATAAATGGGGACACAATGGGTCACTGACCCACAGTACCACATTTCGGCTGACCCAGTGTACCCCAAATGGAACAATTTATTATTTTTAATCTCGAATTTCAAATCGTTAAAATATTCATTTAAATACAACATAATGGAAAATAAGATAATTTAGGCTATATAAACATGCCACATAACTCATATTTACTTGACAATTTTCAAGTGTAATAACAAAACGTCTTACTTTCTTCAAATTTCATGCAGATCATCAGAAAACAAAATGGCTCTTTCTTCCCGCCACAGCGAAAGTGAGAAGTTTAACTTTTCCCACATAGTTACGTTGTTTGATATCTACTTTAAATAATTTTCTCACTTGAAAACTATTCACTAAACCACAAATATCTTCAATGACCCACTGTACCGTGCTCTCCCCTACATGCATTTATTTGTGTTTCTGTGATTATGGCAACGCTACACTAAGGCGATCTGCCAAGGATGGGGTTTGCCTTTGGCAGGAGGACTTTCTAAGGGGTTCTAACGCCTTGAGAAAACCTACCAAAAGTCCAGACCGTTAGATCGGCAGCCGCGCGATGGGACCCGAACCCGTGACCTTCACACTTCGGCCGTTTACCATTCGGCCTTTATTCCATTAAGTAAAATTTCACAGTGCCAATCATTTTAATTTAGTCAAGAATATAACTAATTTACCAGTCCAATTACCTGAACTTGGGGTTCGAATAACCAGCGACTGCTGCAATTGCGAAATTATCTGTAACTTTATATGTCTTCACTACACTGTTCGAGCATTAATATTCAGAACACTCACACAGTTATGATTCAGTGCCATTCTTGAAACATAAAACAACTTCAGATACACAGATATGTTTCTGCAGAAATGTCTCCATTCAAAGCATCTAGTTCAGACAATTATAATTAAGGCATTCAATCAAAATGTTGATCCTATTCCAAGAGTACACGTAGGCCATTCACAAGCAATGTTTGAATTGCTACACAGGGGAATTTCAGTTATTCAATAGAAGTTCTTCAGAACATGCAGTCTTTAGAAAATGGCTCTTTAGCGGTCACTTAATTCAAAAACATTTAGAAATATTCTTTTAACTTAGAATACCTTAAATTTGGAGTATAAGCAGAGAAAGTTTGGTTAAAGAGTCGAGATATAAACTCCTCACAATTGAAATTCCACCACCAAGAAATAATGCACGTAGCGTTGTGCAAATTTCAGGAGCGATAGTGGTGAGATGGATATGTAAATGATTAAATTTACGCACGCATCTGATCACGCGATTAAACCCCGTTTCATTGGTTCTCGAAGGGAAAAATACACAGCGGATGATAGAATTTCAGGGACGAAAACGACGAAAGAAAATAATTTTTCGGACTCCACCAATAAACATTTACATTCACATTCATGTATAGCTATTGTTAATAAATAATATTAAAATAGTTGTGGAATGATCGATCATCTCGAACAGTATTTTTACATTGGGTTTATATCCGTGTTTTCGATTTTCAACCTTTCCTTCTTTTTCTGCAATAAAGTTATAGGTTCGGCTTGAACTCGAGTCGGCTTTTACTTGAGTATATGCGGCAATTGAAATTATAAGGATTAAATAAGTTTGCAGTACATTGTCATAACAATATGTCAATGAGTTATGAATATGTCAAGTAGTTAATGAATATGTAAACATCATATACAAAGAGCTTCGTTTAAATATTGTAATTACAAGTACTCAGAATAAACCTCCACGAAAAGTACTACAACTAATAACCTTTAGGCAGAAAAAGACATTCTAATATGGTGAAAAAATGGCATGAACACACAGTGGTTAATATTTGGGCACTTTATCCTACATACCGAAAAGTAAACAAAATGGATTTTTTATTTTTTATTTTAACTTTTATGAATATCTTAAATAATACCACAAAAATTTATTCTAAATTCTGATATTATAAAGCTACAGATAGCGTTTTCAAAAATAAACACGAAAAGAAAGAGCTCTCACAGTTTTAATATGTAACACAAACTAACGTTATCTTCGCGGAGATCGTACAGGAATTTTAACTGGATTGAAAAGAGTGTTTTTTACTTCAGCAAAATTAATTTCGGTGTGTAAGGAATATTTAGGAAAGTTGGGTGAAATGGATTACTTTAAGTTCGAGTTTAAAACTCCAGTCACTGACTTCTCCTTGAGCGAGAAAGTACGCCTCCTGGAAATTACTTAAAATTCTATTCAGGTGCTTTTTCTGGAAATTTTAATGATAGAAGAGCGCGTCGTTGTCAGCTGGGAGAGAACTTTTTTTCGCAGCTGAATTTATATAAAAGTAGTTTTTGGTGAATTAAAATTTGAAAGTATCACCCAAGTAATTTTTTAAAGCCTGTAGATATTTTGTAAAGTACAGTTGCTTCTTGTAATTTTATTTATTAATTTACTTATTTTACTGGGGGAAATTAAAGTTCATAATAGTGGGAAAATCAATAAGTATATGAATATTTATAAACTGCGAAATAATTTATTTGTTTATTTATATAATGTAATTTTTTATGTACAAATAGATAATAAATGCGATCTAACTAAAATATCTCTCAAAGCTCAATGAAAAAGCTTGAGAGGTATGTTTTAAATTAGAAACTTTTTAATCTGCTATCAATTTTCATTCTCGCATACTTACCATAATATTCTTTCATTTTCCATAGCGAACTTACAGGTAAACTTTGACGTATACTGTCAAGTTTTGTCTATAGCTTGAAATTTCAAGTGGATTTTCAGAGATGGTTCTGTTATTCCTTTAATTCATTCCGCTTTGAAAATTTTATTTATTTTTCTAAATGTCGTTCACGAGACTTTTATGCTCGTTGACCACTATTAAGGCCAGAAAAGTTGGTCACTTTTATTATGAAGGCACCTAATAGTTCGACCAATGACACCCAAGCCCATACCGGAAATCGAAATGACACGGGATATGCTAAAATGGTGCTTTAGCCACTACACAATTCGAGCGGTAAAATATTTAGCATAATTTGGTCAATTTTCTTGTTTTTTTCTTTTCCTATGCTTATTTTGTCTATTATTTATTTTAGTGTCTGTTTCTTCTTTTTTTTTCAATATATAAAAATGTGAGAATGTTATTATTAACGTTTAAAAATAATGAAAATGAATTAACTGAAGAATTATTTGGCTTTTATTATGTACCCCTTTGTAAATTTTATACGTTTTCTTTCTTTATGCATCATTTTCATGCTTTCCTTATTATTTACACCTTTATTCCGCTCTTCATGCTATCAGTCGAGTACTTTTTTTTTTTCATACTATTCTTCTCGCAATTCATATTTTTTTATTTATTGTTTTCAAATGGCAAAGCTCTGCTATCACTCGGTTTTTGTTTGTTTGCCGATATATTGTATTTGTCTTTTTCTAGTTGTGGATATTCCACTCCTTAGAATTGAATAATTTTTACATATTTAGATGCTATCTATGTAGAATTTATTTTTTTTCCATGTATTTTTCAGCACAGTTACTTTATGTAACACTTTTAATAACAATGTTTTTAGTGTATTTTTAAATGCCATTAAACTTTTTTGTTAGTAATTTATCAGCAATAATATATATATATATATATATATATATATATATATATATATATATATATATATATATATTTAATTTTGTGTTCAAAAATGTGTCTAATATAGCTCTTGTATAAAAAAAAACCCTCTAAAACACGTCGAAATTCATATTATTAGCTTCAGCAGTTTTGTTAAAGCGAAATACTAACATACAGAAAAGGACATTACTTTCAAAGGTCACCCTAAACACATCATCTAGAACAACGCAACAGTTTAAAAATGTTCTTCTTGTAATATGTCAAACTTATACCTTGGAAAATTTTAGCTTCATTTTGAAAAAAAGAGAACAACGTGTTTTAATTTACTTATAAAGAATAGAACAAAAATCGTAAGCTAACCCAAACTAGATCCTAATGTATCTCGAAATAAAATTGGAAAATAATGATGTCGGATTACGGTGCAAGTACAGCTGTGATTAAAATAAAGCATGTTGGCGAAAAAAAAAGCAGTATGGAATTATCCAAGTAAATTGTTGTATTAGAGGAATTTTTTTCAGTGATAACTACGTAGGCTCAGTCGAAAAAAGCTTGCAATTCCGTTAATGGAATACATAAAAGATTGTTTCTTAGAGTAAAGTAAATGTTAATTATTATTAATTAAAAAGCAAGATGCATATCTGATAAGCATAAATGTAACGATTAATTTTTAGATAGGATTAAAAAGTGTTTTTCTAAGGGGTATTTTTTAATATTTTTTTAGTATTGTGCTGAACGTTAAATGTCAAATACATGCACTGTATAAAAGCACTACATACGGACTCTACCCACTATTTAAAAGCACTTCTTTTTCATTTTAATATATATATATCCCTCAAACTCTTTATTCTTTTATATTATTAATTCAAATTAAAATTGCTTTTATTCACATTAAAATTGCTTGAATTCAAAAGCATGCGTATGCCTTTCTAAAGTGTACTCTACATTATGTGTAGATTTCACGTCTAGAAATCTGTTTTATTTTTCTCATCTCCGTCATTTTTTATGATAAATGCTCTAATTTTGACCATAGCCTAATTAACGTATGCCGAAACTTTTTTGTACGGAAGTCGTAGAAAAATCTAAATTTTGTATTTATTTAGATTTAATTTCCCGAAAAAGTCAATCGATACCATAAAATTCTGTACCACTTTTTACGTAACCTTGTAATTTATTGTTTGTTTCTATGATCAATAGTTAAGAAACAAAGGCTCAGGGCTTTTGGGATACACTGTATAGTGTACACACATATGTTTATACATGTTAATAGTAATTTTTATTATTAAATTCACAGTACAAATAAAAATAAAATTCACTACTTATTGCTATCGAAAGACTCTACATTAAATATACAGGGTGTCCCAAAAAGGTGGCAAAGGTTTAACTCTTTTATCTATTAGAGATAACTGGGCAGTTTCAGTTGAAAAAAATGTTCAAAATAAGATCGGAAATCAGACTCCGTTAAGAAAAAAATCCTGTCGTTCTTTTAAAAAATGTCTTACTTTTTTAATTTGTATACGACACCCGTGCAAAAATATTCACAATTAGTAAAATGTGCCCCATATACTAATGAGGTGATGTACCAAATTTGAGCCTTTCATCATACAACGTCGCAGAGATTTCTGACATCTTGTGCGCTAAGACGAATTATGCTCGGTATACACACACACACACACACACACATATATATATATATATATATTAATGACTATGTCATTTTATCTCTCACCCCCTTTATTGAAAATTGTCCGAAAAATGTGTCCCAAAAAAGCGATATAATTTTACATATATTTAAATACTATTAGCTCACAACAGCTTTAATCTATTGTTGCAATATTTCGTAAGCTGTAGAATATGCGTCACATGTATTTTTTACATATATTTAAATACTATTAGTTCACAACAGTTTCAATCTATTGTTACAATATTTCGTAAGCTGTAGAGTATGCATCCCATGTATTTTTTTATAAATAGGTTACAATCATAAAAATTTAAACATAGGGTTACCAGGCGAAATACACGAAAGATGACATACATAAGAAACATAGTCAATTAATATCCTTTTAGTATAGCAATAATGAAACTGAAAATTTGGGAGGTTCAGGGGGGGGGTTGTCTCCCCCGACAACCGAGTTTTATATATATAGATGGGAGTATAGCGGTTTGCACAAAAAAATTAAGAGTAAATTTTAAAACAGAGCACATAGCTTTTAAGTATGACATATACCACAGATATATGTATTTTTCACCCTTAATAAAAAATACCTGTGAAACAAATGCACGTGCTGAAATATTTTAATGGTCGTTAACGCTTGGACCCAGCCAGAAAACGAAATCTTCGAAGAAATAATATATAAAATAAAAGTTGGAGAGAAAGACGGGAAAAAGGTAAGTAATTGGAAAAGCATAAAAACTCCAATCAAATGATCCCAAAAATTTTATTGGGCATTTTAAAATTTTCATTAGGTTCTTGTGAATTAATTGGCCGAGTTTGGATTTCTTAACGTATCTATAAAAATGCTTATCTCTTTATTCAACTCATGTTTATCTCGCATTGTAAAGATACTGAACTGGAAAATAATTTATCTGAAATTTCTAAGCCATCACATCCGAGAAACTAGAATTAAGTTATCGGATCACGTTTGTTTGACAAGTGCAGGATAGTTACATTTGTAATAAAAGAGACGTGTGAAAATAAGGTTTTAAAGTGAAAATACATTAAATTTGAAACTAAAAATCTAATACTTCAATTTATCTTAAAACTTTAGGCCGATGACGTGCTTTTACTTATTTATAATAAAATAAAAAATATTTTTGTTTATATATATTTGTCAATAAGTGATGGGGATTTAGCATGCACACAGTATTTAGTTTGACAGGTTTTATGCACTTAAACCTTTTTTTTTCAGTTTTACCTATAAAGCACATCTGAAATAAAATCTCCAGTAATGCATCATATTACTATAAAAGATTTAACATGTAACTCACGAAAAGAAATGTATATTTTGTTATTTTACTTACTTCGTTAATTTCTGTTATTTGCTTTGTTATTTCAGAGGATATTATATATATATACTAGAAGTCAAAGCCTGTTGTGGAGACAATTACAACGTGCGCTAGAAAAAATACTTCACGAAAAAATGTCTACACTGAATATATTTCATCTTTGTCGACCTAAAATAAATAACTTCATTTTTATTATATACCGAATCGGAACTGTATTTGCTTCTAAAAATGCACGAAAAGTTTTCGTATTCGAAAGATTTCGCTTCGTGGGGAACACCCCCCTCATATATCAATGCTTCATGCAGAGGAAATCATTTTATTTGTGAAAAAAAATGGCAATATGTAAAAACTATTTTAAACGAATCGCACTTTTCCCTTTTCAATTTTCCCTTATCAATATGACGTCATTATCACTTCAGACACCTTATTTTGTCCCGCAAATGATTAACTTTTTTTACTCTCGGCAACAAAATATTCCTGAAAATAGGAAAATATCGCTTGAAATTTGGGAATGGTGGATTTTTCAGATTTTTACAGTACAACAGATTAGTGTCTTTATTTTTATGCATAATTATGAAAAAATTCAAGCGGATCGGATAAATGGTGTAGATGTTATTACGTCTTTTGTGCTTAACTTTTTAATCTTTTGGAGTAATGGCGTAAAAGTTTTATCTTGGAGTGCCATTCTTTTTGTGCTTTTTAATCTTTTTTAACCTTTTTAATCTTCTTGGTGTAATTTTATCTTGGAGCAGGTTGTCCGGAATTGTTACAGAGTGAGTCAGTGATCAGCGTAACTATACTGTAGGATAAATGATGTATTAAAAAATATCATAAAGGTTTATAAAAATCCGAATACTTTTAATTGTATACAGTAAAAAACATACATAATATTATGGCCTGAAAAATAATTCAAATTTCCTTCTAAATATCTTTAAATCCAGATTTAGATTCGTATTTTACATGTGTTATTACATTTATGCTACAGTATTTAAATTTTATGTAGTATAAAATAATTTAAAATTTTTTCCAATTTAAGTTATTTTTTTTATATAATTTTATTCTTTCCCATTCCAGTTTTTGCCTCATGCATATCTATCAACAATAATCATCTCTCACACTTCATAAAACTTTAATAAACAGAGAACAAGAGATTGTCTTTAAAAATATTTAAATACACATTCCGGAGACAGGCTCACACACAGAATATGTTTCAAAATAAATGAAAGGACAGTGTATTTTCCCATTCTCGAAACAGATGTCTTTGACGTCATTCAATTTGCTTCCTTGCAACAAAATAAACCAGCAGCTGTAATTTGTTAGAATGTGAAACGTTGTTAATATGTTCGCGAGTTAACTGTTACCCGACAGTTTCTTCGGGAGTAATTCTAACTTGAATCTATTAGTCACTTTGTAAGGGAACATGTTTATCATTGTATTTCAGGACATGTCTAATCCTGTCTTCGGATTGTCTTTCTTGATTGAATAACGATTGCAACTGGAATTTAAAGTTTATTTCGTTGTAAAATGAGATTCTTTTTTTTTTGGGGGGGGGCGAATCATAGTTATTACCGCTCAATATATCTCGCGAAGGCGGATAGTTTAATCACACTATCTATAATTACATTTTAATTCACTGCATGGGCGCCGGCAGAATATTTCCCAGGGGGGGGGGCAAAGACTACTCCAGGGGGGGCACAAACTACTCAAGGGGGGGCAAAGACTACTTATGGTTACCATGTTGGAAAGAGAAAAAAAGCAAGGGAAAACACTGCATACAAAGTCCAGGGGGGGGCATTGCCCCTCGGGATGCCCCCTTGCCTTATGCTTCCGGCGCCCATTATTCACTGTGTGCATTTTTTCAACTTATGTACTTATGTTTAATAAGAAAACTTTCAAGATCGTGTTTGATTTTGACATCTGTATTAAGAACTTAGAAACGACACGTACATAACAGAAAATAAGGAATACTTTTCTTCATTACTCTTTATTTTATTCTTATAATCTTCATGTATTATCCCTATATTATTCATTCATTTCTTTCCGCTATTATCAACAGCGAGTCTATATGTGTCTCGTGCAACTTTGAGAAAAAGATGCGTTAAGGGAAATGCTACAAATGTTCGTTTGTTTAATTAGGAGCGTAGCAAGTGTGTGTGCGGGGGGGGGCGGAGTATATCTAGATATATACCCATACAACACAAACTTGTCCAGAACACGTCCATATGATATCATGGACAAGTTCGGGACATAACTGACATCCCCAAATTTGTCAATATCTTGTCCATAATACACCCCAAACTTGTCACTATGGCACAATTTGGCGTCCATAATGATATCCTCTGGACAAAATATAGACATCCATATGGACATGTTATGGACATCCATAATTTGTCTATATGGACATGTTATAGATATCCAGAATATGTCCATAAAAAGACATTCTGTAGATATTTATCTCATATCCGCAATTTATTTTTATGCTATGGATAAGTTACTACCATAAAGGAACAGAAGTATCTGTTTCATCAGTAAGTTCTGAAATGGATTTATTTCAAGAACTCTTGTAGGATCACACATATTTGAATCTTAAAAAATATTTTCATCGATACTATTTTCAAATTATGAAAATAATTATAATCGTGCGCATTAATAGACTTTGATTCAATATCATTCACATTAACATTCAGCTTCAATAAGGAATAATTCATCATTAACTTCTTGTTCAACATTTTGCCATTCCTCACGAGTCGACTGTTTTTTTTATTAGAGTACATATTAAGTCAAAAAGTTGTAAATTACCTCGTATTGTAAAGAACAGTGATAGCTATCAAGCTTATTAGCTAACAAGCAAACTTAAAATATATGGGCACTATCATGTTTCACGATCACCACTGAACAACCATAATCACAACCACAGATTAAAAGCAACGTGCATACAAAAATGTTACTGCGAATGATCAAACAAATAAAGCCAATTCGAGTTTGTCGCCAATCGATTTTCCCATTTATGTCATAAAATAGACATGATTGGGGTGCTTAGATGTCCGATTCATGTCATATTTTAGACGTAATATGGATTTTCCTGTTTTTGTCGTAATAAGACTTAATTGGGGTGTTACATGCCCCAACCATGTTTTACTCTAGATATATTATGGATTTCCCAAAGATGTCGCTAAAATGATGTCCAGGAGATATCTTATCATAGACATGGGCATGTTTTGAGCAAGTTTGTCCAGATATGGACATAATTTGGGCAAGTATGCTGTCTGGGTACTTACCCACATCTTAAATATTCGGTCAGTTAGCAAAGTTTCTTTTCGACCAGAATATTTCGAAACTCTATTAAGTTTGTGGTCTGTGATCGTGCAAGGTACAGCTTGTTAGAGATAGAAATTTGACATTTTAACCCTCTGGCCATCTTGGTAACCGGAAAAATAAATGAAATTTGTCTTGAAGCTACAATTTTTCATGTAGATTTAAAATTACAAAAATGAAAAACGTTTCGATATTATTTCGAAGCTTTATAATTAGAAAAGAAAAATAAGCTCTTACTACTATAAGGTGGACTATTACTTTAAAGTGGAAACTACTTTAGGAAAACTACTGAAATGAAGCAAGACCTTAAATAAGGCAATGTTTATTTTGGAGAACTGGTCTGGGGAAAATAACATGAAAGTTCAGAAAAGATAAAATATTTGGGTGTAACTTTTGATAGAAAACTTTCCTGGAATTCACATATTGAGGCTGTCATCAGTCGAGTATCAAAACGAATGTCTCTTCTGGAGATTTTGGCAGGATCGAAATGGGGTCGGTCCAGATCTGGCTTGAATCAAACTTACAATTCTTACATACTGCCTGTTATGACTTCCTGCTGACCCGAACCCGGGACCTTCACACTTTGGCCTTCTACCATTTTCAGTGACATAACCTATGTGCCATGGTAAGGCCTAAAAAAAAAGATGGCTGAGATCATGCAAACAATGTGGCAGGGGATGTGTGGCATTTCTCATCATGAACCGTTTTCTAGCAAGTAAATGCAGCTGAGGATTATTAAAAGGTTTTTTTAAAATTCTGTGATCACCTTTTTATGTTTTAACTAATACTAGTTATTAGCTATAGCACATATTTAGGAATAAAAAATAGCTCTTATATGCATTGCATTACTCTTAAATTGTCTTGATATATATGTGTTAGGATATATATATATATATATATATATTATAGAATTCTACGTATTACATACAATGCAAAAAAAAAGCCTAGTAGGAAGTATAAAAAAGGACCTTTAAAAAGAACACTCAAATAAGATCGCTGTAAAATTACATATATTTTCAACAGAAAATGTCCTTTTCCTCAATAGAAAGTGCCCTTTTTTTTATGAATCCTACCTGTCCCTACTGAAAAAAAAAGTGAACACTGTACTGTATAGTAACATAATTTATTTCTGCCGCAATAATACATAAGAATATTAATTAAGGAGTAGAATAATTTAAGGATATATATATGTACACTCTTAAATTACATCCTTCAGTCTCAATCCGTGATATTAATCCTTATATTTATGGTTCTAAGAAGAAGAAAACATTTATATTAATTTCGTGAAAGAAACTCAAGCTGAGTAACATGGGGGAACTATTCTAATTCTCAGTCAATTAGAATCAATCGCAAATGCGACTATATTTTGATTACGACACGACGTAGTTCAATAAAAGTAACGTTCTCAAGACAAGTTAAAATCGTGACATAAAATTTTTTGATAAAAAATTATGTTTCATTCTGTTTACAAAGTTTATTATCTATTGGAGTAAGATTATGAACGTTAAAATTACCAAAAATTACAAAAATACTGTTTTTAGGTGGATTTATTTTTAATGATGAGCAAATACAGGGTGATTCGAAATTACTTTTACAAACTTTTAGAGGGGTAGGATACACTAAGACGGTTCGGAATCGCATAGCAATGCAGGGTTGGGAGCGTCGTCTTCAGGTAACAGTTAATGATCACTTTGGAAGAAGTGTTCAGGTAATAGTAAACTTTCCGATCATGGTTCTTCAAAAACTAATCCACCTTTCACCGATTGCACTTGATAAAAATTGCTTTTTCAGAATTTTTTTCTTTCATTACATTGACGAAATTGTCGGAGAAAGGTTTATGTAACTTGGTTAAGAAATTAGACGTACACTTCAAGACTTCTTCCAAATCGATTATGAACAGGTACATGAAGACGATGTTTCTGACCCCGCACTGTTATGTGATTCTGAACCGTCTTGAAGTATCCTACCCCTCCTAAAAGTCTGTAAAACTAATTTCGAATCACTGTATTTTTCTGTACTGTTTCTGTACTTGTAACACTGTATTTTTGTACGTGTTTGTACAAAATTTCAAAATTTCTGATGGAATTTTTTGTTTGTTTATTTGCTTTTTTTATACGAAATAGATATATGCACAAAAATATTTTGGAAATAGAATAAGTATAGAGAAGAATAGAATAAGTATATAATAGAATAAGCTAGTTTTTCAATTAAAAAAAAACTCAAATTGTATTGATTCCCTAAACCTAACACAATGGATTTAATCTTATTAATTTTACATAATATTTTGTTCCTGGCAAAATTATTTGCTTAGGTTTGAAAAAAAAGAACAGTCTGAAAAAACTAAATTGAAATTACGATCGTGATGACCTTCAAATGATTTATACAAGGACATTGTTGCAGCTAACAACCATATATGAAAAATAAATAAATAATATTCATTTGCAGCAAACTATTCTGAAAATGTTATAACAATCACGTTAATGCATCTTATTCAATAAAGTCGTAGATCTTTGCTGATATATCCTACTCATATAATCTATTTGTAAAGAGTCTGCTTTCTGCTAAGTCTTCATAAATTATACTTATTTTTAACTCTTGAGAATAGATCTGTAAGTCTAAACATATAAACTATATTGAATTAAAATATGCCGTTTGTTTCTTAATGTAAAAAGTAGAATATATATTTTGAGGTTTTATATGATTAATTCTGTTATTATTAATAATAATCATTTTTATTAATATCACATGTTATGCACTTTAATCACGCTAACCAATTATTACTACTGGCGAATAATTACAAATGAAGTTTGGTCATTATGATTAATTATGCAAATCTTAATAAAGCGACTGTAGTGCAATATTTTAGTACTCAACTTTAGATCCTAATTTACTACAACTGCATTCTTACACAAATCTCTAAAATTCACGTTGAATAAGAGTAACATTAATTTTTGTGGAGTCACTGTGAAGTGGAGAATATGCTCCTCCTAGGCATTCCTCTATGACTCTAAACCATGTTAAAACTTGCATGGAATAGTATTATGTAATTAATATTGGATGAGTAACATAGTATGACCTATTACATTGTGGTGCTTAATATCTTTAAAGTGTAGTTTGGGTTAATATTGTAATTCCGTGTGACCAAAGATTATCTCCAGTAGGTCATCGCTGTAAATTCTCATTTTTTCTTTGTGTGTGTGTCGAAAACATTTACATGAAACCAGTTTTCAGTGTTTTGAGAATAGAACGGTAACTTCACTTTTTTAACTTCACTGACAGTTAGATTTGAATTGCTAGTGGAGTTTGAATTGCTAGTGATTGTTCGACAGTTGCTCAGTTGGTTAAATTAGGTTTCCAAGGGGACACCGAAAGGGAAGCAGCTCCAGCTTTAGCCAGTGCTTAGGAAGGTGAACAACCCTCTTGGTTGAGTCTGCTGTGGACCATGTACGCTAAAGTCAGTTGGTGCACTTTAAGTTTGTCGCAGTTCTCATGTTTCCAATGTTAAAATGATATCTAAGAGTGAGACAATTCAAGTGCTAGGTTACTTATCAGATTGATATTTGCAGAATACTCATAAGAGGCAACGTTGGCCTGCTTACTATGCAATCTATTATATAAATGTGAAAGTTTGTCTGTTTATTTGTCCGGGAACTCCTCACACACCGTCAGAACGATCGGCTTGAAATTTTGCACTTACACGTAGGCTACTTTAAAATTCTGAAAATCCACCCGTTCCCTAATTTTTAACGATTTTTTGCAATTTTCAGGGTAGAAAGCTACTCAAATGACCGATTTCAGCATATTCGTGAGCATGCGCTGAGACGGTTAGTCGCAGACTTACCGAAATTTGCATACGGCTTCATTAGGACAGATCCTAACACGCCTCGGAGCAATTTTTTTCGAAATTCGAATTAGAAAATGTTTTATTTTATGTTCTGTCCGATTTTTAGCGATTTTTCTCGCTTAATACGTTATAACGCCGGTAATTACACTCGCAAGAAAACGATATTTACATCGTCGGGTAGAGGAGAAAATTTTCTTTTGAAAACTGTTTGTTCGGACTGTGTAACATAATTTGCGGATTTTTGGGAATTTTTCAAAGAAAATTAAATTTGACGCTGACTTTCGTAAAATATTTTTAAAACTGCTGCATCTTGAATTCTATCCGGCATAACTTTTTTATATTTAGTCAAATGACGGAGCATACATTTCGCCCTCTTTTAAAAGAGAAACCAGAGGAAAATATAAATAATAGATTTTTTACGAATTTTTAAGTAAAGAAGGATTTTCATGTCAATAGCAGCTACTTAAAATTTTCGGTATGATATCTTGCGGTTTGGTTATCTTGGAAACAGTAACAATGATTAAAATTGCCAGTTGAAAAAAATAAATAAAACTACTTTAAAATAACTGAGTTTTCGCATGTGAAATGTGCATGTTTTTGATGTCACATGTTTACAACCCCTTTCGAAAGTCAATCAGAATAACGGACTCATAAGCAAAACATACGCCACGCATGAAATAATTCTATATTTTATTTTACGTTACCAGAAAAAGAATTGAATGCTGTTTTTTCACCAGTGAATTATCCAACATTATTTACAATTGAGATTTTAAACGGGACACGTTTTCGATCGCAGGAAATATATTGCGGTGTTAAACAGGACCTGATTATGACCAGCGGGGGGCCCCGGGCATTGATGAATTTGGGGGCCCCCCATCTATGAAATTTGTTTTACTTTTCATAAAATTTTGTTGTTAAATAAAAGAACATTTGAAATTGAGGGCCATTTCGATCCGGGGCCCCTGGGCAAAGTCCCGATTTGCCCGTGCGATAATAGGGCCCTGGTGCTAAATCCGCCAATCTGACAAGAATTATGCGTAAAAATTTATGGAGCTGATTTAGTGGCAACCATTAAGTGAAATGATTATCGTTTATGCTAATGCGTAAATTGCAAAGAATCACCAAAGAGTTAAAGACTGCATTCGTGGCAAATATCTAAACCGTTTCTTTAAATTAAGCATTAACGGTTGCAAATCGAAAATATATTGTATTGGTATCATTAAAAGATAGTATAAGTAAGTAGATATGCTAAGGCAATATTGATCAGAGCACAATATACTGCATTAATAAATATTTCGTGAAACTAAGTCTTCTATTTATTTTTGAACAGCCGTATTACATCACATCTAACTAAACATTAAGTAATTCTACGTCACGTTAATATATCCCGCGGTGGTTTCAACAGAAAAGACTGCAACAGAACTTTTTTTTTCTTGCAGATTCTGTTTTGTCACAGGTAGTTATGATCACATTTTAGGAAAATGTTTTCATCTTGCCTTGCGAAGAGCGGGTACACAACTATTTTAACTATAAAATAAACCGGTTCTCCACATCATGTAGTATCTAAGGTATTAATGGGATAACTTAAATCTGAAAATGAGTATGATGTAACAATGAGACATTTTGAAAATTAGGAATTTTCACTGCAAACCGTCAACGCTTTTCTTTTCTAATCGCGAATGACATAGGCATAGTTTTTTTGCGTCATAATATTAACAATGGTCTCAGGTCAGTACTTATACCAACTTTACAAGTAACTAATGAGTATCTTTACTCCAAGAGTCAAATCATTTTGCTTATTTTTAGATTACAAATCACTGGAATCAATTCGAACTATGCATGTAAGAAAAAGTTTCGTTCCCTACCGTACGGAGAACGGGCACGCAGCTAGTCCAGTAATAAAATGGACAACATCTTAGGATCTCGTGACGGTTAAGTCTATTAGTCGGCAGCTCACTCTGTCATAGGAAAAACAGCTTTCAAGCGATTTAAAACTTAAAATTAATTATCAACAGATCATAAGTCAAAGTAATTCCAATTGCAGAAAGAATGAAACTTTTCGTGAAGTTGAACATTCCCCACGCATTTATATAGAGGACGTCTTCCTGGCGAATTCTTTTCAAATAATACACGGCGTTGTTTGAAAAGGCGTTAAGGTTCTGGTTCTTGTCCATCAATTTCCTCGCGGTCAATTGCGTTTCCTTTAATACTTCTGGAATTTTGGAGCTGCTTATGGAGTACATTATTATTATAAACATTCCTAATACACCTGGAACGACTGCGTTCGTGAAATACATGCCATTTTTGAACGAGTACCCTTCATAGCTCGTCATTTCATACAGAGTTGCAAAAATGCCTTCTAGTGCAAATCCAATTATGACGAAAGAAGTTAATCCCAAGAACTTATTGAGTTTGCGCAAATTATGGAGAATGACAAAGAATTCTGCTAATGTTTGTTCGCTGTACCTTGAATATTTTTCAAGCAGTAAATATTTAAGGGATCTTTTATAACTCTGCAGTACTTCGGCCCATCTGTAAAATAGGCAGCTCAAAGAAAACGCCATCAAAACCGGCACGCAGCTGCAAAAGAAATATATTATAGGAACGTAAGGGGCAAACCTCATAAATATATTTTGTGAATTGGCGCGACCAAATGTCCATTCCTGCGAGAGTTTCAGCCTGTCTTCTGCAAATGCAATTTCATACAATAATAATAAAAATATGGGAGTCATAAGAATGCTGCAGGTAATTACGTTAATCAATATCTCACTGACTTTATCTTCAATTTTGTAAAAATTTTGGTACTTGCGTAACAGTAGTGTGATTTTGAATAGTGCTTTTTGACGCTTGAACACTAGATACCACATTAGACCACATTGAAAATACTGTAACAGATATGCAATTTTTCTAATAAACCTGTCGTGTACGGCAATATATAATTCTACAGCAACCAAGAAAAGCAATGAAATGAAATAGACAATTAGAATTAAAAAACTGAAAAATCTTGTGCATCGACGATGATTTATACCTGCTATATTAAGTCCAATAAAAAATAATGTGAATAACAAAAATTTATCTTTCATTATTGTTCCTTATAGTTTGGATTCGCCTAAGATGCCATTATGTTATTTAGTTAACAAAACTTGATAATTGTCAATTTTTGCATCAATAGTTCCTTTTTCACAAGTAGAATCTGTAAATATTTCCAAGCTGAAAGCTAGTCAGTCCATGATCTATTATATAAATGTGAAAGTTTGTTTGTTTGTTTGTTTGTTCGTCCGGGAACTCCTCCCACACCGTCAGACCTATCGGCTTGAAATTTTGCACATACACGTAAAACGACATAGAATAGGCCGTAGGCTACTTTAAAATTCTGGAAATCCACCCGTTCCCTAATTTTTAACGATTTTTTCGCAATTGTCAGGGCAGAAAGCTACTCAAATGTCCGATTTCAGCAAATTCGTGAGCATGCGCCGAGACGGTTGGTCGCAGACCTTCCGAATTTTGCATACGGCTTCACTAGGACAGATCCTAACACGCCTCGGAGCAAGTTTTTCGAAATTCGAATTAGAAAATGTTTTATTTTATATTTTGTCCCGATTTTTGGCGATTTTTCTCGCTTAATACGTAATAACGCCAGTAATTACACTCGCAAAAAAACGATATTTACATCATCGGATAGAGGAGAAAATTTGCTTTTCAAAACTGTTTGTTCGGACTATGTAACATAATTTGCAGATTTTTGGGGATTTTTCAAATAAAATTAAATTTCACGCTGACTTTCGTAAAATATTTTTAAAACTGCTGCATCTTGAATTCTATCCGTCATAACTTTTTTATATTTTGTCAAATGACGGAGCATACATTTCGTCCTCTTTTAAAACAGAAACCAAAGGAAAATATAAATTAGGAGATTTTTTACGAATTTTTATGTAAAGAAGGATTTTCATTTCAAAAGCAGATGCTTAAAATTTCGGAATGATATCTTGCGGTTTGGTTGTCTTGGAGACAGCTACAATGATTAAAATTGCCAGTTGGAAAAAATAAATAAAATTACTTTAAAATAACTGAGTTTTCGCATTGTGAATGTTGTGCGTGATTTTGATGTCACGAGTTTAAAACCCCTTTCGAAACTCAATCAGAATAACGAACTCACAAGCAAAACATACGCCACGCAGGAAATAATTCTATATTTTATTTAACGTTGCCAGAAAAAGAATTGAATGCTGTTTTTTCACCAGTGAATTATCCAACATTATTTACAATTGAGATTGTAAACGGGACACGTTTTCGATCGCAGGAAATATATTGCGGTGTTAAACAGGACCTGATTATGACCAGCGGGGGGCCCCGGGCATTGATGAATTTGGGGGCCCCCCATCTATGAAATTTGTTTTACTTTTCATTAAATTTTGTTGTTAAAAAAAAGAACATTTGAAATTGGGGGCCATTTCGATCCGGGGCCCATGGGCAAAGTCCCGATTTGCCTGTGCGATAATAGGGCCCTGGTGCTAAATCCGCCAATCTGACAAGAATTATGCGTAAAAATTTATGGAGCTGATTTAGTGGCAACCAGTTAAGTGAAATGATTATCGTTTATGCTAATGCGTAAATTGCAAAGAATCACCAAAGAGTTAAAGACTGCATTCGTGGCAAATATCTAAACCGTTTCTTTAAATTAAGCATTAACGGTTGCAAAACGAAAATATATTGTATTGGTATCAGTAAAAGATACTATAAGTAATAGTAAGTAGATATGCTAAGGCAATATTGATCAGAGCACAATATACCGCATTAATAAATATTTCGTGAAACTAAGTCTTCTATTTATTTTTGAACAGCCGTATTACATCACAGCTAACTAAACATTAAGTAATTCTACGTCACGTTAATATATCCCGCGGTAGTTTCCACAGAAAAGACTGCAACAGAACTTTATTTTTCCTTGCAGATTCTGTTTTGTCACAGGTAGTTATGATCACATTTTAGGAAAATGCTTTCATCTTGCCTTGCGAAGAGCGGGTACACAACTATTTTAACTATAAAATAAACCGGTTCTCCACATCATGTAGTATCTAAGGTATTAATGGGATAACTTAAATCTAAAAATGAGTATGATGTAACAATGAGACATTTTGAAAATTAGGAATTTTCACTGCAAACCGTCAACGCTTTTCTTTTCTAATCGCGAATGACATAGACATAGTTTTTTGCGTCATAATATTAACAATGGTCTCAGGTCAGTGCTTATACCAACTTTACAAATAAGTAATGAGTATCTTTACGCCAAGAGTCAAATCATTTTGCTTATTTTTAGATTACAAATCACTGGAATAATTCGAACTATACATTAAGAAAAAGTTTCGTTCCCTACCGTACGGAGAACGGGCACGCAGCTAGTTATAAATATATGCGACAGATTAACTAACCGACATTAAGTTTCTGGCTCTTGTCCATCAATTTCCTCGCGGTCAATTGCGTTTCCTGTAGTACTTCTGGAATTTTGGAGCTGCTTATGGATGACTGATCTTTTTCTCTTTTTTACTCTTCTGTACATTTAAAGATTTAAAACTATGATGAAACAATAACTAAACTCGCGGAATTTGCATTTTAAATGAATGGTATTAGAGTATGACACTATTAGTTATTCGTACTCAAATAGTTTACTTTGGTACAAAACTTATAGCTTTTATTCGAAATAATACCTATATTTGATAAAATTCTTCAGTTTCAAACACAAGCTTGGACATAAGGCTTTATGCAGGTTTACATACACTTCTTACATCAAAATGTACACTCCGAGTCAATTTATCGATTACCTATAATTTACGAAGAACATCTTACCCGATCTCTTTAATGAATTTTATTTTTCCTGCCAAAGGTTTGAAGTGAACAAAAAAGAAATGGAAGCATTCAAGAAAAGAGGAGTTTATGAAATTAATATTGCACGTAACAAAGTAATGTACATTAAATTTATGGAAACGTAAACTACTAGAGGACACTCTTTGTGGAAAACAAACTTGTCTAAAAGTATGAATGATAGTTTATTTTTTTACTTTAAATAGGTAATAATAATAATTGCAATAATAGTGATACAGATGTTTACTGAAAAACAAATAGGATTAAAAAAAGAGAAAACCAAATTCAAATTATTCACTGAACTAAATTGTATGCCTATTATAAAATAGTGAGTGTTTGGTGACTTATCGCTAAATATACAAGATATCGATAAGATAGATACAGTTTAAGGAACTTTTTATATGCCAAATTTTGAGATAAATTGCCAACAGGGGCCAACTTAAAACTATACATCTTTACTGGCAACCTTTTAGACAATGGCTTAAACATTAATTTTTCCTAATTTTCTCAATAAAAATATCATTAAAACTTGACCAAATTATGAATGAAAGTAACATGTAGTACTCGCATTCGAATAAAAAAAGAATTACCGAAATCAGCCCTAATAGTAATATATGTATATCTATATACATACAGAAAAGATACCGACCGACGAGTTAATAAACTTCTTTTTTTGAAGTCGGTTAAAAATCTTAGGGAAACTACAACTTGTATTTCCTTTTATTCTGAATGTGTGACAGTAGTTCATAGATTCTAATAGGAGAAACGGTACAAACACATTTCATAGATCCTTTTTATGCTTTTACATCTAACATAAACATTAAAGAGCGAAATTTATCTTGTTTACATTTATTTTACTTTGAAAATATGACGTTTTATTATATTTTAAAATAAACGCTAGCATTAAAACTTAAATAATGCAAATTGTGTCAGATAGCTTATTTTCGTTTATGAATTTTTAATCTTGTTTGTGATATCGAAGGAAATATGGATTAAAACAAAAATATTCTTTCTAAATTTGTTTACATAAGATCTAAAGAATTTTTTTCAAATGTAATTATGTCGATTCACTGCTACGTTTTATATCTAAATTCGTGTAACTAAAAGCACGGAAAGAGTGCGAATTGCACTGTGCTGTGCAGTTCACATAAAAAACAATTTTTGTTTGTGTTCTGGCAATCCTGCACGAACAGCATTAGCTTAAGGGAGAGTATGATGCTTTGAGCAGAGGACTTCTTAAGATGTTTTAATGGGTATTCCCGTTATATCTAGAGACTTACCCCCGTCCCCTAAATTAAAGAAAATACTCCAGAAAATTAGATCAACAGCCGCGAGGTAACCCCGAACGCAGGACCTTTACACTTTAACAGTCTATCATATTCAGTGTTTTATGGATCCATAAACTCGAATAAGGTTTTCGTTAACATTATTGTTTTAAGATTTATTACCACAGGCCTTATTAGACCAAAACTGCACCATTCAACATAAAATAAATTTAACATTTCCTAATCAAAGAGTTTACTGCAAAGAAAAGTTAGTTCTATCCTACGTGGTCTCGGGGTTACATCTACTATCTTGGAATAAAGAAAAAAAAAATTTTGGTACAAAAAGTATGCAGCTCCATTCGTTAGTTACTGTATCCTACCACGCTCTGTGTGTATCTTATCTACTCGTCCATGATGCGGTCTAAAACAATTTTTGAATGGCTTACTTAGGGAGGAATTGGGTTCCGTGCTCATAGCGTACACCCTATCAAGGGTGCTCGTAGCGTACATCATCCCCGCCCCCTGTTTGCACCACAGTAATAATTGAAAAGAAGAAATAAAAAGGCAAATCCGGCTAAATATAGATCTACTTTAGTAACGGCCATTTTAGTCCACAGAATCGTAGATTTCATTACTACTATTTATTTTCAACAAATAAGTTGAAGTTTAAATCAAGTCAAGCAAATAGTCATTGTAAATTTTGTTTTTATTTAAGGAACTGTTTTATGGCCGATTCCCAATTATAATGAAGTGTTTAAAAAAAAAAAAAAATGTATCTAGCGGCAGGCGCGTAGCCAGGAAAATTTTTCGGGGGGGGGGGGATATGCGCCTGGAAAATTTTTTCGGCGGGGGGATATGAACTTATATGTGTATAAGTAGACGGAATTTCAACACTAATCCAAAAATTTTTTTGGGGGGGGGGGATATATCCCGATATCCCCCCCCCTGGTTACGCCCCTGTCTAGCGGTGTATATTTCAGAATTTCTTTTAGCATGTTCGAATACTGGATAGAGCTTCAAATATTAAAAACAGTGCTGGCTATAAAACATTAAAGTAAAACAAAAGGTATCTCAGACCCCCCCCCAAAAAAAAAGAAAAAAAAAAAAAAGAAAGGTGTTCTTGCAATATGAATGAGGAGCAGGAAAGGCTTAGGAAAAAACATTGGTTAGCTCAGAATTCATTAACCCATTTATGCCTTGTCCCTTTTTTGGGACAGCATTTTCGCTATCAGTCGAAAACGTTATCTATTTTTCTTAGACTCTATTCACGAGTATTGAACCTCAACTCCACAAAATATTTCAACAAGATCAAAATATTTCAATAAGATGTTGAACTTTCAATTTTTTTGCATAATGATTTTAAAAGAAATCATCCCTTGTTCAAGTAGTTTACGCCAGAAATTTATCTATTATTGCAAAGAAATTTGCAAAAATAATCTAGGCACAAATGGGCTATATATATATATTTTTTTTTCACATAACCCATAAGACAATTGCGTATTATTAGATTCATGAAAGTCTCGGACGGTACATTAAAAAATTTTTAAATACCTGCTAATATCGGTGCAGTGGCGTACTCTTTCAAGTACCAAGGAGGGGATGATATGATATCATATTAATTCTTAATAAAAATAATGAATAGATTAATCATTTTATAATAACTTGTTTAACAAATGCAATTAACAGAGTAACAACTGAATAATTAATAAAGCAATAATTAACAGTATCATAGGCGCACCCACGGAGGGGGCTATGACGAATAAAGCCCCCCAAAGCGACCCGAAGATTTAGATCTGAACCCCACTAAACCCACCTCCCCCGAAGATTTAGATCTGAAAAGCTTCTAACATTGTTACAAAAGAATAAAAATATTTTATGTTTTAAAAATTGTCTTTAAATGTTTTAAAATTTGTCTTAAAATAGTTTCAAAAAGGACGTTTGTTTTTAAATATTTGCAGTTAGTGTGATACATGTACTATGGTAATTTTTTACAATAGTGTTTAATACAGTAATTTTTTGGTTATAGTGTCAATGAAAATATCAGATAATTGTTTATGACTTTATAACATGGTACGTTGATAGTGGGCTTGTGTTCTACGGGCAATTGATACAGAAAATTTCGACGTTATAAGGGAGTAATAAGTATAATCGAAGTCACTATAACCGAATTCAAAATATTGTTTTTCAATAAAGTATTTGTAGCTCTAGCCCCCCCTTAAACCAAAATCCTGGTTGCACCACTGAACAGTATTAATAATTAGTAAACATTAGTATGACAGAATTTAAATAGCAATATATTTTAAATTGATGCTTTTTTTATCATTTTAAATGTGTGTGTGTGTGTGTGGTTTCTAATATAATACATTATGTACACACATTGCTCATACACCTTTAAACAAGAGAACAACGTTAAACGATCTGTAAGTCCAAAATCCTCATTGCTTCCAATAGGATGACCAGCAACTCAATTTTCTTGCTAAAGAAGGGTGGTTTTTTCCCCCCATAAATTATTGTTTTCTAAACTACGATTTTGTGGACTAAAATGGCCGCTACTAAAGTAGGTCTACATTTAGTCGGATTTGCTGTGGTGAAAACGAAAACAGGTGGCGGGGGAAATGTACGCTACGAGCACCATATGTACGCTTCAAGCACCCTTAGGGGGGTGTACGCTATGAGCACGTACGCTACGAGCACGACACCAGGAATTGATAGTTAGGTAGCAATAAAGCAAATAGAGGTATTGAAAATAAAGATACAAGAAAGAAAAACAAGGGGTATTAAAATTTTTCCGTTAAAAATAATGTGCTGCTGTTAAATTCATCCGAACGTTCGACGATAAGTCACTTTTTTTTATTTTTAAGTGTGTGCATAGATACGATTTCCTGGAATTCCACCAGAAATATGTTTTTTATTTTTAAGCCATAAAGTATTTAATTTGGCTTCGCGGCAACAACCATTACCAGAAAGACCTCAAGAAATGTTATGGTGAGTTTCTATCGTAAAAGCTCCATTCACACTTATCACTTTGAATGTTGATCTTGGAGGAAGCTTCAAAGTTCTGTAGATCGTCTTTCGTTTTTGTTTCATCCAAAAGATTAACGATGAAACAATATATAAACCCCCGACCAACTTTCAATGAAAGAGTTTTTCCATAAACCAATTTTTCATTCCAGAGAGAAAATCTGGGTGAAAAATGCAGATAAGAGACCCTTTCATTCCCCATCTCTAGCCCCAATCACTTTAAGCCTCCCGTTTGAGAGGGTTTCTGCGCCGCCCGCCGCAAGAATGACAGCGCGAGGCGAGACCGCCGAACTGGATGAAAACATGTAAAGAGATTCAAAATTAGGGTGAACTGGCTGCCAACACTATTTGGGTATACGACTAAATTGCCAGACACCAACTCCTCATCCAAGATCTAGGGTAGCTTCACCAATTTGAAATGCGAATTTCGGTGCTATTTACTTTAAGAAAAAAAAGTAAATTTACAGAATGTTTTTTACAGCATGCGTGAACAATTTTCTATAAATTCCTGGTGAACAAGTGTAATAATCACATGTAATTTTTACTACAACTGCGAATCCGGGTAACACATATTTTTTTAATGTCTAAATTTTTTTACTTATGTTCTTGGTTAATTATTAATTATTAGTTATTTTAGAAAAAATGTTAATTAATTTAACAATATTGTAGAACTGCAGGAGTAGTTACAAATTGCTATTTACTTTCCTTTATATATTTTTTTAATTTCTTGATTAATCTTTAACAAGATATTTCTTTTAACTACATCTACAAATCCAGATGGACAGATTTTTATAATTCTGATTTCATTTATTTAAGCTCTTGGTTTAATGTTAAATTGTAATTGTTGAAATTGGTCAATATAGCATAAAATAATTTTTAAAAATATTATTATTATCTTTATAATTAAATGTCAAAAAGGAAGAACGAGAACTTTAGTGACTGAAAACTGAGCTAAAGAGAATCAGCATTCGAGGATGGAATATCTATATTTGGAAGATTATGGAACTGATATTGATTTGACTCTAAGTTAGATGTACATTTTATAATTTTTTAAAAATCTTTCGGTTGGTTAATATGTAAGAAGACTTACTAGCTAGGTCTTGAAACGAAGATCTTTTAATTTTCAATCGATAATGCGTAACCAAGGATGACCACTCTGGATGAGTTCACGCTGACTGAATTTACTTTGGATGTACATCAGAAGTGATGCATGTAAATATCGCTTAAACCAGTTCTGTTTTCACCATAAAGGCAGTAACAAATAAAACACCTGCATAATCCATTAAGCCTGCCACCATACCATAATTCAGTAAAAGATCTTTTAAGTTATTTTTCCTCTAGCATGAGCCAAAGGTTTTTGGATTCGATGCAATTTTCGATTTCTAGTAATAGTTCCTTTTGTCCAACTTATTAGAAATACTTCCTAAAGCGTTACTTTATATATATTCTAACAATATAAATAACTTTTATTCAATCGTTTGCATAAACACTTGCTTAGAAGCTGGCGTTTCAGGGAAAAAGGTATAAACGAATAATAAAAACTGTTCTAGCGAATAAAACTTGGGTCTCTTGAAACTCGCTGTAACGGGATTCAACTGCCAAATGTTTTAAGTTTGAAAAAATGCAAAGTTTGGTAATTATAATAGTGGAAGCTAACATTAATGTAAGAGAAAATGTTTTCATATTTGTATTCATAACTTAAGCAATGCTCTAATAATGATGGATGCCTTAACTGTTACAAACTGTTCATGATTTATTCACCAGTTCTTGCTTGTTGGTTTTTTTCTTTTTAGTATTAGCTAAAATTGTGCAGATCGAATCATAGACACAATGAATTTTTTCGTAAAAGTACCGAAAGGCAGGGTGCGAATTGACGGGGGGGGTGCCGGGGATCGTCCCTGGCTGAAGAATGTAATATCTCTGGCTAGAGAAATATTAATTGATCCCTGCCAGGGATACTATTTATCCCCTGCTGGAGAAATGTTAAATTAATCTGTGTCCCAACCCTACAAGTTCAACACTACCTAAACCTAACGATTTAAATTATTGAGAATAGAAATTTTTCGTTTGTTTGCTAGACAAAGGAGCAAGTTACAAGCATGCCTTTGAAATAGATATACACATGACTGATGCCACTTCTCACTCTGTAACTGGGCTCAGGTTTCAAAGGAAGACTGCGAAATGAACGAACAAGCACTACTCTGCCACCCGCCGAATTTCAGGGTAGACTTTTGTTTGAATTTAAGTCACTTTTTAGACATGTTGGCGACTGCATTTGTCATGTAATACCTAATATATTGTGTGAATGAAGCATTTACACCTTCCTCCTTTTTCTTTCTTTCTGTTTTGTTTTTTCTTTTTCAAATGTCCCCTGCTGGAGAATGTTTTCTCTCAAATGTCCCCCCCTGGAGAAAATGTTCAATTCGCACCCTGCCGAAAGGGGATACTTAAACTATATCTTCTAGTTTAATTCTTTTTTAGGTAACGCACACTGATTTTTGAAATGATACAACTGAAAACAGTTTTGCTCTAAAACTCTTCCGCTTTTAGTTTTATTAATTTTAAATGTTCGCTCTCTTTGAGCGCCAGAGTGTGTAGCATATTAAAGCCCTACAGAGCATGCAATGAAAAAACTCACTACTGAAACAAAGTTTTTTTGGCTTATTGCCTCTACAGTGAGCAAATTCATATAAATTCATGCATGATTTGAAGTGCATAAACTATTAAAAGAATCGTAGAAAATCACACTAGATCATTTAACTTTCTTAAAGTTTTAATGATGCCGAAAATGTCCTGCAAAAGCATTCAGGTCGTATCTGAGTTTCTTGAGATCAAATTAATTTTAGTAATGCTATTATAGTTTCTTATTATTCCCCAGCCCACCTGTAAAAACAGAATGACAAACAGAAGAGCTAATCTTAAGCTATTTGTTTTTACTTCCAATGTAAAAAAACAAAACAGATATTTTACTAGCAGAAAAAAAAATTCTATGAACTTTTAACATGAAAAACCAATGTCTCATCATTTGCCTTCTAGCATTTCTATAGTAGTATATCATCTCAGAAGCTCTACGCAGTAACTGGTACATTCCGATGAGGGTCCTGCCACCTGGCAATATGAGCTGTGGGCAATATGAGCTGTTAAGAATACAAGCAAGTTATATAGATATGCCTCTCCAAGTAGTCACGAACTATTTCAAGCTTAAAATTGGAGATTGCCTTATAGCGTGGTTTATCAGTATTTTCCTTTCTCTAAAATGTGCCTGCAGCCCTTATTTGAGATAGCTTTTGTACTATTTTTGTCTCAAAGATCTGCAAATGTACAGTTTTACAGAATGGAAAAGCCAGGGCTAAGGTTGTGCATATAAAAAATGTAAAAGGCCGCACTCATTGAACAAAGCTTTTCCGTAGTTGTCAAGTCGAAATACCTATATTTGATGTTTAACACAATTCTACTGGAAATGACATTTCGAGAGCCTCCGACAATAACACCGGGTAAAGAATTGGAAAATATAACGTCACTTTTATAAAATATATTTATTTTCTTACTCCATATGACAGTTGATACTTATAAAACCAGTAAATAATGTTGTATAAATTATACAGGGTGTCCCAATAAGGTGGTAACAGGCTTTAATTCTTTGCATTATTAGAGATAATGCAAATTGAAAATATGTTCAAAATAAAGTATCAAAGAGACTACGTTAAGGAAAAATTCCATCTGTTACTTTTTAAAGGGTTGCATTTTTTGTATGTATACGACCTCCGCACAAAAAATTTCCAATTGGTAAAATGTGCCGCATACACTAATGTGGTAATATACGAAATTTCAGCCTTTCATCATAAAACGCCTCGGAGATATCTTTAAACTGAGATGATGAGGGGCTATAAATGAATTCAAATGTGAACATTTAATGGTAGAAAGCAAAAAAATATTTTCTTTCGCTATTTTTACGCAACACCTGAAACGCAATCATCCGACGCGATTTTTTTCCTTCGACAGCCGTCGAAAAGTGGTTAAAGTCGGCATATATGTATCTGTATCTTCATATCTGTGACACTTTTCATAATATAATTCTCAAATTTTGTATATCATCTCTTTATGTATGGGGCACAGTTTACTAATTGGGAATATTTTTGTACGGGGGACTGTATACAAATTTTAAAAGTCTAACTCTTTAAAAATTTACGAGAGGAATATTTTCCTAGCATAGTCGTTTTTCCTACCTTATTTTGAATATTTTTAAATTTACATTGCCCATTTACCTATAATATAGGTAAAGAATTAAAGCCTCTTATCATCTTTTACTAAAACCATGTGCAATACTGTAAAAATTATTTAAACAATGCACTTAATGAGAGGTATTTACTTAAGATGTTTATTACTTAAATTATATAATTATTAAGTTCGAAAGTCGAAGAAGCCCCATTTCTTGTAAATCCTATTACGATAAGTGGAAATTAATCGAAAATATGCATGTTTATTTAAGAGATGTATTACTCCCGAAAAATGTTCAGATATTTTGTACTTTACTAATGTTCCACGCAAGCAAAACAATACACGAAATATTTCAAGCAAATCACAAAATTAAGATTAATTATAATATCATGTGTGAAATGAATAATCAAATGTTTATTATAAAATAATAAGAACCTAAAATATTTTCAGTGCGTTTCAAATATGATTGTGCAATTAAGAATATTTGTCTCCGTACATAAAGATGATTCTATTTACCGTTGCTTTGTTATTTGTTATTATGGAATATTTCATAAATACTTTAATCCCGTGTGACAATCTGACAGCTTGAATTTTCCAATTAAGTTTATAAAGGCTGTTACTAAGTGTTACTTTATTAAAGAAGTCTCTTGATTCATAGAAATGATTAGAAATTAAATAATTCGAAAAACGCAATAAGCAATCTGGTAGAAGAATGTTTGAACTATGCTGCTGTATCTGCAATGACTAAATTTCGATAACTTCATAATATTTGAATATTTATTAAAGCTTTCCGTGGCATACCAGCATACCTGTTTCATTTTAAACCAACAAAACTATTAACTTGTCTTTTTAGGAAAAAAAAATATTATGTACACATATGCAACGGGGTTATAATTAAAATTCCCCTATAATCACGATTATGCAGCTGAAATGAGAGCAAATTAACACCAAATTTGTCTTGTGGGCTGTACAAAAGATGCGCTTAAAAATGTTAAGATAGTACAAAAAAAATCTCGCTAAGTGGCGGTTTGTATGGTAAACTCGGCTCAAAATATTACCCAAATTAATTAATAAATGCTCATAAACTATTGATTACATGTTGAAATTGTTTGTATATTTCTAATTAGCCATTTTAATAGTTAAATTTGTTCTTTTGTCGAGAGAAAGCGCTATCTAGCGAGCATTTTTTGAAATACTTTTTTTTCGAAATTCCTTGAGCGCATCTTATGCATATTCTATCTATCAAATTTGGTAGAACTGTGTTTATAGGGGAAGTTTAATTATAACGACTCTGGTATATACCATGTATCCACATTTAAGTTGATTGACCGTTATTTTTGCAACCATTAGCCTTAGATGAATACCTTCTATTACAAAAGTCATTCAAATTAAATGCAGAGTGAAGATATCGAAAGATTGAATCGAAAAAATAATTTTAGTAAAAAAATAAACAATCTATATTTGTATACAGCCCCCATGTCCTACATTCATATTTAGAGAGATCTTGCCCACACAAAAACATCACGAACACACAAAAAAATGGCACTGATATGACCATAATATTCACTGGGAAATCAAGTTCGAAGTTTTAACGCATAGTATGGAGACCGTAACAAATAGAGATAGGAACGCATCTGATACAATATATATATATATCGCCATTTACAATATAGATATATAGTATATATATTGTAAATAAATTTCTTCGGTTGTTTATAAAAAAGATAATTTTCTAAATTTAAAAATTATGCTATTGATACAAACGTCACATGCTGAAACCCACGCAATAACCGTAACATAATACTATTTTATTGCATTTTAATCCTATAACTCGCTTTTATATGGTTTCTCAACTCACAAAAAGGTTTAACGGACCTACCAATACACGGCTCCAGGACCATTCGGTGAAGCAGTTTAACATATGATTATGTGATACGTCTAATCCTTTTTATCGTTTATTCGGTAGGAAAGAGCTAGAAAGTGTCCGTTTTTATGAGGGTTATCGAGATTGAGATGCCAACCCTCAGGACTAGATAAAGGAACTGGAAGATAGTAGAAATAAGTTTGGAACATTCGCTTTTATAAGTAAGCAATTTTAGAAAATGTTTAGAGATATGGTTTTGTTCAAATATACATTATATGTTATTGTGAAAGAGAAGATTGATACCAGATATTCTAATGACAAATTTCTACATTTATTCCTTAAATATTAATGATAGACATATACAACATATTGCAAAGTTACATTTTAAAAAATGTATACAATTTTGTTATAGATTAAGATTTTCAGGAAATTAAATCTACAAAAAAAAAAATAATCAAAATTTAAATAGTTATACGGCCTTCGTACAAATAATTCCCTGCTAATAAGCCATGCCTTATACATTTTATTAGGTGATACACCAAATTTGACCATTTTAACCTAAAATTTGTCGGAGGTATGAATATTAATAAATTCCGTCTTAAACCACTTCCAATGGTTCTCGAAGGGAAAAAAATTACGCCGGATGATCACGCTTCAATGGTCTAACACAAATTGCGAAAGAAAAACTTGTCAACTTTGTAAAAAACACACATAAGATGTTATAGATGTTGCATAAATACAAACTATTTTGGTTGTAAATGGTGTTGTATAGCAGTACAGTCTTCATCAACTTTATTTAAACATACCTCGGAGCATTTTTATGATGGAAAGTTGAAACTGTGTGAATCACCTAATCAATGAGACATACTTTACTTTTTTTTGAGGGAGGGGGGTGCATATGTACGGGCACGATATAGAACAATTTTAATTTTATATTTACTTTGATTTAATCTCCCGAAAATTTTAATCGTGATCACAACATTTTGTACATTTTATTATGTAGGATCACATGGGGAAATTATGGGTCACTTAATTTTCGGGGGGTCACTATAGCATTAATTTTTCTTTTTTTCAGAAAACAGCTAGATTATGCTTAGTCATCCTTATACATTCTATTTTCTTATATCAAGTTCTAAAACATTGTAAATATGAAGTAAATAAGAGGGGGGGGGGAAAGAATTTTTACACTACTTTAAAAACATCTTCAAGAAAGATTCTCTGTGAAAATCATGATTTTTTTAACGAATTCATGTCAGCGAAACATTTTTGGAAAAACAACCTTGTTGGTGCTGTTTTTAATTCCAAATATGATCTAAGCTTTTCATACTTTGGAGAAGGTAGCCCAAAATGATCCTAGCGGCAAAAGCGATCCACATATGCTTTCTTAAATACAGGTTGCGCTACCCTACGGTTAACACATAAACTAGTTAAGCCAAGTCAAGAAGAAGCAATGACGGTATTTAAGCGATCGGTGTATTACGTGTCTGAGTAGAATTCTTCAAAAAACTGGGTTTTATCATATCTCTTATCAGGTAAGCACTAACTTTCCTATTTATTTAGAAATACAGTCTTTTATGTACAGAAATATGACTTGGTTTCCTGAATACAGTATGTTTTTAGATTTTAATTATACGTGTTTTATTTGTTGTGTTTCTCCGCATGTTCCCGTAATATGGGATAAAGTGGGCAGCCATACTGCCGGGTGAAATGATCCATCGAAAGAAGAAACTCCAGTAACGTATCCTAGTCATCATGGCAGCCCCTGAGACGTTCCCAAAATGCTCGACTCCTCATTACACTATTTAATTTATTTCTTCGTTTATTGTAGGCCATAATTTTTTAATAATAATTTTAAAATATTCCATTTGATTGTTTCTGACACTTTTTTTATTTTAAAATTTTTATAAAATAAACTATCAATATTTTTTCTCATTATGTACTGTTATAATTACTTCTACATCTTTTATTTCACCGATAAAAAAAGAAAAAACAATTTAAACTTATTTTCAAATGAAGGATCAAAATGATCCTTTGGACTCTTTTTCCAAATTCTAATTTTTTTTTCTTTACTCAGTTTGGGCTTAAAATATTACTAAAATATGTTTATGATGCAAAGTATAGTGTAAAATATTGTGACAAAGGGGCAAAGTTTTATATAATATTTTTGTTATTTTATGCAAGTTTTCCTCTTAAGGGCCACCTTCCCCTACGTATACTTTTTTTCTCTATTTTTAAAATTAATTTTTAAAGTACGCTGATTTAACCCCCCCCCACTGCGTTAATTTTTGATCAGTGATATTTTTTTGTAATTCAGGTGTATTTATTATTCATTTTTGAGTATTACTATAACTGTTATACTTTACTGTAACATTATATGATACTTTAACTGTAACTTTCATACCCTCCAGGTTCTCAAATCAATTCCAGTTTTGAAAAAAATACAAAGTCAGCAATTAAGGCGCACATCTTGAGTGCTGAATTCCGAAATAAGGAGACAAATTAATACAAATTAACAAAGGCAGTTATAACAAATCAAAATTTCTTGGATCTAGTAACTGCAAGAGAAAAAGAAATGGAGGAGAAATCAAATGGAAAGAAGAAAAATTAAACTCCATAAAAATGTAGCCATCAAGTTAAATGTTGCTTTCAAAAAAGTAAAACCACCCCAAGATCATATAGATAGCCCCTCAAATGCAAAACGAGCTAATTTGGAGCTGTTTAGTGAAAAAGAACTCTCTAATGACAGTGAAAATGGGATTAATGAAGCTGCAATTAAAAAGTTGCAAAAAAATTCATCCTAAGAAGGTGCTACAAGGAATTCATACTGTACTTGAAGAACAGAAATATTTTGCTGTGTATAATGGTAATGACCTATTCTACAATGGGAAAGTAACTAAAATTTTGGACAAGGAAAACGTAGAAATGAAATTCCTGGAACAAGGTGACGGAAATTTTCAATGTCTCAAACAAGATGTTTTGGAATTAATTCAAAATAAGTTTTTATTCTACCGGCCAGTTAACTAAAATGGAAATAATCCCTTTGTTGCTAATAGTAACAAAATAAACATAGTATAAGTACAAGTTTTACAAGACATTATGTCCGTAATTGTGGTTTTAGAGCGAAAACAAATTGTAACATAGAAATAATTGTATTATTAATTTTCTTAAATACAACACATCAGATAACTAAAAAAAAAATCCGTTTGTTAGCTTAGTAATGGTAATTTAGAATTTTATTTACTTTTCATATGCATTACTATAAAAAAGGGTGACCCATATTTACCCAATATGTGACCCATAATTGTTTGAATCCGGGGTATAATTCCTTGTCACTCAATAACTTAAATAAAACAAATAATGACTCAATTTTAATTAACGTGATTATTTGAATAATTTATCAATTAATTAAGCTTACATCATTCCAAATTAAATAATTATATCTTTCATACTTCAGAAAAATTTTAAATGTTGTTTTTTGACCCATAAGTCCCCGCATGACCCTTTTTTAATATGTTGTGCATCTCTATGATTATTTAAGGAATAAAAATCTAGGTCAGTGTTTTGGGACACCCTGTAGATATGTATATATATTAAAACTTTTAGTAAATAATTTTATCTTAGAGTTGGTTATTATAAATAATGTTCTATCCTTAAATATTATTAATAATTCTTTTTCTCCTCCTTGGTTTTGTACTTTTTGAATTTGAATGATTTTTTTACTGTCCAGTGTAACATGCATAAGGTTTATATTTAAAATTTATTGCTCTAAAACAAATCAAATGCTATTCAATTTTAAAAACAGTATTTTAAAAATTGACAAATTTTATTTAAATACAGTATAACTGAACGAGAATATTTCTTTGCTCAGATTGAAAGACTGCGAAATATGGGTTTTTGTATTTGCCCAATGCATTTGAAAGGCGAGATGCTGATAAGTAAAATTTCACATACAATTAGAACTCTTGGGGGGAAAACATTAACGTATGGTAGAGAACCAAAAACGGCTCAAATTTGCACAGCAATGGAAAGGGGGGGCTCGAACTTTGCTTCCATTTACCTTTTAATAATCGCCCCTAATTGATTTAATCAATCCTGTATTAAATCAATTTTAGTAAAGTGTTTCCTGCGGAATATCAATTTGTATAAGACGAACTAATCAGAAAATAGACAATTATTCTAAATTGATTATTAACAATTACATGGAAACGACGTTTCCTTCCCCACATTGCTTAGTAATTCTGATTAGTCTTGGTTCCCTCTACCGCTCCTTACACCTTGTTTTACGAGAGTTATGAATAGGCCTGTACAAGGGCACCCATATGATAGTTTCCAGAGGAGGGCAAGGTCAAAGGCCCTGTCCTACAAAGACAGTATATTTTAGTGTTGAACCTTCTAAATTATACCAGTACGTAAATCATAACGGTAATATGGCAGCTAGAATTACCAGACTCTAACTGCCCATGTGTGTGGGTACCAATGGCCCTGTATAAAATAAATTACTATTAATTTCTAAAAAAATCAATTACGGTTTCAAATATGAATCAGGATATGTGTCAAACGCGAAATACGCAGCTTTAAAAGTACAACTTCTGGAAGAGAGATTAATGTATCAGATTTAATTTATATGATCAACGCAATCCATTTTATCGTTTACAAGGTAGAAAGAATGCTGGTAGGTTTCTCGTTTTACGACTGTACTTAAGCATGAGAAGCAGTAACATTGAGGTTGCGATAAAGGATATAGAAGGTCATAAGAATAAGTTTAAATGGTATGTTTGCTTGCAGCTGAGGTAACTATTTTCATGGAATATGTATAGAGAAAAAGTTTCCTTGCCAAAGTAGCGGTTTTATATGTTTTAATCTGTAGTCAAAGATTACGACTCAATTGGCCTATCCTCGTTAAAAATACGAATTAAAATATAGGGTGTCCATAAGAGAGTTTCCCGATTTCAGTGGTTTATTATATAAATTTAATTTTTACTATTTAACATTCTGAGATTTGAAGTATTTTAGCCGCGTACCATCCCAGTGGACTGAGAGATTTTGGTAATTTTGATGTATTATTTTTTAAGTACTTGGACGATATCTATTTTCATAATCATTTTTAATTACAAATTTCAAAATATACACATTCATAATGAAGAAATTTTTAAAATATGTTAAGAATAAACTTTTAATAAGAAATTACTGGGAAAAGCATGTTTAAAGTTTTTTTAAAAATCCATCTAATAAAAACCCTTTTTAACATAAAATTTCACAGGCTTACCCAACAAAAATTTATTTGGGTGGTGCACAAATGCCTGAAAATATGTTTTATTTATAAATAAACATCATTCAGTAAAACTTGATTTCGCTACCGAACTATAGCTACCGAATGTTCAAAAATACCTCTTATTCTGCTATCTATATTTTTGTTTAATAACTAAAAATTTCGCAAAAAGTATTAAAAGAACATCAAATATATGCAGTCGGTACTTTTATAGCTCAGAGCTATTAGTTGACCCAGAGAGACTCTGGGGCACAGTTTGCTTCACCGAAAAATAACAGCTGAAGTAACTCTTGGGATTGCACCTCAAAGTGCTAAAATAAATTACACAGCAATTTGAAGGTAAATAAACCTAAATTTTCAAACTAAATTTTCAATGTGTGTGCACACACATTTATCCCAATTCTTCCAGCAATTCGTTGATCAAGTTCAGAGTAATAGAATGAATAGCCTGTTCAGTTTCGAGTCTCTGGCAAATCATCTGGTAGCAGCAAAAAATGTCGACATGATCTCTTCTTACAAAGGGTCCAGATGAAAACATTCAATATCGTTCCGTTAGGTGAATTCAGAGTCCAGTGAAAAAAAAAAAAGATCCCTGTCATTTCGGCCATTACGACCAATTCAACGGTTGGGGACTATGAGGTTCAAACATTCTCGTACAAAGAGATTTCAATAGACAGGGGCTCCATCCTGCTACCAAATAAAGTTTACTTCTACTAATTGGAAAAACAGTCATTCTTTCCATATAATTGAGATACATGCTTCAAGCTGCAATAGAGTAAGCAACACATCAGTACTTGCGCATACGCTTTTCTAAAGCAGATTGAATTGCTTTTTAACTGTGAGCTTGAACCACCCATCTAGGACGCTTACTGCTATCAGTATTAAAATTCAAAACTAGGGCATTCTTTTGTCGACATGCTGTTTAAAAAGTTTTCGTGATGGAATGGTGAAACATATCCATGTTGATATGAAATGTAACAAATCATCAAACTGTTTTACTAGAACAAGTAAATATCGATGGCGCACAAAATTTTGAAATAAAATTTTCTGTCTTGACTTTAAAAAAGAATGTTAGTAAGGATATGTTCGGAAAGTTTAGAACTTCTAAGACATATCACTATTAGTTGTTCCTAGATATTTTCTTTTCCTAACTAGAATTTTTACAGTTTTTGTATGCTTGTTTTACTTTCTATTCAATGTTTGTGATTAGTACATGACTGGTACTGCAATGTACTAATGTATAAATGCATAGATTAATTCTAAGTAAAAAACACAAGCTTTAATTTCTAAATTTTGACTACAGGATCGAAAATGAATCTGTAATGTCTTAGTAGCATCAACACAATTATTAGAGTAGCTAAAAAGTTTTGAGGAAATTTAATTGATTTCTTTGAATGCACTAACGAAAATAGTTTCCGAATAAAGGACAAAGTAAAAATTGCAGTTGATATCCTCGATGCAATGACGGCAAAAATTTCAAGCTTATATATATATCAATTAAAGTGTAAATTAAACTAAGGGATCATATACCTGTATGGAATATACCTGTATACATTTGAATATATTTGATATAAAAAAGTATAGTTTTTTTTTTTTTTTTTTTTTTTTTTTTTTTTTTTTTTTACATAAAATCCTAACAAATAAATTTCCAGCAAGTTTTTTTTTTAGGTAGGGGAGACCGGGTCTAGTTGATACAGTACCTTTTTTTTCTGAGCACATGTGCACTAAAACATGAAGAGGAGATAAAGAAAACTTTTCATGTGGGGCTCATTCGTAGAACTTGCGCAGAAAAATCTGTTGTTCGCAGTTTCTGATTTATTCGTATAAAAATTGCTTTTTTGTGACCATAACTAAATTTTTAGGTTTTTCTTTGAGCTCCCCCACTTGCTATTTAAGTCATTCTACAGTATAAGTCAAGATATCACTGTGTTCATCAAAGTTGGTAAGATTTCTGCTAGAAAAATTTGTTTATGTTCTTGGTTGTTTTGCCGTTGTTTTAAGGTTAGCGTAGTCGCATCGTTTGGGTCAAGTTGATACTTTTCTTTGGTCCGGTTGATACGGCATATCAACATAAGCCACAAGTTTTTAATCATATGATTTCTTTTTTTCTCAGTGATGCTAAGAAATAACAAGAAAAAAACTGGAAGAGGAGAAACTCCTGTTACAGCTCATATCCAAGAAAGTAAACCAAAGTCAGTCAGATTCGGAGACTGGCGAAGATGATATTTGTTTGGGGTGTTTGAAAACTTATTCAACATCTAAACAGAGAGAAGACTTAAGGCGAAAACAGAGCTACCTTTACGTGTTCAACTGTAAATCAGATTATCTTATGGCTCAAATTGAACCATTAAAAATAAAACCTTTCATGTCATTGACTTTTCTTTACTTAAAGCAACTATTTAAAAATGCTGTAATGGAATAATTATAACATTAGTTTACTTTTCGTTTTTTTATACTTCTAGCGAGCTGTTAGTGTACTAGCTATGTTATCTAAGAGTAATGCAGTGTTTAAATGCCCTCTAAGTATTATTTAAAATATTTTAGATTAATGTTACATTAAATGTTAAGATTTCTAATTATATTTCTGAGCTAATTTTTAATTTTTAACTTCATGTTATTATTTGCTCTTTCACCGTAGCATCGAACTCAAGTGCGTATCAGTTTGACCCATTCATGTATCAACTTGCCCCATTCTGGGTTCAGTTGGTTCAGTCGGAAAACTTTTTTTTTAAGAATTCTTTTTCAAGTTGAAAAATTGAAGCTTTTTATGTGGTTTAAAGCATCAATTGATTATATAATAAATGGAGTATAACATGAAATTTGTATTTCACTTTTATCATTTAAAACAAAAATTAGAAAAATCAAAATCTAAAAAAATGTATCAACTAGATCCGGTCTCCTCTGTTCCTTAGTTTTGTATATTAACACTAGAACCGCGGCGTTTCAGATATACCTAAAACCGCGGGCTGGGTCAAATTGGCCCAACTTGCAGAATTCACGTTGCAATGCAACAATAATGTTATATTTCAACGGTAATGATATTAGTTCAATCTTAACATTCGTATTAAATTTAATATTACATTAAAAGTACAAAAATATTGTTGCTATAATTCTTATTAGAACCGCGTCGCTTGAGATAGGTATACCTAAAACCGCGATATGGGTCAAATTGACCCGACTTGTAAAATTCACGTTGTAATGAAAATGACATAATGGTATGCTATTATACCATTTATTATGTTATTACCGTTCATTTTATGAATGATAATGATATTTATTTAATTTGAACTTCGGATTCCAGACTTGTGGGAAGTTTTGGGTCAAAACGACCCTTTCCACGATATTAGGTATACATTTTAAAAACAAAAAACTGATAAAAGTTACGAGCTTAATTTTTTTGCAGATAATTAATTACATAAAGTTAGGAAAAGTCACGATTTTTTAAAAAATTCCATTCGTAACTTTTTGAAAAAAACGGAATCAAATCCGGTTTTGGGTCAAAATGACCCATCCCGCGGTTCTAGTGTTAAAGGAATAATTTTTGTGGATCTCTTTTTTTTCTTTGAGATCACGCAAAAGATGTGAAAAGAGAATTTTAGCCCCTATACTCCTCCCTTAGGTACGAATTTTGGAAAATGCTGTCTAATCTAGAACATGCATTTAAAAAAACAAAAAAAACTCACGTACAAGCCAAATTTTGTATTACTAACTTTAGTAATTTTGGCCTTGAGAAATAGCGTTATTCCATGTCCCTCTAATAGAAGGCGAGTGCTCCACAGTTTAAGTCAATGATTTATCATTTGCACTCAAATTTACACCTTCAAACACTTTAAAAGTTTAAGAGCAATAATTGTTTCCCAATTTTAGTGATAAGAATAGCGAATATTTATAAATAAATATCATTTAAAAACTCAGTGCAGTACAATCTTGATAATCCGACTTATATGGGATCAGACAATCGCCGGATTATCGAAAAATACTAGATTATGAAGATCTCTTGTTTTTGACACAAATAGATACACTAGATAAATACACTACACTATAAAATACATTGGGTAAACTAGAAAATAATATCGAAAGAGGTTAGTGGAGCAAAACAGCGGGCATGTTTGATCACATCAGCGGTAATCTTCGGATTAGAAGACATAATGACATGTGTTGCTCAAGAGCGCCAGATTAATGAATGTGCTGCACTCAGCAATCGCCGTATTATCGAGAGTGTACTGTACTCCGTTTTTGGTATTTCTTCAAGACAACCGGAAAGTGCAAGTTAAATGTTACTGAGAAAATAAAAGAATCAAATTTCGAATTTCTCTAAAACTTATAAAAGCCAACAAAGGGGCAATGTTAGCTATATTAGAATTTATATGCATATGTGTATGCAATATTATATAATTTGTGTGTCGCTTATGTCAACAAAATTGGCAGTGAATTCCAATTCAAAAGAGTTGATTGGGTTGTTAAACTCTTTTCAGCAATGAAATAAGTAAAAATAATCATTACTGTAGACTATATTGTAGCATACGGATTCAGTGAAATATTCCAGAACCAATTAAAAATCAATGGAGTGGATTGATCCTGACCAATAGAATCTGAAGAAATTAAATAAAACAATTTTGAAATGAGCCACATACTTTTGCACGTATAAACAAAAACATGTACATTCTTTGTTTATTTATTTGCAATATACATTTTTTAAATCTCAAGTACAGCCAGTTAAATACTCCATTTATTTCTGTAGAAGTAAAACACTCTAAACATTGTAATGTAATATTTTTTAGCTGTTATTTCTTTCAATGTTCTCTTTTCAGCTCGTGCGTAAAGACGAAAAAAAACAATACATTGATTTATTGAAAAACGTCTCTCCAAAAACTTTTATGTGTGTCGTATCAGCATCGTATGCAGATTCGTACATCAGAGTTACAGAAGAAAATGTGCGATAGAAAAAAGTTAAGGAAAAGAAATCGATATAACACTATGTTATTATCAAAAGAACTAACGCGAATAAAAAAAGCACAATTAACGTTACTTTTATCCGCTTTCGTGTGACAGCATTTTCAGCAATTTTTTTCTTTTCCAGTTAAAAAAAAATATGTTTAGATCAGGGATATCTTTAAAGGTGATTTTGATAATTATTTTGAATAGTTTCGTTGATAATTCTTATTTTGACACCATGCTTCAAAAAAAATTATATGGCAGTTGAAACATAACTGCAAATCTACTGAGTGCTTCTTTTTCTTTGTACACTGAAAAATATGCAAAAAATGATGATTGTATTTCACATACCCCCAAAATAATATTTGCTGTGCAAAATTTTTTTGAATCAAATTTCTTTATACTTGCTCAGTCTTTCATGTCGTGTTGTAAATTTGGTACAGGCTTCTCAGGTTTGTAAGCAGCACCAGTATGTTACAGAAGACGCGAAGGGTTATTACTTTTGGAAATTTATCACGAAGTTCGGCACCAAACAATATGTTTCCAAAAACTGAACCCAGCTCGACGATATCTTCTAATTTGGCGAGAAAAAAATTTGCCAAACACTACTGTTTTACAATGGGGATAATTTTTTTCTCATGGTGAAATAATTTGGAAAGAACTCGGATATTGGACACCCACGGCTGTTTGAAACATTTCTGCGATGCTAAAAATACGAAAATCTGCAAAGGATTATGCATAAGAATATGTGGAGAACTGATTTAATGGAAACCATAAGAAATGATTATCGATTATGTGCGTGCATAAATCGCCAAAGAATGAACAGAGAATGAAAAGTCGACATTGATGGCAAATCCCCAAACTGTTCCAAAATCCAATTCTTATATCATTTATTTGCCAGGAGAGGACAGCTCGCATCACTGAATGTGTCGCTTAGAGCTACATATACGTCCTTCCCGGAATTTCCCGCCACAATTTGGAACCTCGTCAGAAGGTGGGCGACTTCTGAATATTGGCACCCCTCGGAAACTGCTAGCGATCGCCGAAAGGATTTTCGGAACCACGGATTTAACGTGCACGTACACCGCATGTACACGGTGGTCTTTAGTGGTACGCCGGTATCGAACTCGCAACCTTCCGGTTGCGAGTCCAACGCCTTAACCACTGGGCTACCACGGCCCTCTTCTTATATCATTTGTGTATCTTGTTTTATCACTGCCTGTTTCTCACAAATCAAACTGTTCAAAGCATTCTGAAGTTGTTATTTTAACATGTACACAGCGCCCATACAACGACTGGTACAAATTTTAAGTAAGGGTTCAGCATCACACAACAACGCGAGGTTGGAAACTCCGTCGTGACGAAGCTGTTAATGATCACTTTTGAACAAGTGCTGAAATAATAGTTAACTTTCCGACCACTGTCCGTCATAAACTTATGTATCTTTCACAGAAAACACGTAACTAAAATGGATACTTTTATATTTCGTTTCATTGATAAAATTTTGGAGATGCCCCCATTCATTGTGACACTTAGAAGAAACTGGTTAAGACAAACTCTTCAACACTTTTCCCAAAGTGATTATGAATGGGTAAGAGAAAACTGCGTTTCTGATCCCACATTGCTGTCCGATTCTGATATTTATAATGTGCCATACCTCCCCTTAAAGTTTGTACTAATCATTACCGGCAGCCAGTGTATCCATTTCAGTGGAACATTATTAAATTCTACAAACGAAACCGCTCTTCCGAATGCTGATTCTAACAGCATTCTGAAACACTTACAACTACAGTGGAAAACGCGTGATCTCTAAAACGCATTTGGGAAATATATTTTGACAGGGCATAAAGCCCCCAGTTTATTGACGACACCTGCGGATCGATCTCGCCACACGTAACAAATTCTTCCGGCATTTGCTGAAAAAGATGAGGTGTGGCCTTATAATACTTACATAACACCATAGTCGCTGTTTCTAAAAGCCGAGGAAAGATACGGAACGGGGAACTGCATTTGACGTCCTGCAATTTGCGCGCTTAAAGAATGGTCTGGATGATAAACGCTTGATTATTAAAAAAAAAAAAAATCTTGAGTGACTCCACTCGACTTTCCGAACACTTACGATTAAGATCATTACCAAGCATTTAAATAAATTTTAATCGATGAATAATTCAAACATACATACCAAATTGAAGTTCAATCGAATGTACCGTTCAAACGCTAGCGCACTTTCAAGAATTTCTCCCCATAGGCCATAATGTAAAAGAAATCTTTGTCGTAGCCCTGTAGAAAAACTATAAGTCCTATGCACATCAAACTCAATACCGGTCTTATAATGGTGGTTTATAACATGTATACCCAATTTGAGATAAATCCAATGTATCGTTTAAACGCTAGCGCACTTTCAAGAATTTCCTCCCATAGGCCATAATGTAAAAGAAATCTTTGTCGTAGCCCTGTAGAAAAACTATAAGTCCTATGCACATCAAAGTCAATACCGCTCTTATAATGGTGGTTTATAACATGTGCACGGTAAAAAAAAATGCAGAAACGTTACCCCAAAAAATGGGGCAGCTCTTGTAGTTTAAAATTACGGAAACGTTTCCGAGCCATGCGGGTAAACTATTTAGAAACGTAAATACTTTACCCCAAAATATGGGTTATGTTTCCGAAATCGTGAGTTCGAGTAGAGCATCGGTAGGTTACGCTATACTTTCGGAAACCTTTCCGCTATAAGTATGTAACGTTTCTGAATTTTTTTACTGTGATACCCAATTTGAGATAAATCGAATATACCGTTTAAACACTAGCGCACTTTCAAGAATTTCCTCCCATAGGCCATAATGTAAAAGAAATCTTTGTCGTAGCCCTGTAGAAAAACTATAAGTCCTATACACACCAAAATCAATACCGGTCTTGCGACGGTGGTTTATAACATATATACCCAATTTGAGCTCAATCGAATGCCCCGTTCAGGAGCTATCGTGTTCACTCAGATACACACACACACACACACACACACATACATCTCGTAAAAATAGCATAAATGAATTCAGAAGACCTCAAAACGTGTAAATACACCAAAATCTCGAATTCGAATTTTTTCATGATTACAATACTTTCCTTACATGGTACATGTTCGGAAAGTAAAAAAAAAAAAAGTGCGTTCATATATGTCGACATTACTCAACGACTTAAAAAGTAAGAGTTTCAGTTTAACGTTCAGTACAATCTTGATAATCCGACATGATATCCGACCAGATAACCGCCCCGGATTATCGAAAATTCTGGATTATCAAGATAGCTTCTTTTTGGCACAAATTTAAATCATGTGCTTTCATTTGGTTGACATAGTAGAGTTTGGTTGACATACAAGTCTATAAAATACATTGATTAAACTAGAAAACAACGGTGAAAGGGGGAAGGGAGGGGCACAAGGGGACTTATTTTAAATAACCTGTATTCATGCCAAATTTCATATTAGCCTAAGTAATTTTGACTAGACGAAATACTGGCATAGGAAAAAACAATTTTACATTCCTGTTCCCCTTACAGCTGCAGGATTTAATACTTTAAAAATATCAGCAAAAATATGTTAGGACAAAACATAATGAGTCTGATTCAAAAAAAGAAAAGAAAAAGAAAAAAGAAAGAAAACCGATTCAAATTACTTCACCATAATGAAAAATTATTCCAATTCGAAATTAGTAGGGTTTGGCAAATTCTCGCCACATATAGCATATATCTCCAAGCGGAGTTCATTCTTGGAAACGTATTTTCTGACGCCAAACTTGGCAATAATCCGGCAAAAGTGGCCAACCTTAACGAGCTTTGACATTAAGACCAGCGCCGTTAGTGGCAACCTTTTAAGCAATGGTTGAAAAATGGTTTTTCCGATCTTCGGAATGATAATATCATCAGAATGTGACCAAACTAATATAGGACCACACATGAGCTATGGAATTTCCAATTAAAAAAAGAACAAATCGAAATCGGTCCACCCGGTATAAAATTATTTCTGTACATACATAAAAAAAATATAAATAAATAAGCATTGAAAATAGTATCACTTCCTTTTTGGGCGGTAAAAAGAATTTTGGGCGGTAAATTTCTCTTAAGCGAATGGGATATTACGTTAGTTTTCAACGAGTAACGTAACCGAGAGCTATCATGGCCTCTTTCTCAGTAACACCACATTTTTCGCCAGCAGTAAGAAGCGCAAATTAGAAGTGTGGGGTGTGAGGGGTAAGTATCGCCTTTATGATTTTCTACTAATGAAATGAGCTAATCAGCAAACGGTATTTCATCTCTCCTAGCATCACTAAAGGTGTAACATCCGAGCAGAAAAACTCCTCTATTTAACTTTCAAAAAGTTATACGTTTTAAATTTTTATACAACCTCTGAACAAAAAAATGTCCAATTACTAAAATGTTCCCCATACACTAATGAGGTGATGTGCGAAATTGGAGAATTAAAAAGCGTCAGAGATAACTTTAAACAAGGATAATCTGGGCTATACATAAATTTGAATGTAAAAGTTTATTTCTAGAGGGCAAAAATATTATTATTTTCTTCCGTAACTTCCGTAAGACCCCCGAAATTAACTTTTCGAGGTGATTTTTTTCCTTAGAGAGCTATTGAAGAGTGGTTTAAGTCAGCATGTAATTTTCTTTATATCTCTGACATATTTTAGAATATTCTTCTCAGATTTTGTTCATCACCTCATTAGTGTATGGAACACATTTTACTTACCAGGATTTTTTTCTACTGGATTCATGTACAAATTTAAAAAGGGTAATTTTTTGAAAGTTAAAGAGAAGCATTTTGTCTTAATATATCCTTTTTCCCAACCTTTTTTTGAACATTTTATCAATTTATATTGCCCACTTATCTCAAATAGATAAAGAATTAAAGCGTGTTACCACCTTTTTGGGACACCCTGTATAGTAGGGAATTATTTAAAACAGTTGGAGAGGTCTTTATAAGTATCTAAAGTAACTGTGTATATGCTTCAAAATAGTCGTATAAATACTCTATTTCACAAAGCGAAATTTTCATTTAGGGCAGGTGAGGGTAAAGGTCCACACAGGGTAAAGATCCACATGCGTTTTTTTTATTATTTAGAAATCTAAATTCACCACGCAGATTTTTCACAAGTTACCTAGATGGCGCTGCTTTTGCAAACAAAAAATCACGAATGTGCGATTGTCAAGTTTCACACAACGAGGTAAATTACTTTTATGTGTATTTGGATAGTTTAACAAAATTTTGAACCTATTTTTTGCTTACAATTTTAGATTTATGTTTTTTGTATATGAAGCTAACCCATGATCTCATTACTTTATGTTTCAAGTGATACGACTTTTGACGAAAACCGTAGAAAAACTATTTTCATATCTTCATGAAATGGGGCAAGATTCCACATGTACGATGGGGTAAAGATCCAAATGTGTGCGGATGTTACACCATCGTCTCTTGTGTACCTACTTTAGAGATTGTTGTCATATTAAGTCAAAATTTACCATGCAGTTCATAGCAAAATTATAAAAAAATGGAAAATTTAACTATACTCCACCAGTATAATTAGTATTGAAGCTGCTGATAGCTAACATCTCACAACCTGACAAATAATGATTTTGCGGCTTCATTTAGAATTTTGTGTCAAGTCCACCACCGCGTATGTTTACCCCATTACATAAGAAAAAGATCCGAAAATACCGAAATGTGTAAAAGTCACTGTCAGTTTCTATACATTACATTTTAGATAAAAGCGACCATTTGAGATGAGAGGTAACGGTTTGAGCTATATTCTAATAAAAAGAGAGTTTAGGTTCATAACTTTTTTGCAATATTTCAGAAATGAGTTATAATTCAAAATCGCGGACCTTTGCCCCCAACTACTCTGCGTGAGGGGTCTTGTAAACACATCCCTCGGGTACGTCAAGACTCCACTGTACATGATAAGCTTTTTAGAAGTTGCCAGAAAAAAAAAGTCAAAATCTGACAACAAAATTCAGCTAACGTAATAGGCATCGACGAACAATTTCATTTCCATTCTCCATCAAGATGATTTATTTGAAACAAAATGCTCTGGAAAATAACAGGAAACATCTAAAATTAATAGAACAGGAATGAAAGAATAAAAGGAAAGGAATAACCTTGTAATAGCAAGGAAAATGGCAGGTAAACATATCTGCTTCTCTTGGAAAGGCATCATTTGTCTTACGGGATGAATTGAATTTGAAACCTAATCCATATGTATTGATTAAATGCGGAGTCATATTTATCAATCTTATAAGTTTCTATTTCATATTAGCCAGTCAGTATTAATTCTTCTTATTAGGGGACTGGAAATAATGTTTCGATTTTTTCAATAGTCATAGTTAATATTTTGCAAAATGTTCTTTTAACATATCTCGCATGATCTCAAAGAAAAATACAGAGATACAGTACACTCTCAATAATCCGGCGGTTAATGAGTCCGGCACGTTCAAAAATCCGACGGTCTTGGGAAACACATGTCGTATTATCTTCTGGTCCGCCGACCAACGCGGATGTAGGTAGTCAAGCATGCCCACTCTTGTGCTTCCTTTCCTCTTTCCTTTTTGTTTTCTAGCTTACCAAATGTATTTTGTAGTTTATTTATCTAGCGTTCTGCAAAGACGGCCGAACGAAAGCACGCGGATCTAACCCTCCAAGCGGCTGAGACGTAAAATCCCGTCCACTTCATTCCAGTTTTCACTGCAATGCATCTATGATTTAAATTATTTATAACATCAAGGTATCACAAAATACATTTAAATATTCAAGCTTATAGGTATTTTAGGAGTTCAATTTTTAATAATTACAAATCTTCCTATCAAAATTTTATTTTTAAAATAATTTTAAAGCTGCATGAAAATTTTACCGTGAAAACAACTTTACATTATTTGCCCATTTTCAAGACGCTTAGAGGGTTTGTGTCAAAATAAGAGATCATGGTTATCCAGAATTTTTCGATAATCCGTCGGCTGTTTGATACCATATATGTCGGATTATCAAGACTGTAGTGTATTCTCTCTCAAATTCTTGTTGTTTCAAGACAACACTCATGAATACCTAAAAAATCAATTTCAGGATATTTTGAATGTCTTCCTCCAGATTTGAAAAAAATGGGAGAGCGGGTAGCCGCCATTCACGAAAGAATTTAAAATGTTTATAAAATTCTAGCTTTAAAATATATAAAAGGTGAATTATATTTTAGGTACAGCTTGTTTGTAAATAAAAAGTTCTTGAAAATTTATTTCTTTGAATTTGATGTAAAAAAACAGTATTACTTCCCTCTGTCCCCTCATTACTCTTCTGTTAGTTAGTTTCCAAAAGGTCTGGTGTGCAGTTGGTACATTTTTATTAATCACACAATAAGCGCATGTGATACTAATCAAAATTTTCCTGTTGTACATGATAAATCCTGCGTCTATAAAGTAATTGCTCATAGATATTTTTTTTCTGGGTGTGAAGACTCAAAATACAGTGAGTGAATATATTACATGTTCTTTAAGAATTGTGTTAAATAATGAACAATAAAACGTTTACGGTCAACCGGGCTCCTTTCGTTTAACCCTATGGTGTCTAGGTGTTTTGTGTTTAGCAAGCCTATACAAGCAACTTCTGCATTTTGGGGGGGGGGAGCTTGGTCGGAGGACTTTTTTGGGGGTTCTAACGCGTATTCACGTTACATCCGGAGAAAACCAACCGAACTCCAGACCTTTAGGTTGACAGCCAAGCAATAGGTTCCAAGGCGGGACCTCCACACTTCAGCCGTCTACTATGCTCAGTGGCTTATCCACTCGGCAATGGTGGGGCAACACAATTACTTTTAGTAACCTTTTACCAATGCTTGATCATAGTTTTTTGATTATTTCTTTTTCTCTTGATAGAAACTTAAAATGTTTTACTAAACGAAACTTAAAAGAAGTAGATTTTCAGGCCTACTTTGTGCGAGGCCTAGCAGGCGTTAAAGTGAAAAGGTTAGCAAGGTCATGAGGACAAAGGACATGTTTTAACAAATCTTTTTTGAATACCTGGTTTATTGTGTTTCAATATGATAATAAAAATATTTGTTAGCTAATTTTCAGTGTGAACTCTTTGGCAGATCTTTAAGCTAGAGGTTACAACAGTCCAACATATGAAGTCATTCAATTTTTATGAAATCGATGGTTCGAGAATGAACCATCGAAGATTCGAGCAAAGGCTACTTTGATCCGAAACCTTAAAAAAGCAAGTTAATAAAAAGAAAAGATATTTTAAAACAATGCAAAATCTTTTCATACCTTGTTCATTGATTAAAACTCAGAACTTCAAAATTCAAAATCTATATACTATGTTTTATGATGACAGAAATGTTAAAATGAAAACATGAAAAAGTTGGCCAAGGAAACCTCGGTTGACAGTACCATTAAAATTATAGTGAACCTACCACATCTTTTAAGCACACAAAATGAATTCTAAAAGTCTTCTGCATACTCTTTTTTAAGTTGCTTTATTTATTCATTATGATGTTACATCTAAGGTAGGGTAGGTTACATTTGAACATTTTTTAAAAAAATAAAATCGATCTTTTTTTAAAGTTTCTGATTATATTTATAGTTGTTGTTGTTGTTGCTTATGGCCTCTGACAACCGCATGCGGTTGCCAGATCACACCCCCCCAGATAGGGAGGCGATGGGCAGAGGGGGGCGTCTTCCATTTTTAGAGGGCCCCAGTGGGGAAAAGTCCGACTGTAGCCCGGAGTCCCCAAGTTTTTAACCAATTTTAGAGGAGGGACCAGCCCCCTGAAATCGGCACCCCCAGAGGTAACGTTAAACCTGAAGGACATTCGATACACGACGGATTTTACATGCAGCAGCTCCCATTAGCGTACACGGTCCCACAATAATATTTATAGTATATTTAGAATAATACTTAACCCTTTGAGGCGCAACCCTTTCCCTATGCTGAAAAAAGGGCAACGGCTTCTCTGTTTTCAGCATTGGGCAATCTATCCAGCTGTTCTCGCATTCCTCCCTTTTTTGGCAGATGTCAGTGCTGTTAAAAATAATCGTGACAATTTTTTACGGGAAATGACGTGCTAAAAAGTAAAGGATTCTCGTGGAGCTATGTCACCCGCAACTATTTTTATAGAAATCAAATCTATTCTTCGTGACTGGTAACAGTCAAAACGTCAGAGTTTGGTGTTCCCAGAGCGGGAACACTGCGCGTTAAAGGGTTAATAAAAGTAATTCATTTTATCACCGAGGCGAAAATTGAAATTTTTAAAGGCTTTAAAAATTTTGCTTAAACCTGCCCCATGGAGGCGCACTTATGAAAAAATACAAAAATGTATGAAATTGTAAAGAGTTTTTACCAAAATTTGAATGCATTTAAAAATTTAAAAATATTAAGAATAAAATGAACTACTGCACTTGAAAAAAAATCATCAAAATGGTATCCATCAAAATTCATATAAAAGCTCATTGCTGACGGTTGAAACTCTATGCCAAGACAATATGCAGATGGTTTCCGAATTCATGAACCATATTTTAGGGATCAGGAAAACACAAAACGAAGCATTTTTTATATAACAATGTGGGGTCAGAAAGGAATAGTTTCAAAGGGTTTCAGCACGATGGAGCTCCACCTAGTTTTGCCATAATCTGTGCAGTTACCTCACAGCATTTCCGCCTTTTCCCCCGAGCTGAAACCACACAGTACTTTTCATATACAAACCCGCGCTTCTGTACAAAAATGCTTCTTAAAATATATTATAACTACCCTTAAAGTTTGGCACTTGATTTCGGAAACACCCTGTAGATATGTTTCGTATCTTGAAAACTACAGAAACTATAGCTGATACCTCTAAATTTATTATATACATGGTGGCCCCAGAAAAATCGATATATGGACGATAAGCCGATATATGGACCGCTAGCGACCGATCCGTTCAACCAATCGAGATGAACTTTCACAGGTAGTTATTCAGAGGCATGGGCTCGAGATTTTGTGAACGGCTAAAATGTGGCGTTTACTGTTACGGTTATAGGTACAGAAACTCGAAATTTTCGAGCGGTACCACCTACTTTTTGCGCTGCAAAATGATCAGCGCATGTTAAAACTCTAAAGAGCGTGGGAACGGTACTTGCATCAGAAAAAGTGGAAGCATTATCTGCGCATAAAAACAGGTCTGTGAACGGCCAATAATAACATGAAGGAATTTTGCATATGGCGAAGCAAAACACCAATCCCATAAAGACATTGCCTGTTATATAGCGTAAAAATGCTTTATGCGCGCATGGAAAACAAGTGCACTTTCGCTGCCATTGCATTCTTTTGTGCAAGCTCCCGACAGAAGAACCAATATTCCCATCCTGATTTTTGTCGCTTTTTACGTTGAATATCTGGCGAACGTTATCGTGTGATTGGTGTCTTCTCTTTGCCATATGCAAACTTCCTCCGTGGGCCTCAATCGAGTTGACCATTCACAGAGCTATTTTTGTGCGCGCTTAGCACGTCCACTTTTTGTGATAAAGTTCCGTTCTAATGCTGTTTAGGGTTTTGGCGTGCGCTGAGCATTTTGTGACGGAATAAATAGGTTCTGCCATTCAAGAATTTCGAGCTTACCTATAACCGTAACCATGAGCGCCACTTTGTTGCTGTACATACTATCTCCAGCCCATGCCTTTGAATAACTATCTCGGACATTTCATCTCGATTGGTAGAACGTACCCAGCTCCTAGAGTTCTGTATATCAGCAAAGTTTTTTTTATATCCACTCTGTATATAGAATGTGAATTATTCCCATAACTTTTTTTAACACAAGCATTTCTCTTATGTCTGATTTACACTATATATTGTCCATTAAGAGAGCTGTAGAACTTAAGCATAATGGAATAAAATTGTTTTAATGTAAGCAGGTACTTTTTCTACAGCTGTAATTCAACAGTCCAATAGTATGCACGGTAATATTATTCCTTGAAATGCTCAAATTGCAAAAAGGATAATAATCATTTTGTACTAGTTTTAGTATATGTATGCCAGTATTTCTTCAGACATGGCAATCCCCCAAACACAAAATAAAAAAATAAATCCAAGACTATATATTATGATCTTTAACGCAAATTTAGGGCAAAAACGTATACCTGCACAACTAAACTTTATACACCGCACGCAAATAATGCATTTCATTTCTACTTTGGAAGGAAAATAGTTATTTCAAACAAAATGTTAAACTGCTCTGGAATACATCAAACATGTCTTCCATTAATAAAAAAAAAAGAATGAAATGTATCCACGAAACACCAAAAAGAGATTATATCTGATTTTCTGACAAGACATCATTTGTTTTGAAGAGGAAATAAATTGGATACCTAATCGAGATGTATCGATTAAATGCTTAGTGAAATGCACATATTTTAGTTTGATACGCTATACTAAAGACAGGCAAATGTAACTTTTCAAGTATTGCTGTAAAAATTGGTTTGATAAAACTACTACAGTTTTCTTTTCTTAATATTTATGAGTAGCATTGTGTATTTTAACTTAAAATTAATAAATAAGTTGATAATTTATTATTGTTGGACATTACGTCGACTGAATTTAACATTAGGGGTACGAAAAGAAAAGTTTGTCAGCATTTCGCACAGCCTATTGAAGCTTATAGTACAAAAAATTGCCCCGTATATGCGGGGTTTTTAGCATAAATGCGAGATTAGACACCATTTTACGAACTAGTAACGTATGGTGGGGGAGGTAATACGGGTCCAAAACATTCTTTCAACATATCTGGCGCAATCTAAAAAAATTTGTAATAATAAATTAAAGAAAGTTCTTGTTATAAAATACAACACGAATATTGAAAATTCGTCCTCCAAGGAAGACAGACATCAAAAAAGGGGGAGGGTGGCCATTTTTCTTGAAAGACGAAAAAATATCTTCTATAAAATCAGACTTATTATAACGGAAATTGGAATTTAAAAATAAATTAATGCTTGTGCATTTTTGAGACCAACGAATGCTGCAACCGTCCTAAAAAAAAGGACGGGGGGCATAATGGGTTAAAACACACCCTAGTAGCAAACGGTCATCGTTTCCTGAAATGTCGATGATCGGTCAGGGAGGAAGCGCAGCGAGCGTCATGCAAGGTTTTTAATCGCGTCGGGGGCTCTTTTCTTGGATTTTGCTCGAGCATGTCCGCTTCTGAATATGGGACTGGATCATCGGCAAGTGGGAAAATTGGGCGTAGAGCCGTTGAAGAGCCGATGCGATTGGGGTTATATTCATCTCGGAAGAACAAATTTCATACTTTTTGAGGAAACTTCCAGAATTTTTAGTCGCTGAAATTTTGTTTTCAGAATATCCCTAGTCTCCCCTCTTAGACAGAGCTTGCCTATGGCAAGAGCAGACGAGGCAGCTGCTCCTTCTGCCCTTTTAGCTAGCACAAGAGAGATACACGAGAACACAACAAAGCTGAGAGCAGGAAGAGGACAATGTGATTCAGCTTTCGATGTGACAGGACAATGTGATTCGCCTGTCTTTCCGCGTAATAGCTTAGCCAATCAGCAACCTTAAAACAAACATATGGTGTGCATATGATGTTCTTTGTCCATTAATGAAGGAACGGAGATATCGAGCCGTTCAGGAACTTGGTAGAAAGACCCGATATAAACCTGTTTGCTCACTTTACCGTTTGCAAACGTGAAAGCGCCTATCAGATCTCATTGCTAAGATTCGATCATCGGGAAAAGATGAGCATACGAAAAATTAGGATGATCAGTAATGATCAGACGATAAATAGCCGCTGCACCGATCATAGGCCTGGTAAAGCCCAAGCACAGATTGCTACTAGGGTAGTCACATAGAGTTCTTGTGCTTGTGTTATGACAAGCCTACACGAGAGGCATCTGCCTATAGGGGGGTGCCTTGGTCGTAGCAGTTTTTGAGGATTTTTAACATGTATTCGAGTTACATCTCGAGAAAACCGACAAACACTCCAGACCGTTAGACAGACAGCCGCGTGGTAGGCCCGAAAGCGGGACTTTCACACTTCAACCATCACTTTCAGCATCTTATCCACTCAGCCATGGGGCAACGACTTTTAAATCCTGTAGAATATTATCAACGGCTTATAATTTTAATTAAACGCCGGTTCTATGATTAATAAGTAGTTTTTCGGGTGGAGTGCATTCGCTGGATTATTTCTTTGTAAGCGTACTTGTGTATGTATATATACATATATGTATATATTTTGTTTGAAGAATATTGAATAATTTTTTTTCTTCTTCCACAACTCAAAAGTAGAGGATAAGACAAAGTGAATAAAATATTCTTGAGGCTTGAGTTTTGTTTTCACTCTTGAAAAATGCAAGAGCGGATTCAACTCGAAAGAGAGCTTGTCAGAGAACATGAAATATTGTTCTTATGTAAAACTAAACCCGGAGCTTTACGCTCGTCTCGCTATTGAATTTTTTGAGTGACTTTTTGCTTATTTTTTAGAATGCTTCTAATATTTTATTTCGTGCAGGGCAGAATTGTATTTAACTCAGACATAAAATTGCAAGTTTAAGTTTTGAAAAAAAAAATGCTGCCAGTTTTTATACAGTAAATGTACACTTACATTTTTATTAAATAGGGATTGAAACTTACATAAAGTATTTCAGAGTTAAATATAAGCTTAACATTTTTACCTCAGAAAGTGTAGACGCCTATCCAGTTTTAATCACTTTTGAAAAATGTTAAATTTTGTAGTTAGATTTCCTGAACAATATAATTCCTCTCAGAAACTTTTATCGTTAAGTATAAAATACATTTTAAAATTAATAGTTGTAACTGAAAGTTTTTAACGGAAAAACTGGCTATATTTTAATAATCTAGGGTTTCTTTATACGGTTTGAGGCAACTATGTCTATGACTTTCTTCTATTCTCCCCTAAAGTTTATCATTCTAAATTTAACTAACCCTACCTCAATTTTTAAAAAGCTGAATTTTTGATTATTTGCGTGATTTAAAAATTAAGTTTGCCCTGATTATATTACGATTATGGTAACAAAAATATAAGGAGGAATATTCCCTAGAAATTAGGTGATTATTTTTCTCAGTTTTGTTATAGAATATTTCAAATTATTGTGTAAGATATTTTTGAAGCACTCTGTATATACATCGCAATTTTTAAAAAAAATTTAGATAAAATGGGACCTTCATCTATTCACAGTCTTATAAGCAGCACCATACAAAACCAAAAGAGAAATTACAAAATAATGGCTGATCAGCTAGTAAAAGCACCTCAAGAAATCCTCTAAGAACCGTGCTCAGTAAGAGATGAACAGCATTTGTTGATTTTCAGCTAGAACAAAGTTGAAATAAAATGCCTTTTTCTCGGCACAGTTTATCGTGGTTTTTTTTTTCTATTTTAATGAAGACGCACCCCCCCCCCCACACACACACACACCTGCCTATCAGAAACCTAAAATTTGATTATTATTTGTAGTTGAGTCATTCCTCCTCAAAGGAGGCTTGATGTTTCAGTGTTTATTTGTGTTTTGTTAGCACATTCATGTTTGAAAAAAAAGTGGATGTTTTTACATCACACTTTTAAGTGTTATTATGCATAACTGAATATCAAACCAAAATTTTGGGAAATTGAAAATATTAAATATAACTTCAAACACACAAATCAGTTACCCTAATACCCTAAAAGTTTTATAAAATATAAACAATCTTAATAATAATAATTTTAACAACTTATCAAATTAAGATAAATTAAGTAAAAAATTGATTGAAAATTTTTAAAAGAAAATTCGGATATCATATTGACATTATTAGCATTATTAAAAATTAAGCAAAACTTCAATAGCTTTGCTTAAGTAAAATTTTTAATAAACGTTTCAAAGTCAATATTTATGAATTTTTTTTTATTTAAGTACTAGCTGCTACCCGTGACTTCGTCCGCGTTGGCTTTAGAATTAGGTCCCGAGAGAAATGTAGCATGTGTGAATAACAAATATTGTTGCGACAAAAGAAACTGCTTTTAAATATTATTTGCTTTTTACTTGTTTCAAATGAAGTATAATGCATGGTAGTATACTTCATTTAAAATAAGAGAATATGCAGAGTGACTAAATTTAGATTTTTTTCAGGCATTTGGAGAATAGAGACAGTTACAGCAGTATTTGCGAACTGTTTTGTAAAAGAAATATTTATGCTATATGCATGAATTTTAGTCTATGTTAATCAGGAATAGAGCAGCTTTCTATTAGTGAAAAAGTTTTAGAATCGGTTCTGTAGTTACAGAGATACCCAGAGAGCGTAATGTATTAGAATTAATTTGAGTGTTCCTGTAAAGGAACTATTTACGCTACATGCATGAATTTTAGCCTATAATACTCAAGAATAGTGTAGCTTACTATCAGTAAAAAAAGTTTAGGAATCGGTTCAGTACTTACAGAGATGCATATAGAGCGTAATGTAATTCTTATTAGCATCCCTGTAAAAGAACTATCTGTGATATATGCATTAAAGGTAGCCTATAACACTTAGGATGCCACCAGTGTCTAAGAAGTTCTGCTCTCAAAACTGCAAGGGTTCAAACCCCGGTCGCGCCTATCGACCTAGCCGCTCCCAGTTATCCGTCGTTTTCTAAAAAACCTCGCGTAAATACGGGCTAGGATCCCTTAGAAAGTCCGCCACAGAGGAATTTCCCATATAGGCCTAGGACCCTAGTGCAGTCAATTGGTCTTAATCCAAAAACAAACAATGATACTCAGGGATAATGTAACTTTCAATCAGTGAAAAAAGTTTTAGAATCGGTTTAGTAGCTACAAAATTTCCATAGAGCGCAATGCATTAGAATTATATTGAGTGTCTTTGTAAAAGAATTATTTATGCTATATGCTTGAAAGGCTGCCTGTATGTTAATCCAGGGCATAAGCTATTTAGATTACAAATTTTTCCAAATCCGTTCAACCATTTTTGTGTGATTCAGTCAAAAAACATCCAAACACACAAACATACACATTTATATTATTGGTAGGATTTGGAAATTTATGAACTTTAAGAAACACATCTGGACTTTTCTAGGTACTTACGTATTATCCCGGCGGTCATTCTCGCCAAACTGTTTTTTCGTCAAATGAGTTGCCAAACTGTTGCCAATCGTATTCAACACCATTAATAATTTCATGTGCCCGGCATTTATTTCGGCAAAAAATCGCTTGTCTTGGCGGACCGCCCAGATAATACGTAACTACCCTTTTCTTTATTTATGCTTTTTAATTTGGCGTAAAATCAACATAATTTCCATGTATTTCAAATGCATGTGATTTTGCAAATAGAATTTATGCTTTATTTCAAAAGCATAAATCATTTTGTGCTGGCGATAAAACGGCTTAATAGTTAGAAAAGTATTTAAAATTTCAAAATTCTGAGCCTCAAGTGCACTTTACCGAAGTTATGGGCTCAGTCATGCTCAAATTTTCAAAGCTCTGCTTTCTGTAGATTTGTCTGGAGAACATTCATTTTTATTATTACAGATAGATAGATTTGGCATAAAACTGGCTTAATTTCCGTGTTATTTAATGTTTTTCAAATGCACGCGCTTCTTTATTGAAGTAATAGCAAGCATTCTTGTTAGCTCAAAACATGAACCATTTGATACGGGCAAAACTCGCCATGCATGGCAACGTAAAAACGGTTTTTAATTAATAATTAAAAAAGTAATTAAAATCTAAAATGCTAAGTAGCCTATAACCAACTCCAGGGTCCCATCTATATCTAAACCAAAATGCATCCTAATCGATTCAGCGGTTTAGGCGTGAAAGCGTCATAAACAAACAAACAAACAAATAAACAAACTCACTTTCGCATTTATAATATTAGTTAGGATTTTTTTTTAATAATCAAATACTACGAGGGTTGCTATTTATATTTCTGGCCTAATAATGAAACAATAAATATTTATGATCGAAACTGGTTTTATTGCTTTCCAAAATATTCTCCATGAAGATCAATGCACTTTTGTATGTGCTTGAACCAATTTTCGAAGCACTTTTTCCACTCCGCTTGAGGTAACTGCAGAACATGCGTTTTGAATGCATCAACCGCTTCTTCGGGTGCCGAAACTCGTTGTCCACATAATTTATTTTTGATGTACGGGAATAGAAAAAGTCATTTGGGGCCAAATCATGGCTTTCGGTGGATGACCCATCAATTCGATGTTTTGGCATTTCAGAAAATCCTTTGTTTGAGCCGATGTGTTAGAATTCGCATTGTCATGATGAAGAATTATGCGTCTCTTCTTCTGCTTTTTTCGAATTTCTCCGACGACTTCTGGCAAACAAATAGTCGTGTACCATTCAGAATTGACCGTCCTGCGTTGCTCTAACGCCACTGTCGCCACGTGACCGTAATGCCGAAGGAACAGGCAACCATTTGTTTCTATGTGCTTCTTGCTCGAATAATTTTTGTTGGATTTTGCTCGTCTTGGAAGATCCATGCAGTCGATTGCTGTTTTGTTTCCGGCTCATATGCATAGATCTATGATTCGTCACCTGTGTAGAGGTTATATACAGCCTTTGATGCACCTTGATTGTATTTTGTCAGCGTTTCCTTGCACGAATCGATACGAGCCTTCTTTTTGAGCGTTTTTCAGATTATGCGGGATCCAACGCGAACAAATATTTTTTACGGTCAAATGTTCATGCAATAGCTTATTGATGCTTGTCATACTAATGTCCAAAGACAAATCAATCTCACGGTATGTCACATGACGATCTTGCGTAACCAGTTCTCGCACAGAATCGATATTTTCTGGCACAACAACTGATTTTGGACGCCCTGCACGGAATTCGTCCTGGATCGAACACCCACCACGATTAAATTCGTTATAGGAGCTTTTTACAGTGCTGTAAGGATGGTACTACTTCGCTGTATAAAGATTTAAGTTCATCGAAGCACTCTTGTCTTGAGAATCCACGTCGAAAGTTATGAAAAATAACTGCACGAAAATCTTCACGAGTCAACTCCATTTTTTTAACGAGAGGAATTTTTAAATTTACTATAAACAACACAAATCAAGCTGAAAAGGCAAATCGTTCTGAAGAATTTATGTTTACAAATATCAAATTTTCGATTTAAATCGTCGGCGATCGCCTAGCAACGTTTTCTGTTACCAACGCCAGAAATATAAATAGCAACCTACGTATATCTCGATAATGAAGAAGTGATTGCCCAGAAGATTTCACAGTATACAGGGTTGCACACAATTTGAATATATTATAATTTTTTTCTTTTTAGAGAAACGTTTGCAATAAAGTGCAAATAAAACAACCGCTTGTATCAAATAAAAAATGTCAGGAATAAAACCTGAAGGATCATACTTCAAAGTTGTACTTTTACAACAAAAAGACTTTATTTATTTCTTTTCTGCTTAATCTCTTTTCTTTTCCAAACGAATATCCAGTGCAAGAACGGTAAAGAATTTAGTAAAAGATTCCAATACTGGAATGACATCTATGCACAGCGGAAAATATTTCAGTATATTGGAGAAAAAATAGATAACGAAGTTATGAAGTTTATGTGTTAATGTACTTTTAATAATAAAGAAACACTTTATGCTTGTTCACGATGATCGATTTTCATAGATATACGAACTATACAGAGCGTATCCACGCACGTGCGTGGCTACAGCTTTAACAGGGAGGAGCTCAGCTATAAAAGGGCGGTGTTCTATCTTATGTAATAAAATCCGAAAGTAAACAAAGTTTGTAGCTGGTGGCTGGCTGGCTATGTATGTGAGTAGGTTTGTGACCTCCCATCTTCTTATGTGTTTGCCTTTCGATCGCATAGCGCCGAGAGGGATGGTCACAGACCTACCAAATTTTGTATACGGCTTCACAACGACATGCCCTAACATACCTCAGAACGCTTTTTTTCTAAATTCCAATCAAAAAAATGTTTAATTTATGTTTTATACGATTTTTGGCATGTTTTCTCGCATATTACGTAATAACGCGGGTAATTACACTCGCAATAATACGGTATTTGCATCATCTATAGAAGAGAAATTTTTCTTTCAAAAACAGTTTGTTCGGACTGTGTAACAAAATTTGCAGATATTTTTGAATTTTTTAAAGAACATTACTTTTCACGATAATTTCCATAAAATAATTTTAAAACTGTTGCCCAGAGCCTCATCATAGGTGGACGGGGCCCCGGGGCAAGAGGTTATTTTGGGGCTCCTATACTATCACAAGCATTTTAACTTATTTTTGTTTTCTGTTGCATTTTCCCGACATAAAAATAAAACATTTTTAAAGAACACTAAAATTGAATTAAAAATTGCCTATTTATTTATACTTATTTAGAAGTGATTATAATATTAATAAAAATATTAAAATCACTTTTAATATGAAAAAATATTAAAATTGATTTTGATAATTTTTTAGTCCGTTTATATTATTAGCGCATGGGTGCGCTAATTCAAGGAATGGCACTTACAAGGCACGGGAGCAAAGTTTCTCACGCCAAAAAATTTTCTTGATACACCAAAAAGTTCAAAATTTTCTATCCTTCATCATGAAATAAAAATGTTAACTAATGGATATTTTGTGATAAGCATACATATGGCCATACCATACGTTTTCGAAACTCCTAACTTCTTGTTTATTGATCCATGAGTCTTACAGACCATTCAAATAGAAGAACAGAAAATAAATCTCTCATTTAATGTTAAGAATTATGCGATAGATATTACAAAGGAAATTTAGTTGCAAAAAATGTATTATTGCAGTGTATATGAATATATAATAAATCATGATAACAATAAATCGGGAGATTTGGGGAGCCCTTATTTTTCCGGGGGCCCGGGCTATTGCCCCACATGCCCGTGTGATAATCGGGCTCTGGTTGCATCTTGAATTCTATTCGTCATAACTTTTTGATATTTTGTCAAATAACAGAGCATGCATTTTGCCCACTTTTAAAAGAAAAACGGCAGGAAAATATAAATTAGGAGAATTTTTAAGAATTTTTAAGTAAAGAAGGATTTTTAATTCAATAGCACCTGCTTAAAAATTTCGCTATCATATCTTGCGGTTTGGTTGTCTTGGAAACAGTAACAATGAATAAAATTTCACGTTGAAAAAAACAAATAAAACTACATTTAAACAAAACTCCCGAGTTTTCGTAAGTGAGATATATCTACGTCATTTTGATGTAAAGAGTTTTAAACCCATTTTGGGATTCAATCAGAATTAGACTATCCCAAGCAAAAAATGCACCACGCACGAAATACTGGACGATATCGATACGAGGATATTTCAGTAATTTGTCTATAGAAAATATAAATTTCCACCAATCAGATTAAAGGTAGAATCTAGTGCTGAAGTTGATTTGTTGAGGGTGACGAGTTGGGTGAAAAATCACGTCACAACAATATTGTCCATTCCGCAAATTCTCTTATTTCAGATAAGTGGCAGAATATAGCCATTTATTAAAATTTAAAAATTCCGTATCATTTTAGGATTTTCACTCTTGCATCCTGAAATCTATGATTCAGATTTTTTTTTTAAATTTCGTTAAGTAATAAATTGCGCATTAAGTACTTCATTCAAAGATAGATAACTTAAAAATAGGAGACTTTCTACAAATTTTAAACAATACTTTGAATTTAATTCTTCCCGGTTTCCATAGAAACGACAGAAGTGAAACATTTTGCTGCAAAATAAAGCATGAATTAAAATTAACGGACGAGTATGATGTAGAAGGTCAAAAGTTCTTTGCATTTGCAATGGGTAAAAGCATAGTGCGCATTTGCAGCTTCGGGTAAACTACTGCAAAGTAGCAGTAGCTTTAAAAAATTTTTAAACTCCTGTTAAAAATGTTTTTTTTATAATATGTATTTTTATTTTCTTAAAATAAGAACTATAAAAATTACCTTACCTTTTAGTTCATTGTTGAATTTGGCAGCTTAAGTGGCAGTAATGGAGAGAACCGTACTCAGAAAAAAGAAAATGGGCGGAGGTGGGGGGTCCAAACATTGGAAAAGGTAGAATTTTTCACAAAAAGACTTTATTTTGGCTAAAAAATTGAAATTTTGGGAGGTGGAAGGAAGACCGGAACCCCCCTTTTCCTTAAATATGTCCCTGGTGATGGATTACGTTACTATGGTAACAATTGTGATAAATATGAAATTAGTTTTTTAAGTAAAATTCTATTCGTAAGTAAATTTTATATAATTTTGATGTCACGAATTTAAAACTGCATCAAATCTTCCGTAAAGCGGATAAGACGCTTTACGAAAAATTACTTCACCAAGGTTTACTTTTACGACAGCCGAAATATTCATGAAACAATGAATGTTTCACGTAGATATTTCTATGTCTGTAATATCAACAATATTTTAAGACTTTTTATATGGTAGAGTTTTACCAAGGTGTTCTGCAGAATGACTGAGATTACACATCCCTCAAGCTTTAGGAATTAGAAGACAAAATAAAACAGTGGTCCGCACCATGTGACGTTATTTTAGAACTAAACGAAAAAGACGAAACTATCCTGTAGAAGCACTTTGAAAGTGAACACATTTGTCTGCAAAACACTGTTTACATTCTATTTGATCTCAAACAACGCTAACATAAATTTTGTGTTATCATTTTGCAGTAGCGTTAGAATTTCAAATAAGTATCTGTTAGCAAAAGCTTATGTCACGAGTAAAAGAATTTTTCATATTTTTTCTGATACACTTATTTTCTGGGGCCGTATACACAAAGTCTGATTGCGACCATTAGGGGCCCCGGGTATTGATGAATTTGGGGGCCCCCATCTATGAAATTTGTTTTATTTTTCATAAAATTTTGATATAAAAAGAAATATTTCAGAACAACATTCGATATTGTGGGCCCTGGGCAAAGTCTCGATTTGCCTATGTCATAACAAGGCTCTGCGTATACAAAATAAAGTGCAGGAAAAAGTAAAAATTTTTCAGAAATAAAATTAATGAAACGGCTATATTTTCAGAATTGCATTTTAGAGAGAGAGTGCAGCACACCTACAATGCGGAGAAAAGTTCAAAATGAATTTCAGTCACGTGTCGATCTATGTATTGCCAAAGGAAGAAACTTGCAGTACAAGTGCGAGTAAACAATTTGTTTATTTTTATTATGTATCGTTTTTGTTTTAATTTACCCGCGAGAAAGCACTACTCGCTACTTCATATTACTCTATTAAAATTGCATCAGCTTTTGTACCTATATATTATACAAAACTTAATCTTTTTTTTCAATAACAATGATTAGACAAATATTGTTTTTATTTTTTTAACTCGAGCTACAACACTTTTGTCGTTCATACGCTAAAAGCTCGTTCGTCTTCTGATAGGCGAATTGGTTCAGATCTCATTCTGTGCGGTCCTTGCACTATTCGTTACAACTTGCATATAAACTCGAATTTCTCTTCGACTGTTGGTCATACCACTATTTCTGTATGGACAAGATTTCCATAAATATGAATGTAAGTACCTGGGAGATACATACAAATATATATTGTGTATTTTTTCACTTTTACTTTCACTTTAAAATGTTAATATCTCCTCTCTGCATCTAATTTTGACCGTTTCTGTAATTAGAAGTATGCATCTTGGACAAACGGTTGCAAAAATAAAGATCAGTCAATTTATTTATGGGCACGCAGTACGTTTGTTTAATTCTGAAAGCATTTTCTTTGAGAAGATAAATTTTGAAGATAAAATCCATTTGTATTCAAAAATTCAATTTAAAAATTATAAATTTTATAAAGTGAAATTGTTTAATAACAAAGAAAAAAAACGCATTTCAACTTTTTTTGAACGTACGATTAACTGAATAGAAATATACTAGAGAACGTATCGCCATTCAAAGCCGGTTGAGGCAAGGATGAACCGTGTGGCTTGCGGCAGGAAAATGTGCAGACAGGCTTGACGTGTGCTTTGTCCTCACATTTGGCGAGTGGTAAGTGTAAATTACATGCAAAATTGACTGCCAACATACGCATTGCAAACCCTCTCTGTGTAAAAAAAAGAAAAAAAAACAACATTATATCACTAAGGCTTAATGGATGTCCATGCATTGAAATATTTCCACATTGACAAAAAGTATGTTTTAAAAATATGAAAAACACCCTCTCCTGTGAAATGTTATTCCAAAACTTTTCACAAACCGTAAATTGCATCCATAAGCAGAGCAGATATGTACCATTTTTCTAGAAAACAAAAACGAGCACACTGAGCACAATTGCTCTATAGAAAATTAAACATAGTTAGATGGGAGAGAATTATGGCCGAGAGATTTTGCCACATGTCAGCTGATGGCACAAGTGCCACAAGTTAGGGTACGAAAGCGCTCGCTATCCCTTATATTTTTTCTATAGTTAAAAATGCCTGCAACATTTCAGACGTCTCTATAAATGTGTACGAAAATAGATTTACTTTTCTAAGTTAATGATTCATAGAATATTTATTACATCTTAATACTAGTCCAAAATCATGAAAATACATCCCGATGCAATTAAAAAGCAGAAATCAATAACTTCAAACCCACTTTTCGATAACATAACTGAAGAGCAAAAGAGAGTCAGGAAATCTTCATATTTATTTAAACTTTGTAAAATAAGGCACATGGAAAGATACTTAGTAAGACTGCAGTTTCTGATAGTAAAATATTTTACCCTTCTTCCGTTGCAAAAATGTTCCGCCACCCATACAGGCAGGAAGTTTAAAACAGGATAGTATAAGCTGTTGTTGTTTCCAGGAGAGGATAGCTCACGTTATCAAATGTGTCGCTTAGAGCTAGATACATTAGTTCTTCCTGAAGTATTCCGCCACAGTCTGAACCCTCATTAAAAGAACGGGAAGCGACGTCTGAACGTTGGCACCTCTCGGAAAGTACTAGAGTAGAGTCCTCCGAGGGGACTTTCGGAACGAGGGATTTCACGCGCACATACAACCTCATGTACATGGTGGTTTTCAGCGGTGCGCCTGAATCGAGCCCGCATCCTTCGTGTTACCAGTCCAGTAACTCTTTGAAGCGCAACCATATCCTAATGCTGAAAAAAGGCAGTCGTTGCCATCGCTCGATTTAACGACCAGAAAAATGTCGGTCGGTCGGACTGTTCATCGCATGCCACAGATCTAGAGACCATCTTCAGACATAGCTGGCTGTGCGCGCGCACAGCCAGCTGAGACAGAAAACGATTAGCATTTTGCTGGTAGTTAAATCGAGGCAACGACTGCCCCTTTTTTTCATCATTGAGCAGTGTATCCCGTTGTTCTATATCAATGTATTTTCATCGTATTCTTCCAGTTTTCAGCAGATGCCAGTGCTGTTAAAAATAATCCTGACAATCTTACGAATAACCGACAATTTTTACGGGAGATGATCTGCTAAAAAGTAAAGGATTCTCGTGTAACTATGTCACTCTCAAGTATTTTTATAGGAGTTAAATTTATTCTTCGCGACCGGCAACAGTCAAAACGTCACCGAGCGTTAAAGGGTTAACCAATGGGATACCTAAGCCCAGGTTAGAAGTTTCAATTGTTTTGTGTTTGGGTAAACCAGCATGTGGGGCATCTTCCTGCCAGAAATTGCCTTAGGTGGGGGACATTTTGAGGGGTTCTAACATGTTTTCATTCTATATCCGGTGAAAACTGCCTAAAACACCCACTCAAAAAGACCATTCGACCGACAGACGCGCAGGTAAGCCCGAACGCGGAACCTTCAGAATTCAATGATCGACCATGTTCACATTGTCTTATCCACTCGGCCAGAGTGGGGCTTTGAAAGGTTGGAAGTTTAGCAGTTATAATCTTCGGACCCATGTGGATGATTGAACTTTCTTGTAACCGAGGAAGCGTGGACCATTCGTACCAACCAAAACGACAGTCTCACTAAAAATCTTACGCTTGTAATTTTTCAAATTCCTTAGTTACTTACACCTTTCAACACCATTTTTTTGCTGTTTGCTCTTGCTAAATATTTCGTGAAGGCATATTGAGTCAAGGTATCTCGTGTCATACCCAAAACGTCACCTGACAAATATTATAGGCCCGAGAACAATTATATATGTAATAGTCGTTAATGCTTTCATAGTTAATCAATCGCAATTCTACGTTTCAGTTCAACATGAATGCTATTCAAATTAGAGTGCTCATAATTGGCTTCCGTTTCCATCGGGACGGCTGATTTTAGTAAAAGGAACGTGTTTTGTTCAACGGTGGACTGTTAAAAACGATTCTTTAAGATTTTTTGTAGTTCTGAACTCCCGTACCTATGATTTGATGCTTTAATTTTGAATGAAATGATTTTAAGTCATGGGAATCTGTAAATTTTGCATACCTATGCACAGATTTTATTTTTGTTTGCCGTTATTTTATATATGCTTGCCGTTACACAAAAGAATATTTCAATGTTATTGAAATTTCGCTAGTTGATTTTGTGAATTTTTTTTTCAAATTTATGTTACTGTAAAGAACTTGTAGAGCATCATTTATCTTAAAAAATTTCTTCATAGTCTTCGTTTAAGGGTGATAATATTTTACTGCTGAAACAGATTGAGAATCAGGCTTTGACTTGATTTTTTTTTTAAATACGCTTTCCATGTCGTTTTTAAGTGTAATAGATTTTCAAAAACAAATTATGCGGGTTTCTTTTTATTTGAAATGTCAGAATCTGTAGAATTGCTTCGGGACTGAAGAGGTTAATAACTGAAAATTGACCACTAAAAATTTCGTAACAAAGTTTTTTTTTATTTTCATGCACATACTTTACGAAAGGTCAGCATGCTCTGTTGCTCTGTCTCAAGACCGGGGTTCAATTCCCGGGCTTGGAAAGGCTGACTTTGTCTTTCACCCTTTGAGTGGGTCCATAAAATGAAGCCAAGTTTGCTTTGTGACTAAACACTGTGGGGGGGGGGGGGGGGGGGGGGGGAAACAGATAAATCAACATTCGATACAGCTTTTGACATAAGCGTGCACGTCATGCTGAATAAGAGGTTACGAACTAGCGTTGACATGTTCTATCATTTTCCATTTCGTTATTTATCACAAATTCCGTATAAATTTTAGAAATGAACTATGAGAAATGGCATAATCTCCAGCAAACGAACTGATTTCTGCCCTCATTATTTTGACATGTATCAGGTGCATGTATTATTATGCGATATTTTATGTGTCGAGCAACATGGCCCTGATTTCCTGTACCTTATGGTCTAATTGAAAACCAAATCAGCCTTTTACGAAAACACGGCACCTGATCCGTGAAAACAACGTCGCATCAGTTCATCCCGTTATGCTTTATGAACATAATACCTTTGTTCTGGAATGCTGCAGAGCGCTTAGTTAATGCGTTCATAGTTGATCAGTCCGATTGCATTCCAGAATGTATAACATGACTACAATGCAAACGGGCAGGCTCCAGAATAGGTTTCTCCTCGCGCGATGTTTAAATAAGTTGCATGAATGATGCATGTGTGTGTGTGTGTGTGTTTGGCTTTAGCTAGACGAAATGATTTTCCAAAATGCAACAATGATTAAGTCATTTTAACTCATGCGTATGACGTATATATTTGAGGTATATTTATTTGAGTACCTAAACCCCGCTGTAGAGGCAGTTGCAACGGATGCAAGAAAAAAAAAATACCCCCTCACCCTCTTTTTACTGTAAGTAATATTGCATTGCTGTCACTTAAGTTGTTAAAATAATTTATTAATACTGAAGGCTTCATGCAAACGAGAGTGTGCATAATTTTGAAGAGCTACTTCAAACTAAGTAGCGAATCAATTGCGAAAATTGCGAATATATTTAGCCTACGACGTGGAATATGCTACAGGTGTGACTGTTTTATTCCGTCAGTGCAGTTTTGTTAAGTTCAAAATTACAAAAATCCCTACGTATTGCGGAGCAGGGGATTTTCAGATGTTTTTAGACTCTATGTAGTAATACTGCAAAACTTATTGAAATGTTAAACTCACATCAGATAAAAATCTCAGCAATGAACACAAAACCATTTTACGGCGTAAATCTATACACACTCGTACTCACTAAAAAGATTGTGCACTTACAGTGCACAGATGTGTGTAATGGGGAAGCACACTCTATGTGCAGTCTCAGCTGCTGCTACATAATTGTGCACTCAGTTTGTGCATTCAGGATGCACAATTGATTGCCACTTAATTTACATAATGGATGCGTGGTAAGGTTACTTATAACCGTGTACTCAGTTGTGCATTGGGGATGCACAATTAAATGCGCACTTTTGTTACATCACTTTTGTTAGAGCTGCTTCAATTCTCCCGTTGTTTTTTTTTCGGGAGATTTCTCACCACTAATTTTCAATTAGCAGCTTATGGTTTTAAATAAGGCCAAAAATTTAATCCAAAATAAAACGGTTTAAAAATTGTGGTAGGAAATATCCCTAAGAAAACGGGAGAGTTGTCTGCTCTGCTTTTGTTGTACTGCTCGAAATTTTTAACACAAAAAGAAGCGGCTAACTTTACTACAGAATTACAAGCACTTGAAACGAGAGATGCAATGTTATGCGGAAGACTGCTGTTACTTCTTAATTCAGAAACACGGATAAAATTTCATGCCTACGAGCTTCCTTTGAATCAACATCTTGCTCATGTTGTTGCGAGTAAGTGCACTCTACCTCCACTGACTGAACCTTATGAATACATTATCATCCTCATCGTTTTCAACTACTTCAGACAACAACGTAACTAGGAACAAAAGTAACTTTTTCGATCTTTGATAAGTGATATTTTTCATATATTTCATCAGATAAAAAACATTTGTACATGCGCTTTTGCACCCATCCTGACAACATTTAATTGGGAATGTTAAGCCACATGTAAACTGATGATTGCGAAAGTGTTCTTAATAGAAATCAAATTAAATAATTCGATGTTCTTGTTACAAATGCTGCAAAAAAAAAACCTTCTAACTTTTTACTGCAATAACTATAATAATGATGATGATAAATCAAAGATGTACCTTTAATTTGATAGCTAAAATGCAAAACCCGGTAACACACGTTTTGAATTGCCTCCTTGCTCGGTAAGGAAGTAAAGAAATGCGGCCCTGAACATGTTGCACAGTTCCGCAGCATAGCTGCCAATAGAAATCATGTGAATTTAATTTTTAACGAATGGCCCCAAGAAGTACTTAACTAAATTAGATTTATGTATAATTCAGAAACCTATTTTTAATTTAAGCTATATATATAGTACCTCATAGTTTGACATAAGCTTTTCGCATATGTTTTGCAAACAGCGTCAAGTCTATTTAAATGCTTGTACTAATATTCTGTAATAGTTTCGTTTTAAAAGTGGGCGTGTAGCTCACTAACAGAAATACACAATACGTCTCAGTCTGTTGCAAGAAAACAATCGAATGAAGCAGTACATGTGCAGCGAGAGTTAGATGTGTATCATTATGACATCATATAATATCAATGAAAATTAAGATAACGCAGATTTTTTAGTTTAAAATCACTTTAACAATGAAAACAAGTGAGTATAGTTTACGAATAACTTACAAAGTGGCACAAGAAATTTCGTGTACACCATGATCTATATGTTGTAAATTTTTAAAAATGAATTTCATTTATCGTTTAACTCCTTCCTTCTCGCTACCATCAAAATCACAGGCTAAGCTTTCTCCCTCTATTTCTCGAGCGGGTGATATTTTCCGGCAATAGTGCTCAAAAGTTATGCTCCAGAAAGATAAGATCATTTCAATTCTTCTGCACGTATTTTTTAATATCTCATTTTACGTAACAGACGACAGTACCAGACTATTTTTATTTTAATTTGGAGATAGTTTATTTTTGAATAGATGTAGCAGTACTGAAATACATGTATTTGTGATATACATCTTGTAATATTAGCTCACTATTTTTACTTATGTTCAAAGAAAATTTTACAAATATTTATTTATTTTAGGAAGTAAGTTTAATAAAATTCTCCTTTTGTGTTTAAAGCATACACTTTTTATTATTCCTAGCTCATTAGAAAACACACATTCAGTCACAATAACCCTAAATGTTGGCTCATCCTAGAAATTTATTTTTTTTTATTTCGCTCTAAAAAAATGTCCATATCTTTAAAATGAATGCATATATTGTGCATGGACTTATTTTTATACAATTTTCTAGAATAAAAATTCGGCACTTTAATGCACTGTTAAAACAAATCTGCTCAAAGATGAGTATTTCAATGTACTCGTACTTTTTAAGCACACTAGTTTCATAAATGAGTACATGACATGCTTAAATATAAATACAATTTGAAAAATTGAGTACATGACGTGCTTAAATATAAATACAATTTGAAAAAATGACTACACGCGTTGCTTAAATTTAAGAGTAAAGTACTCGGAGCTATTATAAGATAACAAAGTACTCAGAAATGAGTGCATTTTGCTTATTTCTAAGCACCTCGTTTTAACAGTGTGACCATTTTCTTGAAAAACGACCTTTGGTTAAACGGTGTTTGACTGCAAAGTATTTTATTTAATAAATATTTGACACGCAGAAAAATGGTAAAACTATATTTTTTAAAAAGATTGTATAATTTAATAACTTCGTCATTAGAAATATTACGCATTTGTTTGCCTTCGGAAAATAAACTGGTAAAAACTTTTTCTATGGTTTTATCCTTCAAATCCTTCAAATCCTTCTTTTTGTTACTTTTTTCTCTAAAAGGTAAACTTGCTTAACACCAATTTAAAAACCATCATTTTCTCTGTTAATGGTACAATCAAGTAATTTTCACAGCTAAATTATCTGCGCGCAAAGTGTAATTAATCAAACTTAATTAAGTGACTACTGTTGATGCATTTTAGCTCATTAAATTGTATTTAAACAGGTTAACAGACGAATTCATCTTTTCTTTTCAGATAACTTATTTTATCCGTACCAACGTTTAAGTTTTCTACCAAACAACGCCAAAGTTCAGTTAATTGATTCAGGGAATCAAAGTTGTTTGAAAACTTCCGCCAAAACTTTCAGAACATCGATTCCCCGAATTCATTAACCAGGTAGAAAAGCATCGGTTAAAGATTTCGAGCTTAAATACTTTATCTTAGACTAGTTTTTATTTCGTGTGCCAGGCATCCAGTTGGTTCTGTTTTGGCTCAATGTGCTAATGTGTAAGAAAATTTATCCAAGAAAAGAAAATTGATCGCCGTGGTATTGAAATTCAAACAATTTTTCAATAACGTATTTTATCAAAGAATCATAATCAGTCCTTTTTTTCTGTATCATTTTCGATAGCTAAGCTATTTCTTTTAAAATTTATGAACTTTACAAACAGTTATTCTTCAGTTATACATTTCGCACAGAAGTTTCAAAAGTAATATTATGAAAATTAGCCATTCATAATATAATTATACCAAGCAATTAGTATTTGATTTCGAACGAAGTATATAATAATAATAATAAAGAATGGTTGTAACTAAACTTCCCCTATAAACAGCATTCTGCGGCTGAAACGGGTGAGCAGATTGCCACTTAGTTGGGCATATGGACTGTCCACGAGATGCGCTGAAGGAAGATTTTTATAAAGGTTTATTCCAAAAATGTACACTAGGTGGCGCTTTACATGGAAATTCAGCTATTCATTCAATTTCAATATATGGCTCAGATTAGTTCGTTGTTCGTAAATAATTAAAACTAGTGAATAAATGTTGAAATTGATTCTGCATTTCGAATTAATCGTTTCCACTGTTAAATTTGCTGTTTTACATGCAAAGTGCCATCTAGAAGATATTTTTTAACTAATTTTTTTTTTCTTTTACAAAGTTTCTTCAGCAAATCTCATTTACACTCTCTATACCAAATTTGGTTACAATTCGTTCCCTCGTTATTGGTGTAGAACCCTATTTAGAGGGGAAGTTTAATTATAACCACCCTGCGTATGTACTCTCTGGCTAAAGTACGTTTTTTTTTCTTTTTTTTTTTCTTATGACAGGTGCTTGCTTCCATGAACATTGCCCTCTAGACTCTTATAAATCTTGTGCAACACTTAACCAAAGCATGGTACTAGAAAGTTGGCTCCATAAGACAGTAAAACCTAGTTCCAACATTTGGTGCTCAGATTTAAGCATACTTTGATAAGAACCAAATGTTTGAAGAAAGCTTCAGCATCTTATGTAGCCAACTTTTCTAGTACCATATTTTGGTGAAATGTTGAACTAAATTTTTAAGAGTATACTAAGGCTAGATATGTCCGCTATTTTGAAATAGGAACACCTAGTTGGCGACTATTGATACCTTCCTTCTACGAAGAGAGAAATTCGCAACTGAGCACAAGCTGGGAGTCGAATCCAGGTCCATGATCACAGAGAATGATGAGTTAACCATGCTATTTGGGACAGCCAGGCTCAATTATTTTTACGTGGAAATAATTCTCACAGAGGTAAAAAGAATTAGATTTTAAAATTCTACAGGGCTACAGAAATTGTAAACAGATAAATCTAAGAAAGTGCCATACTTGCTAAATGAATCTTTCAAATTCCTAATATTAAATGAGTCCTAATTTATATATTTATTTAAATATAAGATGTTAATAAATAATTATTTTCTATATCAACGCAGTTTTATCATTAATTAAACATTTTATAAAATTTATGTAATTCTAAAATCAAAATCATTCGTGATATTAAAAAACATTTTATCGATACACATCTACGGAAAAAAATACTACCATTAATTGTTTCTTTAATTAATATAAATGAGCTTCGTAAAATACAAAACACTTCATTTTGTAAATAACGAAATGTTTTTAAAATAGCATTTTTTTTTCACTTGTAACTTAAATGCTAAAAAATTGTTTTCAAGAGAAACAATCTTAATACAATTTTGCAGAAAATCGCATTAACAGAGAGGGGAAAAAACGAACTGCTTGACAGTTTTTCTTTTTTTTTTACATAAAGTGTTATAATTAGTTTTGAAGAGGTTTTAACCTTCGACATTTAGTAAATATGCTACCTGAAAATTGTTGATTTTATTTCTCTGATGTTGCTGCTCAGGTGCTCTCTTAATAACTTTTAGCAACATTTGCTTTTTTTTTTAAAGTAAAGCTTTTTCACAGAAGTAACTAACTTCCTATTTGAATTTTGAACGATAAGAAAAGAATGCTTTAAAATAACTTATGCATCTCTGAATGAGATAGATGAACGGCACAATGTTTAAATATAGCACATTGCTAGATTTTGAGAGTTTTTTTTAACTAAATATAAGAGCTTTCTTTTAATCATTAAATATAATACTTTAAAATTGGTGAAAGGTTTAGCTGTTCATGATAGACAGGTTTACTGATGCGGTAATTAAATGTAATTTTTGTGCATATTATTCCTTGAACAGACATAAAATGAATGAAAACTTTTTAACTAATTAAAACCAGGTATCATATTTTCCATTTTCCAAAGATACCCCCACCTTGCTCGACTTTTCATTAGTGTAAATTTGCCTTGTCTTTTTTTTAGTACTTTTGCACCTTTTTCTCTTTTTAGTAATGATGTACCCTGTCCTTTTTGCTGTAGCACCCTTTTTTCCTGCACTTGATAAAAAGAAAAAAAAAAGTCTTATATCTTTTCCAGTAATGTGTCAGGAAAACTGGTCTTTTGCTCAACAGAAGGTGCCCTTTTTAATCAGTTCAACCTGTTCGTTTTGAACACAAATTCGAAGGCTGATTAAAAACATTCCTGAAAATATTGGTGTGTAAAATAAATGTATCTCTGAAAAAATTTAGTATTTCAAATGCCACTATTAAAATTGTTAATTGCAGATTAATATATAATTTTATGTATAATTCAGAGATATAATCAGTCTCAACCCTTATAAAGCATCATATTCCATTAATGATTGCTGAAAGCGAGCATTTAGTAAATGGAGCCTGAATTCCCTTGTAGTGCGTAACAACTATTCTATTTCTGTGTAATAACTATTCTATTCTTATTTAGAATCATAATTTACAGTTCTTTTTATCAGAAATACTTACATCATGAATTAAAGCAACTCATCAGTATTACAGCTTTCACATAAATTAAAATAACAAGGTTCAATAATTGTGTGTTAAATTAGCTTTTTAAATCGTTTTCTTTATTAAACTGTTTATATCAGTCAAACTGTGAAACGCTAACGCAGTTGTTTTCTTTTATTAATAAATCAAATCCTGTTAGAAAACAGCACAATCCATTCAAACAAATAACGAAATCTGCTTTAACAAGCTCTTTTTGTGCATTTTTAGCACAAATCTCAAACAAACAAAAATTACAAGAGAAGCAATTTTTAATTATTTTCGACATTAAAAACACCATTCTTTCACGCAGAGCGTAAAAAATCGTGTAATCTTTTTCTCGCTGTTATTTATTTTGAAGCTTGTTAATTACTTTAAAAGGGTCCCTTAAAGTTCAACACTTGTGAAGTTTGAGATTCTTTGTGGGAAGAAAGTGTGTACACCTTAATTAGCGTTGTTAAATTTTTACACGTCGGTCTTACAGCTTGGTCGGATGTTTCATTAATATCTCATTGTAAAAATTGTTTTTCTAGTGTAAAATATTTGGACAGTCATTAAAGAACCTTCGTGCGAATTTAATGTTTTGTGAAAAATGAAGAGAAAGAATGAAATGATTATAAGTAACTTAAAATATTGAGTAGAAAACACTTGGAATATAAATACTATGGAGTAGATGTCTAGACAATTTACAGATGTTATAAATAATTTCTTTATAACGAAATATTGAGTATAGTGTATATTTATAATTAACAGAATGAAATCACAACAGCTTTTGAAAAGTTATGCATAATATATGTTCGCAATAAACACATGAATGTATTGCTTAATTTATCACTAAAATTTATAAGCTATACATTAAGTTCTTCAGATTCAAGGTTTGATCTCTTGCTCGCCAAGTTTCACTCAAACTTTCATCCTTTAGTATGTCCATGAAATGAGGACCATTATTGCTTGAGGAATTAAATGCACGCTGACCAACTGGCTGAGGCATATACTTCTGAACCCTATCTCCCATAGTTAAGCATATGTGTTGTATGTATCGCAGGCTTTGGACATTATATGAGCTGCTGTGTCTCTGAGGTCAGTTCATATTTTAAATTCTCTGACAACACTCAAAAACAAACTTTAAAACTCGAAGTTACGTTGTTAAAGTGACGATATTCTAACCAATGGCTTATTGAAAGTGTGTAGATGTAAACTGTAGAATTTTACAAAAACATTCCAATATTTTATGGTATAAAGGCCCCTTTTTAATTTCTCAAGAATCACCTCACTTAACATGGAATAAGCAGAGGATGTAGGCTTCTTTGAATTTATTTGAAATGACTGAAACAGATAATAGAAATACACCAGCACATCGTCAGTCGAAATCCGTTGTAAAAGATGAACCATGTGACTTGTGGCACGGAAACGGAAAGGGGGGGGGGCTAGACCTGTATTATATCGCTATATTTAGCGAGTGGTAAGTGTAAACTTAAAGCAAATTTACTGTCAACATACGTATTATAAACATTCTTAGCGGAAAAAAAAACTATCACCTAGGTTTAGTGGTAGTGGATACACTGAAAAATTCTTCCTTTATAAAAGGTACGTTTTAAAAACATGAAAGAAAAAGCACTCACATGTGAAAGGTTATTCCAGAACCTTTCACAAACCGTAATTTTTATCCATATTCGGAGCAGCTATTTACCATATTTCTTAAAAATATAATGATGAAAACGGAAAATAGCTCGGCGGCTGCAAAGGCTCCATAGAAAACTAAGGCGAGATGGATGCGCAAGAAGTATAAAATAAATTTAGACTTCACCTTACACCGAAGATGAGGCTTCGGCAGTGAGTAGAAAAGCACAGAAAAAACCAGAAAACCTCGTGTAATGAGGAAAATCAACTTAACTCCAAAGTAACGATTTTAGGAGAGAAATTTGAAACGTGAAGTGCTAGAAAAGAAAGCACATTATTTTTATATAAAAATCCCTTAAAATATCACACACACAGGTACACATACTATAAGTCATTGTGGGTGGGCACTTACCGATTAGTTCACCATTCAGCACTAGAAAAACCAGAAAGTTTGGGCCGTTCTATTGCGTGGGCAGCCAGTGGATGGTCAACGTTACTCCATATGAAGAAACGGAGAAGTTTACACTCAAGTCCAGGTCAAACAAAACCAAAGATCAAACAAGGACCCAAGGCGTGATAGAACGGGATTTTAGCAACTAACCACCAGGGCGGCGCGGCGTTAGATAATATCCTCAAATTTTTGAAATCAGAAATCATAGTTTCTTGAATTTTCTACGATTAGTTTACTTTTAAAATAAATGGTAATTGTAGCTATTCATTTTTGTTTTTACGCTCTTGTTAATTAAAGTATATAAAATATTTTGTTCCTCAGCATGGTTTTGATGAGTACAATTTTTCGTTGATCACCTTACAGTACAGCAAAGCATTAAGAATAAAAGCACATACACAACGAGATAAATTGCTTTGTAAGTATTAATACTTACAAAGTATTCAGACTACTTAAATACTATTAGGGATGAACGAGAGACAATAAGTGGGCCTATTGCGTCTCTCTGAACAGCCAAAAGCTTTGTCTTGCCACGCAAAAACGCTCTATAACCCTATATATTATATCGTAACAATGAAACTGTCTGTCTCGTTTCGCAAAAAAAGCTGTCCCTGTCTCATCTCGAAGCGCATCTATCCTTACTAAGCTGAAAAAATGATGAAAATTTGAATTCAAGCTTTGTTGGAGTAAGCTCAATAGTAAAGCTTACATATTACATCTTTTAAAAGGAGAAAATAAACCTCTTTCTCCCTGCAATTCTTACTGTTAAAAGTACCTTCATATAATAAATGTCTTTCTAATTACTGGAATTTATTGTCTATACCATGGACGAGTGGATAATACAGCAAACATGGTAGAAGGCTGAGGTCCCGCGTTCAGGTCTATCTCGCCGTATGTCACTCTAATGGTCTGGAGTTTTGGTCAGTTTTCTCCAGATGTAACATAAGTACGCGTTAGAATTCCTTAAAATAGCCCCCGACCAAGATATACCTCCCTTGCAGCCAGATGTCCCTCATGTAGGCTTGCCAAACACAAAACAATATTACATTGAAAGTTGTACTGTTATAAAAAACAAAATTATGCTACTGAACTATTTAATGTCATAGCCAGTCACACAGTCTTAAATTTTGCTTTTATGTTCCAGAAAAATAGTTATAAAAATGCTACTCAAACAGTCCTTTGACCAAGCCCCCCCCCCTTTGTAGGCCATGCCCTTACTATAGGTTTGTCAAAACACAAAACTCACAGTCAGAAGTTTATTTTGTCTCTGGTGATAAAACCTATTAAACCTTTATTATTATACTAGCTGCTACCCGCGACTTCGTCCGCGTCGGCTTTAGAGTTAGGTCCCAAAAGAAATGAAGCATGTGTGAATAACACATATGTTTGCGACAAAAGAAACTGCATTTAAATATTATTTGCTTTTTACTTATTTTATATGAAGTATAATGCGTGGTAGTATACTTCATTTAAAATAAAGAGAGTAAGCAGAGTTACTAAATTTATATTTTTTTCAGGCATTTGGCGAATACATTTACGACAGTATTTGCTAACTGTTTTTGTTGTTCTTGTGAAAGAAATGTTTATGCTATAGCATGAATTTTAGCCTACGCTAATCAGGAATTGTGCAGCTTTTTCTTAGCGAAAAAGTTTTAGAATCGGTTCTATAGTTACAGAGATACCCAGAGAGCGTAATGTATTAGAATTATTTTGAGTGTTCCTGTAAAAGAACTATTTGCACTACATGTATGAATTTTAGCCTATAATACTCAAGAATAGTGTAGCTTACTAACAGTGAAAAAAGTTTTGGAATCGGTTCAGTACTTACAGAGATACACATAGAGTGTAATGTAATTCTTATGAGTATCCCTGTAAAAGAACTATTTGTGATATATGCATAAAAGGTAGCCTATAACACTCAGGGTCCCACCAGTGTCTAAGAAGTTCTACTCTCAAAATTGGAAGGCTGGAAGTGCCAGGTTCAACCCCTGGTCGAGCCTGTCGACCTAGCCGCTCGCAGATTTTCGCGGTTTTCTCCAAAACCTCGCGTAAATACGGGCTAGGATCCCTTAGAAAGTTCCCCACAGAGGAATAACCCATATAGGCCTAGGACCCTAGTGCATTCAATCGGTCTTAATCCACAAACAAACAAACAATAATATTCAGGAATAGTGTAACTAAGTTTTAAATTCGGTTTAGTAGCTATAATTCCATAGAGCGCAATACATTAGAATTATTTTGAATGTTTTTGTAAAAGAATTATTTATGCTATATGCTTGAAAGGTTGCCTGTATGTTAATCCAGGGCATAAGATATCTTCATTACGAATTTTTCCAAATCCGTTCAGCAATTTGTGCGTGATTTAGTCAAAAACATCTAAACACACAAACGTACACATTTTTTTAATGACTATGCCATTTTATCTCTCAATACCCTTATTGAAAAATGTGTCCCAAAAATGCGACATAATAAAGCGACATAAAAAAGCGACATGTATTTAAATACTATTAGTTCACAACAGCTTTAATATCGAGATTAAAGCAATCTTTAGTCTCGATATTGTTACACTATTTCGTAAGCTGTAGAATATGTTCCACATGTATTTTTTACATATATTCAAATATTATTAGTTCACAACAGCTTTAATCTATTGTTACAATATTTCGTAAGCTGTAGAATAAGCACCACATGTATTTTTCTATAAATAGGTTACACTCATAAAAATTTCAACATAGGGTTACCAGGCGAAATACGCGAAAGATGAGCGATAAAATGCTAAGTTAATTAATATAGTTTTAATATGGCAATAATAAAACTAAAAAATTAGGGGGGTTCAGGGGGATCTCCCCCTGACGAGGCTCGAACAGCCGAGTTTTTATATATTGGTAGGATTTGGAAATTTATGAAGTTTAAGAAACACATTTGGACTTTTCTTTCTCATGCTTTTTAATTTGGCGTAGAATCAACATAATTTCTATACCAGTTCATGTTTTTCAAATGCATGTTTATCTGAAAATAGAATTTCAGCTTTATTTCAAAAGCATAAATCATTTTTTGTGGGCGATGAAACGGTTTTTAATTAATAATTAGAAATGTATTTAAAATTTCAACATTCTGAGCCTCAGTTGCACAGTCATTGGCTTCTATGCTCAAATTTTCAAATCTCTGCTTTCTGTAGATTTGTCTGGAGAACTTTCATTTTTATTATTATTGATAGATAGATTTGGCATAAAACTGGCATAATTTCCGTGGAATTTAATGTTTTTCAGATGCACGCACGCTCTTCTTTATTGAAGCAATAGCATTCTTGTTAGCTCAAAATATGAATCATTTGATTGATACGGGCGAAACTCGGCAAGCATGGCAACGTAAAAACGGTTTTTAATAATCATTAAAAAAGTAATTAAAAATCTAAAATTCTAATTAGCCTATAACCAACTCCAGAGTCCCCTCTATATCTAAACCAAAATGCATCCTAATCGATTCAGCGGTTTAGGCGTGAAAGCGTCATAAACAAACAAACAAACAAACTCACTTTCGCATTTATAATATTAGTTAGGATTTTAGTCATATTAAATAACCAACCATTGAAAGTTTCTGCCATCAAAAGTTAGGCAAAGTTCCAGTCTAAAACAAGATTTGTTTTACTTTAAAAAGCTTAGCGTGAATACGGGTTAGGACCCCTTAGAAATACCCCCCACAGAGGACACCCTACACATAGGCCTAGATCCCTCGTGCAGATAATTGGCCTTAATCCCACAACACCAACAACAACACATTTACTTTTTTTAAAAAAATTGATGTTTTAAAAGCGCTTTTTTTGTTTGAGTAATATTTATTTGAACATAAAACAGTCGCCCATCCATAATCCATCCTCTCAAGCCTTCACCCGTTTTGACATTACCAAAACTGATATAAAACCGGCCTAATAGAACAAAAATAAAAAAGCTAGAAAAAGAATATAACTCCAGTAAAACTGCATAAAACACTGACATTTTATCCCGGAATTTAAATTTCAAGCTACTTTTACTGCCTAAGAAACGTGTGGAAGTGTTCTTGGCACATTATTATTTTCACAAATGTGGAAGGCAGGACGTACACCAGACCATGTGGATCTGGAAAGTATAGAAAATGTACTTTAAATTAAATAAAGTGCTCCTACATAGAATAGCGTCCTTTTCAAATTCCGAATGAAAGTTTCACAAACTATATTAGGTTTCCGAAAGATAATTTTATGAGAGTTGAAATATTGTCCAGATGATAAAAAGCTTTTAAGCTGTATAAAAGCATGAAATTATAATAGTGGTTTCGCAGTACTTTTAGAGATGAAAAATGCAGTATTATATAAACATTTCTCTGTACAATATTGTATCGATAGTAAAGATATTTATAAATGTTCATTTAAAGCATATGTAAATGTCTAACTTAATGTTTTTGAGTACTTTGAATTTTTTATTCTGCTATTGATGTTTATAATTTTGAATGCAGTGTAATTAAAGTCCTTGAGTAGAATTTATTCTAATTTAAAAAGAGAAGAGTGTTGAGTGTTTTGTGTTATGGAAAGACTACACCAGGGGCATCTTTCTGTAGGGTGCCTTGGTAGAGGAATTTTTAAGGTTTTCTGATGCGTATTCAAGTTACTTCTGGAGAAAACCGCCCAAAATTCCATAGAGTTAGACCTACAGTCAGACGATAGACCCGAACGCGGGACCTTTACACACTTCAGCCATCTACCATGTTCAGTGTCTTATTCACTATGAGAATCAATTTACAAAATCTGAGAACTTTAATATTGAATACTTATACTAACATCTAAATGAGTATATTTATTAATATAATGATGTACCCAATGATGTTTTGATAATCCGCAGGCATTCAGGCATTTTTAACTGGTGTCACATCACTCACAGTATTATTCATACCAGTGTGTTCCTTGAACCAAAAAGTTTATTCACGAAATCCGAGACGGACATAGCAAGGCAGTTGGGGCAAATCATTTTTCAAAATACCCGCCATGAAAATCGAAGCATTAGTTCCACCTCCATACCAATCTGTCGCAGCCGGCGCTGAAGATTGCAGGGCCTTGCCCGCTGAGCCACTTAACGAACGGTGTCCTGAAATGCGGTATCTACATCCTGCCAGGTGGTTCTTAAACGGCCCGAAGAGATGATAGTCACTGTTTGCGTGATCCGGACTGTAGGGAGGATCTGCCAATACGTTCTATCCGGACTGTAACGATCTGTAGCACTGTAGCAAGCCGCGTTTAACCGATCTTCTATCAAGTGACATTTGACTGTGATGATCATCTGTTGTACCTAAATATGGAATTTCACTTGCTAGTAGAATATGTACCCTCGTGAAAACGCTTATTACGTTACTTTTTGAACCTGCCTGCGTACAACTATCTTTAATCCTAAACTTTTTTCATGAACCTTAAAATGTATGTTAAGCTTACGATAAAGAATTTCGGTTATAACTGAAGAAAGAGATTACAGAGCTATATAGACATAATAATGCTGCGCAAATCACAAAGTGGGTGATTGTTGGGAAATAATCCAACAAGCCCGAAAAGCGAAAATAATACTTTATTCGACGAATCGAAGCACTAATAGAGTATTTTCACTTGACGTCACTGAATTTTTTTTTTCGGTCAACTCGGTTATTTAGGGATACAAATCCGCGTTTTCCGCCAATCACCATTCTCAAATGAGCAAATTTTTGACCAAAAAAGCTGGTTGCTAGGGTATGACGTAGTGAGAATGACGCAGGTGAAACAGCTCTATAGCTTACAACAAAAAAGTACTGAATTTTAATAACAGGGGAGATGAGGCACATGGGAACACTTTTTTTATTTCTTTATATTTTCAAAAAATTTCATCAACTTCCCACAGCAGAAATGTCCATAACTTTAAATGAACATTTCTTTTGGAGTTTTTTGAGAATTTTTAGTAAAGTATTTCTTTATTTTTTTTTAAAGACATCTTTCGTTCACATATCCCACCCCCCATAAGGACACATGTGAACATGCACGGAGTGCATATTAATAGGATTTTTAAAAAAAGAATCATTCTAATTCAAGTCGAGCATTGGCGCAACAGCCGCTCTGCAGGGCCAAGCCCTGGGCTGCCCAACCGCGCCTTCGTGAACACGGGTTCTGGGGTGCGGATACATATGCCTCAGCCAGGTGGTCAACCTGATACGAAGCACCTAGTGTTTGACCCCAAGCAAGCTTGGTCCTCATTTTATCGGCCCAATCAAAGGATGAAAGGCTGAGTCAACCTTGCCCAGCCCGGGATTCGAACCTCGGACCTGTGGGACGACAGTGCGGTGCGCTAACCATAATCATATAATTATTAGAAAAAAAATCTTCAGCACAAGAATTATAGATGTAGAATATATTGAAAATCCCCTGGTAAAAATTCAGCGTAAAATATAATAATAATAAAAAAACTAATAAAAAACACTGTATTGATCTAATTTACCAGAAATAGACTTTGAGGATAGCTGGCTGTGCGACATTGCTCATGGATATACCCCATATTATGCATGGTTGAGGATATTTCATCACATCATATCTTAGGATAATAGTTGTATCATCATTTTCAGGAAAAATGAAGGTCTCATTTATTTGTTTTCGCGTAAACTTCACATGTGCTTCATGTGATTCTACTTTTTCAGTTTAACCAATATAATATACTTTAGTCTTTTTTGTAGAAAATTCTACTAAAACAAAATCATTGACTTCTAAAACAATAGGTAAATAATCAAATCTTAGGAATTACCCTCTCTTCATTCAAACTGCATTCAGAATCTGACTCGATGCATAAAAATAGGGTTTTTCAGAAACTCTTACTATTCCGCAGGAGTTGCGGGTATTTGAAATGTCAAATTTTAAGTAAAGTTTAAGAATTAAGGCAGGTTAAATAATTTATTGGTTTTTTTACGGTTACATAGCAATATAGAGAGAGAAGAGGGTAGAGGAGACGGGTACAAAAAATCCATGCGGATTAATTAAGCAGTTCCAGTGGCAGAAAGCTGTCGATTTTCGAGCTGCAGTCGTATTTACGCTTATGAAACCACGTGGGACAGTAGGTAAATAATCGATAAAACATAACTCCGCGCCTCTCTCATCTCTAATCGAATCACATACATTTACTTACATGACCAGCATGACGCGTGCACATGCGTACACGTAAAAAAAACCAGAATCAAGCAACCAGTTGTCTGACAGTTAACTAAAGAAATAAAACGTAGCTCTAATAACATTCTTGGCATGTATGGCAGGAAAGCAAAGCTTACAGTGAAAGTACCCCGTGTAATGAACAATACCCAAACCATCTTTTTATTCCTTACAATAATATATAAATGTGCATATATAAAGCCCTTTAACGCTTTTTTTGTTTTTCTTTAACTTTTCTATCGTTTCATTTCCTTCTGTTCTGTCTTTTTCAAGCGTATCAATTAGGATACATCTGTGTGTATGTGGGGGGAGCGAAAGAGAGAGATAGATTAAGATTTGCCGTTTTCCCTTTTTCGTTTTTTAAAACTACTTACTTGGGCTTTTGCAAATGGTCGGTTGATTCTGGTGTAGGACAAGTATTGATAGCACTACTGTTAAGATCATCAAGATTTTCTGACTGAGCATAAGTTTCAGTACAATGGCAAGTGTACCTGGAATATCTTCTGGTCTTTGGTCTGTTATAACATCAGCTAGGAAATCTCCTTCAGCAAAAGCATTTCTGGAGAATGGCAAATTTCTGGTTTTCAAACATAAGAACCTGGTTTTCTAACAGTAAAAGCTTGATAATATGCTGTAGCAGAGAGTTCGGGGATTTAATAAATTGAAATTCCTTTTCCTGCATTAGTTGTCAACCAGTCATCGTATGTAATTTTTAGAGCTGATTTGAAGGGACCATGTTACGCTTATGTGTAATGACTGTAACTTATGTGAACAATGTGAAGGAAAGGATAATAATACTATTCAATTTTCACGATAGAATAAGATTATTTCCAGACTTGCATGGCACTCATGATTATCAAGAAGTAACAAAACAGGGATTTCTTTCTTACAACTAGAACATTTTTCGAAATGTTTCTAGTTTCCAGAAAATTACTGTAATCCATACTGTAGGGTGTACCAGGCTTAAACATTATAAAGATGTAACATTAAGAAAAGATTTTACAAAATTGTAAGATGTTATGATTAAAGATGTTACATTAATTTTATAAAGATGTTGCATTAAAGATGTTCCTTTAAAAACAGTTCTTTTTAACGTTGTCTGGGGAAGCATAAACAGATAAAATAATGTTCATGGAGGGACACATGTGAATTGCCCCACATGCATTATATATAAATGCCGCATCATCTTCTTTACGTCTCACCATCGCACGGTTGTTATGTCACTGAAAATGGTAGCCGGCCGAAGTGTGAAAGTCCGGATTCGGGTCTCATCGCGCGGTTGTCGATCTAACGGTCTGGAGTTTTGGTAGGTTTTCTCAAGATGTAACGTGAATAAGCGTTAGAACCGCTTAGAAAGTCCTCCTAACAAGGCACCCCGCATCTTTCGCAGATCGCCCTAGCGTAGCGTTGTCATAATCACATAAACAAACAAAACAAACATCTTCTTTAGGCCTAAATTTACTAGGAAAATAAAAAATTCTTAATAGTGTATAAAATTTAAAAAAAAAGAAAATTAAAGATACCTGAATGTTCAAATAATATTCTGTAATATAATTAACTTGATCTTCTAAGTAAAAATGATTTCGCTAGAAGAAAGCAGCGATAAAATTGCACACAACACCTGCTAAAGCAAAGAAATTGTCATTACAGAAAAACGAAATGGCTCATTGTTTTGACAGATATATGACTGATACTACTATATATTAAGAATTTTTCTGGCTTCTTTTATTTTAAGTTATCTTAGTATAAAGCACTATGTTCAAATGTGCCCCTTGTTCACATGTGCCCCCTCTCTCCCCTACATGCAACACCAAATCATTCAATATTACAGTAACAGTACTATTAAAATTGCACTGTCAATCGTAGAGCTCTGCTCTCTAAATGCACAGTTCGTTTCAGCTAACTCACAGTGAGAGACTAAGATATTTGTTTATAAGATTTCCAAGCAGGTAGTGACTACAAAAAGGTCGTGATGTCCTTATTTCTCGATCGTTTCCCTAACTTCTTTTCTAATTGAAACACAGTCAAAATTCCACTACTTTCGAGAATTTTCTTTTAGTCTTCAAACTCGCCAAATCTGTCGCTCAGTCTCCAAACCGTCGCCAAGGTCAAGGGGTTACATACTCAATTCACTTACAAGAATGCCTGTACAACTCTCTTGCCAGTAACACACATTAATGCGAGGAAATTGCATTACAACTTAGTAACAATAATATTAACAACGTCAATACATTTTTACAAACAATTCAACGCCAGCTTGAGTGTTTGTAAAGTAAAAACTCAATTTATAAAATTTTAAGTAACTATCATGCGCTTTATTAAAACACACAAAATCAATTATCGAGTGCTGAACGTATTCGCAAAAATGTATGACGTACATTTTCTGAATTTCACTTTTATTTTTCCTGTCAATTCGTAAAGCATTAACAAAAATATTTCCATTGATTAAAATTTCAAACCTAATTAAAAGCACACATTATCTCTGAAAATAAACAAAAGCTGCTTTAAAAATTTTTTTGTTTTGTTTTCTTCTCGACACTGTTCAAAAATCAAAAATAAAAGAACGAAGATTTGAAGCAAAACAAATCTTAATTATATTATACATTAGAATCTCTGTTATGCAGACCTTGAAAAAAGCTTTGCTTCTTTTTTTTTAAATAAGAAGTTCATTTAATTACGTTTGAAGTCGGTTTTAAGTTCGATATTTAAGGAGATAGAGTTGCTCTTTTGGAAGCAAATGGGCCTTCCTTAATTAAACATCGGGTTTTATTATTTTTACTGAAGTTGGCCGTATGCTTGTAAAATATTTTTTATCATTCGTTTATTTGTAGTATCAGGCACAAGTTTTTAAAAATTATGATCCGGACTTCCAGCAAACTCTATATATAAAAGTGTAATCAATTAAAATAGTGTTACGAATTTTCGAGGCAACCCGCTGTTCTGGGATTAAAAATAGTTTAAAATTCGTGTTCTACGTGTCAAATAGTTAAATTTTGTATTTTATTGCATCAAAATCGGTTAAATGGGACCGGATAAACTGAGTTCTATGTTTCTCCATTTGTTTCTATGGGGTTTTCTAGAAATCTCGAGAAATACTGATGATAGAGCTTCGTTGGCCTCACTTTGGGAGACTTATTTTTGGCTCCAAATTTGGCGGTATTCTGCCAAAAAGTCGCAAAGTTTGGCGCCATTTCGGACATTTGGCGAGATTTTTCCAATAGAGCCTTTAAAGTTTGTTTTACTAAATTAACATCACATAATAGGCTAATATTACTGTATTTCTCTTCATCGAGCTTCCGATGAGACTGCTTTGCTCTGTGAATTGTGCTATAGTTTGCTTGCTTTTTGAAGCCTTGTTTTAAAGTGCTGTGTGTAAATTCTTCATTGCTGAGTCTTGAGGGACTATGTACTATTTCTCTTTTAAGTTTCTACTGAATTTATGCCTGCGTAAGTGCTTTTTTGCGTGAGAAATACAGCATTTGTGAAAGCTACTGTTCTAAGCGGTCTGTAATAAGTACCTTACTGGGTGGTTGTGCTTGTGAATTTTGTACATCTGGTGGTTCGACGAGTTTTAGAAGCAATAGAGTTTGTGTTCTATCCTGACATATGGACTCTTTCCTATAACTTTCTACGACTACTGGACTGTAGAACGACGAACCCAGGAAACAAGCAGAGAATTCTGCAACTATACACATCTTTAATTTTTTATCACAACCAGTACAATATAAAACTTTAATGTGCTAGATAGCACATTAAATCTGGCACTTCCTTTAGAATATATGCTTACTCATTAGTTAAATAAATATTTCCTTATTCTTTATAGCAAAAATGTGCAATACAAATAATAATTTAATATAGTCTTATTCAAAATACTACATTAAAATTGGACATTGATTTTTTTCTAAAAGGTGAATTTTTTCAGATGTACCTCAACATTTAACATAACATTTTATGCATGTAATTGTTACACTTGCATAATTCTACTAATGCAAAAAAAGTAAAAGTGTTTACACAGTTTTCATTTTTAAATTAATTTCAAAGCTATAAAAGATAAAAGTACAAACTGGAAGTTAGAACAAAGGTTTAAGACAAAAACTTCCATTTAACCCCTTTCTATTTACAGAATATATCTGACATTTAACCCTCCAAGCGGCTGAGACGTAAAATCCCGTCATCTGTAAACGTTGTTCAAAGCGGCTGAGACATAATTTTCTGCTCCTTCTTTTCTGCTTCGAAAGCGGCTGTGACATAAAATCCCGTTACTGCTTACCCCCACTCGCCAAAACACCTGTGACACTTAGATTGATGGGTTGCAAAGGAGGGAAGAGAGCACAATGGCCAAGACACGCCTACGATACTTTAATTGCAGCTTTCAACCCCCAGAAAATTATTTACAGATGTGGTGAGTGATCATACCTTTTCTAACTAAAGAAGAGAGAGGCCGAATGATTTCTGTATTTTTTCAGACAAGTAATCGTTTGAACCAGAGTCCCTTCTAAGCATGGTCGGGCACGGGAAATAAGTTTGAATATTTCGTAGTTTTCAAAGATCTCCAGGATACTTTTTCATTTATAATAATTTTAAATGTTTAATGAAAATAAGAAATTTTGAGTAAATATTTTACTTCTATCAAATTTTACCTGAAAAGGAAAAGCTGTTTCCTCGTATACAACAAAACAGTTGGCATATAAAAAAAAAAAATATTTTATTAGGAGAGACCGATTTAACATATGTGGAGTCTTGGGCACACATGCTTACGGATGAAGAGGGGCTTTAAAGAAATGTAGTGCATATTATTATTTAAATTAATACAAATTTACATGTCATAAACCACTCCTGTATAAATATTAACTCTGTAATTATCCTATTATATAGTTACGCTGATCCGTGATTCACTCTCTAACAAATCCGGTACCGCCACTTCCAAACAGAACTTTTACCGTCATTAATCCAATCAGATTAAAAAGTTACTGTGTAAAACTTTAGTGAAATTCATACAGTTCGTGCGATCGGCTTGAAAAATTTCATAATTATGTAAAAAATATATATATATAAAAGATCTGCACTATTTTAAAAATCTGAAAATCCACCTTCTCTCTCATTTTTAAGCGATTTTCAGCTTTATTTTATTGCGCATTTAATCGCGTTGTTTCCAGTAAAATCAAAATCAAACGTCAATAACAGAGCTTGATCCGTGATTAAGTCCGTGATTAAATTACAAGACAGTCGGAACACGTACTCAACTTCCCTCACTATTTTTAGGAGAGTCCAATGTCACTTAGGTTAAATGTTTATCTTGCATTTCATTGTTTACATCAATAATACTATAAGGACGTTTTGGCAACCAACTATGTTTCAAGAATATTATTTTTCCCATTCCAATTTTAATGAACTAACGCATTATGTAGTAGCTGTCTGGTGTTATAAAATAAAGTAAAGACAACTTCTACATAATGCGTTAGTTCATTAAAATTGGAATGATAAAAATAATATTCTTGAAACATTAGAAGCCAAAAAGTCCTTATAGTATTTTTCATGTAAACAATGAAATGTAAGGTAAATATTTAATCAAAGTGACATTGGGCCCTCCTAAAAATAGTGAGGAAAGTTGAGTATGTGTCTAGACTGTATTGCTGTAAACTAGGCCTCAGTTATTGATGTTTGAGTTTGATTTTACTGGAAAATTAGCACGATTAAATGCGCGATCAAATTTATCAGTAAAGCTCTATTCCGTCCTAAAGATTAAAACAAAATTAAAATAACTAGTTGAAAAGAACAGTTGTCTAAGATAAAATAAAATTAAATCCCAGTTGGATTCAGTGATGATGATTCCCCTTCTATGATCTGTGGGCCTCCCACCATGGCCCAGTACACAAGGGGCTGAAAATGGTAGATGGCTGAAGAGTAAAAGTCTAGAGTTCTGGGCTACCGCGCGGCTGTCGATCTAACGGTCTGGGGTTTCGGGCGGTTTCGCTGGATGTCTATCCTGAATACGCGGAAGAACACCTGAAAAAGTCCTCCGACCAAGGCATTCCGACTTGGCAGATACCTTGAGTGCAGGCTTGCAATAAATGCACTACACTACTCTCTATGATCTGTGAGGTTTCCCTGCTCACCTAGGTCTTTGAATAATCTGCCGGTTTAGCGGAGTGTTCAAAGATCCACGCTAAGAAATTACACATGTAAGAGAAGAGGAATCTTCTCAAAAACGTCTTTTCAATAATGAATGATGAGAGCAGTCATCCTAAACCTGGTTGCAGACGATACGAATTATTTAATCAAAATTTTAAATTTAAGAAGATCCATTTTTCTTACAAAATTTCTCGCATATTGCCTCCTGCGTTGAAACTTTTCAGGATCCTCCACTGTCTTAGTTTTACCCTAACTACAACATCTTTCCAGAAAAACTAACTTCCCACATTGAACTGCAACATTTTTTGTTGTTGTTTTGGTGTTATGTGGTGTGTGTGTGTCAGTTCATTTATGAAAATATGTATACATGCTAGAAAGACTTTTCAACCTGTAAAGAATTAAAGAAATTGTTACGTAAAGAAATACACAGAAATAGAGCAATTTATATAAAGCCAAAAATTTTATCTTAGATTTCGAAGCATTTAAATTTATACCGGCTCACATGGAAATCGTCAGTTTGTCATTATTTATTATTTTATTAGTGCTGCTTTTAATTGAACAATACGAATTTTAATTTCTATTTTATTCTATATTAGCTGATGTACCCGCTCATCACACGGGAATAGAGATTACTTTAACAATTGGTTAAACTAAGCTGCCAAATAGGCGAAAAAGTAAATAAGTAAAATTTCAAATTACCTAAATTAAAAAAGAAAGATTAATTTTAGTGTAATTGTTTGAAATATGAAGTTCAAATCGAAGAGATGTTGCAAATCAAAGCCATGATATATAAACACATGGAGAGAGAGGTGGGGATTTTCGTTTGATTATTTTGAGAAATCGCAAAATTATTAAATGTTTAATTTGAATTTCGAGTAATTTATTTTTACATATACATAACATGTTATAACTAGCTGCGTATCAGTTCTTCACGACGAAGAAAGTAATGATTTTTTTTACACATGCATTTTAAATTATTCCAGCTATACGGTAACTGAAAAAAATGCAGAAAACTTTTACTCGAACCTAGCGTTATGGATATTAAAATATGCTGTCATAGCTTGCTCAATTGTCACACGATGACCCAAAAGCTATATTGGCAGTGTTAACGATCGGGTGACAACCCTTTCTTCTTTCAATACACATAAATTAAAAAAAGTTTTAGTTAATTAAGTAATTTAATTTTTCCTATTCATCCTAAAATAAATTTTTAAGGAGTCGTAATAGCCTGGTGTGCAGAAAGTGAAAGGATTCGTTTTCACATCTCGGCTGATCAAAAACCGCTATATGTACATGGCGCAAACGTGAACGATCAATCTGTGGGTCCGCAGCTCCTCTAGCTGTATATAGGCTGGTATACGGATGAGAGTTGCGGATCCGGAAATAACATCCTTTTCGGTGATGCCCTACACTAAAAAAAATTTTGTGGATTACTAAGAAATCTCTTTGAAAAAGATGCTATAACTTTTCTTAGTATTGCTGCTAAATAAAATCATGTAAACAACTGGCAAACATGGCTTTAGTAGTAATACTAAGAAAAGTTATGGCATCATACTAAAGAAATCTGGAGTGCCTCCACTCGACTTTCCGAAGACTTACGATTAGATCATTACCCAGCATTTAAATAAATTTTAATCGATGAATAATTCAAACATATATACCAAATTGAAACTCAATTGAGTGCACCATTTAAACGCTAGCACACTTTCAAGACTTTCTCCCCATACACTATAATGTCAAAGAAATCTTTGTCGTAGCCCTGTAGAAAAACTATAAGTCCTATATACACCAAAATCAGTACCGGTCTTGCGAAGGTGGTTTATAACATGTATGTCCAATTTGAGCTCAATCGAATGATCCGTTTAGGAGCTATCGTGTTCACTCACACACACACACACACACACACGCACGCACGCACACATACACACACACATACATACATTCATCTCGTAAAAACAGCATAAATGAATTCAGAAGACCTAAAAACGTGTAAATACATCAAAGTCTCGAAGTCGAATTTTTTCATGATTACAATACTTTCCTTACATTGTGCATGTTCGGAAAGTAACAAGTAATGGAATCATTGTTTCCTAGAGATTTCTTGGTAATCAACTGATTTTTTTTTTTTTTTTAAGAGTGATAAATTGTAGGGAAAAAAAGATTCTCCACGCTCTAGAAGATCCCCAAGTCTGGCATAATAGCTATAAATCAGTCCCGTACTGCTAAGCTGTCAGTATTCGGCTATTAAAAAAAAAAATCAAATTATTAAGCAGAAAAGCGTAATTTAAAATGCAGACTTTTTCTAAGAAGGAAATCGTTCCAAGTGAGTTAAAAGGTTAACTCTAACAAATTATACGTCATAATCTATATAGGTTTGCAAATTTTTGCGATTTTAAATCGTTTGAAATAGCTTCTCGAAATTATTAAACTTCTACTTTTTTTAAGAATATTAAAACGAATAAATTGTTTTCGCCTAAATAAAGCATTGATATAAGGATTAATATATATTAAGCATTTCAGTGGTCCAATTCCGAAGGATTTTTTTTTTTTTTTTTTGATTACATGTGGGAATGGCGCCAGTTGTACGTCATACATTTAAAATTGACAAAAATTTGTACTCATGTTTTTTTAACCATTACCGTTGACAAATTAACAGCGCTTCGCTTTTGATTACTCCCTCTAACTGCATAAAGATGCGCAAAATGATAGAGAGAAGACGTAGGCGACCTTAAACTTTTGAAAATCCACCCGTTTCCCCAAAAATACTAAAATTCAGAGCCAAATGCGATAATAAGCCAAATATTATCTCATTCCAAATATTATCGCTTATTATCGCATGGGAAAATCGGGACTTTGTAAAGGGCCCCCAATTTCAAATGTTCTGAAATAGACTTCTTTTATATCAAATTTTTTTGAAAAAAAAAAAAATTCACGGATGGGGGCCCCCAAAATTCATTAATGTCCGGGGCCCCTGTTGGTCATAATCAGGCCCTGCTTACATTTAGCAATTTAAGTCGCTAAAATTATTAAATATAGATAATTTAAATTTAATTAAATTCATTTAATTCAATTTAAGTCAATGCGCCAGTGGGTCCTAAACTTGCGCGCAAAACTTTGTATAAGCGCTGACAGGGGCGTAGCCAGAAATTTTTCATGGGGGGGTTACGACTACTGCAACTCACATATATGCATACATGTGTGTGATAAGGGAGTGAAGAATATACATTTTGTATAGCAAAAAATTCCTCATGGGGGGGTTATGACCCCCTACCCCCCCCCTTGGCTACGCCCCTGAGCGCTGAGCATTCAAATAATACAATATATTCACATAAAAACGATCCAAAAGAATTACTTTCAATAAACTTCTGCCGCAAGAATTTATGAAACTTCGAATTTCAGTCAAAATGGAAAATTTTCAGATTTTGGTCTTATAAATCTAAAAGCGCATTCAACTTGCGTCAACTATTCATGCATTTTTTTATAAGTGCTAGTACATGTCTTTCAAAGGACTCCTCTTTTGCCTTAGCAACTTGAAGGCGCAAGCTATGGTTAAGCCTTAAAAATGACAAAAAAAATAAATAAATAAAATGTCTGTTTTTGTGACCTTCAGTGACTTTGCGTCGATAACCTGCCACAGATTTCTCATATATTTCATGAAGTTCTATCGTCTAACATTATAGATGTGAAATAAATATCATGGCAAGTTGTTCCCGCAAAGAGTTTTTGACCACAGCATTTTCTATGTCTGAGAAAAATGCCCACTTTTGTGTGCTGCACGGACTTTTTTACAGGCCCTTAGCCAAAGGGGTGCCAGGTGGGGCTGAGCCCCATCCCCCTTAGAAAATTTCACATAAAAAAAGTTTAATGCAGATTCTTTGAAAAATTTTTGTATATAAGGTAAAGTTATCAAAGTTTTATATCAAAGTTTTATATATCAAAGTTTTATATAACAAAGTTTTTCTTTGTAATTAATACTCTGTCATTTTTGTTTTGTGTTCTTATCTTCCAAATATGATCTTGACAACTTTAAATCCATTCTGTTTAAGCCAAGGAACTTTTAGTTCTTGGAAGCCGTTTGGACTTTTCAGAATTTATTTAATTATAAACTTATGCTATAATTTAATGAAGAGAAATATAGATAAAAATGTTATCATTCAAAAAAATATAGGATGCCACCCCACTTAAGTTAGGGTCCCCCCCCCCCCCTGAATAGAAAATCTGGCTACGGGTCTGCTTTTTTAGTGGGCCATAAAAAATGAACAACTCACTTTGAGACAAAATATTCTGGATTTACTACATTAATAAGATAAATAACAACTGGGAATTTTTTGGTAAAAATCTCATGGCATGAATCCTAAGTGTGTTACTTTCTCAGATTCGTGCTCTTAATTTTTCTTGGAATTTTTTCGCATATGCAGAACATAAATAAAGGTCTTTAAAAACGTTTATTATCTAACAAAGATTAATATAGATATTTCATTTAACAAATTTACTAAACAAGTCCTTTAAATGAAACATCGAAGAATTTTTAATTTTTATTTTTCTCGTACGCTTGAGATAATTTAAATGAAAGCTTTATTACCCTACACTCAAGTACATTATACTCTCTCTCTCTCTCCTTTTTTTAACTGTCATATTTTTTTTTGCATTACAACTTCAAAAATGATCGAGTGAAAGCCAAATTTCCTATTTCTCTTTCCTAACTAACTATATAAACTTATGAAAAATGCACTGTTCGAAAAAAATATAAGAAATAATAATAATTATATGGAACACTTTGCACATTTTATGAAGGACAGCGTCTTATATAAGGTTCAGGTAAATGAGATATATCTGACATTGGACACTTTATTGAAAATATGTACACGGGGTCTTATCGCATGAGCAAATCGGGGCTGTGTCCAGGGCCTCATCTTGAAAGGGGCCCATTAGATATATTATTTTTCGTTCATTATCAAAGCTTTATAAAGAAATTTTTCAGATAAAGAAGTATAGTAAAAAGATAATCACTAATTTTACTATTTTTAGAGCACAAGCGCCACTCTCACTACCTGCTCATTATGAGAGGGGACAAAAAACAAAATATCTCTTTTTCCTATCTTCATCAGACAAAAATCTGGCTCTGGGTGAGTGTACATGTAAGCCACCGAGAAAATAACTTCTACAACGTTGCGTAGATTCCCGAGTATTTAGGGGGGAAAGAGGTGAGGGAGACCAGTTGGTCAGATTCACCGGACATGTGCTCTTACAATACAAAGTAATTTATCAGGCGGTAGGTAGGCTGTCACGTCTGCAGTTTGTTAATTACCTTGTTCCCCACGCCTTCCATGCGGAAATGGGGGGAAGCAGGTTTTTCTTGTGCATTTTCGAGAGATACAGATCCCATACACAGGAACTTTTTTGAAGGTATCACTAGGCAAACTCCAGGCCGCTCGGAGGGTTTTAATTTTCTGTTCGGAAACGTCTTTAAATAGGCTGTTTTTATGTTCCACAAAGCAAGATCCCATTAACTAAAAATATTAAAGAAATAGCTTTGATTAAAATTTAACAAATATTTCCTTAGTTATTTTTCACTTGGTTCCTTCTGATTTCTTTTGTTACTATTCTTACCATGAAAGCAATTTGGATGATTTTTTTCCTTTTCAGTGGCATTCTGGTGGTAAACACTTGTTGTAGTTGTTATCGTGAACTGTGAATGGCAATACAGTGTAATTAGGGATGGGCATTTTATGCGTATCGGAAACATAATATGTACAAAGTCTTCTTTTTTAGGAAAGCCTTCAAATATTATTTTTAACTTCCGTTAAAGAAAATATTTCACTTTAAGATAGATTTTTTTGTTTAATTAGTACATTAAGGATTAAAAATTATGAAGATTCTTTTAGCAACAATGTCTTCTTCTTACCAATCCATGTTATCTGAATCGATCATCGATCATATCTATGACGTTGATAGATCGAGTGTTCCCCAGGACCGAAAAATGACTACTCAATATAGTCAAAGTACAGTCATAAACATTCAGTGTGAGCGCGCTATATGATCACCCTACGGTCCCAGCGTTTGCCTGAGATGACTTCACAATATCACACCCCGCAGTATAGTTCCAATTCCCCCTGATAAGGAAAAATTAATTTTGGTGTTGACCAAAAATGCCCGCGAATGTCCGAAATCTCTAATGCAGAGGATATCTGAACCTGCCGGGTTCGAACACTCGATCATCCCATTTGTAGGCGAACACGCTGGCTTCTATGTCATGCACATCTCCCTATGAATGCTTTAAAAAGGGGAGCAAAAGTTGAAAAGAACGGCCACAATGACGTCATTTTTCAGTCATAATAATCAGCAGTCACACAGCAACTTCATTATGGAGTCACTTTGTCACCGGTCACATTGTTGTCATCTGGTGACTGGTCACAAATAAAGCTTCACACGGACCACAATGCGAAGTCTCATCCCTCACAAGTCACAATGTGACTAGTTTTTGACATTCCTGTGACAGTGAGACCCTCTGTGATATCGAAGCTACTTTTTTGTGACTATATGTGCTATCAGGAAAGTCCGTTCTTCATGATTTCCAACATCTAATTGGGTCTCTTCAGTAAACCTTCTAGTGCCAGGTTAACGCAACTAACTAGATATTGAGCTGTGAATTCATTATTATTACACTTCAAGGAGTGTTAATTAAAGCATTTCTTCTAGGATACATCTCAAGGGTTAAGCATAAAACCCAAACATGTAAATACTCTTCTTTGATAGTCCGTCAACTATATTATTATAATTTAGATTTACCTAAAGTAGTATCTATTGGGGATGAAGACTTGAACAAAAGGTCTTGAGTTTTTCAATAACCTTAATTCCTTTCAGTTTCCTAATAACTCTCTATTTACCTAGGCATTAAATTACACATTGGCTCTCTGCAAGAATCAAGTCTCCCTGACAAAAGTCTCTAAAATGCAGTCCAAATCCGTATCAATAGGGATAACTTAGAGATATTATCTCTGTTGATATGACTTTGTTGGTAACTTCTATTTAATCAGAGCTTAAAACAGAAAGGTAATCAGTATTTCTACGCTAAAGGGATGTATCCTCCATCTCTACAAAAGCATCGCTACGAATATGCCCATGTTTATTGTTACTGCCATCTGTATGTATCAGAACAGTCTAAACAAGAATACTGTTAATCACCTCCAAAGAAACCTGTGTTTAGTATTTAGGATGGTGAGAGAACTCAGTTGTATGGATCAATAACTCAGGAAATGGAAATAAAACTGCACTAGGCAATAAATCAATTGGAGATTCGATGAGGTTTAACGGATTAAATTCAGCAGTCTGTAATACGTCCAATTTTATTTCAAACTCGAGAAAAAGCTTTTTGTAAACCTTTATCAGGATAGCATTGAGAAAAGCATCCATATTTTTGGTATTCCCATTTGATCACGTACTTTTAGCATCACAAAAATTGTATCTAGAACAAGCTGGCACTTATTTTAATCTTACAGTAATATGGATCATTTTCAGGTCACTAAATCATAAAAATGTTTTCTACTCTTTGTTTGTTTATTACGGCCGATTAGCTACGCGTAGACTTTAGGCCGAGGGGTGGTGTGTCCTCCGTGGGCGTTTTTCTAAGGCCTGGACTCCACAATACCGGAAAACACGACAGAATCAGAAAACAGAAACTGAAAATTGACGAACTTCCGGTTTTTCAGTTTCTGTCAAGCAGAATCAAGGGCGGAAAACGGAGTTGAAAATGTTAAACTTTTCTGTTTCTGCCCGCGTTTTCTGCCGTGTGCCAGCCAATAAGAATTCGCCTAGATCCAGAGCTGTCATCCAAAAACAAGATGGCGTCACATTTCGATGCTGAAGTACCTGTATCTCAGAGATAATTCTTATTATCTTATTGTGTTATAAATCTGTATTCAATAAAAAATATAAATGAGAAAAAAGGATATTTTCTTAAAACCAACGTTTTTGTATTTCAAATAGTACTTACTCTTCATCTACAGTTCGGGGATCTTCATTCAATTTTATTGCTGTGAAAATTCCATATTTTTCTCTTACTAGGAAATGTTTTAAACTCATAAAGTATGTTTACGTTTTTTATTTTAATGCGTTCTAATCAAAGTCGTCCTATTCATTAAGTGAATGCTTATTTTAGCGAAAAATTATTCGGTATTCACGTATTTTTTCGCGCTATTTCAAGCATCAAACGTACCTAGCAATAAACGATTTAAAATGAAAACGATAGATGGCGCCTGCATCGTAGTATATGCTAAGGCGTATACTAGAGTGGAGTCAAGTGCCGACAGAAAATAATCCCGACAGAAATTCTTTTCTGCGAAAAAATTCCGCTTTCCGGTAATGTGGAATCTAGGCCTAACTACGGGGTACTAACCCGTATGTACGCTAAGTTTCGGAGGAAACCACGAAAAACTCGACCGATTAGATCGGCGGACACTATCTGGTTTCGAACCAGGCATTTTTCCTCTACCAGTTCAGAAAGCTATGCGTTATGCCCCTGGTGGGACATTTTGTACTCTTAAATTTTGATTTATCAACGCGATGTACAGGTTAAACTTCATTCTTATCCATGCGCAGTTGAACAACACTGTTGAATGCATTTTAAGAAGATAAATGCTACATATTTCTACCCCTGGAGCTCTAAGACCAAGATTCAGTGTTAATGTAACTGTCTAAGTAACCTCCTGTGCAAACAAAATTTACTAGCGTAAATGAAAACGACGCGCATTAATATTACGCTAATTAATATTACTAATTAAAATTAAGCTGGTAAATTTGCATTTATTTTTGAAAAAAAAATGATATCTGGAATCTAATTTAAATTATTCATTTTTACAATAATATTCTTTTACTTTGTATAGGATTGACTGATATAATCAATCTCTTTTATGTTATACGTTACCTCCTGTGGTTGTAATAGCAAAGGTTCCTTTTCTATAGTTTTAAGCAGAACTCGAAATTAACGGTGGTCCGCTGATCCAAGACCACTCTAAGATATAACAGTTCAGTAGAACAAAAAATTTCTTGGTCCGTCGGACCAGTAACGTTTTATTTACATTGTTCTCTGGCAAACGTACGTCATCTATTTTCTCTAATACATGCCGTGTAATTTGATATATTTAATATTTTTATTATAGGTATGTACATTTACTAATTCAGCTCTTAACGGAGGAAAGGAGGGGTATTACGGAACAGCATTTACATTTCAACATACTATAACTTAACAGGTTTTTTAATAAAATCCCCAAAATCATCATGAGTAAGTACTATAAGTTTTTTGCGATGAAATGCAATTGATAAAGAAAAATACTATTTATTTTTTTTATTACAGAAAAATTTATTTTTAAAAAAAGTTACAAATGGAGGTTAATATGAAATAGTCGGCTAATATGGAATAGGTCGTTTAAACCGTGAAAAAACTAATTATGTATCATAAAACATAGTTAAGGATTATGTTCAAATCATTCTTGCTTCGAGTCATTTTACCAAAGTCACAGACATAATCTTCTTCCTCTGCTCCAATACAGTCAAGGTGATCCCACTGAGCTGAAGCATTGAATCCAAATTTCTCCTCGTCAATCTCCGGAAAATTTTCCGTTACAGAAGATACATTCAATATCCTTGTTTTATGGTTCTTTAGTTGATGGCATGAAATCATTACAATATTACCTAGTATTCCATAATATCCGACACGCCATCTAGGAAAATGAACCTTTAAACTGATGGTCAAAACACTATCGGTTAAAAACTAACCACAGTACAACAAACAATTCTTTTAGTGTACATTATGGGTAATATCAATATTCAAGTCACGTATATTCTATTCGGTTAAAATGTTTGTAAACTTTTTGGCAAATACTCTTGAAAATCACCAAACACGCTTTATTCTGTAGGGAGTGGTTCGACAACAACCGGTCAACTCTCACTGCATTGTAACATTGTAATCTTTCTTGAGTAGTTCATAGTACTTCCACGGGATAACAGCACCTAACATAGCCGGAAACTCGATATTCCATATTTCCAGACTATTCTATAATACCCTCTCCTCTATATATTGCTCATATAATTTCTTTTGTTTTGCAATTTTTTTAAAATGATGTATACGAACCAGTGGTAAATGTTACGGATCAGGGAAGACATGGAGTCACTGGTACTTTGGAACACTGACTACATATTCTAACTTCTACCCCTGATTTTAAGACGGAATATATTAATATACCTTTGCAGATTTACATTCTGGTTATTTTGATCAAGTACATTCTGAGACAACTTACACGCAAATGCGAAGAGCGGGGGAAGGCAATTTTCTTTTGCTTCTAAAGTTAATATAATCCCAAAACTTTTCGATACAGCCAATCAAAACTTCAGAAGTTGAGACTTTAAATTTCATAAGGGTGAATATTCAATAAGGACTGTATTATCTCTCTTTATGAAAACTAACAAAAGTGAATCAGTTGTGCTCCTCTCATAACATGTCCTTAATTCCTTGAATGTTGTTTCTAGTTTCCATTTTCGAATGCATTTAAGATATTTTGCTTAGATTTCCAGAATTTATTTTTCTACTTTGAGATAAAGCGCTTTCTTTTGCCGTACATTTTCCGCTCACAGAAAATTTAATTTCCGCTCGCCATCAATATTGCGTTTTCTTCCTGAAGAAATTTTTTGCAACCACACATTTTGCTGCCTATTTAGATTTCTAGTAAAGTTTTATTTCTTTGCGCTTTACCTATATATATATATTTTCCCAAACAAATCTATAGATTATGCATGTGATGAGTGAAGTAAATTTTATGAAACAAAACATAGTTAAACTTGCAATTCAATTAAAAGTGCAATTCGATTTGTGCGTTATATCAATACATTATTCTTACAGGAGGTGTAGAGCAAGTATCCACACATCTTATTAGACTGAGCAATTAAGAGTTATGACCATAAGCATAGGCAGCATAAGGTAAGGAGAAACAATTGTCTCCTTGGATTTTCGTATGCCGCATTTTTCCCTTTTTTGTTTCTCTTTCCAATTTGGTAACCATATATTGAAATAATCTTTGCCCCCCCCCGGCTATCGATGCCCATTGTTATAGCATATCAAGTTTTCACCATTACTGCTCACATGTGTATTTTAGTAAACATTAAATTCCTGTGCAAATATTTTTGCTACAATTTCTTGCCTAGTAGAATGAGACATTAGTGTGCTAAATTCTCATGTATTAAACCCATATTTTTGTCGATAAATCCCATTTATTATATATGTAACTTTAATTTTGAACATATCAGTGCAGCTAAGAAAATAATTTTCCCGGTTAACTTTCTCCGAGAAAACTTACATTTAAAAAAAAATAATAATTCTCTCAGTGTGATCACAAAACAATATTTCAAATATATGGTTTTAATTTAAAATTATTTTGTGGATATTATTTATATCAAACTATTATTAAGTTTATTCACTAACATTTCATTCTGTAGAGATATTTATGAAGTTATTTTTGAAGGCATACATAAGAAAATAGAAAGGAGGATTTTTTAAACAAATGTGTACAAAAGACTAGAGTATGGACACACTCGTACATGTTCCTTTATAATACGACTGCCCTGAAGTAAATCGAAAATTTGTGTAACTTGTATAATAAATTGTTATGAGATAATAATACAGTATTGGGCTGCGCTCCACATATGAAGGATGTATAATTGTGACATTCTACAAGTATTGGGTTTTAACGTTAATGTATGGAGTTTAAAACAACAGAAATAAATGAAGTTACTCTATGTATAAGATATTCGATTAAAACTAATGGGAATCCCCTCATTATTATTATTATTATTATCAATGAAAACGTTTAAGGGTTTGAGCTAATTAAATATAAATATGTACCAAAAGTTTTTTCTTTTCTTTTCTTCTGGTAACTATTTACAAAAATATACACAGGTATACAAGCATAAATGAATCATTGCTAAAATATCAGTAATAGAACATTAGACTATAAATCTGAAGACAGAACATCAAACAAAATTTCAAAAGAAAATAATAATAATAAATAAATAGAATAAAATAAAATAAAATTGAACCGAAAGATCTTTGCAAAAATATTTTATTTTTGAGTAAAGAAAAAAATAAGAAAATAAATACTCATTTTACATAATAGGTCTAATAGAACATAGAATTTTAGTTAATTTGAATTTTAGGGGATTCTTGATTTTTAAGTACACTGGAATAAAGCAAATTATTTTTTTCTTTCTAGGCTTCCTTTTCTCTTCTTTTTATTTAATTCGATAAGCAAAATAACATGAACTTTGCATTAGAATTGAGTCTTTAAAATTTGGAATTATTAGAAATTAAGAGTTTAGAGTTTCCTGATAGAATAAAATAGTTTTAAAATGAGGTAAAAATCGGTTGATAAATCTTGGGTTTATGTATGTTTATACACTTTATAAAAGGTACTCTAGAACATAAATGAAGCTTGACAAATAATTGGGTTTTTATGATTCTCTTATTTATTGATACTTTGTTTTAAAAATTACAGACTTTTTAAATAAGATTTTAATACATTTTTAAGAATAGTTCTGGAAAGTTAAAATATAATGTGATTTCTTTTACTTTTATCGTGAATTTTCATTTGGTTATTACATGCAATATGATGATTAATTTTAACTAATTATTCTATGTTTAAAAAAAGTGTGACAGGATAATACATATTTTAGATAATAGTTTTATATTCTAAGTATCATAGTTTTTTTTCTGTTTATTATAAGACTACTTATTCAGTCTTGAACTAACATTTGAAATGAAAATAAGTGATTTTCATTCACTTTTTTCCCCGCTTCAAAATTCGGCACATACCTCCAGCTACTAAATTAAAATATTAATATATTTGAAAATTTGAAAAAGTATTTCATTAAGTTTAATCTAAAATTATACAAAATATGAAAAGCTTTTTTCGTTTTAGCTTCTTTTTTTTGTTTGGTAATTTGCATATAAATCGAGAATACTTTTTTATTTAAAAAAATTAATCATCGTAAAAATACAAAGCTAAGAGACGTTTGTTAAATGCTTTTATATAGTTTGTTACAAATAAAATACATTTTATTTTTACTAATATAACATTTGTCGTTGCTAATTATGCAAGAAATAGGAAAGAAATATTAATGACCGCAAAACATTCTTTAACAGTTGTAGGAATTTTTTATATATAAATTATTCTTAAAATTTGTGAGTAAAAAATTGCATATTGTATACTAAAACTTAATTGTGTGTACGACATGCATTAAATCATAAACAAAGGAAACTAGTGCGAAAGTGTGTAGAGAGAAAAAAAGCTATAATTTTTTCTCTTGGGCCCAAATTTTGTGATTCCGAGGACAAACTTTTTTTCTGCAGAAAACTGGCTTTTAAATGAAGATTTTTTTCTCTTAACCCTAATTTGGATAGTTTTAAACTTTTTCTTGGAAAAACTATACATTAATTTATCAAATAGAAAAGAAAATAATAAAGAAACTAACCCATAAACTTTTTCAACATTTTACTGCAATTTTTTTACAAAATACTTATTTTTTATTCATAATATTTCCATGTGGATACTCTTTATTTCAGGGAAGAGAATGTGTTTCTGCAGCCATTCGGTAACGTGATGCATTGAATTATTGAATCTATAAAATGTCTATCATCAAATTCAAATGCAGAAGTGTAAAATTTTGTCTTTAATAAAGCTATAAAAGAAGTTTTTGGACAAAAGACTCTCTTTTAATAGCATTTTTACAGTAAAAACCTTAAAATAGGATTTTTACAGTAAAAATCTCGTAAGATAAAAAACCAGCGTATTTTTGTATTATTACTATTACATAATGTTTTGTTAAAGTTATTTCTTCCATGAATTTTATTTCTAAAATCAGGTCAGAATAAATAATGTGAAAGAGGGAAATGCCTGTATGATCAAGGCAGTCTATGAAAGAAAATGAAATATTTTCCGGTTGAAACTTCCAACAGTGTTTTGAAATCCTGTGCAACCTATATGCGGCAATGTTCTTGCGTGCAATCGCTGGAGTACTGCGGGGAATTCAAAGACTCACGCTGCGAAGCAGTGATGAGCAATCCTTACTTCTGGGACTTTGAAATGATGGGAGCCAATAGGTTAAAGCAAATAAAATAAAATATTTATTTTTAATTTATGCTCCATGAACTGTTTTATTTGGTCATGTAAAAATAAATGGTACATATAATATTTTTGAGAGCGATCATTCTATAGAAACTTTTGTAATATTATTTATATATATTATTTTGTTTTCTTTTGTTCGAAATCAATGACTTTCTTTAAAATGATATTTGAAGGGTGAATAATCATACCTCAAAGTTTTTTTTTTTTTAAGCAAAGCGCACTAATTCTGTCTCTCCAGTGATACCTTGGGCGGAGGACTTTTAAGAGATTCTAAACGGGTATCCACGTTTCATCGGTTTCATCCGGCCCAAACTCCAGGCCGTTAGATCGACAGCAGCGTGGTAGGCCAGATCCCTGGACATTTCAACCATCTACCAATATTCTTTGTCATATTCACTCGGCCATTGGTTGGCATGAATGCTGATAGACCATAATGTACCGGAAAATTGTATGTGTCTTTGAGAATAGCCCTTCTCATTCAAATGCTATACACTAATAAAGTGTAAACATAATCTAATGCATTTAAGTAACATAATCTTTTTTAATAAATGATTATCCACATTTACGGTTGTTAGAGTACAGACCAATGGACGGACTAATAAAACGAAGTCAATCCGAATATTTACTCAAAAATATTTAAAAGAAAAAAATCACGATATTGTAGACTAAGAAAAACAATTGGAGATTTTATTTTTTTAATAAAACATTATTCAACAAATGAATTGATGTCAACGTTTAAGTTTAAAAAAAACACAAGAAAAGAACTACATTTCTTTGAAAAATATACTACATAACACCTAAAATATTTTATCGATACAGGATACTTAAAGGATAGGAAATGAAACAAAATGCAGTATTGATATAAATTTCTTTTCTTTTATTGTTATGCCCAGATTTTGAACTGTGATTATTTTTACAGTTATAGCTATTGTGCTAAGTATAGGAAAAATCTATTCTTTGTTTTTCCTCAGATTCTTAAGAAAAAAAAAAAGGAAACAGTCTATCGATTTATCGGTGCTTAGTTTAAAACATGGAAATACATAAAGAGAACGGATTCTGCTTATAAAACCCCGTACAAGATAAAAGATTTAATATCGCTAAAATTTTGTTTGCAAAGTTTTTTTCTCTGCTAGAAATTTTTAAATTGTTTTTCTATATCCGGAAGTAAAGTTTAACTTAACAAAAAACACTGAAAAGAACTGGTGTTTAAAAGATTAAATAATTAAAACTTTTTAAAAGAACCCACATAAAAGGTTCTTATCAATATAATATTTTTTGCTCGAGACGCGAATCCTGATCGATAAGTACTTTTTATGTTCGTTATTTGACAATGTTTTAATTGTTTCAAAATTTTACTTATTTCCGAAAGCATAACTACGAATTATTATTATTATTATTATTATTATTATTGTCGTGATGAAATAGTCGGATACAAGGTGTTCCAGAAATATAACGACACAATTTCAGGGGAGATAGGGCACATCGGAAGGATTCAGAATCAAACAGCAATGTTGGAATCAATAGTGTTGTTTCCATTCACCGATAATAATCTTCCATAAAATGTGTTTACGCGTTAATGAAGATTCTGGATGATTCTGAATATCATGGTTTGCCAGTTTTTTTTTCTTTGTTAGTAATAAAATATTGGACTAACATGGGTCATTATGAATAGTATTTCGTTTTGAATTATGTAATTTTCGAAGAATAAACAATCTTATATAATAAATCTCAGAGTAAACAAAGTTTGTAGCTGGCTGGCTATGTATGTGTGTAAGTTTGTGACCTCCGATCTCCTTATGCGTGTGTCTTTGGATCGCATAGCGCCGAGACGGGTGGTCACAGACATATCAAATTTTGTATACGACTTCATTAGGGCATGTCCTAACACACTTCGGAGTGATTTTTTTCGAAATTCGAATCGGAAAATGCTTTATTTTATTTTTTATGCTATTTTTGGCATTTTTTCTCTCATAATACGTAATAACGCCGGTAATCACACTCGCAGTAAAACTGTATTTGCATAATCGGAAAGAGGATAAAATTATCTTTTAAAAACAGTTTGCTTTGACAGTGAAACATAATTTGCAATCTTTTGAGAATTAAGAAAAACTACTTTTGACGATAATTTTCGTAAAATAATTTTAAAACTGTTGCATCTCGAATTCTATCTGTTGTAACTTTTGGTTATTTTGCCAAATGACTGAGCATGAATTTCGCCCTCTTTTAAAAGAGAAACGGGAAGAAAATTAGGAGATTTTTAAAAGAATTTTTAACTAAAGAAAGATTTTGAATTCAATAGGAGCTGCTTAAAAATTTCGCTACCATATCTTGCGGTTTGGTTGTCTTATAAACAGTAACAATGAATAGAATTGCCCATTGAAAAAAAATAATAAAATTACATTTAAACAAAAGTCCGAGTTTTCGTAAGTGAGATAGATCTACGTCATTTGGACGTAACGAGTTTCAAACACCTTTCGAAACTCAATCAGAATAACAGACTATCCCAAGCAAAAAATACGCCACACACGAAATAAAGGTCGATATCGATTTCAATCACATGGCAATGTAAAATATAAAAATGTACCAATCATATTAAAGGAAGAACCTAGTGTTGTAGTTTATTTGTTGAGATCACGTGTTGGCTGAAAAATCCCGTCACAACAATACTGTCCATTCCGCAAATTCTCTTACTTCAGATCAATTGCAGAGTACAGCCATTTATTAAAATTTTAGATTACGTATTACTTTCGGATTTTCACTCTCGAATCCTGAAATCAATTAATCATATTCTTTTTTTAATTTTGTCAAGTAATAAACTGCACATTAAGGTCTTCATTCAAACATAAACAACTTTTAAAAAAAGGAGACTTTCTACAAATTTTAAACACCATTTTGAATTTAAGACTCCCCGGTTTCAATAGCAACGACAAAAGTAAAATATTATGCTGTAAAAGAAAGCTTGAATTAAAGTTAAAGGATGAGCATCATGTAGGAGGTCAAAAGTTCGTTGTATTTGCTATGGGTAACAGCATAGTGCGCATGTGCAGCTTCGGGTAAATTGAGAAGTCTGTTGCCAGACATACGAAGGAAAAACTGCAAAATAGCTGCAGTAGCTTTCAGAATTCGAAAAACTTCTGTAAAAGAATGCTCTTTTTTTCATAATATGTATTTTTATTTTCCTAAACTAAGAACTCTTTCATTTCATTTTTGAATTTAGCAGCTTAAGTGGCAGTAACGGACGGAATCGTACTCAGAAAAATAATTTGGGAGGGGGGTCGAAACATTGGGAAAGGTATAATTTTTCATGCTTAAAAAATTGAAATTATGGGACGGGTAGGAAGACCGGAACCCCCTTTTCCCTTAATATGCCCTAGGTAATGAATTATGTTATTATGATAATAATTATGATAAATATGAAATTAGTTTTTTATGTTAAATTCTAATCGTAAGTGAATTTGACATCATTTTGATATCACGAATTTAAAATTGCACCAAATCTTAATAAGGGTAACGTGCTTTACGGGAAAAAAAATACTTCACCAAGGTTTACTTTTACAAGAACTAAAATATTCACGAAACAGTGAATATTTCATGCAGATATTTCTATGTCTGTGATAATATTGTAAGACTTTTTATATGATAAGAGTTTTACCAAGTTATTCCGCAGAATGACTGAGATTACACATATCTCAAACTTTAGGAATTAGAAGACAAAATAAAACAGTGGTATACACCATGTAACGCTATTTTAGAACTAAATGAAAAAGACGAAACTATCCTGCAGAAGCACTTTGAAAACGGGCAGATTTGTATGCAAAACACTGTTTACGTCCTGTTTTTTCTCAAATAACGCTCACATAAATTTTGTGTTATTATTTTGCAATAACGTTAGAATTTCAAATAAGTATCTGTTAGCAAAAGCTTATTTCACGAGTAAAAGAATTTTTCATATTTTGAAATTTCGTAAAAAATGAACTAATTTCACTAACATGAGTAAGAAAAACATTTGATTCAATCTGTACGAAGAACGGGTACGCAGCTAGTTTCTAATAAAACTAGTTACCTAACACTTCAACGCATTTTGGGAAACGATTATTTAAGCGGTGCATGAAAAGAATTTTACTAACTCCACATTGCAAAGTGATTCTGTGAACTTATTTCGTGCTCTATTTTCACTAAATTTTTGAGATGTCCTGTGTACCAATAAAAGTATTCAGTTCAATTTCAAAAATTCCGAAAATTTTTATATGACTATGTTTCTTTATTCAAGGTATGTACGATATATTACATTTCTGTACTCACTTACTTAAGTAAAAGTAGAACAGCATGCTCGACTACGCATGCAATAAAATTGAAGGAAGCGGGGGAAGAAAACCAATAAAACCCACACAGTTTTGTTTTGTTTAAAAATACAAAATTTTGGGCATTTATTGTTTTTTCCTGAAGATCGATTCTTGCTACGGAAGAGTTTCGGTGATACTTGCTGATTTTATTCTGGGTGAATACACAAATATGAATTTACTTTTGCAAAACTGCATGTAGAAATGTAGTGGCAGAGTAACAGGACTATCAACACTATATTATACTACTAAATGTTAATTCGTAATTTAGTATTTTTTTAAATTAAAGACTTCATGATACTGAAAAAATTTTTTTTGCCCATTTTGTGTTTTAAAACTTTAAATACGTTCAAACACACTCACACTCACACATTAAGAAAAAAACTTTTTTTTTTAAACTTAAACTCAAAAGCCGATATAATTGCACATTCTGAATATCCTTATGTAGTTACGCTAATCGTAAATTCTAAAACGCTTCCATTGATACCACACCAAAATAAAACTTTACCGCCATTATTCCAAAAAAAATTTTTAAAAAGAGTTATGTTCAAAAAAACGTAATGAAATCCACAGTTAATGCTATCAGCTTAATTTTTTTATAATTATGTAAAATATTTATAACGTAATCTGCGCTACTTTAAAAATCCTAAAATCTACTCTTTATCCGGTATTCTGCCATTTCTAACTTCAAGAAATTGCTTTATTTGGGTCTAAAAGTTAAAATCTGTGGCAAGTGTATCATAAATTTATTTCAAACGTCCTGGTTCTGAGTTTTTGGGAATTATAAAATAGTTTTAAACAAAATATATAATAAATTTCATACACCACAGCACCGATCGACTTGCAAATTCGGAGAAAAAGGCAAAAAAAAAAGAGCAAAAGAAATATGCCAATTTAAAAATTCACCCATTCCCCATTTTTTTACAATTTTTAATTTTAAGAAATTGTTCAAGATAGTTTTTGAAAAAACTACTCGAAATTATACAGACTTTTGTTGGCAGAATGTCTTGAATTTACAATTAATTTCACAACTTATGTGGGAAAAGTGCTATTTCGGTATCTATAATAATAAAAGTACAATCAAGAAAATCACAATTTTCGACTGGCGAAGCAGTCACCTGACCTCAATCCAATTGAACATTTTTGGAAACACATCGGAAGAAAAGTCGGGACGCGGGAGCAGTGGTGTATGCAGGGGGGGGGGGGGGGGGGGAGGGTCAAAAATCTTTTAACAAAATGTCCATACATTTTCAATTTTTAGCTTAAATATTACGCATTTTAACAAAAAGTTATGTCTACAACCCCCCCCCCCCTCCCTTGAAGGAAGTCTGCATACGCCACTGCGAGAGGATTCTTCAAAGGCAGAATTCCTTTAGGATCTTTAACCGGAATGTTGAAAACTCCCTAGGCCCACCTTATAAAGCCTTGTTCATATCACGCCCAGCCAATGTGTCGCTATGCTGAAAGTAACAATCTAAAAAGAAAAAAAGAAAAAAAAAAAATCCAGGAACTTTCTTGGAAATAAGGGGCTGCTGGAATGCCCTAGAATTCCATAGAACGTTACATGAAAATACCAGGAATTTTACTGATCAACTCTCAAAAGTTCCACTGAATTGTTTTCTCTAACATAAATTGTTCAGTAAAGTTCCCGATATTTTCATGTAACGCTCCTTAGAACTCTAGGGTACATCAGCTCGATTTTTTGTAATAGTGTGGGTCATTTTTAAGTGAATTGTGTGCTTTATAAGCAAATCGTGAGAGCAATATTCATAGTAAAATAAATAAAAACTTTGTGTAAAAAACACACATAAAACGATACCTATTCCTAGGTACGAAAATTTTTCAGTCTTCTTCAGCCTTCACACTACGTCTCAATAAACATTTGGAGCTGGAAGATAAACAAAACAAGCATGTTGCCACTTGAAAAAAGCTAGGAACCACGGAGATTAAGTAAAGGGGGGCAAGGGGGTTAAAAAAGAAAGCAGAAAAAAAATATGGGCAAACAAAAATAAATAAAAATAAGCAAGAAAGAACACACATACACACACACAAAAGAACAAACCAAAGAACGAAAACAAAGATAACCTAAAAATACAAATAAAAGTATGTATATATATATTTACACATACAGGACAACACCTTTTTTTTCGTGTGTGTTCTTTCTTTATAATAATAATAAACATAAAGCAAAAACAGAAAAACACACACGATAACAAAAATTAGATAAAAGAAAGAAAACTAGAACCAGAAGAAAACTGGAAGAAACGAGGGGAGGAGTAGAGGAATAAAGTAAATAAAACCTTTCACCAATAGCTTCCAAGCAGAATGAACAAAAGGAGCGGAAGAACCACCGTTCACAAGGCGTTTCAAGTGCTGGGTACTGCAAAAAGCTTTCAAAAAATCAAGATGGGACAAAGACTGAGGAGTGCACAAGATCTTAACTTAAGAAAACTGATATCGATGATTAGAATTCCAACACTGTGAGGCACTAGAAGATTTGAAAAGCTCGTGCTTAGAAACATATCTCTCATGCTCTTTGAGCTAAATTTGAAAGCTTTTCTGGTCTGACCAATATAGCCCAAATCACAAGATCCACAAGGAATATAATAAATACCCTAATGGTTCTCAGTAGGAATTTAAGTTTATTCACAGGTTTTAAAATGACTTTGAAACCGACATTTTTTAGAAGTTTAGAAATTTTGTAGCATAAAGGTGAAAAGAAAGGTAGTACAATTAACTTATTATGAAAATTAAAAGTAGTAGAAGAAGAATTAAGCTTATTAAATTTAGAAAGAGCCTTATCAATAATAGAGGGGCTAAAACCAGGAGAGGCAGCTAAGGATTTCAAGTAATTAATCTCATTATTAAGAGATGAAGAGTCTGAGCAGATTTTGATAGGACGAAACACATGAGTGTACATCCTTTATCTGTACATCTTTTAGCACCAGCATTTTGAGGTTTTTTTTGTAATATTCATAGTACTTAGAGTAGTATCAGTATAGTTAAAGTAAACATTAAAAATTTTAGATTGGAATGTTCACTTTCTGTATGCATTTGTGAGATTACCTTTTCTCATTTTTTCCAAGGAACATTTCTGTATATTTACAGTGAAAGGAATATGTAACTACAAACAAAATATTGCTGTATTTCGTTGCATTAAGACGATTAGTTTCAACAAAAGTTCAGAAAAATTGAATTATCTCAAAACTTCTACTTTCTACTTTTCTAATTAATGCTCAGTATTTCTGAAATTACAAATCTTCACAACATACTATTAGTTACGCACCGCGTAGGAAGACTAAAGCTACAAATTACTAGCTTACAACATTAAGAAATTTTGCTTATAGAAAAAGCTAGGGCATAAAAAACGTATCATCTCAAAACTTATACGCCCTACTGTATTTCAGTTAATTCAAGGAATATCACAAAACCTTTATTTCAATGTACAAATAAGCGTCTTAGTATAAAGGAAATAAAAATATTTTAAGCCGATTTCTGTGTACGGCATCTGGGGTAAATGAAATTGTAATTTTGTTTTCAAGACAAATTGACCTATATTTTTAATTTTCAAAAAAAAAAAAAAATATGGACATTATAGTTATTTTCATACTTTCAAATCATATTTCAACTAAAAATGTGTGTATTCAATCTTTTTTAGGTGCTTCGAAAGAGGCAGATACCTTAAATATCTATTTAGAACGCTTTGAACGTACTAAGTTAGAACTTGAAACTGTAAGTTATTTTCCAATGTTCTTACAGAGAAGCCGACCTACCTATACTTTTACAGGATATTGAAACATGGGTTTTGTCATTCTTACTGAATGAGTAAATAATAAAGCTACAGTTTCTGAACACTAAATTTCAGTAAATGTTGTGCGAAATGACTGGGTAGATTACTGCCATTCAAAAGTTAATAACTGTAGTGCACTAATTGCTGTACAAAGTAGTACAGTAACCAATGATTTGAAAATGTTGTGGTAAGAATCAGTGGCCCACCGTGGCCGAGTGGATAAGACAGTAAAGGTGGTAGACGGATGAAGCGTGAAAGTTCTGAGTTCTAGCCTACCTCTCGGCTGTGGATCCAACGGTCTGAAGTTTTGGTTGGTTTTCTCCAGATGTAACGTGAGTACGCGTTAAAACCTCTTAAAACGTTCTCCGACCAAGAAAGACATTCCTTGCTTAGCTTTGCCTTAACGAAACAAAGAATATGGTTAGTAATTTATTAGTAATGGTTAATAAAGGTTAGTAATTGGGCATCAGCTATTGTACACAGCATGAAACTAAACTATTGTCCGAAGTCTTTTTATGAAAGACTTATACAAAGCCGACGTTTTTTACAGATTCGGAACTTGATTATAAATAAGCTGCAGATTTTGAATCAGCAAGTACTGAAACTATAATTTCCTAAATACTAATTGTGAGTAACGCGTATATGCCTTACAAACTAACAAAGGTTTCTATTGAAAAATATTGCAGTACTTTAAATGGTGTTTGCTTGCTACACGAAACAATGTATTAAATTCCAGCATTGCCATTTTACTAAAAAATCTCATATAAAACAGATATTATCTCTCTTTAACTTGAGAAAGAGATTGGAAATAAAACTGGAATAGCCCCAATATAAATGTATCAAAGAATGATATTTTAATATTAAATTTCAACTTTTGTGAAAATTTATTTGAAAAAGGAACGTCAGTAGCATTCCTGGTACGGTATCGATTTCACAAATGTAATGGTTGAATATATATCCGACATCGTGGATCTGGAAAAGGAAAAAATTGTATTTTAAATTTAATAAAATACAACTGCAGAACAACGACTGTTCCAAATATTGAATGCAAAGTTCATAAAAGCATTAGGTTTACGAACAATTTGCTTACTAAAGTAGACACATAGCCCAGATGATAAAAAGCTTTCGAAATGAATAAGAATATAGTTTTAAATGAAATTCTGTGGTTAGTTATCTTTATTTTTTAAGGGTGATATATAGAGTATGGCAAAGTAAATAATTTAATCCATTCTTCTTAACAATATCCAATCTCTTAATGATAGCGTAGCTATTTTCATGCGCTGAATTCAATACATAGAGATCGCAGTTTTATGTAATACTAATGGGTAACTGAAATATTTCAGGGGCAAAACTTTATAATTTTAACTACATTTTTTTTAATGTAAAATTTAAATTACTGACACAAGTTTTAGCTCTAAGTAAGTAAAATGGATCTGAAGTCTGACAAAATAAAAGTGTAAGGTGATAGAATCAGGGTTGCCAGATTGGGTTTTTTAAGGCAAAATTTGATTAATTTCGTACTTAAAAATAGACAATCTGCAACACTACTTCTTAGGAAAGGTTTCGCATAAAATACTACCTCCATTGGTGGAAGTGTAAAACTTTTCCCATAAAACAGGGTTGCCAGATTGGCTTTTTTTTAACCCCAAATTCATCATATTTGCCTAAAAAAAGCCAATCTGGTAACATTTGATTGAATACCTTTCAGCAAGGTATGATAGAAATCATCTGTGCTTCTATTTATATATATCTTAAGAAGATGTTGAAATATTAATTCAATTTCAGTTTTATCTACATTTAAAAGCATCCCCTGAATAAAATATGCTTTATAGTTATTGTTTTATTATAGAGCTCTCTTTTTCTTGGGGGGGGGGTGGAACCTCTTACTTTTTTCAAAAATATCATCGGGAATTGAAAAATATGTCTGTACTGACGTCATGTATAGTATAGTAGTATAGTACCATTAGAATACACTAGAAGGATTTTGTTGTGATGTATCATTGCTCTCTTAATTATGGACTTTCACGTCCACCCTACAAGATACACATGACTAAAACATTTCTAGCTAAAGATAAAAAAATTTACTGTCATTTAAGAAAACAACATGGAACATTTTTGGTCTAGTTCGAAATATACGACTGCTAACCCCAAAGTAAACTTTAATATTAGCCAAATGCTTTATAGTTTGAAATGCTTTATAGTTTGTTAACATAACATTCATTATTATAGAAGTATACAGTTCTCAATTATAATGATATTCTTATGAAATTCTTGAGTCAGTTTGTGGCTATGGAGCATGTTAAAATGCATCATAATAGAAATATTGACACAACTGTAAAAAAAAAATCCATTAAACCACACTTAACTTCGTGCAAAATCTCGGGTAACTCATATAACGAAAAAAGAAAGAAAAGGAAGAAAGAATTTATCAAACAAAATTGTAAATACTAAAAACGCGTGTTTTACTTGAACTCATTGTACAACGAATAGTTAATACAAAAAAGTATTGCAGAAATTCAAATTTAAAGAAATGCAATTTCTCAAATAAATCGCATTCACTTCATGCGACATTTGGATATTTTATTTATTTTATTTTATTTTTACATGATAATTCAATGGAAATTTATTTCTTTTTGATTTTCCTCTTTAGAGTGCAAGACAACCAGAATTTTAATAATCATCCAAAAATAATTTTTTCCAGGGGCAACTGCAATTCAGCTTTTGCTAGATTAGTACATATTTTACTTTTATATTTGCTTTTACATATGACTACTCAATTTTCCGTAGTTGTTAAACGTAATAAATTTATTTTTGCTTCAGTATAAATTTTACTAAGGATTGCATTTTAAATATATATATATATATTCAATATTTCTTACATAAACAAACTAGCAGTGATTCAACAGCTGCCAAAGTCAGAAATTACTGATGGTAGCTACATTATTTGTTTATTCGCTTAGATTATCATTATTTTTGCGGAATGACAGGACAAAAAAGTAAAAAAAAAAAAAAATCGCGAAAGACCTTAACAATGCAAAACAACACTGTTTTAAAATTTTACTGGAACAAACGATCATTGCAGCAATGCTGCCAGAAAATAACCGTTTTCCCGTTTCCGGTGTCACAGAAAACGGTTAATTTCCATTCACATGTTATCTTACGAAACGGTATCTCTCTTTTATTTTCAGTAACAGAATCAGGTATTTCTGCTTCCGAAAAACAGGATTCTTTTCGTTATTTTCAGACAGGAATTTTTTTTCACCTATTAGAGAAATGTATTTTTCTTTTTTCCCTATATCCCAAAGGATTTAAAGCATTATTTAAAATTATGGAATCAGGTTTTGTATCACATTTGAAAGATATTATGCCTTATTTTCTTATAAGCACATTATTAGTCAAAATCAGATACCTACGTACTTCCAAAAAAAATTTATTTACCCTCGAATCTAGTTTATATACATTAAAAAATAATCATTTCTGAAACCAACGTTCTAATTCATTCAAATACATTGCAATACATTCAAATAGAAATTGAAGCACGTTATTCATGTAGATATTTTACACGTGAGAAAAAGCTGTCCTAGTCAAACTTTGCCATACACATATATATTTATGTAAGTAGGAAGATGGATGCACAACATTAACAAACCTTTTATGCATTCTTAGTGATTAAAATATAAAATTAGCTTTAGCTTTTTGTAACTGCACCACCAGCTTCAATAATATTTTTTTTTCATTGGGGGTGGGTGGATGGAGGTGGTCCATCTAAGTGCTAAAACACCAGTTGTTTTAAAAAAGTGTACATGCATGTGCATATAATGTTATAAATAGTGCACAGCTAAAAATATGTTTGAGTTACTCGTTTTCTTCATTTTTTTTAATCAGAGCTATAATCTAAGATTATTAGCTCGAGAAAATAAATTTTAAATCAAAGCAAATACTTTACACATATCTTGATACATTATACTAAAAAAAATTACCGTAAATTCCGGCGTATAACGCTCACTTTTCATACAAAAAATACGGTCGAAATTAAGGATGCGCGTTATACGCCGGTTATAAAAATGATAAATTTAAAAATAAGGAAAAGATGAGCATAAAAAAATGAGATTTCTACATGTACCTGAATGTTGTTTATTTAAAAGAAATGACATACCTTATGAACTGCAATTTTCATTATCGGGCAGCATAAAAAGTTCATCATATTCATCTTCCGTTATATTTTCAGGCAGATGATCAAATTCAGTTTTATCTTTACTGTTAGTCTGATCCATAAATAAATAGTTATCATGCGTTCCATCTAGATTGTTCGATATACTACTTTTTTAAATGCGTTTTTAATTATGCCAGGTTTAATTTCATCCCATGCTTGTATTATCCACTCACACACTATTTCTAGACTGGCATTACGCATTTCACCTCCTTTCGTAAATGTTTTACCTCCTTCCAACATTCACGTATTCCAAAATCGTTTTAAATTTCCTTAGAATGGTTTATTAATACACACATTTAAAGGTTGAACTAATGGCGTTAATCCGCCTGGAATAACTGCCATGCCAGTGTTACACTCTTTCATTAATTTCTTTGTATTATCCGTTAAATGCGATCTGAACATATCCCAAAGTAAAAGACTTTCTGGATTCCATAGGGCAAGTCTGTGATTGCAAAATAAAGGGTGCGCGTTATACGAAGGATATACATAAAAATTAAAAAATGAATTTTTAAATTATAGGTGCGCGTTATACGCCGGCATTTACGGTAATAAATAGAATATAATTCCACTACAGTCTCCAGAATTCACAGTACAGGCAGAATACAAAAATGCAATCATGATTAAAGCAGATGTGAGATACAATTAAAGCAGCAAACAAATTTATTTACGTGAAAAAGGTAAAATAGTACTTACAGTTGACTTCTTGAGGAAGTATTCAAAACTTCATTTGTTTTTCAACAACGAGATTTTTATAATCCAATCGTAAGAAACTAATGACCATTACAGCAAAATTTTTACCGAAAGCATCCCCTCTATATTTGTGTTGAAGTAATTTCACAAATCTGAATATGAAAAAGATGCATTTGGTGTTCGGATATAAAATAAAATTATCACAAGCGAAAAACCGAGAAATACGCTTCGTTGTGCCGACGACGAAGCCTATTTTACGCGAAGCCAATCCTGGGACGTTTGCGTTAACGTAGCACCCATAGCAAAGAGACTTAGTACTTAGATAGCACCCATAGCAAAGAGAATTAAGTAAAACATTATACTCCAATTAACTGTAGTCGTCTGTTGCATGAGTAATGTGACGATATTTTTATAGTTTAAGGGATCTTAACTCCAATTGAACTGCAGGCATAATGAGCAAAGAACATTCAAAACTGGTAAAATCAGCTTTGTGGGTATTGTTCTGATTTACGAGCGGAAGTGACTCGGAGACGTTTCAATTATCCAAGCTCGCAGATGAAAGAAGGAGAACGAAATGCCCTTTTAGAACGGGACTTCACAAGTTTCAAGTATAATTTTCGTTTTTTAACAGAACTTCCGTTAAAAAACAGCAAAAATGCTTTATTTACCAGTAAGGGAGATTCTCCCGTGAAAACCAGGTAGACATTGTGAAATTCAGATTTTTTATAACAGTGAACAGGACAGTGTTAAGTCTTAAGGAAGGTGTTTTAAGTGGTTATTTCTCAACGGCATCACCGATCACTAACAACTCTTTCCAGTACCATCTACACCATGGCCCCTGTCACTTTGCCAAATTTGGTTAAGATCGCACTTGTGGCCATATCCCTGAGAGTTAGTGCAAACATCTACCACAAAGTTTCAGCATTAAGCTTCCTTCCGCCTTCGTCTATACATCAGATAATCAGAAATAGCCTCTAAAGTGGGAAAAAGAAATAAAAGAAATATTTAAAAATCAGATATTTATTAACAAAATCTTTATGTTTCTTAATTAATACGTTTAACTCCATGACTACTGCATGGTTTGGCATTGGATATTTTATCGAATTTTTCGATATAAAGATCAAACATTTATTTTGAAAGTAATAGTTAATCCTATTAATTAAAAATTACATTTTATCAATTTACAAAAATTTATTAAGTGGTTAATTTCATTAATTTTTTTTTCAAGCAAAAGCGAAAATCACCAGCAATATTATAGGCATTATAATTTATCATGCTTTATATTATCAATAATGCGCGAAATCCTTGAATTTACTTTCTGGGTATATTGCATTTAGTATGTTTTAAAATACCTTAATTAATTTTGGAAGTTCAATAAATATGAAAGTCAGTAATATAATCATCAGTAACTTGCTTACTACTTCAGAAAATTTATTTAAAGAAAACTAGAAAACAATGTAAACTAATCATTCTAACAAAAAAATTAAACATTTAAATGAAAATAAACGAAAACAGCCATTCAAGAAAAAAAATTAAAGTATTGAAAGAATTTTATAGGAAAAGAAAAGTAGGCAATTCAGTACCTAGAACTTATTGACATAAATCAACGTGTTCTCAACTAATGCTCTTGACTTGATGCAAATGGGAATTTCGTGTAACTTGTATATGATATTATTATGAGTAATGAATCAAGTGATAGGCTACGAGTTAGACAGATTTGAATGTATGATCAAGATAATTTACATTAACTGTATTTTAACGCCTGCTATTGAATATAAAATGATTCAAGGATGTAAAAATATACAGCAAACGTATTTTTGATATAATGCATTATAAACCTAAAAATAAGACATGCATTTTTAAATGTAAAACATTCTGATGTAGAACATTCTGATGTAGAACATTCTGATGTAAAACATTCTGATGTAGGGGGTATGTTCAACCCTATTACTTGAATTTTTGTTGCGTTTTAATAAGTGTTTTTGTACAATAGTATTTGATGTGCAATGAAAAAGTGTCTGACATTTAACTTTTGTGTATTTTTAATTAGGAAGATGCTATTAAAAACTCATTAAAATTCATTTGGATTGTGGAAATAATAGTTTAAATATGCACAATAATTATATTTTTTGTAAGAGCAAATTTATACACGGGTAAATAGGGATGGACTCTAGACGATTTTTGGCGAGACGAGACAGAGATTTACAGCTTCTTTGAGAGACGAGACACGCATTTTTAACATTACGATATAGGGATTTTGCGAGACGAGACGAAGCTTTTAGGCTCTTTTGCGAGACGCGAGGCACCTATTTTTCGTCTCGCGTTCATCCCCACAGGCATAAATATAGGTATAAATACCCCTACAGGAAAATAGTAAATTTTCTCGTTTGGAGTCTAATAGTCCTTTCGTTCCACTACCTAGGCACTAGTTTAATATAAATGTAAAGGGAAAAAATAATATACATTACGTATTTAAAAAATTAGACACGTCTCACAGTGGCTCGGTCGTCTTGAGCTCTGTCCCCATAAAAACAGCAGAAGTGAAGTAGTGCCGACCTTGGTCAGCGCTTGGGAGGATAACGAATAGTGAATCTCTTGCTTGGGACTTTGCCATGATAGTAGCAGAAAGCTTTCGGTAGCGAATAAATCGACCCTTCTCTTCTCATGACGTCACAATCCGAGAACTATCCGATGTGCCCCAGCTCGATCCTATCGTAATTGTTTCACTGTCGTGTTCACTATCGGAAATAATGCTGTTTTTTTCCGACACGTTGTGTGAAGGCGAAAACTTGCATTCCGGTACCGGAGAGTAACGGGTTTTTATTGTGTGTGTCATGGAATGTCAAGTACTTCTACAAAAGGACCCCTCTCCGTGGCACTGTGGGTCAGTCAAAATCCGGCTTCCACTCTTGATGGATGCCTCCGGAGTCTTCGAAAATTCCGAAGACAATGACTTCGTTTAAGAAAAAGGGGAGAAAGCCGTGTGTTTTGATTGGTTGATCGGTCTCAGTATCGAGATCGACTTGGCATCCACAAGAATACTCGTTTGTTTTATTCGACACTCATCGTGCTAGCACCAAAAGGACAGTCGCGGCTATAATTCGGAAGAATTTGACTATCCGAGAGCGCGAAATATTCGTCACTGATATTCTACGACACCATGGTGCTAGAGCCCCTGGACTTTTGTGGGGCCGACCACTCAAAAAGGGCAGGTGCACGTAAAATCTCTCGTGGCTTCTATGTTCAAACAATACCTCTGTGGGTGCCAATCCAGGTGCTCGAATCCCATCTGGAGAAATTGTTGAAAATTAGGAGACCCCACACAAATTCGTCTTCCTCACAATAGAGCGGAATAACGGGTAGATCGCTCCGTATAGCTCTCCGCCGTCCTATAGGGAGGATCTGGCACCGCTCCACGGCTGTCCAGAAAGCACTAGAAGAAACAGCACCAAAGATAAAAACTGTGGAATATACTAAAATATGTACTTTTGAAAATACTGAAATAAAAGTACAAAAATCTTGCTAGCACAGGAAACTTGCTGCGCTGCTAATAGAGTAAATTTTGCCTATTGGACGAATATAACAAGACTTAATTCAATGTAAATGAAATAGTTATTAACATGGTATTAGGTACTTCAATTTTTATTAATGTAAAAAATTTTCTATATCTGAATTCATAAACTAATGCTACGATTGCATAACTAAAATTATTAAAATATGTCAAAAAATAAAACAATTCATGCAGAATGCTCAACTTAAACGTTTAAATCTTCCATAGTTCATCAGGAGAAAATAGTTTATTTTAATCTCGTGAAAAATGTCAAACTGTATTAAGTCGAACAGCTATTTAGAATTTCACAAAAAGCGAAATTACTTTCATATGACGTACATTTCTCTAGAGAATTTATCAACCTCATTCATTTTTTTTCTGACGTCACGCTTCATACTGCCATAAAAAAAAAATTCCAGTATGCTCGGTGAGTACACTTAATTATTTTTCTAACGAAGTAACACTATAACTTGCAATGACGTTGAAAAAAAGAAATATTTGAATAAGATCATTATGGAGGAACGTAATCCCACGTTAAAGTTGCATGTAAAAGTTATTTGCCGAACTCATTCCTTTTCATTTTCTCTAAATTCATTATTATTTTCAGTCAACGTGACAGGTATTAGCCGAGACGTTCGCATTCATTAATATTTAAAAACTAATTAGGAAACAATGCAAATCATCTTGACAAACAACGAATGCTAACACGCACTTTTTTTTTTTTTTTTTTTTTTTTTTTTTACATATGTTCATCATAAATCGCAAACGTAAAAACGCAATTGTCGAAAAGAAACAATTCTTAATTATTTTCTATGTGAAACTACTTTTGCAGAAAGCTTCAGAAAAAATAAAAAAGTACATAGTTTGATTTTTTTTTTCTGAAACTTTTTAATTATTTTTAAAAGAGGTTCATAAAGTTTGACATTTAAGATAAACACACACACAGAGAGAGAGAGAGAGATACTGTTTGAAACAAATGTGCATAACCTTAATTAGCGCTGCTAAGTTTATGGATGTTTTTGTTGCAGTTGGCTGCATGCTCTTTAAATGCATTTTAGTAGATGTTCTTTGTGTGTCGTGTAAAGTGTTTTGAAAGTCATTAGCTAAACGTGATTGCACGTAATTGAAAAGAACGCGTCAAGTAACGTAGCAGAGTTTTAAATTTATCAGCAATGTTTTAACAAAAGCAGTTTTAAAAATTTAAATAAAAATTACCTAGCTTGTTCTTTAAAATGTGCATCACAAAGTGACAATACAGCCATAAAATTTCCAATGTTGATTATATATCTGAGTAGAGGGTCCGAAATGTAACGTAATTTTTTTACAATAAATTTAAATAAATAAATTTTCAGCAAGATTTTACTGACAAACAAATTGCTGTATTTTAAAGAAGATATAACCATAGGATTATAAGAATAATAACCATAGGACTAATAACCGTAGGAGTGGAGATTGATTTTTAGGTATTCGTGAGTGTTGTCTTTTACAGCAAGAATTTCATAGATATCGCTTTTTTTTCTTTGGAAACGCGCGGGATATGTTAAAAGAGAGTTTCGGCACTACCCCCCCCATGGGTTACGAATTTAAGAAAATGCTGTCTGATCTAGCGCCTGTGTTAAAATACTAATATACATGGAAAAATTCTCATTGTTAGTTAGCTAGGCTAATTTTGGTTAGGCGGAATACTCACATAGGGGGAAAAACGACATTACTTTCTCTATAATAACAAGAAAGATAAATCATACCTAACGCGTCGATTATAATGAACTTTCCAGCATAATGTTTTTTGCGCCAATTTCAGTGATGCATTGTACTTAAATCTGGTGAGATTTTAGTTTAGTGGTTAGGACAAGGTGACACGAGGGCTATCTTCATAAGGGAGATTCCTTGTACTCAGTACAATTTAAGAGTTTATGACGCGTACTAACGTTACAATAGGCCAAATCACAGGACCTTTGCACTTCAGCAAGATTTTAGAGATAATAAAAAGCTGAATAGTTCAATTAATTCAATTTTGAGAGATATTGTAAAAGAACTATGATTTGTTTCTATCTTTTATCGGAATAATAAATAGTTATAAACATTTATATACTTACTGTATTACGCTTGAAAAGGATGAAGGTCTCTACACTGACGTAGACCATAATGTAGTGGTATTCTTTTGAGTGCTCCTGCAGAACAACTATAAATGCTACAGACAATATTTTTGGTCGAGATCTTTATTTTGTGATCCTTAAAAACACATATGAATTTCTTTTGTTTGGATTAAAGGAATAAGTGTGTAATATATGCTTTAGAGAATGATTAACCATAGCCCATAATCTATTGGATTCTTTTGAGTGCTTCCGTGACAGAATTATAAAGTAATGGAGGATTTCTGATTTGCAGCTTTATCTTGTAATCCTTAATAACATATATCAATTTTGTTTCGTTTGAACACCCCAATATCTCTAAATTACGCTTTAAATAATGTCTGTCCATAGAAAGTAATGTATTTTTAAGTCTTTTGAGTAAGTACTCCCGTAAAAAATTTATAAACGCGAGATACACCATTTTCAATAGGGTACTTAGAACTGTACTTAGAAATTAAAAAAAATTATAGTAATCGATGCATTTACCGCAGTTAGAGCACGGACGGACAGACAGGCAAACCGAAATCAAACACTTTTCAACCTTGTTGAAAAGTGTTAAAAGGAATTATTCATCTAAACCTTGTTCTCCCAAGTACAAAGTCGACATACATTTCTCCTCACTGTGAATCTCAAACGAAAAGAAATAGATGGTATCAAACTGAGTGACGCAATATGAAATTTCTCAAATATATATCCCTCAAAAGTTTTCTTTTACTTGAAATCTGATATCAGTATAATTTATTTTTCTTCTTGAATAATGGTTTTAAATTTTTACACTATCATTACACTATCATTACTCAAATTAAAAGAGAACTTTGCAGCATTAAAATCAATTTTCTTTGTACCTTAGAATCACTTTTGAGATGAAAATGATGGATATGGAAGTGTTAAAATAAGTGTAGTTATTTCTATACAATAGATTTTTCATTTTCAAGGAATGACAAAACTATATTTGCATGTATTATTTCATTTAACTCGCCGCTTTCTAACATTTTGGCATTAAATGCAAAAATAATACAAAAACTAAAGAATTAGCACAATTTTTATCTTTCAGTAGTATTTACTGATTCTGCATAGTTATCAAAGTATTCTAGTACAAAATTATTAATACATTTTATCAAATTGCTTTTTATAAAGTATCAAACTTTCCTTTCATTCATTAAATACTTCAAGAGGACATTTAATTAAATTTTCGAAAGCACCAGTTCGATACTCGATAGTTCACTGTGGTGTTAATCACTTGAACTTGAATATTTCATTCAAAAATTTCGGTAATTACTTTTTTCCCCTCAAAAGTTTTCTTTTACTTGAAATCTGATATCAGTATAATTTATTTTTCTTCTTCAATAATGGTTTAAAATTTTTACACTATCATTACGCGTTGTAAAGGGGGAGCGGAACAGAATATTCTCAGGCAGTTAAAAAGTGAGAAAATAAATTTTTTATAACTTTAAAAGAAAAAGTTAGTTTATATTGCTGAAATATTATTTATTGCATAGCTTTCTAACTTCCATTTTACTTTAGAGTTCTTTGGTCATATTATATTGTAAATAAAGGCAGTTATTATGCAGAAATATGCATGTATAATAGGTCAAAGGAAAGAGGATTAAAATTATAGGCAGATTAATAAATAAAAATATATTGGGTTGGCAAGAAAGTAATTACGTTTTTTTACATAAAATTCAAACAAATATATTTTCAACAAGTTTTTAATTTCAGGCAAGCCGTGCCTAAACATAGGTTTCATACTTGCTCCATTTTAAATCAAGAGTTTAACTGGTAACAGTTTTTTTCGTCCATGGAAGATGCCTCCCTCCCTCCCCTTTTTTTACGTCTATCCTCTTTGGAAGACAATATCCAAAATTTACTGAATTGATTTTTAGGTATTCGTGACTGTTGAATTTTACAGCAAGAATTTCACGGATATCTCTATTTTTCTTAGAGATCACGTGGGATGTGTGAAAAGACCTTTTTGGCAACCTACACCTCCTAAGTTTACGAATTTTGGAAAAAGCTCTCTAAATTATCATCTATCTTAATGAACTCACGTATGCCAAATTAAGTATCATTAGCTTCAGTAGTTTTGGTCAGGTGAAATACTGACATACGTAAAAACGAAATTACTTTGTTGCCAACCCAATAACATGCATCTATTGCTTTCTGACACCATGACAACATAAAAATATTTTTAAAAATGGAATCTTCGACATTGTTGAATAAATTATATTCTGTATGAATAATGAAAATGTATTCAAGTTTAGGAATCCAAAAAAATGTTTCAGTATAATTTCAGTAAGTAGCAATTACAAGTTAATTTTCATGTTAACTTAAAATGTCAGTTACTGGCTCACCTGTCCTAAATAGTAATACTGGAAAGACAGGGTTTTAATAGATTAAATGCAGTTTTGTACAATAAAATCTGGACAAAAGCAAATACTATTGCTTTCGTCCAGCATGTGATAAAAAATACAGCCGATTTTTATACGCCATTAAACATGTTTTTATTTCACCCTTGAGTGTATTTATGTAAGAAAAAGTTTGGTCTTATAATATGAAAACAGAAGAAAATTGAAGTTCCGATACATTTTTCAAATGACAGATAAGATATAAATTCAAAGAGCTGTTCAAGGTTTCAACAGAAATAGTTCAATTTCTGTCTTGGGATCATTTTATAAGTGTTTTTCCTCTGCGATAATATGATGTATTTATACAATGCGTAGTTTGCTGTTATTTACGAACAGTACATGAAACCAGATTTATGAAATAACATATGTAATATATTTTATAAATTGATGGTCTGTTACACATTAAGAGCGTTTTCAAATTTCATATATTGCGTAATAAGCTATAATTATTGAATATATTTCTATCAACAAGAACCAAATATCTTTTTTTCTTTCCAAAGGCCGGGTCAGATGCCAACTGCAAACTTGACCGCTACGAGGCCGGCTACTTTATTAAAAACCGGCTACCTTATGAAACTTTGGCTACTTTATTAAGGGAACACCAATTAAGTAGTCAACATTTCCCTTTCTAAGAGGTATCCTAATTTAAACCAATTCCAAATAAGGGACCTAACACTTGGATTGGCTCACCTAGAGGTATCGTTTGAACATAAAACATTAAAGTCAGGACAGATTTTAACGTGCAGCAACTCTTTAGCGTACGCGGCCCCACAGAAGTCCAGTCGAGGGAGGTGTTTCCCTCCCAAACACTGACCAGGCTGCTTCAGTTTCCGCGTTCCCGCTTAGTCCACTTCCCACAGGAACATAGCTATAACTATTGCATTCTAATATTCGAACTCTTGAGCTAGTATTTGGCCTTCTTTATCCATTAAAGGTGCATTCAACAGGAAGAGCGGCTTACGTGTTATGAATTTTTCTACTTCTGTACTATAATTTAAAAGTTTATTTTACTCTGAAGAACATGATATTTTTCTATGATGGTAAAATAAACACTATCTCAAAACAATTTACATTAGTTATCTACATTAGTTATAATTATTTGGTTATTTTGGTTTAAAAAAAGCTACACGAAGTCTATCTGCCTAAGGAGGAATGAATTCCCAGGAGGACATCTTAAGGGGTTCTACGAATACTCACACATTCCTACATTAGGCATTTTTAATCAATGCTATGCATATACATTAGTTACATTTTATTTTGCTAATTAGTTATTTCAAAGTTTTTGGTAATTATTTACTTGCAAAACAATTAAAGGCTCATAATATATTTACAGTTGATAAATAATCAGCTATTTTTTCTTTCTGTTTTAGACATTTCAAATAATCATCGACTTGAAAGCCATCTCCCTTAGCTTAAATGTAAGCAAATAAACTATATTTATTTTACATTTATCACTGTCATGTAACGTGTAAATTAAACTCTTAACAAACAAATGTAGTTATAGTATTTTTGAAAAAAATCATTTTCTAAATGAACTGAAGAAAAAAAAATCATTTCAAATACTATCTTTATTTTTACTAATTCTATGTTACCACGATAACAGCGGTTGTGAAATAAAATGCTTCGTCAGAGTAAATAATAGATTTAAGACACCAAAATATGTTTGAAAAAAAATTAATTTCTTTTTGCATGTTTTTACAAGAAATTTGTTATAAGCTTAAAAGGCTTAATATTTGAGAAGAGATGACAAGCCAAGAAATTTAAAAATATTTAAACAACAGAAGCTGAATTCATTATGGTATAATCTAGTTTGTTCCAAACTTCAGTGGTATACTCTCAATATTGCTTAAAAATAAGTGCACTTGGTTTAAGTTAAAACTTATTGCAAAACTGAAAATTCATAAGAAATTCTTTTAAAAAGTGTCTATCTTTCTAAGCCGTGCGGATTTTTAATTTAGACAAGCATAAAGAAAAACGACAAATTTTCTATAAAATAGTTTTTGCGAATGTTTACGACATATTTTCTAAAATTTATTTTTGAAGTGATAATTAAAAAAACCACAGCACCTACAACTGCAGATAAAAGAATCTGAATTATGCGCCTTAAAAAATCATAAACCAATTTATTAATGTAATAAATCAAAGCGTTATTTCGAATCAAACGGTAAAGGTAAATTCAAGGATGATTTGAACCGAAAGCTATCGGCTAGTATTCAGGAAACTCAAGAAATATGAACACGAAAATACACGTTAGAACACTTAAAAAGTTCCCTGACAAGGAACCCTCATAGGCAGATAACCCTCGTTGCTTTGTCTTAATAAGCCAAACAAATAAAAATTACAACTTAGCACTCAAACTGGTCAGGTAAACGGAACAGGATTTATATACATGTCAAATAATCGAAATTTACTCACATTAAATGATGCCAAAATTTTGATAATCATAAGGAAGCATGCTATATGTCTAAATCGACATGGGAAGAAATGAATGAAAAACAAGTAATATTAAAAAAAATTTAAAGTTAATTCCTACTTAGGTCAACAAAGAAAAGTTTTATTTTAGTTACTTTTTATTAAATTCAATTAATTAGATTTAATTAATGAATTAACATTTTAAAAAGCTATTTGATTTGAGTGGATGATGTTAGATGTTACAATAGTTCTAAATACAATTTTTCAGCATTCTACGGATAAAAGTTTTAGAGTTATGCGAAATAATTTTTGGCGCCAAATTTTGTCATAGTTTGACAAAACTGTCGACGAAAAATGGCGAGATTTTGGGCATGGACAAAGCAATGACTGATTATCGCCAAATTTTGTGATATTTTGCCAAAACTCGCCAAGGACGAAGACAAATGGCGATATTTGTCCATGCCCAAAATGTATGTACTGAAGATGTCCATAGATATTAATGTATTGAAATTCTTTTGGGTCATCCGGTAAATAAACTCTCCGATAGATTGGAACCAAAAATCGAGATGCACAACTAGATGTTATAACAATCTTATATATGAAATTCCAAAGTTCTACGATTAAATAGTTTTTGAGATTCGAGAGTAAAATGCATACACATGTGCAAAATCACCAAGGTTGGCGACTTTTGGCGTAATTCTTGAGGGAGGCACCTGACCGTGTTTGGACCATTACCTAACTATATGGTAAGAAGGTATTGTACTTGAAATGGGTGAATGTCCCTAAAACTGCCATTGACCGTAAAGTGTTGGAAATCTTTTGAGTGTTCCTGTAGCAGCACTACAAATGATAAAGACTCTTTTTTCGATGGAAAAATTCATTTTAACAGCATGTATCCCTTGTGAGTCGTTTGAACTAGACTAATACCTCTAAAATATGCATTAATGAATTTCTGCCCATAGAGCGTAATGTATTTCGAATCTTTTGGGCGGTCCTGTAGATAAATTATCCAGTCGATTTGGACCAAACCTGTATTAACATCCAGTGTCATCCCCTACAAGTCTAAAAAAATTTACTTGAACTTGAGTGCATGAATAAAAAAGTATTTTATTAACGATTGAAAATTTGTACAAGATAAATATAGGGAGAATGTGAGCTAATAGTAGGAATTCAAAAAAGCCTTAGCAGGTCAGAAAAATGAAATAGTGCAAGAAAATATTCTATTTGTAACTTAAGAATTTTTTTTATTACTTTAAACTGAAATAATAAGACAAGTGTGTACAAAGAACTTAATAAATAATGACGAAAAAGCTTTCTTTAGATGGGGAACAAACTCAAAAAATGTATAATGAATCAGATATCGCGCAAGTTATGTTAATCTAAAAAGTAATAATAATAAATAAACAAATAAATATTTAGCTTAATTGCTGTAAAGATTGCAAGGACATAAATATATATTAAGATTCTGTAATAGTTTGTTGACAAATGAACTATTTATAGAATCATAAAGAATTCATTTGCCACAGAATTGAGTTCTTAGAAATTTCACAGTGAACTAACTCTTTAGCAAATGAAAAGAAATTCTAAGAAATGTCTGAGAAACTTAACATGCAGTCAGTATTCCAGACTTGCTATTTTAACAGCTTTGGTGGCATTAAATCCAGTTGTTTCGTTGAAACCTCCTCTTATTTTCACAGTTTAACTTTTTACAGACCGAATTGAGATCCAGTCATATTTTATATATATATATATATATATATATATATTGCATATTTTAATTCAAATGCGTTAGTCAAAGGATATTAGACATTAAAATGGGGGGGGGGGGGAAATATTGTATACAATTTTCAAGGTGTTCCCAATTAGGAGAATGGGTCATTTCTGAGTATACTTTTACATCGGTTTCAAAAACGGAATAGACTAATGGGTAGTTTAAATAATAAGTGAAAAATTAAGAATTAACAAAGATTAACATTATAAGAATTAACGAGAATTAACATTTAAGCAAAGATAATTAAATTTGAAGGGGGTAGGGGTGTATCAAGATATCTCTGTAAAAATTTATGAGAATGAGAAAATATTATGAGATGGCTATTTTTATGATTTTTTTGTAAAATATAACAGTAATGATAAAAATGCAATGCAACTTCTGTTTCAAAAATCAATCTTTTAACTTTATCTGTTAATTTTTTCAAGGCAATGTTGATAAAATTTCATTTTTGAATAAATTTTTAATTTGATGTTCCCGATTGAGAACATTGGCGTGTAAAAAATTAATGATGTGTTTCAAAATAAATATAGGATTTCAGTGTAAACAAGATAGGATTAATTTTAGAAAGAAAAATCTTTAGTACTGCTTTTTGCTATTCGTTTCATTTTCGTTCTCTGTTATTTTTGTTAAAAATCTCTATTAAAAATCGTTACTTAATCTGTATTTCCATTTCCATTTTATTTTTGACCATAGTAAAGAATAATAAATATGAATTTAAAAAAGAGGGTTTTTTAATGACCCTTTTTAGTCATAAAATAAGTTAAAGAACTATTTTTGAAAGAATCAAGCTCTTACGCTTATTACAACATAAAATTTCATCATAATAACTCAGCGATCAGCGGCTTTTAAACTCATGAAATATTACTTTTTCTAAATGAGGTGGCCCCAAATGATTCTAGCAAGCACGACGATCCACAATTGTTTTCTTTTCAGAAAGGCAGCACTATCTACCAGGTAAAGCATAAACTATTTGTGCCGAGTCTAGAAGAAGCAGTGGCGGTAATTTAGGCGATCGGTGTGTTACGTGGTTGAGTAGAAATCTTCGAAAACCTGGGTTTTATCATATCTCTTAAAAGGTAAGTACTAACTTTCCTATTTTTTAAAAATACAGTCTTTCATGTGCAAAAATTTGACTTGGTTCGCTGAACAGAGTTTCTTTTTAGATGTGATTTACAGCTGCTAAGTTTGTTGTGTTTCTTGGCGTGTTCCAGTAATATGACCTAAAGTGGGAAGCCATATTGCCAGGTAAAATGATTTCTCGACTGAAAAACTCCAGTACCGGGTCCTAGGCATCATGGCAGCCCTTCAACCGTTCTCAAAATGCGTGACTCCCCATTTAATTATTTATTTTTTTCTGTGTTAATAGTAGGCCATAATTTTTTAATTGTAATTTTAAAATATTCCATTTTATTTCTTGCGACGCTCTTTTATTTTAAAATTTCCATAAAATAAACCATCCATACTATATGATTGTAAAATTGTTTTATTTCATTCTGTATTGTCATAATTACTTTTGTAGCTCTTATTTCCGCGATAAAAAACAATTTAAATTTATTTTCAAATGAGGGATCATTTTGCCCTTGTGCTGAGGGTAAAATTATCCTCTAGACACGTTCTGAAAATTCTATTTTTTTCATTACTCAATATGCTTTTAAAATATTGTTAAAATATGTTTATGGTACAAAATGTAGTGTAAAATATTTTCAAAGGACCAGAGTCTTATTTAAACATTTGTGTCATTTTATACAAGTTTTTTCCTTAAGGTGATCATTTTGGGGAACATACGCTACATTTAAACCTGAAACTGAAATATTTCAATAAATCTCATATGCGGACAACAAGTTAATATACGTTTACATTTCTTTCAAAGTTTCAAAGTAATATTATACTTGAAGATTTATTACATGGAACCTATTAAAAAAATCATCCAAATGCATATTTCCCTATTAAATTAGTCCACTATACATTGTACACTTCGTGCTGAAATTACCACATTTCATGCTAATTTTTTATCAATTCAGCAAGTTATAATTATCAAGGGACCACCCCTTTTCTTCTTCAGGGCGCGTCTGTTGTACATTATTGAATAGACAAAGAACATTTGCGCATTGCATAAATTAAAATACTTAGAAAAAGTAATACCGTGGCAGATGTAACATTTTTCTCCTGTATTATTTCCTCCATCGGTACCCAAAATTATAAATTACCCTCAAAATACTTCCTTAAACACCCACTAAATGTTTGCTTAGAAACATAAATTAGAAAAAAGAAACCTACTCTTTTAGATAACATTCTTACGATTGATTTATCCTATCGCAGAATTTGATCGAACTATCACAACTATTTTTCATTTTCTCACGTATACTATCTTATAATAAAACGAACAAAAAAATTATTATCAAAAAGCCAGTAATATTTTTTTTATTTGAACCTAATCAAACGACTCTTTGGGAAAAAAAACAATCATATTCATAACCTCTCAAGTATGTAATTATTGTTCATATCTTTTAAAGTAAACTAAACTGTGAAGTGGAAATTGATTTTAGGTAACATTTTTATTGAACTCCTCTATCGCTGCATCCATCGGAGGAAGATATTTGATAAAGACTATCTTTGAACACACATTGCCGACTTAAAAGAAACGTCAAGTTAAATACATAATTATAGCCGCTGCAATTTATTCCACGTGAGAGGAGCGATAAAGTTAAATTTTAAAAAAATTTAGAGAGTAATACAGAGAGGTTTTAGTTTTTATATGAAAGAACAAGTAATTTTTCATTTGAGTCATCTGGTATCGTTTTAAAAAAGTTCCAGAACCTGTCAAAATGTATTTTTCTCATTATATAAGTGAATTATTGAATTACTCCAGAAAAAGGGCAAAAACTATTGAATCTAAAAAAATCAATATCTAAGTACTTTCAAAATCGTGTTTTTATTTTCACATATTAAAAACTGCATTTTCTACAATACATGATATTATTTCTATACAACTAATAGAACAGTAAGGGAAAAAAAAATGTTTTGTATTTTCTAAAATATAAAAACTGTGCTTTGAAATTCCTTTGTATGAAAAGAAAATTAAATTCATTTATGTAATTGAGAAAATAAATGTTCTTAATATAATAGAGGAATTCGGTAGAAGAATTCCTTCTCTGACAAAGTAATTTATAACAGAATAAATGTTTTAAACATTAACTATTTAAAGATTCAATTTTGTTGCATGAAGATCACACTGTAAATAAAGTACAGAAACGCTCCTTGGATATAATAGGCAGCTGAGGTACCCTGGAATTCTATGGAACGTTAAATGAAAATGACAGGAACCTTATTGAACAATTCATACTGAACAATACATTTCTGTGGAACCTTCCTGAACTGTTCAGTAAAGTTCTCGGTATTTTTATATAACGTTCTTTGGAATTCTAGGGCATCTCACGTGCCCATTATTTCAAAGAAAACGTTTCTGGATTTTTTTAACAATGCACTCAATTAGTTAGAGAGGTTCTGTTCGCTAAAATTTCTATCTTAATTTGATAGATGGTTGTTTTGCGATGTATTATGAAATATAATATCGCAAAGTTCTAGGGAAATTTAAAACCTAATATTTGTCCCAAATTTGACGGTAAGTTGATTTTGTCGCAAGTTACTAAGTTCGACGCCCTTACCGATGCTTTGAAGCACCTCTATAATTTGCACTTCTGTATAGCGTCATTATTATCAAATTAACCGTTTGAGGCGCAAGCCTTTCCCAATGCTGAAAAAAGGGCAGCCGTAGCCATCACTCGACTTAACTACCAGCAAGATGACGGACGATCGAAACGTTCATCGCGTGCCACAGATCTAGAGACCTCTTTTTTGACGCAGCTGGCTGTGCGGCACAGCCAGCCGTCGTCACTTTTTAAAAGTTATCCTTTATAAAAGCTACACCAAACACTTATAAAACATGAGAACTTTTCTTTTTTAATAACTTCAAATTTAAACAATAATCAGTTGTTATTTAGGAAATGACAAACTTTTCAATAGTGGATGACAGTTAAAACATTTTGATTTAAACATTATGGAGGCTGTCATTAATCACCAATAATAATAATAAAAAAAAAATAAGTAATGTGACTATCATGACTGAATTTGTATATTGGAGTTTTGACCGCGAATATTTGAAAATCCGCCTGTGTGCGACATCTTGTGATTTTCAAAAACGAAATAAAAGAAAAAAAAGAATTAATGTTTTTGTACGAATTTAGTATTTCATATTAATTTTCTTTTCAATTACAAAGGTGGTATTCGTATAAAGTTAAGTTTTTAACAGATATTAAGGGTCAGCAAAGTATCATATTGTCGGTAGATAAAGTTAACCCTTTGAGGCGCAACCCTTTTCCAATGCTGAAAAAGGGCAGCCTTTGCCATCTCTCGACTTAACTACCAGCAAGATGGCGGGCAATCGAAACGTTCATCGCGTGCCACAGATCTAGAGACCCTTTTTTGACGCAGCTAGCCAGCTGTCGTCGCGTGCCACAGATCTGTGACACGCGACGAACGTTTCGATCGTCCGCCATCTTGCTGATAGTTAAGTCAAGCGATGGCAACGGCTGCCCTTTTTTCAGCATTGGGCAATCTATCCATCTGTTCTCGCATTCTTCCATTTTTCAGCAGATGTCAGTGCTGTTAAAAATAATCGAGACCATTTTTTTACGGGAAATGACGTGCTAATAAGTAAAGGATTCTCGTGGAGCTATGTCACCCGCAACTATTTTTATAGAAATCAAATCTATTCTTCGTGACTGACAACAGTCAAAACGTCAGAGTTTGGTGTTCCCAGAGAGGGAACACTGCGCGTTAAAGGGTTAATATCTCTTTTCATGGAGTAAAATGGATTAAAAACTTCACAAACGAATTTAATTTCTCCGACATTAATTAAATAGACACACCTTGCTGACCAAAGAAGGTGATAACTTTACAGCATACATTTTTCAAAGATATAAAAAGACAGCTTAAACCTGTATTTCTGCATGGCACCACTAGAGACTTCGTAAGAATCTGTGGCAAAATACATATTTTGTTCGGTTGCACACTCGTTCGACTTTTTTAAGCAGTCGGCTGAATTCAGAATCGAACCGTTAAAATAAGTAAAAACGAAGTTTATATGATCATTCTCGATGGCAAATTGTGTTTAGACTGGAAGCAAGACAATCTCAAGTCTACATTTATATAGAGGTCAATTTAACGCCATGTGCCGCTCGTTTACAATTCATGAAAACGACATTCACAGTTTCAGGATACCTAATCCATCGAGAGAGAAAGTCAAGAAAATGTTTTGTTGCCGCAACTGAATTGTTGGAAATTATGCCCGTGTAATAAGGCCTTAAGTTGAACAATCGTTTAAGCGAAGGCTTTATTATTATTAATATTAATGCATTGTAATAAAAATTGAAGGCAGGCTATGAAAAGAAGTCTCAACCGTTGAGAGGGAACACATTTTACGTTTTTTTCCATGCGAATATTACTTGGCATAGAGCAAAATTTTCATTTAAGAGATCAGTGAATCATTTTAGATCTTAGTTTAATAAGATTACGTAGCAAAACAGATTTTTTAAAACGTATTAAGCTATTTCGGTAATCTACTATTTACGGTACATAAGTATCTACAAGAAAAATTTATTTTATAATTTAGGTAAACTTGTACCGATTTAATTCCATCGGTATAAGGAAATCTTTCATACAAACTAACGGAAAGAAAACGTAAGACAAAAATCGGTTCTTTAAAGTTTAATAGCTAATCATAAGAATACTGTTGAAGAACTTAAAAATTTTGATAACTGTAAAACAAAAGAATTTCCAAATTCTTGAACTGAACAAGACTTTTTTTTCATAAATTTTGTTCTTTTAAAACTTTGATATTGTCAAAATGAATTTTTCACCCTCACATGATTTCATTATTGGATTATCACCGAAAAAGAAAATAAATGCTGAGTTAAGAATTGTTCCAACAAATTCTTTCAAAAACTGAAGGTTTTTAATTTTACTTTGCATAACTTTAACGAGATCGTTATGAAATGATCTTTATTAAAATTAGATAACAAAACAGCTGTTTTATTTTATTTCTACTATATAAAAACGTATTTTTTTATAAACGTTGTTTAAATACACTTCATGTATTCATTAAATTATATGTGATAGCTTTAAACTGCTAACATCGATATTGCTGCATTTCGCTTTCAGCCGTTTGCCACTTTATGTTTATTTGAGCATTCGTTTACGATGTAAAGAAATGGAACGATGTAAAAACTCATTTCCAAATTTCATCTAGTGCAAATATATTTTTTCTCTAGGTTTGGGACGCTTACTCTTGTGGAACTACCTGCAGGAGACGAAAAACGAACAGTGACGGTCGGCGTTGATTCTTGTGAGTAGGGTTAAGTAAAATAAAAAACTTATGTGCAACTCTAAACCGGGTCGGTATCCTTCTTTTTGCGCCTTAGCCCTTTAGCGCGCAGTGTTCCCACTCTGGGAACACCAAACTCTGACGTTTTGACTGTTGCCAGTCGCGAAGAATAGATTTCATTTCTATAAAAATAGTTGCGGGTGACATAGCTCCACGAGAATTCTTTACTTTTGAGCACGTCATTTCCCACAAAAAATTGTCACGATTCTTTTTAACTGCACTGACATCTGCTAAAAAATGAAAGAATGCGAGAACAGCTGGATAGATTGCCCAATACTGAAAAAAGGGCAGCCGTTGCCATCGTTCGACTTAACTACCAGTAAGATGCGTCAAAATAGCGTCTCTAGATCTGTGGCACCCGATGAACGTTTCGATCGTCCGCCATCTTGCTAAGAGTTAAGTTGAGCGATGGCAACGGCTGCCCATTTTTCAGCATTGGAAAAGGGTTAACCCTTTAACTTGCCGCGCCCTCACCGTGAGGACACAAAACTCTGACGTTTCGATTCACGAGTAATAAATTTGATTTAAATAAAAAACTTAAAGAGGACGTAGTTACACAAGAATCCTTTTCTTTTCAGCACATCGTTCCCCTTAAAAATGATCGATTATTTGTAAAATTGATGTCAGAATTATTTCTATCAGTTGCGGCATGTGCTACAAAAAACTACACAGACTGCCCAATGCTGAAAAAGTTCAGCCGTTGCCATCACTCGATTTAACTACCAGCCATATGGCGGTCGGTCGAATCGCTGATCACGTGCCACAGGCTGCACTGTTAGCTGTGTCAAAAATGTCCTTTAGCTTTGTGGCAGGCGATGAACGATTCGATCAACCGCCATAATGCTGGTAGTTAAACCGAGCTATGACAACGGATGTACTTCTATTCGACATTGGAAAGTTAGTGTAGTTCAAAGCATTAAGCCCAATTGTGCCAGTGGCGGGCACTCCTTTCGTCTCATCCTCGTTACGGCACAGTGAGAGTGATCTTTTCTCAAAACTGCTCAAAATTCAATGAAAGGTATTCCATTTTTAGGGAAATGGTAAGCTCATTCATTCACTTTCCCTGAATGTATTTTTAAACTAGTTTTCTGCCCATCTTAAACTAACCACACTGTCGATTCAAACGGAAATAGTAAGAATAGACTACGACTAAACGAGCTTTGAATAACAATGTCATTCGTAAGAGCTAGACGGAACCCGTGGAAAAAGACGACTTATAGAGGTTTTACTTATTAGGCAAACAAAAATTTAACTAATAAGCTAGAATTTTGATAGTGGACCGATACAAATGCTAGAATATCAGCGAATATAGTAAATTAATATTTAAGAAACAAAAGCCTCGGTCAGTGTTTTCAGGACACACCTTTATATCAGAAAACTACTGTGACTGCTCATCAACTTGAAAAATACGTATATTGTAAAATGTAAAAACACATTTTTAAGTACCTTTCTAGAAGATTTAAATACAAATATTTGTTCATGGAAAAGTATTTTGAAAGCTTTCGAAACGGACATGCTGATATAAAACGAATTCTCTACGAACAACGCGCCTCCTCCCCCCCCCCAAAAAAAAAGAATAAAAATAAAAATCAAATATCACTGAAGAAATCTTAAAACAGCCTGCGACTCATGTTAACTTAAATTTCAACTTCCGTGTATCTGTAGTTCATAAAGTCACAGAAAAGCAATCTAAACGTAATTTTTCAGAATGTTAGAAAAGGATATTTTCTCAAAATTGATCAAATAATCAAATTATTTTATAAAATTTAAAGCGGTATTGCAGAAAAGTTCGTTTCAAATTTTAAATGGAAGAATTATAAAATGTGTGATAACTTTAGATAGCAGTCTTACTAGTGGCAAAATATTTATTTCTGGAGATAAAGAAGTTTTTTAAAAGCTATAAGTTCAGACCATTAAATTCTTTTCAAACATACTAAATACTCTTGAAAAAAAAAGTGATAAATGTAAGATAAATACTCCAACTTATTAATACTACAGCGGAACCCACTTAATGGCATATCCATTAAAGGAATATCCCGTTTATTGCACTTAATTTTCAATGCACCAAACCGTAATAATTATTCAATGTGATCCTGGATAATGGAATATTCTGCTTATTAGAATACATTTGTGTGGAAAATTTAGTATTCCATTAAGCGAGTTTGACTGTATTTTTAAAAGACTTAATTTCATACACTACAATAAGTCGTGCTATATTTATACAGCAGTTCAGTATTCATTAACTTAATATTTATAGTAAGTTCTCTCTTGATATACAAAAACGCGATACTTCAGTAAATACCATATATTGTTCGCTCCTGAAATTATATCACTATTGTATATATAGTAACACTGACTTACATAGGGCGTCAAGTAACAACGATCATCATTTTTTAATTCATGGTAACACTCCAATACTTTCCATAAGTAAGGCTGTTTCAATCTTATACAGCTTTTTAAGAATCTTAACACAGTTGTTTTCAAAAGTTGAAAAAAAATCACGAAAATGGCAATAATTCATTCAAAAATAAAGCAATCCGTTTTAAATTTTTTATAAGTTGATAAATAAAAGACACTGAATGAAACTGCAGTATGCCAATTACTCGTCATTTAATCAGTTAGAATGCCATCTAGGAGGAGCAGAAAAATGCAAGCCAGGAAGGAGCCCATTTTTCAAAAGTTAAAATATGATCTTCTTATCCTATAACGGTGTTTATTATCAAGAAGTCAGTATTTATAAGATCTGTAAAATATGGAGGATTTACAAAAGTTGGCTCCAAAGGTTTATCTTCTACAGTTTCCTTTTCGTCTCCAAATCGTAAAGCATTCAGAAGTACACTTTTACTCACTGCTTCCACACTGTGCACTTTCATTACCATTTCATGCGTCTCTGTCGCCGTTTCGCCTAATTTGAAGCAAAACTTGATGTTCAGGCATCACTCCATTTCGCAATGGGTCCTCACCATGGCACAGTGGTTATGTCTCTGGAAATGGTAGACGGGCGAAGTGTGAAGGTCCCGGGTTCGCGCGGGTCCCATTGCGCGTCCATCGACCTAACCGTTGGGAGTTTTCTGTGGTTTTTTCCTAAACTTAGCGTAAATACGGGTGAGGACCCCTTAGAAAGACCTCGACGGAGGGTACCCCACCTATCGGCCTAGAGCCGCCGCGTAGCTAATCGGCTGTAATCCCACAAACAAACAAACATTTCGCAATGGCACGCCTTTTTACACTGATTGCGTTAAATTGATCATAGCATGCACTTCCCTTTAACTGTCCTCACTTGAGTGCTAGGGAGCATTAGTTACAATGTCTTTCACGGCGTGCTCGTGACCCAACATCCTAAATAGCGCGGTTTTTAAAATATGGGTCCATTCACCGAACTTTACGGACTCACCTTGTATTTAAAAACGAGGTAATGTGACTGAAGTACACTTCATCTTAATAGTTAGAATTTTTTTCAGAACCCAAAAGTTATTTAATTTTATTAATATATATTGCTGATTTGTTTCCAAAAATGGAAAAAAGTGTCATATCGTAATTTTTAAAAAAATTATTGTTATACCCCAATATTAGTACAGAACACCGGTGAATTTGCTCTTATCTCATTCAATTTGATAATATAGACTGAAAGAGAGAACTAAAAATAGGAAAATACTGAAGGCAATACTCTTTTTGTCATTCACTAGAATGCAAAATTCATCCATGATGTCGATAGAAAAGACAATGTTGATCACTTACAAATATGGAAGTGATTTGGCAGTATTTGAAAAACACCTTCTTGGTAAGGTATCTCTCAAAATACTGACCAGTACTGACCAGTTCCCAAGATTCAGTCTGCAGCAATAGAGGCTTGGGCTACAGCTATCCTTGAAATCATTTATGAATGGAATACCATAGACCAATCTTTGCCAAACTTAATCTAGTGAGCTACCGTACCTTTTTTTAAATTTTAGTGTGAGCTACCAATCAAAGGAACTACCCACGGTTAAAAAGAGGAATCAAAGTTGCTGTATACTACTGTCATAAATCAGGAGTAAGTGTCCCTCTTGAAAAATAGCCTTCTGTAAAAAGCTCTTGAAATCACTTGCTTTCAAAAATACGAAGATAATTAGTAGAAAGTATGCATGAAACAAGGGCGGATTAAAGAGGGGGCATAGGGGGCAATGCCCCCCCCCCCGAGAAAAAAGAAACTAATGTAAAAGATTCTATTTTACTTCCATAAAATGGATGTATATGTAAATCTTCTGACGAACCGCCCCCACCGACCAATTAACCTGCCCCCCCTGACAAACTTGCATTAATCCACCACTGGCATGAAACCTACATCTTCTGCACTATTTAAACGTTTCAAGAAATGGTAATTCCGTTTGATGCTGTTTACTGAACACATATGCGGAAAAGATTATTTTTTGCCAATTTAAGCAGTTTATATAATGCCTTAGTCAGGACATCAACTGAAACTATTTATGAATACACTGTAAGATATTCAATTCTTACGCTTCACATCAATAAGAGAGGAGCAAACTTTGGTATGTGCGTTTTTGTGCCCATATTTTTTGAAAAGCCTTAAGGGAAGTATAATTGATGAAGGATAATTTACTAGTGTCCTTTCTTATTCCATTTTTCATCTCCTGATATCCGTTAAAAGACGACGGTTTAATTTCTTGTAACTAGAACATTTTTTTCAGCTGAAGGAGGGTTTTTGTACTACTCGAAGCGATCGTTGAGTTCCAAAACTCTAATGGGTTTTTTTCTTCTTGGAGTTTCAAATTGAAGATTAGAAGGCGTTGTGAATTAGCAAAAACACAGGTTTAAACACTTCAGTCGCAGTAGAAGACAAAGACATTAAAATACTTAAAACTGTTTATTTAAAAGGACTATTGAAGAATAAATATATTACAATAAAGGCCGATGATGACTCAGAGAAATAAAAAATACGTCCTCTCTTAACAAACGTTAAACGGTGTAATCCTTTAAAAGTAAACCATCATCAAACATTACACTGGCGAGAACAAAAACTTGCCAGAGATACGCAACGCCAATTTTAGAGCAACAATAAAATTTTAACCAATAAAATTAAAGCAATGAAACATCGAACAATTAATTTTAAAGATGTGCTGGACATCAAAAATAATTTATGCCAACAAGGTACCAAGGGAGGAGGGGGGGGAATAAACAAACTGAAGTATTATATTCCATTTTTAGCCTAGAACGGCTCCCAATTGACTGAGATAGAAACAAAATAAAAAACTATTGCATGCCTAAAAAACGGAATTCGAGCTTTAAAGCCAAAGTGAAGGAAATTGAGAACAGAAGAAATGTGTTAGAATGCATGATTTTCAATAGATTAAATTTATGATTCAAAAAGTAATTGAAAATTAAAAATTAATGTCATCTACGTCACACAAACACTCATTTTCCTGCGAGTTATTATACAAAGTCTTAATTATTTTATCTATCAATACCAGTTTTTCGTTGTCTGCTCTTGCCAATGGTCTTTGCTTGACAGTGGTGTAAGGAAAATCTATGTGCCCTAAAAGTAGTATATATGTCCTATCGCATCTTCTGAAGTCTTTATCACAGCTCGTTTCTTCCGGTGGTTGTACCAACAAGGTACTATTTACAGATTAATTTGAATGGCTATCTTCTAAGCAATACAAAGTAGCCTTGCATTCGTACATCGTTTCGAAAAAGAAGTAAGCGGTTTGGTCGCAAAACAGATTTCGACGATGATCTTCATCAGTGGTCAGCATAAAAGCCCGTACTTAACTCCCTGCGACCTTTTGTCTTTAGGGTTACGTATAAGATAAAATGTTTTTTTCCTTCTATACCATCTGAGATTGTCGAACTGAAAACGAGGATTACTGCAACCATCGAAACCGTAATACCAAGCATGCTGAAAACAATCTGGGATAAATTGTGTTTTTGCTGGTGATCACATTGAACATTTGAAAATTATTATTTATTAGTAACTCTAAAACGTTAATTTTTATTACTTTTTTCCGAGATGCATGTAGGTATACTCATTTAAAATCTCTCCTTCAGCCGATGTTGCTCAAATATGCATATTCCATCCTTAAAACTGTGCCTCTTGATGTAAAGCATGAAGATTTCTAAAATAACACATAAGAAAAGTGCTTGTCGTCGGAACGTTTCAGATGACACAAGAAGTTTCACCATTCGTCAGCTGCACAAGATCTGCCATTTATAAGAGCAGAAGAGTGAAACTTCTACTCTTGCAGCTGACATATCTTAAGATGTGTTATTTTGCAAAGTTTTAATTATTTCACCTTGCGTATTGTAAAGAAAAAAAGTAAGTTCCGTGATAGAGAATATTTACGTATAGTTAAAAAATTATTGTTAGGAATTCATATAGTTAGAAATCTAAAACGGAAATATTCACGAGGTCCATATTTCTAAAAAGATACTGCTTTCATTTTTTGCGCCAAATTTATATATTTTTAAAAAAGTAACTATTTTCCTTTTAGTTTATAGACGATTAATTTGCAGTTCATTTTTCCTTACGAAAAAGAATGTTACGTTATAATATAAAAATTTTAAACAGTATCCCAGAAGAAAAAAAAATAAATATCAGGATATCAGATTTCAAGTATAAGGAAACTTTTGCAAAAAGTAATTACTGAAAGTTTTGAATGAAATACATTCGAGTTCAATTGATTAACGGGTGAGTAACTAAGTTTGATCCTTTCAAATTTTTAATTAAAACCTGACTAAAAGTTTTTGAAAAATGTAATGAATAGAAAGTAGGGTTTTGATGTAATAGAAAAATCAATTGGATTAGAGTCTCGGAACTTTTATGTAGAAGAAATTTTTATGACGTGAAAGAAAGACTGGAATTATGTAGAAACTACTTTGTCAGACATTTTAAAAACTAAAATAATATATAGTTAATAAGTTTCAAATTGAAGTCAAATATTTTTCAACCATTTTTCGTATGTTATACTTTTAAAAATGCACTTATAATGATCAGAGTTAATTTCTAGAGTAATAAAGATCAATAAGTAATAAGTAAATAAAGATCAGTTTTGTTCTACATGAAATGCATTATCATGAAACAAAATATGTATGTTAAATATGCGTGTATATTTTATTTTAAAGATGCAATAATTTCAGCTTTTTAATTGGTAAACAATAAATAATGGGCAAAAGGACATTTGCTGTCTTTCAATTAGCTTTCTTTTCTAAAAGTAGCTGCAAAAAAATAGCTATTTTTAGTAAAGAAAAACAAATTATTGCACTACTCCTTCGCTACAAATAAACATAGCTCATCAATGAGCTTCTCTTAACTTTGAAAACTATAAATCTAGTAATTTTAACCATAGAATAACGGTACGTATTTAAAATACTGCTCCCTTTATGCATCTTTCAAAATCACTATCATTTGTTTTGGTCATTTTCTGATAGATAATTATAAATATTTCTATTGAGTTCTGGGAGAGAACTAGATAGTTTAAGTCCTACTAATAAATTTAGTAAACTATAGATAGACTAAACAAGGGGAATTTTTTCTTAACGTAATTTTTTCCCCTACCTTATTTTGAATACTTTTTTCTATTTACATTGCCCACTGATCTCTGACACGTAAAGAATTAAAGCGTGTTACCATTTTTTGGGGACACCGTGCATATAGCATCCTTAAGTGTTGAGATACATTGCTAACATTTACAAATAATTAATTCTTAAAATGGTCGTTGTACTGATAATTGTATTCTCAGTTTAAATAAAATGGAATTAATTCTATCCCTCTAAAAATTAAGTTACTTAAAAATTTAGTAATGTAATGTACACTCAAATTAGTATAGTATTGTGAATAAAGAAATTGCATCTTCTACTGTGATGTTCCAATAGTAATGCACTTAATATTATTTACCTTTCATAAATCATTTGTATTTTGTTCAACAAATCGTCTTCTCTTAACTTTGATCAGATAGCTGTAAATGTTTAATTAGGCAAGATTCTATTCCAAAACTTTTATTCAAAGGCGAAAAATGTACCTTTTTAACACACTTTTTTATAATTAAAAGGAAACTTTGAGAATTTAAAATCAATATTATACAGACGATGTTTTTTTTCCACCTTAATTAAAAACGCCTGGGGTATATTTAGAATACCCATGATAATTTACTAAGTAGAATGAATTTGATCCACTAATATCACTTCAAGACGTGATTTAAAAATTCATTTCAAGGCTATAATATTAAAGAAAAAAATTCTAAAAATAGTTAAACTCGTAGTCTTTTAATTTTAATAGATTACTAGCAATTTATGTCTGTCAACAGCATATAACGAAATTCGAAGTTGAAATAATAAAAACAAAAGAATATAAGATGGATAGTAAAAATGTTATGCAGTCTATTTTATTTTAATTTTTACTAAATCAAATACATGTAATATTTTACTTTTGTAAAAAAAAATATTCGACTATTACCATTGCCTAACTCTGATCGATTTTGTTTAGGTATTATACTGAAAGTTTTTTTTAATCTAGCATAAAATCATTGTGTGCATTATTTTATTTAATATTGGTTTTATTATTATAAGCATTTACTTATAAATCAAATTTTTTATAAAAATGTAGTGCCGGGGGAATAAAGAAGACCGTAGAAGAAACACAGTAGTTAGCCAAATTATTAGAGACAGTATTCCTACTTTTGTATTTTCTAATTTAATCTATGAATAAAAATCTGGTTTTAGGTTTTGAAGGTTTACTTTTATTAATGAGAGTGTTACCTTTACATCATAAAAAACATATCACGTAGATTAATTTTACTATTCACGTAGGTTGATAATTCACGTAATTAATAATAACTCTCAGCAACTATAGATTTTATCTGGGTCAACCTTAC